>CM035344.1:21929911-22579910 GCA_020226455.1 Prunus salicina
AGGAGAGAGAGAGAGAGGAGAGAGAGAGAGAGAGAGTACCTTGAGATTCTTTGGTAAACGCGAATAACAGGGAAGCTCTGCGAAGCGAAGAGAGAGAGTGAGAGAAAATGGTGGTAAAGGGACGGCTCTATTTATAACTGCATTGAAGCGGGATCAGTTTCTACTAACGACGTCGTTTCGTAGATCGAATAACGACTTCAGCTTCGCTTTTCTCAGCTGTTTTTTCTGGTCAAGTTTCTCAGCTGTTCGTATCGAGAATATAAAGAAGGTTACGCTGTTAGAGATTTTATTCTTTCTTTTTCTTTTATTTTTGTTTATTTATGTATTATTTTGGTTGCTTTTCCACTATGAGAAGAAAAATACTTTCACATTTCGATAGAAACTCCTACATTCCTGCGACTATCAATACAATTTCATATGTGCGTAAATATTTTTCTTTTTATGTTTTTTATGAATTATTTTTGTACATATGCCAAAATGTGATTTGCACTAAAAGGGAATATCTCATTTCGGCCTGTCAAACAAGTATTCAATTTGGTCATTTGCAAATAATGTTCAAATTTGTTAAGCATTTTGGTAATTTTTTGAGCATTATTGTGCAGACATAGAAGAATCAGTTGGCATGTGAAGCTTGTGAAAGTATCCAACTGTAAAAGCCGATTGCTGGTCCATGAAGAAGTCGAAAACAAATCAAAGAGCTCTCATGATGGTCAAGCAGACAGAGTAGGTAATAAAAGAAAAATGAAAGAAGTGAGTGACCAAATTAAAAGAGCCTCCCTTACTGCTCAAACTTCACGTAGCACCCGTGCCAGAATCCACCCAAGATTTTCCAAACACTGCATCTGACCTTTTAGAAGGACTCCGAGAGGCACGGATAGCGGATGCCCACTTCAGTCCATGCAAGTAAAATGGTCTCAACTTTAATGACCAGTTCATAAAAGTTTGAAAGGTTGAGGCAGATTTAGGCAGCCAAGATTTGCAGGTCGATTTTTCGACGACAATGAGTGATTCTAATACAGTCCTCCAACTCCATATTAGATGAGAGGATTATGCATCCTCCACAGACCAGCAAAACCTAACGAATCTATCTCTCTACAGAATGACCAGACAAAGTTCATATCCTCAACAGCATGATAAGACTCAGTTGCAATACTGAAATACAGCAAAACGTTGAATGACAAAACAAACAATCCACATCAACCAAAAGAATCATCCAGCAATGGTACCAAGATTTAATCCAATATTTTGAAACTACATCCGCTACCAAGTCATAACCCCACTAACAACAGTAGCTAGTTACCTTTCAGATTTTTGCTACTCATCAAGTAATAGTTCTCTGTATTATATTTTCCATCAGCGCTTATGTAACTTTCCAAACACACATATGGATTGAAGCTTAAGAATTTGTGAAGAGGAACACGAGGAAATCGATACAACATATCACAATCTACAACTGAAATACTGACAGAGTTTGAACAAAACTTATATCCTAAATTTATTGCATTTCATATAAACGATCTTCAATGGAACAAGTAGTGAAGTACGAATACGAAATCGAAACTGACATTGTTAAAAACAAGCATGGAAATCTAGAATATTTGGAGCTTGTTATAATAATCTTCCACTTATCAACATAAAGAGAAACAACTGAATTTTTACATATATGGTTAAAACACATTAGGCTTCTCCAGTGCCAAACAAAGCATTGATTCTAAACAAAGAAAACTCCCAATTACCAAGGAGGATTAGAGTCCACCCTTGGAGATGGTGATCTTGAAATGATACTAGCATCTCTTCCCAACCTTGACATACTCCTCCCACCTTTAGGCGTAGAAAACCCAGGACTTGTACCTCTGTAACTGGCACGAAGAGTTTCATCAACAGAAGATGAAGACTTGGCAATTGCATTCCTGACAAACTTCTGGGCAGCGGGGGATAGCGTCCGCACACTCGGACTGGCACTGCCACCTCTAGAGGGAGTTGGCAATGGTGGCTTCTGAAACATTTTTGACCTTTCCCTCAATTTGCGTGCAGCTTCCCTTGACAGTGAGTGAGCCTTTTCATCTCTTACAGGTGGGCATGGGATCCTATAATGAGGCCCTTCACCACTGCCAATATCAATCGGAGTGTCCTCCAGGTCCAACCTCAGAGGCGTCCCTTCAATTTCACCCCATGTAATAAATGGAGATTCATCAACACCGGGTGCTGGTGATGGTGTCCGCACAAAACTATAACCATTCTCCGCTTTCTTCCCAGATTCCACATAAAACTGATTCGGGGTCTTCCTCAAATCATCCAAATCATACTTCTTAAACTTATCCCCATCCCTATCCATAATAACCGGGGTTGCACCTGCAACTGTGGTATAAAGAACCTCAGCCATACCATCCTCCTTTGGCCTAGAATCCAGCATCTTGCCATGCAATCGAGTATTGGAGCGACTAATCTCCTTCTCCAAACACTTCATCCTAACTGCCCGTTCCTCTGTTGTCAACGCGGCCTCACCGCGATCAGCTGGATGGTACATCAGCAAATTCTTTGCCGTAAACTTGCATCCTTCCAATGTAAACGGGGGCTGATCAGACGTCCCATACCCATCTGTAATCCTATCCCTCTTGGCATCCTCAATCGATTTAACATCCTCCTTTTCTCCTTCTGTCAAATACTCATATCTCTCCTTCCTCTTCCTATTCACCTTCTCCATAATATTTGAAAAACTCTGATTGTCCTCACTCGTATACCGCCTAAAAAACTGGTCGAGCGACAACGAGGCCTCTACCCATCATCAGCCCCGTTAGACTCTACCTCACCAAACAATCCCATATTTGAAACACCGGGAGTTTTCGGGGTTTTACCATCGAATTCATCGGCAGGGGTGAAACTACGCATAAAAGTCGAACCAGGGGTTCTACCATCAGGGTCAGGATTGTGAGTTACCTTCTTGCCGCGGCGCTCAATGATCTTCAACTGGGCATCGCGGATCTGAACCGGGTCGCGGGTCTTGATCGCTTCAAGCCAGTCAAGGCGGTCCCGAAGCTTCGAGATATCGGGAAAGAAGTCCCTTTCGATGATCTTCTCGATCGCGGCGACATAGGTGTCTTCGTCGAGGACTGAGGGATGGCCTCTAGGGTTTGTGGAAGTGATTTGGGCGGAACTTCTTGGGGTTTGGACGGAACTATCGGAAATTGCAGACGGTGAAGGGGATGAGAGGTGGCGAGGAGAGTGACCCGGAGTGAGAAGCATTCTTCTTGAGAATTGAGGTTACGATTTGTGATCGAATGAGAAGGTTAGATTGAAATTGAGGGTTTTGGCGAGAATTAAAGGACGAACTTTCCTTTTAGGTTTAGGGTTTGCTCTTTCCTCTCCGTGCCTGGATTGGAAATTGGGGGCTGATTTTGTCAAAAGGGCCTAAACGCGTGCGAATCTGTGTGGCGGTGTATGTCCTAAATTGCGCGACGCGAGTACGGTACTTCCCAGGAATAACAAGGAAAGAGGATGGAAATACAGTTTTAACCCGCATGTTTGGTCAATAGTTGAGGTTTTAAAACAAGGCAATGGCTAAAAGGGTATTTTAACAATGGAAAACGTTTTTTCCCAAAAAAAAAAAACAATTATAAACGTTTTTGACAAATGAAATGAAATTGAGTTTTGAACTTATAGTGGTAAAGTTTAGTTCATTTTATAACTATAAAATGAAATTTATTTTAATAAGTGGCCCACCATAATAATTCTACAGTCTCTTTCTTATTAACACATAGACAACATTACTTTTACTTTTTAATTTTTTCATTACATTTAATTTAAATTGGCTGTTTTTTTTCAAAGTTTTCTCTAATTTGTATACTAGCCTCTCTCTATGGAACGACTGAGCAAGAAAATTTGTGGTGGAAGAGTCGTGGAAAAAGAGTTGTGAGTAAAGAGTGTGTAAGAGAGTTGTATTTATAGAGTTTAGAGTTTATAGTTGTATTAAGAATTTTGCTTGGTTTCAATGTGGTCAAGTCTTCTTGTTTTGGTTTCTATGTGGTCAAGTCTTTGTTTTGATTTCTATGTGGTCAAGTCTTTGTTTTGGCAGGACTTGAAGAAAACAATAGGACGTGTGATGTATTTAATTAACGATGTCAACTGCAAACACTAGTGGTTTGGAGTAATTGCTCCCTCGAGAAAAGGTCATGGGTTTGAGTCATCCATGCTCTAAGACATTGTTAGTGCTTTCTTCACAAAGCACACTAGCACTTCCAAGTGCTATATACCAAGCTTAACTAGATTCAATTTTGCTTATTCATATTCAATTTTATTATGCAATAACCTGAAAAAGAGGTGCTTTGATGTATTCTCATTTAATCTCAACTTCCAATTCTTCTTAAAAAAAATGTTAATATAATATTATCACCAACCAAAGAAAATTTTGTTACTAATTTTTTAAATTATATATTCAAAATTGGTCTCTTTTTAAATATATATTTGAAACCATTTTAATTGTATAATTCTTATTGTAATTAACTTTATTCATTTTATTTTATTTGATTATTTAAAAATATATAGTTTTTAATTTGTAAGCTATTGAACTGCACCACTGTAAGTGAAAGTGCAGTTCAGTTCAATAGTTGCTAAAAAAGTTCAATAAATTGAATTATTAAATTGAACTGAAATAAATTGTTGAGCAACCATTACGGATGCTCTAAAAACATTGTTAATGCTTTCTTCACAAATCACATGAGCACTTCCAAGTGCTATATTCCAAGTTCAAATTATTTACAAAATTATTTTGATGTATAGAGAGGTGGATTGAACTCATGTGACACACTGTCTTGATCAATTGACCTAACTCATATATCCCCAAATAAAATATTTTCTTGTTAGGTCGTTGGCTATGATAGTGAATCCGCCACCTTCCATCTAAATTCAAATTTCTCCCTCCATAAGTCATATTAATTTTTAAAGTAATTTAAATTATGACTTGTATTAAAATAATAAAAAAGAATTTAATTAACGTCGTTAATAAAAGAAAATATAAAATTTGGCATCAAAGTGATTTTAAAATGGGCCAAGCGCCACGGTTCTATTTACACACCGGAAATGGCGTTATGACGGTCCAAACCAAAGTCCAAGTCCAAGGAGAACCAGCCTATGGCCCGCATGCTTTCCGTGCTTAAAGATTCCAACGGCTTATAACCAATCAAAGCCCCAGACAAACAGGGAACAAAGATTCCTCTCTGCACCTCATCGCAGCCAGCAAATTTCTCCTCCCCCTCTTTCTCCCTTCATCGTATTACGGATTAGACTTTTGGAAAACCTCAGAGCTTCGACTCGTCGTCTCTCACTGCACCCAGCTCCTTACCTTCAGCTCAATCTCCAGCAACGGCGTGATCTACGGCTCTGATTCAATTTAAAGCCGACGGCTTCACGTGGAATTGGAGCACCTGATCGCGAAATTCATAGGGTTTGTAATTTTGAGCTTCAAAATAGATGGTTTGCAGATGATTATTATAATTATTTGATTTACACTTTATTTTTTATTTTTTAAATATAATTGACCTGAGCTCATGTGATTTGGTTTTTTATTTTTTTGTCGTTTTAATTTTTGTTTTGTTTTGCTGTAGTTGTAGCTCTTAATTAGCATATGCTTTGTTTGGGTGATGAGAAAGTGTGAAAAATAAGGTAGCTGAGTCCTTGGATTTTCCATCTTTTTATTTCCAGTTACCCAAAACTTCTCCTGAACTGAGCTAGTACTAGTAGGATTGTTTGACTCAATAGTTAAATTCTTAAAAGCCATCAACTTTTTGTTTCTCCTTGACTGTGATGGAGGGTATATTCTAAAATTTACATTTCTGGGTAATTATTGAGTGGTAATTTTTTTCCCCCTAAGAGTAATAGATGGAACAAAGGATTTGAAATTTTGTTTATGGTGGTGTCTCATGCCTCTATTTGCAAATTTGAAGCTTTTTTTTTTCTTCCAAAAAGTGGCAAATTTTGAAATATAAGTACCAGTACTGCTTCTACTACTACTTTAATAATATGCTCAAACCAAATTGAAACAGTATATATTCGTGTATACACCCGAGCACCCACGCACAAATATGCATATATGTGCACATCCCTTCACATTGATAGGAGAGTCCGCTTTCATTAATTTTGTTTCCCCTGAAAACCATACAATTGTGCTGTTCATGATCTTTGTTCAAATAAAATTAGGTCTTGGGACATTACCTTATGACTGTTCTGATATGTTCTGAAGCTAGGAAGTCCTGACCGCCATTCATGTCCTTACTTTACATGATCAGAGTTGAACAACTTGTGGTATGTGCATCTTTTTGAGGCCGAGGTCAATTGTGATGATGGCACCGTGAGTTGAAGTGCAGGCTCTTCTGTATCTGATACAAGAATCAAGCTCACATGATTTCTCTAGGGGAACCTGGGACAGATAAAATTGCTTCTGATATAGTACCGAAGAAAGAGAGTTCAAATAGTGAAATTCATGCTCCACATCAAACTCCTGATAATGGGATCTGTCCCCTGCAATCAGATCATAGAGGAAATGTTCAGTCTCTAATACCTGAGAAATCGTTACAGCTGCCTGATGGTGTTGGTACTGCATCTCAATCAAATCAAGAAGGAAGTGTTACCTTTTTAACATCTGAGAAAGCACCACAAACCCCTGAAACCTCTGCCCTTGTCTTGCGATCTGGTCAAGAAGGAAGCTCTCCATCTACAGCACGAGAGAGAGGGTTAGAGGATGGTTATCACTGGAGAAAATACGGCCAGAAACTTGTTAAGGGAAATGCATATGTAAGAAGTTACTACAGATGTACGCATCCAAAATGTCCAGTGAAGAGGCAAGTGGAGCGCACACATAATGGGCAGATAACAGATACTGTTTACTTTGGTGAGCATCAACATCCTAAAGCTCAAGTTAACGTCCCAGTAGCTGTTAGTTTTCTCGTGTCCATTGTCGAAGAAAGACCAGAAGAGGTTTTGTTAACTGGTGTCGAAGGTGAGAATGAAACTTAGTTATTATCTAGTTCTGGTTACAGTACCCAATCTTGTTTGATTTTTATTTGATGACCTTGTATTTGAAGGCAAATCATCGGATGTGCATGGCCACACATCTAACCAGATTGAGCCAGTGGATCCCTCTCAGCTATCAACCGTTGCAGATAATGAAGGTGTGCAGAGAGTGCTCTCTCAATCAAATAGAACCAGAGATGGTGATCCAGACTCAAAAAGACAGTATGTTCATTCTTAGCTATTTTGGATTTTCGTGTGTAGTGGTATATAGTATTCACCTTTGATTAACCACCATTCTGGAAAAAAAAAAAAAAAAAAAAACAGGAAGAAGGAAAAACATAATGGCAACTCAATTCCGGTGGATAAGCCAGCTGGTGAACCGCGTGTTGTTGTTCAGACTATGAGTGAGGCTGATATAGTGAATGATGGCTACAGATGGCGCAAATATGGGCAGAAGTTAGTAAAAGGCAATCCAAATCCAAGGTACATATCAGTTTAATGGTAGCATGTATTAACTCTTTATATTAGGTGTGTACCTGAATTTTGCCACGCTGCTCCTTGTTTTGGAAATATAATAATGTATAGATCATGGTTTTGATAGTTTCACTGCTTATGCAGGCTAAGTTTACATTAAGAGTTTTGGCCTGTGAGCCTAATATTTCTGCTTGATACTTGCAAGCAAGGGGAAGGAAGAAAATTTTAAACGTAGTGATCATTGCAAGTTTGCAACTGCTTAGTAGCATCAAATTGCAACTGCAGCAATATGATAGTATCCAGTGGAAGTAATTTACATGCTTTATGACAACCCTGATCTGGACTAAGGACTTAATTGAGGATATGGTCTAATGGTGCAAACCAATGTCTGGCAAAGTGCCTTAATAAAAAAAAATTCATAAAAAACACACGTTCTGAGACTTTTGTGCCTCCATGGAACCATTTCCTATGCAGTAACTGCCTAGACCAAATAAGGCATTGTTTTCCTTCATTTAACTTGCATATACTTTTGTAGTCTTGTATCTTGCTTTGATGATAAATTGGAAGAAGTAGATCCGATTACTTCTTAGACAATAGGGCAACTGGGTAAATGATTCACTATGCATCTGTAAGCTTTGTTCAAACATGTCCTGCTTCTGGTTTTATTTCGTTTTGTCTTCCTTGGTATGTATCTTAGAGAAGGATGTGGACGAGATTTGTTTATGTTTTGAAAATTTGAAATTAATCTCCTTGGTCTTAATTTTTCTGTCCTATTTTCTTTGGTGTAATTTTTTGCTGACTCTGCTGTGCTTCTGCACTTGCATTGCGTAGGAGTTACTACAGATGCTCAAATCCTGGGTGCCCTGTTAAGAAACATGTAGAGAGGGCGTCTCATGATTCAAAAGTTGTTATAGCCACATATGAGGGGCAACATGATCATGATATGCCACCCACAAGGACTGTGACCCACAATGCAGCAGCATCAAATGTGATTACAACGGCCCGTAATGGTGAGTCTGGCACTACATCAGAAGGGAATGCTGTCTGCCATGATACTAGCCCAGAACACGAAGATAAACCAAACAAGCAACTTAATGTTGAGCCAAGAACTAAATCAAGTGATGTTGCTGGCTGTGATATGGTCGTTGATTCTGATCTGGGTCCTGAAAGAAAATTAAATGAGCAAGTGGTTGGCAAAGCATGTACCACAGAAGAAAGTGATGCCCCCGATATAATTGTTCCTAGGGCCAATGAATTGCAAAATGGCGAGTCAGGAATTAAATCAGAAGGAAACAACGCCTGCATTGATACGGTCGTTCACGGCAGTCTGCGTCCAGAAAGTAATTCACCGGAGCAAAAAAATCCAAAAGCAGAACCTGTCTAAAGTTAACCTGCAATGCTGGATCCACATTCATCTAGACCCTAAATAATGTATTAATGTATCAGGACCTGCTTGGTGCTAGGGGTATATCTTATTCTTTCATCCTCTATTTGTCTTTTCGGGAGAGAGGATGCCG
The DNA here is from genome assembly GCA_020226455.1 of Prunus salicina. NCBI lineage: Eukaryota > Viridiplantae > Streptophyta > Magnoliopsida > Rosales > Rosaceae > Prunus > Prunus salicina. Next base: position 21,938,908 of record CM035344.1, read on the forward strand.
GTGGGGGAAGGCACTCTTGGTTGGAGGGTAGGATTTGGTGGAATGGCAATGATGTTCAACTGCAGATTGGAAGACTAACAATAGTTGTGTAAATTATTTATATGGATTGAATAAACTCAAAAGACGTAGATTAGACTAAGCAAGTACTCAGTAGCACTTGATATCTGATAGCTGTTTTTGTGCACAAACCCTTGTAGTATTTGATTCAAAATCCTGTAACTTGGATATGCTGAAGACCAAACTAGAGCATGCATCGTTACTCCATCATTTTCAATTCTCTTTATTTGACTCTGTTCAATTTAAACTGCCTCGAAAAGAAAAACAAAAGCAAAAGGAGGAAAAACGAAGCACTTGTGCCGGTTACTCCAACCATGTACAAACCCAATGCCTCCTGAAATCAGTTCTCTCTCTCAGCCATCCAAACCAAAAGGTCTGATGGCATGAAATGGACACAGAAAACGGCTAACTTCAATTTATGGAAGTGTGCACGGTTGATGGCACCCTTCTCATAAGCAGTTAGCAGCTAAAAAGTGTACAAACAGATTGAAAAAGAAAAGGCATGTTCTATTCTAAGCTTGCCTTGCCTCCACTCCAAGAAAAAATGCTTTAATTTGTGCTCGGTTTGCACTTCCAGGCACAAGAAGCAACCAAATCTCTGTTCTTCCAGCCAAGATAGAGAGCTCCATCTCTCTCTTGAAGCCTATATTTGTCAGAGTAGTTGTCTAGCAGTGTCTTGATGGTGGCATTTACCAAGGAGCTTAAAGGGTATGGAGTAAATCCAGCCATTGCGAACCGCAACCTCCACTTCCCAAGAAGCTCATGTCTTTCCACCCTCTCAACGCCCTCGCATGCGATTATGTTAACCACCTCCCGAGCCAAGCAGTGTTGCTCTACATTGATCCTTTCCTTATGATCCCTTGGAAGAGTAACATCGATTGACTCGAACATAGCCGTGTAGTAATTTAGTGTTTCCACAAACCGTGGAAAGAATGCAGCAGTGTTTGTGTTGGATTCTTGTTCAACAAGGGTCACTACCTTTGGAGACAAGCTCTTAACCAACCTCAACAACCGGTCGCGATGATTCTGAGTGCTGACACTCTCATCTGGCATGTGGTGCAGCATGAATGCAAAGTTCATAGCCAATGCCTCCCCAGGTCGAACACCGAGATGCTTCAGCTGAACCTCGCAACCAGACATGGCAGCAGCATGGAACTCAAATGGCACTTTGAACAACTCGGCAAGCTTAGATAGCCTCTTCCCTACAATATTTAGTCCTCCTCCGCGGGCATAAGCTGACATGGAGTCGTCGATGCCTGTTATGCGGATGTGGGGTGGTCCACCAGGTCTGGCTGCAAAGGCCTGGATTAGAGTGAGCCACTGACTCCCCTGCCCAATTTGGAAATCAATTATGTGAACTCTATTTTCATCCTTCATGGCTTCCGCAATGGCTCCATTTGCAGACATGTACCCGAATTTGAAGTAGGGGCAAACCTCATAAAGAATATGCATGTAGGAGAGGAGTTCTGAACTTGCTGGTTCTTTGCATCTCAATGCTTTGTAGATGTTACTCCCTGAGGATGCCCTCCGTGCAACTAGTCCTTCCAACAAATATGCTCCCAGCCTTTGAATTGGCTCACCAGAAACCGACACCATCTGGCGTAGTTCATCCATCATCCATTGTGCCAGTAAAAGATCATTATCTGCTACTGCTTTTGCACAGAAGATGAGGACTTGTTTTAAATCCCTTTTAGAGATTGAATCCATAATCTGTCCCCAGCTATCCGTTTCTGGCAGGGTATTGCTAGTCCCATTCTGAAAGGTGCTGCAATAGTTGTCAAGAATATTGGAATCAGGACCTAGCATTACAGTTTCTAACTGTTTCAGCTTGTACTTGAAGTCGGTTGCATCATCGGTAATGCAGGATCCGCTTATCGGAGAGCTATAATTCTGGTCAGGGGAATGGTACTGGTCAGGTGGTGGATATGAGTGAGAATCTTGCTGTGACATCGGGCTTCCGTTTGGCGAGAAATTGACAGTTGATGGGGAGTTATAGACAGTGTAGCTGCCATTTGCTGCGGAAGACTCCAAAGTGCAGTACTTAATATGAAAATTCTGAGCTGAGAAGACGGTACTTTGGCTGCTCTCATTGTTGTAATGCACCTGGGGGTCCAAAGTTTGGAACCGAGGCAAGCAGTAGGCTTCAACTTCTTGGACTGGCTGATAATACAACCGGTTCGACATGCCTGAACTTCTGTGATGCTTTGATGTTTGCATTGAAGAATAGTCTGATTGTTGACTTTGTCCGGTCCCTCTATTTGGTGTTATTCAGTCTCCATTTGAGCAGCATAGGAGGCCTTGAATTCTCTTGCCAGAAACATAATCTATATGACAACAAGAGACCATGGTTACACTGATATCTGGAACAAAGAGGGCAAAACACAGCATAATCTGCAGGAAAACCATAAGGGACAATTTTAGCCTAGTGTAGGATAGCCTAATTGTTCTCTGACAATTCTAGTTCTTGTTTTCAATTCTCGATTTCTATGTCCTTTAAAATATTTGTCCTAGAAAATACTGGTAAATATTTTTTTTTATCAAACTGGGAAACATTCAATGTAAGCTATTTACAACAGAGAATATTACCTAGATAAGCAGAGAAAAAATATATAAAATTCTAAAATGGTATACATGAAAAGTGATAAACTATAGGTGGCCAATCTCCATAAATATGATCAAACAATTAAAGAAACAAAAAAGCTTTGCCAACCAAGATTTGAATTGATAATGATCACAAAATTTCTGGTGCAATATAGCTCGACCAATTTAACGATCTTGCGTTGCCGCATTCTTTCCATTTCGAAAGTGAAAAGAAGTATGTATGAGCCTCTCCAACCAAATGCATCTCAGAAGAAATTGCCATGATGAATTCGAATGCAGACTTTCATTTCAAAATCAGCAAAGGAAGTAAATAATGACCAATCAATATGCTCAGAAAAACATAAAGCGCTTAATCTTTGGCTCCAACACCAACAAATTGGAATCCAAATTTTCGTTCTGTGAGAAACCCATTTGTATCAAGCCAATGATAAAGTTTGATGCTTTCCACAAACATTCAAATCATAAAAAAGGGTCACCAAATCTCAAACAGAAACAAGAACATGAAACAACAATATGCCTTGTAAAAGCCATTTCAAACTTCAAGCGCCAGTCTTTCCAGCAAAAAACAGAGAATATGAAAACAGAGCATCATAGAATGCACCAAAAAGAAAACAAAACTCATATCTGACATACCTTGAAGAAACATCACCAACCCAGTTTGAGCAATAGAGAATCATCCATGGCAACACTACTTAAAGCTCAAAATTTTCCCACAAAAAAAGACTAGTGTAGCAAGACCACTATTACAAATGGAAAACAGAGAATTTGAGTGGAAAATTAATAAATGCTAGACCATTTGTTTGACAAAGAATTCCAACTTTGAAAACATCAAGTCTTGTTGACAGGAATACCTTGGTTGAATGAATTTGAAGCTTGGAATTGCACTGTATACCAGAGTCTTTTATGAGAGTTGGGGAGAGTGACTTGGTGAGAGAGACAAAAGAGAGCAGGGTCCTCTTTAGAGAAATTCCCACCTGTGGACTATAAAAAAATTCTCAATTAAAACAAGCCCTATAATTGATACAAAATTACATAATTACCACTAGGATTTGTTTGCAAGTTGCCGCATTTGGGTCTAGGGGAAGTTGCAGAAAAACCCCTTCTATTACAACCACCCTGTGCTCTCCAAGCCTCTCCAACCCAACAACATAAAAAAACCCAAAAAAGAAAAGAAAAAAAAGAAATAGATGTACAAACCTAACCTGACCAGCATTTCCTTAAACAAAGTACATAAATATTGCCATAACTCAGTTGGTGGAATTTTTCTAGCTTAAAATAGTACAACTGAGATCTTTTCATGTAGATACTATGATATGAAGACCAATATACCCTTTGATTAGCAAGATATGTTAGAATCTGTGTAGATCATTATTAGCTACTAAATATCATATTAGTTTATGTTAACACAACCCATTTGACGCGCTTAAATTTGAATTCCCCATTATAGATATGACTCTGAGCTGGTTTAATTTCCTTCTCACCACAAACACATGGAGAGCAAGTCAGCATGACATCATGGCCCAGAGGTTCTTGATGATCTCATCATCAACTAATCCAATGGCTAAAATTAATTGAGTTTTGTAGTTGGTCCTTCAAGTAAGCCAGCCTTGCTCCTCATCACTTGCAGCTTGCTTGTGCATGATGTGACAGAAGGTACCTAGAAACTTTGTTAAAACTGACTAAGGGTATAATGGTCAGTTGAAGCAATTTAAGAAAACCCGTTTGGTAGCCCTATTTTCAAGATTTGAAAACAATTTTCAAATTGCATACCAAATAAGTTTTTGGATCTTAAAAATAGATTTAAGAACTCATTGTTTTTAAGAAAAATTAAAAAATTTGAGTTTCCTATTTGAATAGGATACCAAATGGCCCCTTAATTTTTTATTTTTTATTTTTGGAACCGAAAATTCAGTTTAATTTAGGTTTGGTTTTTGAAGCAGATGGGTCCTGATCTGGTTGTCTGAGATAGTGACATACGCGGTTGAGCGTAAGAGCAGAGCAGAGAGAAGAAGAGAACGTTCTTATGGTAAAATTAAAGTCACACATTTAGATGACGTTGGAAAATAGTGCCTTCCACTTCAGCCAACACGCTCCGCCTTTCTTGTCTTCCCTTTCCTGGTTCCATTCATCCCATCTGTAAATTTGATTTATTGTATTCTATTATGCTGATTCTTTTTCTTTTTCTTAAGACCAAGTTGCTTTTATAATTGTATTTTGTAAACTACTTTTATGCGAATTCTTCTGGTCTATTTCTTTTGACTTTCATGTGAATTTATACTCGTATCAATAAAATCTTGACGGAAAAATACTTGTTTCCTTTTTTGGAAGTAGAAGCTCCTACTTTCCTGTCAATCACAAGTCCATATGTGTAGAGATTTTTCTTTTGGTATTTTTAATGAATTATTTTTACGTATGTATCAAATTGTGATTTGCAGGAAGTAGGAATGCCGCAATATCCTATCTTGACACTATTTGAGCAATATTATGTATTGGTTTATAATTGATGAACCCTATTAGGGAAGGAAAGAATATGAAAAATTGGAGCACATTTGATTTCTCCTCTTCCTTCCTCATTGTTGGTACTTGGTATTTGCATTACTTGTTTCAGTCAATCACTTTATGCGCATGCCAATATATAATAGTAAGATACAAATGTTTTTTTTTCTTTGAAAGTAATGAGAAGATGAGGGCAGCAGAAATCTCACAAAATTCTTATTCTAGAAGAAGCATAAATTAATTGACGAATCAAAGAAGGGTTTGGGTCACCCCAGAAGAATTTCAGGCCTTGAATCCCATGTATCGATGTTTAAGTGATTATTCTCAGCCTTAAACATATATATGTTTAATTTGCAGAATCAAAATCTAATTAGAAGGGAATCTTGTTGCTTCCTTGTCCCCTCTAAGTGAGTGTACCTAATGGCCCACATTCTTATCTTCAGTCACCCTTTCTCGATGCCCCATTTGGCATTTTGTGTTTGTCCAGAGAGAGAGAGAGAGAGAGAGAGAGCTTGAGTTGTATTTTGCTTTAAGTAAGCATCGCTTATGGCTTAAGTGAAAAGGACCTCTAATCTTCTCAAATGGTTTTCTTGTTGTGCTTTCATCGTTTGCATCCATTAAATTGAACAAGTAGACAGTGATTTATGTATATACATATATATAATACACGCGTAAATATAACTTCAAGAGTGGAAATCTATTTTAACGAAACATAGGAGAATCGTTCAACTTTCTCTCGTGCAAATTGAGATTCTGTTTTTGAAATGAGAAAAACGTGGACCGTTACATGCAACATTATATCACATTCATGATCATGTACTACTTGTTTCTCAAACCTGAAAAAGAAAAAAAGTACTCCTTGCTTATACACAATTCTAAAAAATGTTTAAGCAAGACATATAAACATAAACTCCCATAGAAGCAAAAGTAATCAACACTTTTTTGAAGTGAATCATGTTCTGTCTAACATGGCAATGGTGGACCCCAACCACATACCTAGCTAGCAGGCTAGCAAGCTAGCTTTATTGTATTTGGGTGGAGGAAGCTCCTATAGTTTTGGAATAATTCCTCAACATTTTGCAGTAGAAAACTTGGTTGGAATGGAATAAACAGTTGAGCATCTCCCATTAATCAAGTCAGCTAATCAAAAGCTAAAACAAATCTTTGAGCAAAATCATGAAATCCATTTAATTTTCACGTGATAAATTAAGTAGGAGCATGGTCATTCCCAATTAAAATGAGAAGATTGTATAATCAATCATTCACGCATCTTATGATTAATTTTTAACTATTAATATATGTATATGTAATGCTCGTATTTCATCACGATCAGAAATTGAACTTGTACGTTGACCCAAAAAAAAAAAAAGAAATTGAACTTGTACAAAACCCTTATTGCTAGTCCCTACTAGAATGGTCCATGTCCCTATCTTAATTTTGCAAAGTTCTATGAAGCAAGCAAATGAGCGAACCAAAGCCATAATGCAACCTTGACTTTGTGTGTACATTCCCTATCATCACGCCGACCATGTTACGGCTTTTGGGAGACTGACAGCACCAAAATTTCTGCCTTTGCATTTTTTCAGATTTTGTCCTCATCTTCCCCAAAGTAGCAGGCCTTGGGTTTGCGAAATCAAAATTGGGTCCAAACCCCAATTCTGTTTTGCATTTTGGGTCACATGTAGGCCCCTCTTGCCACCCTTTTCGATTTGCCAACACCCTTCATCTGTCTATATTTTTGGACCCAGTTGTTGGATTATAATAGTCAATTGCCTGAGCTCTTTAACTTTTTAATTGCTCATGGATAACATGTTCATGAAACAATCGTCTTGATGCAGAAGAAAGTAATGAACATGAAATTTGCATGTGTGAATTAGCGATAGTTTAAATGATAAGGGAGGAGGTTTCTCACACACACTATTAAGATGTCATAAGATTCGAACTTGAGACCACTAGTCTGTAAGTGAATGTCATTTTCTAAAGGGCTAGACCCCATTAGCTTGCATGTGTGAATTTTGTGAATGAAAAGTTTTGAGTGTTTTTTTTGGTTGTCAGAACACAGAAAGCAACGGTTCCAACCTCAGATGGAAAAGCCCAGTATGCTAGTGAGAGCCTGACCAACTAAGAAGTTAAGAAGATGATCAAATAAGCCCAAAAAAGAACCAAAAATCCTGACACGTTGAGGAGCCCCAAAGCCCACATGAGAATTCACAGAAGCTCAACCTCTGACAAAGGATGTCACTGCTTTGAAATGTACGTTCGAACAGAGGTCTTACCAGATTATAGATTATACCATGAAAGAAAGGGGCTCATGTTGATTGATGAATTACTATATAATCATTCATGATTTTGATCCGGGATAAAATGTATTATTATCAAAGGAGAAAATACTTGTCTATTCTATTACCGTTTTACTGTCTCTTGTCTCTCTCTATTTCTCTCCTCAAGTGATTAGTTGAGGGGCTCATGTTCATTGAGGAATTACTATATAATCATTCATGATTTTGATCCGGGATGAAATGTATTATTATCAAAGGAGAAAATATTTATCTATTATATTACTGTTTCATTGTCTTTCTTCTCTCTCTATTTCTCTTCTCATGTGATTAGTCACGAAAGTGAGATAAAGACGGGACAACAATGCAACTAGGATAGGCAAGTTCCTCCCCGATCATGTGTTCGAGTAAAAGAGCACCAGATTCTAGTCCAACAAATGAAAGAACAGGACACCAAATTGAAATGAAATAAAAACATTACCACCCACAGGCATCGCATCTGTTTTATGGTGATGCACCTGTGGTGATGGAAAGCTGAAATATACCATAACTAGAGACAAAAATGAACTCTCACTTAGATTTTCTGAGCAAGCTTACAATTGAAGGCACACCAAAAAAAAAAAAGGTGTTACTCTGCTACTGCCAACTAGTACAATTTCTGCAGGACTTTATGCTCCCATAACAGCAAATCTCTACTTTAAAATTTGATGATGGGCATTTGGGATCTTGAATTTCCTCTGAATTAGGGAATAAACTCATAGTGGCAAGAGGCATGACCTGCAAGCAAACATTTTGGAAAATGACTATTATATCCTTACATCAACTATGCAAGTAGTGCACATGTGATCTGCTGTGTATTTTCAGACACATCACAAGCAAACAAGTTCTAGTAGATCCCATGTGAATTATGGTCGCATTCTTTTTGGCGTGATCAAAGGACAAAAGAAAAAAGAAAAAAAAAATTATAGCCTGTCCAACTCAAGCCCAGCTGTTGAAAGCTACTTCATATGTTCTCTAAGCAAAAAAATGGCAAATCCAAATCTCACATGGCCAACCCACCAACGCTCTCCACTCAAAGAACATGTGATCAATCATGGGTTTATGCTAAAGTAGAAAATTCTGTGTAAAACACAATGTGATTGTTCATGATTGTTCATGATTGTTCATGGGTTTATGCTAAAAACAGAGAAATTTTGAAGGACTTACTGGGATCAAGCTCTGTAATGAGAGCAGCAGCCTTGAAGTAGCAAGATCCACCTTTGTGTTTGAACTTCTGGAAGTAGCTGTTGAAGGCATAGGAAGCATGGTCTTTGACAGTGTTTGGCAAGTAGCAAGGTTGGTTCACCTGAATTTTGCTGCAATCGGCTCCTCCTCCTCCACAAGCCCAATCCATTGCTGCCTGCAACTCATCATCCGGGGTCTGTTCGTCGGCTACACACCATTGCTCAAACTCCGCACCTGATCAATGTAACGCATTATGCGTACACATTAAAAACAAGTACTGTATGCTTGCTGGAAAAGAGCATTATTTTGTTCTTACTTATTAGAGAGTCATAATTAGCGAGGAGCAAAAATATTAGAAGAATTAACATTCTAGTGTTCAGCCTAAATTTGAGTGCTGTAAATTGCTCAGCATGCCTTGCCATATGAGCATGTGAGTTCATTATCTTTAGCATATAAGATAAAAAGCTTATTGTATAACTGATTATATGTATAATGTATGTATGGGCTTGGAACTCAGAAAACTTCTTATGGTTTGTTTACCTGATTTGTGTGGAGCAAGTGAGAGACAGAGCAGAGCAAGAATTAGCCATATCAGAACCGTCGACATATGAGAGAGAGAGAGAGAGAGAGAGAGAGAGAGAGAGAGGTTTCAGTATGGATGGCCTATCCAAATGAAAATGTCATGGCCCGAGCCACCAATATATAGAATTAGAATACGAAGTGTATAACTTTGAAAATTGGTGCTTTTGAAGATCTCTATTATTAATAAATTAAGGAGTTGCCAGTGCATCTTGAAGAGGGTTTTGGATCATGGGCACCATTTGTTTTCTTGATATTTACGTTTCTTTTTAGACATTATCGTAATATTTACGTTTCTTTTAAATCGTTGATTACTATCAAATTGCGGTATTTGTCGCTTGAGCAACCGCATTCAAGGCTAGTTTAGTATCGTTGTGCTTTTAAAAAAAACTGTTTTTGCTATGATGCGAGAATAAACAGCTAGACGTTTGGTTAATTGTATTTGAAAATGTGTTGTGAAGAGTCAAAGTGTTTGATAAATTTTTATCAGAAGTGCTTTTAGTATGTATGTAACCTAAAAATTAAAAAATAAAGGCAAAATTGTAGCAATGTTCTCTCAAATAAGACCCCACTTTAATTTTCATCACTCGACCTCAAAAATTGTTATGATCGTCCTTTATTTAGATATTGCATTACACTAGTAGTTTTTCCGTTAATTCTGTTAAATTTTCTGTCAAAATTAAGGACAAATTAAGAAATTCATATAAAATTTTAGGGGCAAATAAGACTCAAATTATTAGATTATAGGGCACTCGCAGAAAGAGAGAGTGGGAAGGACGAAGGAGACAAAGCCATTTTCTTTTTCTTTTCTTTTTTTCTCTTTTTTTTGGGGGTGGGTTTCTGATTTTTAGTAGACCCCAAACGGCAGTAGGTAAGGGACAATGATTCTTTGTGTTGATAAAAAGAAAAAAGAAAAAAGGGGGATTTTGTTGATGGGGATTATGGATTTTGTTGATGGTATATTGTGGTTGTTCTTGTGTTCTGGAGCCTCTATGACCTGGCATTTGGTTCTGTATTGCAGGAAATTGAGAGAGAGGTCTTTATCTATGGGAGGGGGTAGGGGTAATGGCAGTGGTTGGTTCAGTTGCTGGGTGGGATCATCATTCAGCCTATTAGAAGAATTTTTTTATTATTTATTTATAAAAAAATACAATTAACATCTCCTTCTAGATCTTGCACCACCCCTCGTTCGGGTTAAGCAAAGTGGTCGAAAAATATGGTAGTTAAGCTCTGCTCGCATCAGGTGCAGCTAGTGTTTGTCATTCGGCTAGGTTGGGTCAGCCCGACATGAAATTTTTGGGTTTGGGCCAAGCTTTATGGATTTTTTTAATTTTTCGGGTTGGGCTGAGGTTTCAAATGTCAAGGCCTGAGCCTACCCATTAAGCCATGCCTAAAAGGTCTTGGTGGGCAAGGCCACCCGAAAATCGAGACATGTGATAGCGGCATGTACCTTGAGGATCCCAAAAAATATAACACCTAGATCCGAGGGTTGTACTCCCAAAATTCCCAAAATACGCTAGGCCTTTTAATTAAATAAAACATGTTAGATCATTGTTGTAAATAACAACGGAAAAATGGATAGAACCGATAACCTAAAAAATTATTTTACAAACCGTAAAAATTAAATACACACTAATCATCCAAAATTTATACAGATGAAGGAAATGAACAAGAAGTACACTCAGCTATGAGGAAAGAAAACCACGACCTATCAGAGATGATGAGGTATATGAACCAAAGTGTTGACAAGTTCAAAAACAACACCAAGTGACACTCAAGATTGTAATTTACATGGAAAAGTAGAGGTGAGCATCACATACGTTCATCTACCAATATGGGGGCTCTCAACTAGATTTGAAAATAGATAGCGAAATAACATAATAGTAAGCCCGGTTCTCATGTGTGTCACATTATCATTTAACGGATTTTCTGACAACAAGACAACAAAAGGGAAAAATTAAGGATTAACTACAGTAAACCCCCCAAACTATGGGAGGTCATTACAAACACATATCCAACATTTATTGACCCGTTTGACCGATACACAAACTTAACAAAACCTTTCAAAATACCCTCTGTTAAATTCTGACTTTGCAAACGTGGATCCCATGTTTTTGCTCACCTGGGCTCTATGTAGACCAAAAAATTACTAAAAGATTATTTTATTTTAAATAATTTAAATTTTTAAAAAACAAATATATTTAAAAACATAAAATATTTAAAAACTAACCCACACCTCGCCCCCTCCTTCCCAGCCCCGCCCTCGACCCACCTTCCCCACTCCTGCCACCGTCACCCAAACCTAGACACCTCCCACCGCTCTGTCTCTCTGTCTCTACCCACACCAAACAACAAGACCTACACCAAAAGCAGCGAAAATAACAAAAGCCCTTCTCTGCAATTGAGCATCACCACAAAACCCAGGTGGTGGGTCTGGGGCTCTTCTAAAGTCGGAGCCAAAGATGCTCAAAAGGACAATAAACTGAAGATATCGGTTTCTTTAACAAAAGAAGAGATTGTCCAAACCCACATCAAACTTGTGAATTCCCAATTTGGGTTTTATTCTAAACCCAGATCCCAAATTTGGTTTGAGACAGAGGCGGAGAGATAGAGAAGAAGGCTCGGGGCGGTGGACAGCTGAGATGGGCATTTTGAGTTGAGCTCACAGAAGGAGAATTTTGGGACATTTTGGAAAAAGCCAAAGGAGAGAGAAAATTTTTAAAAGAAGTCAAAATGGACAAAAATGCCCTTATTTATTTTTAGATTTCCTAAGGAATCCAATACATTTGCATGTCTTTGATTTGAAAGTTGAGCGGTTTTTCTGTCTTTTTTTAAAAAGCTTTGGCTTTTTCCAAAAGTGAAATTTTTTTTATGTTTAAAACCTAAAAAACCTTTTTATTATATGGTATTTTTATAATTTGGATTCCTGTATTGGGTATAATAGTGAGTCCCTCCTAATTTTTTTTTTCACGTGGCCTCAATGTAGACTAAAAAATTAGTTAAGTATTATTTTCTTTTTAAATAATTTAAAATTTTAAAAAACAAATATATTAAAAATTCTCAAATGGACTTTAAAAACACACATAAAACTCATTTACAACATAACAAAGAAACTTTTAACTTCTTATAAATTACAAAATGTATCAATTTCTTAAAACAAATCCAACCCAAAACCTCATAAAAAAATCCAAAACACTCAAAAGGGCTCAAAGAAATTTAATAATCAAAATTAAATTCAATAGAGCAGCTATTATTTTTTGAGTTTTAAAAAAAAAAACTATTTATAGAAATTAAATGATGCAAGATTTATTTATATCATTAGTACTAAGAATAAGAACGGGAATATAATTAAATATCTCAAAAATTAATAAGGCTGGAAGATAAGTTACTGACAATATCAACTGAGCAAGCAATTCTGCATTCACTGATACTGATAGTAAAAGAATATGTTACATTTAGTGTACACTGAAGATACCCCTACAACATTATCTTCATTACATAATATCAACAGTAATGTCCTAGAAAGAATTTCAACAAAAACATGCTGCCACAATGCCAGACTTAACTCTTAGGTACACAAGTTCTCTAACTCCGATTATCACCATCTTTCGTGTTTCGTTCGATCTCCCTCAATGTGTCGACGAGAAATGTAATGAAATAATGTCAAAGCAGCCATCATCAACTCATCAGAGGTAAAAAAAAATGGATGGTTTTGGCATTATAACATTTTTGTTTCTGGCCAACCTACACCTACTCAATGGAGAATGTACAAATTAGTGAGGAAAAAATTCAAGGACAAAGAGGAAGGCACTAATCTACAAACAAAGAGCAGAGGGTTATGTACAGAAGGCCATCAGCTATCTTCTTTTGCTTGGCAGAAGATCGTAAATATTGATCTGATGACAGCCAGTCTCCATGCACACACATACAAGAACACATTGTCCATGGCCTGATGCTCAGTATTCCTGAAAGAAAAGAAAAAACGAGTTATGGTTATGGTTAAGAAATTTTTTTAAACAGTTTACATTTTTTGATACTGTGTTTTTATTCTATATTAAACCCTACTGCTCCCATCAGTGAGACTTATAATATAATAAAAAGAGGCATTTGTTGCAATGCATCATGCAGACTTGGGGCATTTGGTGCTTACATGCATGTCCCATGCAAAAAACATCATGTAGTGAAGAAAAATGCTGAACAATTACCGCAGTTGGAAGACAGCAAAAATATGGATAGAATTAGTCTCTCAACCAGGTCATGGCAGGGCTGCTAAGAGCGCAGACACTCTAGCCATCAATCCCATAAAAACAGAGATCACTTGGCTGGGTGCCACCATGAAAAACGACATTCACGAATCATATGAGTCGCTCTCTATTAACCGGATTCAAAGAAACGTGCCACTGCTGAATATAACTGTTCTTCTTCGAATGGCTTTGACACATAGTCATCCATCCCACACTTCATGCACTTTTCATTTGAAGCCTGAATCACATCAGCCGTCATAGCCAATATTGGCGTGTGCCAAGTTTGGACGTTCCCGAACATCTCAATTGATGGTTCCTTGGATGCAAGTTTCTCATTTACCTCACTCTCCATACCACGGATCAGCCGAGTTGCTTCAAACCTGCACAATTTTAGACAGTATTAAACTACAATCAATACTCAAAATGGGATTACTATATCGGCAACCAGTCATCATAGATGCTCAATACCTAAAACATTCATTTTTAACCCATTATCTTTTCCCTTCATATAAAATGATCATCTGGCATAGCAAGCAATCATATTAATACAAGTGAAACAAAAATGTAGAACTCTCTGACCAGGTGAGTGAACAAGATAGTATGAAGTTAAAATCTTAGAGACCCAATAACTTAACACCGTCCAATTCATTAGTACTTGCTAAACTTGAAGAATTAACATAGAATAAACACCTAATATCAGCCACCAATTGACCAATAAGCAAGAAATTCTGGTTCTAAGTTACCAGCCAATACGCTGAAAGTTGACCTCATTGATTCCAAGTGAGGCTGCCATCAGGTCTTCTATATGCTGTCAACCAGGAAGGGTGGTAGACCTATACTAGGATCCTTAGCTATGTAGGATCTGTACTCTAGCTTCCTTTGCATTCAAAGCTAAAACAAGAATTTGAAAATCAAGAGTGGGCAGATTGATTACCCATCCATTTCTGGCATTTGGAGATCCATAAAGCAAGCATCAAAATTGTGTGGTGGCTTAAGCATTAATAAAGCAGCCTTTCCGCTGTCCACACAGGTGACAATTGCTCCATACTTCTTTAAAGCACCTTCAGCCACTCTTCTGTTAACTGCATTGTCATCCACCACCAAAATTTTCTTCTCTCTCAGTAACTTTCCCAGAGTAGGTTTTTTAAGATTTAGAAGCCTCTTCTTACGACTTCCAAGGGCATCTTGGAAGCAAGCAATTATGACACTTAACCGAAGAGGCTTGATCAATACTTCATCTACAAGACCAGCAGATGTTAGTTCCTTGCGTTCAGTAGGTGTAATGGATGTAACCAAGAGAAATATCTTCGGAAGGTTTATGAGGGATTCCACGTTGTTGCTTTGCCTGTGCTCTTTAAGCGACTGACTGAATGTAAGACCAGTTTCTTTATCCCAAACATCTTTGTCAATAAGAACCATGGTCAACTGTGAGGAGAGACTGCACGCAAGACAGTTAACAATGCATCAGCAACATCAAACCCCTAGTTGCAAAGTTATTAGTAGAAAATTTACATTATTCAACTCCATAGAAGAAAAATCTTTTTGTCATGTTTATAGTAATTAGATGCTAGAGAAGAATATTAAAACCATGAGTATTCAATGATGTGTTTCAGGACTTAAAGGCAACTTCAAATATAAACTACAATTGAAAAAGTAAAACTTACCTTGTCTTGACAGAATTAGATAGATAAGAGCATGCTGATTCCAGACTGGAAGCTGTATCTACAAATATCCCCAACCTCTGCATATGGTATTTTGTGACCTCAGTTCGGATGATACTTTTATCTATTACCAATGCTCTCAGCCCTTGAAATTCTGAGACAGCTGGTTCATACTGTTGCCACTTTGTCTCTAGAGAACTGTTTTCTCCCTTTCCAAAAGATCCAGTAAATGAAAAGGTACTGCCAGTCCCAGGTTCACTCACAAATCCTATCTCCCCACTCATGAGATCTACCAGACGTTTGCTAATGCTCAATCCTATTCCAGTCCCGCCATAAGTTCTAGAAGTTGAGCTATCTGCCTGCATAAAAGGTGTGAAAATGCGACTTTGTGCATCAAGAGGAATTCCTACACCAGTATCCTCAACTGTTACTAGTAATTTGATCATATCAGGTTCCTCCATTGTTGTGCTGCTTAATGCTTTAAAACATTCCCAGCTTTTCCATCTATCAACAACGGGAAAGCCACTCAATGTATTATAAGTTTTGTTTGAGATGTCTCCAACTAAATTCAAGCCTTGTCTTAAAACTTCGTCCATAACATCCGGTGGAGCCCTCACTTCATCTGCCAGATGCACCGAGACAAATATGTGTCCTTTGTCATGGGTGAACTTCAATTTAAACAAACAAACAGACAATTAGCATAACAGTTAAGTAATGAATGAAACCTGCAACATTTTTTATATGCATAAAATACTACAAATTATGGATGGTTCTAAACATAACCATCCGATTGACCTAAATTTTAGCATAATTCATGGAAACTGCGGACCTAACCACGTACAAGTCCCAAATTCCCAATTATATTGTTTTATTTCTGACCTTCAGCATAATACAGAGTTTATTTGCATTAAAGACCATCATAATCATATCAGTTATATCTTCAAGAGCATCTCAAATAGCACCTTGTAGCCTTTCATTTCAATTTAGGGAAAGAAAGAGGGAAGTTATCTGCAGACAAGTATTAAGAAGCTTATCTAACCTTAATTGAATTCCCAACAAGATTGGTAATTATCTGCCGAAGGCGTCCAGGGTCCCCGATGACAACCTCAGGTACCATATTGGAGACATACACAGCCAACTTTTCTCACCCCAAACAAAACCCAAACCACAAGAGCTGGTATCAGCAACCACAGAAGAAGAAATCAACTAAGAAGGTTATAATTAGTTTTTTTTTTACCTCAATCCCTTTCTCATTAGATTTCCCAGACAAAAGTGATAGAACATTATCAAGCACTGAACGCAAATCAAAAGGTACGGTTTCAAGTTCCAGCCTGCCTGATTCGATTTTGGCCTGATCAAGAACCTCATTTATCAGTGATATCAGTTCTCTCCCACTAGCATGAGCAGTCTCAGCATAATCCTGTTGGTTCGGTTTTAGATCAGTGTCCATCAGCATTTGGAGCATACCTGGATTTTGATTGAAATTATTATCAGATTATGTAATCTTCAAAGTTTTGCACAATACTAACTGTTTCACTAAAGAACTTCCCAATTACCTAAAACACCATTCATTGGTGTCCTGATCTCATGGGAAACAGTTGCAAGGAACTGCAAAAGAGAGAGATGTTCAGCCACAGGATGATACAGAAACATCGTGTAATATACAAATAAGTGAACAATTGGACAAATTTCTTTTTTCTTTGGGGAGAGGGGACTAAGACTAAATATTTATGAGAAAACCTTCCAGTCATAGGAAATTCTTATTGCTAATAAACAAAATGTACCTGAGATTTGGCCACATCTGCAGCTTCTGCACGAACTTTGAGTTCCATCATCTTACAATAGTCTGCCTCCACTTTCGCTATTCGGCTTATGGCCGCATGAAAAATATGACCAACTAGCAAGGTAATGACTAGGACTCCCATTGATGCACTTACTGCTGTCAAAGGAAACGGACGTTTTTGCTTAAACCTGCAACCAAAAGAGAACTGTATTGGATTGGAGAAAAAAAATGCAATTCCACATATTTGGGCTGATATAAATAATTGATGTACGAGATCTAACCTGCAGTGCATTTCATGCTTGCGTTGTGGATCACCAAAATCAAGATTGCTAATGTGCAACAGGCCAGTATCAATAACATCAGTACCATACATGTTGACCGGAGCAGATGCATTAGTTGTATCATAAACATTCACAACAATTGTTTGCTTGCTGGCAAGTTGGTGCAGGAGCTTCTCCACCAGTGAAGGTACATCATAAGATGCACCTAGATACCTATTTAAGAAAGCCCCATATAAAAACCAACTTCAACTTCTAGATACTAACACAAAATAATTCAAAAACACAAATCACGGCCATAAGAAATCAAGAAAAATCCATGGTTACAAATTTACCCCACAGTAGCTTGACTCCGATGCTCTGATGTGGCATCTGGAGGTAAATCAGTATCATAGACAGCGAACGTGAGTACAACTCCCAGGTGATTGGATTTCAATAGCTTAAAGGGGGAAGTCAGTACTCCCTTTGCAGTTGCCCTTGCTCGCAAGATGTTCTCACGGTCTTCCTACATTGTATAATTCGTAACATTTCATATTAGATTATCAGAGAAGTTATTGGATATCAGAATATGCTTCTGCAAGAACAGCTTGTAGATGTAAATCTTTCCAAAGAAAACACAATCTTGGCATCTGCTGATACCATATAGTCGGATCTCAACTGGTACATACACTTCTCAATCAAGAAGGCTGACTACAATTCAAGAATAACTGACCAGTATTAAGTAGGCCCACAAAAACCAAACAGTCTCGAGCATGCAAACAGGTGCATAAGAATGTCTTTTCAAAACCATATAACAATGCCAAAGTAACAGAATCAAAACATCATTGACCTTGGTGCTTAGACACCATAGTGACATCAATTATCACCATTGTCTTCAAATTTATCCAGAACACACCTAGTCATAATAAATAACTATATACGATGCATACAACTGGAGAAGATGTACTATCTCTGCCTTCTTGTAGGTCTGATTTGGCATGAAGGATAGCAATGCTTAGTCTGAGGCATGTGGTACAGTTGAAGTGGCTAAGAAATAAAAAGTTAAAACAAAAGCAGAGAGAGAGAGAGAGAGAGAGAGAGAGAGAGAGAGAGTAATATGGAAGTCCAAAGCTAAAAAAGCAAACCTTTCCTGACATCATGTCAATAGAGACAATATGGGAGACAGTTTCTTGAGAAAATATCACAGGTGCATATTCATCTTGAATAGGGGCAGGGGCCAAGCTTTCTGGAAGAAAATCTTGGACTAGAGTCTGGTCCTCAGTTTCCATTTTTTTTATTGTCCATCCATGTTTCTTCTCAAATTGTTCCCTCTCAGCATGAGTAACTTTTAAAGCATAAGCAACACCACTAGTAAGGGGTCTCTCAAAAGCTGTTCTCTCTGTGTATTCACCAAATGTTTTCTGTGGAAAGAATAATGTACAAGGTTAAACACCGCTTCACAACCGAATAGCATTGCATAAGAGTAAAGTTACTCATTATATTTTCCTTTCCTTGATCAATAAAATATAAATTCTTGAATTGCACCTCAGAGTGCCTACTAAGCTGGGCATATCTAAGGGGATAAATAACCAACCTAAGTTAGATATGAAAAATTACCTGATCAATTGCTGAGGGATGTTTCCCATGGTGAAATGTGGAGACAAGAATAGCCAAAGCATGAACATGATTCAAGCTCACATTAAACTGATCCTGCAACATCCGTGCTCGTTCATCACACATGTTGGCAAGTGTTTCTTCTCTCCACAAAAAATCTCTTTCATTCAAGTGCCAAAATAACCAAAATGACGTAATGACTCCAAATACGAAAAATACTATTAGTAGATTCTTCCTCCACTTTCCAGCAACCTTAGGAGGACTTTGGGCTTGCTGTTGCTGTTTCTCTGGCTGCACCCTCCGAGCCAATGGCTGCTCTTGAACCATTTTCAGTTGCCAAGTAAATGGCCACTCATGATCGAGCTTTTGTTTTTGGTTCCTCCACAATTTCAAAGAAAAACCAGACATTTTGTAGATCAAGATCAATCCAACAAAAGCCCACCAATATTGTATTACCATGATGCAAAGCATCTGAGAATCATCCTTTGCACACTCCACCTGCACCCCTGATCCGAAATTTTTCTAATAAAAGAAAAACAAACAAAACATTTAGTTATTTTGTGCCATCTCTGATGAGTTTTGTTCTTTCCAGAATAGTAACATGGGTACAAATTATTTACAGAGTTTGCACAGAGATAGAAAAGCCATCACCCACATCTTCACAGACTGAAACACAAGTTTGAATTTTAATATACGTATTAGATACATGATCCTGGCATGGAATCATAGCAACAACTCAAATGGGAAAGAAGTTATGCAATTGTGACAGGAAGTTCCTTTACGAAATCTATCACAGTGCAATCTCCTCCATTTGATCATCAATTTAATTTTTTTCTTTTCCAATGTTTTAAAAAAGACAGTCCAGACTGGCTCGTTAAACCTAATTAACACTTTCGTTTTTTTTTTCCTTTGATGTGTTGGGAAAGGGGTTGATCATGATTCACACAAGTAGTCAGTATGCATATCATCTATGGTAACATTGGTATCTGAACTGTAACCATGACACATCCATGGTTCAATCAAAGCATCAAAGTTCTACCTTTTCACAAATCCTATTAGCTGAAATTGTAGACTTCGGAGTGCATGATACGGATTTGTCCTCTAGCAATGACAGGTGAAGCTCCCTGGGGATGTTCTCATCTTGAACCAGGCATTGGTCCCTGGCTTCTACATTTTCTGTGACCCATTTATGACGCTTCTGAAACTCCTGACTATCTGAACATAGCACCTTCAGAGCACAGGTAATGTCATCACTTAACATCATTCCAGGTCCTGGTTCTTTGGTACATTCAAGGGATGCAATCTGCAATACATGGAGACTAATGAGAAGAAGTTGAAAAACGGGGACGTGTAAAAGCTTTTTCTTGTAACTATGTAGTTTTCTCCTCTTGATGCATAGAGACGGCTCAGGAACCTTACATATGATTGCTTAAAGTGACATGTTATCATCTGAACGGGAAAATAAATAGTGAAATCAACTGATCAAGAATCCACTATTCAGTTAATATCCTTGCTACAAAAGTAGAACTATAGCATCGTAACATAATGCTATAACTCATAGTTGGTACACAAATGTTTTGTGTTGCTTTACTTTTCCAGCATAACCTACAGATTTTGGTGGGCTGTTATAGCCTACATATGTGGAGTATTGAAGTACATTAGATTCATCGGCTTAAAGTTTGGGAAAACCCAGTAATTCATTGTAAATCTTAAGGGGTAGAAAGACGAATACTGAAGCGTACAGAGATACTTAGACCAAAAAAAAGAAGTGTACAGAGATACAGCTAGAAAATCCGTTGATTAAAGGGATTAATCCATTAAGCTATAACGAACATAAGTAGATACACACACCAATTTCTATCTCGTAGGGAATTAAGATTAACAAATTGACTTTAATCCAACTACAGGATATCCAAAAAACAGAAGAGAAAACAATTTCCTGAATTCAGTCTCGTGTCTTCCAAGTATTGCAATTCCTATCTTAATGTGAAATTATTTTACTCTTCACTCCGAAGTCAAACCGTATACAACTGAAAGATCATTTTAAGTGTGAAACTTGTTCTGGAAAGGAACACCATGCTGTACTTTAACACTAGTCTGTTCAGCCAAATTGATAAAGCACCCTCCACTACAAGGTACAAGCTGCAAATCAAACAAACAAAAGGAAAAAAAGAAGAAAATGCTTAAAGATGCAAGTTTAAGAGCTATGAATACAGCACCTGATCTGATTCGGAGAATAAGGAAGCTAAAGCAAGAAGCTGGTCCTTGCTGACATTGAAATGCTGCTGCAGGATCCGAGCTTTCCCTTCAGACATGTCTGGAGTCTTCTCTCTCATCCCCAAAGTTCCATCATTGAAACCCACGAAAAACCAAATAATTGTAATAAAACCTAAAAGTCCGAGAAGTTGAAGCTTCCTTCTCCATTTTCTGACACAATTAGGCCCATGCAAAGGCTCCGTTGCCTTATTCAACTTGAAATTACCAGGTAAAATGCCATTAAAGCCAGAGACCCTGAAATTCAGATACATGATACCAAAGCACACCTATTTAACTTCACAAAGATCCTTGAAAGCTTGACAGAAACCTTCTTCCAGCTCCAGCAGGACAAGTCATGAAAACCAGACCACCAAGAGAACCACAGACTGAAATTCAAACAGATTTGCTGAAAACCCAGTATAATTTCACCAGAACCAGCTCACTAAACTCGTCAAGAACAATGCTTTATGGCAAACCTTTGACAGAGACTCAACAAAGATGTGAAATTGCATGGAACCCACTTCAGGTTTCTAAAGCCCAACTCTCCAATTAACCACCAAATCCAGAAAAGGTAAGTGGTCCAGCTCCATTTCTCTCTCCAGACCTCCTCTGGTTTTCCACTTTCAAGTTCAATACTAAGTTCATGTCTTTACATCTGTGAAGCATGTAAAACCCATCAAAACCACACCTTTTCTGGAGAACACTGAAGGGTACTACCAATCATGCCAAACAACAAGCTGAAAGAAACCCCTATTATTATTTGGGCAACCTGTGAGGAAATCATTAAGGAGATAAGAGAAAGAATTGGCCTTTTCCTATATCAGGCTCTTTCTACAACCCACACTTCTGTGCAACCAAAAAGAAGCATCCTGAGTTATACATTTTCAAAGAAAAAGCCTGAACCCAAAAATAAAAAGAAAAGAAAAAAAGGATTGGACCGGAGTTGGTTTCTATAGAATTCCAACTGGAATCAATTATCAGAGTGAGAAAAAAAAATACATGTGCCCCTCTTCTTCTTTTCTTTTCTAACCCCACACTCTCTTATTCTCTCTCTTCAGTTTTGGTGTCCAGCATTTGATTTGAGGGGCACATCATTATCTCATCATCTAGTGGGGGAAGGTTAAGCAAAAGCAAACAAAACCCAATATCAAAATTACCCACAATACATAATAACCAGAGCTTTTCCAATTTTCTAATTTTTTTTTAAGCTTGATTTATTAATTTTCCTTCATTTTTCTGTTCTGGGCCTCTTTTACTTTTGTAATAGTTGAAAGAGACTGCACCATTCAGTGTTTAAGATGGTGTATCTGCTCCCCTGCTGCAATGCAGGTATACGGACGTACAGGTGAGAGAGAGAGAGAGAAGAGTGTGTTTTTTTATTCAGTAAATATAGGCAATGAAGAGGAGAGGCTTCAACCCAGACTTCAGTTTCTTTCTTCTTTCTTTGCTTCTTATTTTTTTCTTTTCCAGAGAGAAAATGACAGACAACAAAAATAAATTTTGAAATTTAGATCTCAACTAATGTTGGAGTATTGTTTATTTTACTATTGTTTTGTGTTACCACCCACATTATTTGCTGATAAAAAGATATGAAGAAAAATAAATAAATAAATTTCTTTTTTTGTGTCTCTAGTATTTTACTACACATAAACAAAAAAATCGGCAATTACTCGGGAACTGAGTTAATGGGTGCATGTGTCAAGATTCTTAATCTGCAGTTGTGTTTGGAAGATATATTTAATGATGGGGGCATCTATGAATATGTGTGTCGGATATATACCTTACCCTCCAATGTAATATAATGGAATAAATTCATTATGAAAATGCACAAGCAATAGGACTAAATTAAAACCAGTGTTTAAAGTAATCACTTAAATTAAAACCATGATTAGTTTGACCTTCATTTGGGAGTTTTTATATTTATGCTTAAGAATTAATAAGTCTCTACATAAATTTGGGACACAACTCAACCAAACCAATCCATCAAACTCAAACATTGTACAAACTCTTTCCCCAACTTTTTTTGTCCTTACATTGTACTACTTTTTATTTCAAGTGGGCATATGTTATTTGTCAAGCATTGACCTTTGCCCATTTTACCTTTCTTTTTTCACCTTTGTATTTTTTCTTCTTTTGGCTCCATTGTAAAAATTATTACACTTTCCTAGGCTTAGTTTGATTTGGAATTAGAAATTGCTGTAGGCTCATCCATCTTTTTTTTATATAATATATATATAAACAAAAATTTGGATTTTGTAAATCACATGTTCTCTCAAAATTAGTATATATGTGTTGATTGTAAGGGACTTATAGTTCAAGTGGTTAAGAGAATTTATTATTGCATTTGATGTCCCAGATTCGATTCTAATCCCCTCCTCAATATATACAGTTATTCTCTTATCCGAATATTGTGCAGATGTCATTATAAACAGGAATGAAAGCATAAATGGATAGAAGAAAATAGATGGCGTCCACACGATAATAATATTTGGACGTCTACATAGGATATGTATTTTATTGATTAAGTGATATATTTCGCATCATGGGGGATGATGGGATGAGCTAGGCAAAGGTAGATTTAAATTTAAATATCCTTGTAAAAAAATAAAATTAAGAAAGAAGAAGAGAGATGCTTGAAGCCACTTTGACATAATGGCATCAAGTGCTCCACTGTTTTTATCTTCTCCACTTTTCTTTTTAACTTGTTAGTGATAGAAACTACAAAGTACATATCCAAGAAATGCCTCATTCTATGGGCCACATTAAGCAACAAGTTTTAAGGCTCAATAATTACTTTATCCAGTTGGACTTTAGACCCACCACTATGTGTATTCTTCTTCCAATGAAGATTTACTTTGATGGCCATTCATTTTAATGATTTTTAACTCCTCATTTCTCACTTTTTTCCTAGGTAAGCTAAACTTATGAGATATATATATATTGGACTGTTTTTTAATCATATGACAACTGTTTTTTTATATCATACATTGCACAATGTATTAGCAAAAGAACAAAAAAATGCATTATTATACAAATGGCATATTCTTGTCTAGATTGTAACCTTTCTTACTTATTTATGTGGATTTTTAGACTTATCTTGCACCTTAAACAAGAGAGAAAGGGACAACTTCAGATACCAATACAACTTTTAGGTCTTGACCAACAAAAAAAAAAAATACAACTTTTAGGTAAGGCTGATGAGGATAAAATATATTATATATATCTCTCTTTATTCTGCCATATTTATAGATCACATACAAAATTTTGTTAAATTTGTGGTTAGGAAATCTTGTATGAAATCATTTTAGAGAATTTTTTTTTCTTTTCAAAATTTGCTCATACTATTTCTAATTTTGAATTTCTTTTTAATATGGGTGCCTTTTAAAAAACAAAAAAATAATAATAATTTAATATGGGTATTTGCTTTCTCTGGTTGTGCAACCAAACATGGTCTTAGCGGCGTGCTAGGCGCCAAACTCCAAATCCTCGGCTCCGATTTAGAGCTCAGATCCTCGAGAGTCGTGACGAAACTAAGTGGGGGCCACGACAGCTGCTTCTGACAAATTAACGTTACCATCTTTTCCAACTTTTGCCGCACATTATAAAAACCCACAAGAAAAAACCCGGGAAAGAATCTGAGGCCGACACGTCAGCAACGTGGGGTGGGCGGGTCCCACTGAACGTTTCTGTTCGGTTATAACTTAAAACCGTATATGTGGCCGAGGCTTACCCGACAGACAAACCCCATTTACTACCCGACAAATCTACAACACGTTTCGGTTTTTTACCCTCTGTTTGAAATTACCAGACAGGCCTCCCTCGTCTCTACTTATTTTGGGGAGACAAAATCTCGTGACCGTTGTTTTCGCGTAAACATGATGGGCAATTTCGTAACTTGGGCTATGAGTATGAGAGTGTCCAAAGCCATGTGTCTGTTGCGCTAAAAACAAATCAGAATAGAAGATGATGTTGACTTTGAGTTTAAAATACTTTTTGTCTATTTAAAAATATTGAGGCAAGTTTATGCTTTAGCTATATATTATTATTTTTTAAATGGAAAATACTTCCCTCCTTAGTATGAGCACGTACATTCCTGTCAATATGAGTGTGATATGTATGTAAAAAAATTTCTTTTTGTATTTTTATTGAATTATTTTTGTATATGTGTCAAACTGTGATTCGTATGAAAAATGAGTATCTCCTTACAGGGAATGAGGTAAGAAGTATCCTTTTTAAAAATTAAAGTTATTTTGGTGTATAAATATTTATGATATTATGGTTGAAGCTAGATGCATTATGATAGAGATAAACATCTAGTTGTATACCACCGCCGATAACAGGTAAGAAAATTGTTTGCTTGGGTTGAGTTGAGCTTGTTGTTTGAGCTCAATCGATAAATTCTAGTAACATGAGCTCACAGAGTTATTTCAAAAGTAAGTTTCGAGATGAATATAAATTAGAGATTCGAGTTGAGTATGTTGGGTTTGTCTTTAAATACGCTTAATTCGTCGTATGCCTTTAGTGTTTCTTTACTCTCATAGTGGATTTTGTGGTCTAGGTGTTCTATAGTTGAAAATGATTGAACTTCTTGGGTGTGTATGTGTATGGCATGAATAAATGTGTGCACTTTTTATCCCATGTCCCACTATTGATAATTTGATAGCAATGGCAATGTCACTTGGGGAAAGCCACATCCCCATGCTTTGCCTTTGGCCAAAAGGACGCCAAGAGAAGAAGGTAGGTAACACACTTTTTCAAGCATCTCCCTACTTCACCAATAATGGAACCAAACCCAAAAAAAACAGTCCAGAATTTATGAGAAGGGGAAGCTCCACAAGTTTCTTCTTGCTGAGATGGGATGATGCTTAATTAGTTTGATGGCAGCAGAGAATAAAAAACATTAGCAATATCCAATTAATGATGCAAATTTGAAAAAGAAAAAAGAAAAAAAGAAAATATATTTTTCTTAGAAAGGTATTTTTGTAGGTCGATCTACTTTTGTGTGGCATGTGATGGCAGATGCATGGTGGGGTAGATTACCCACACACACAAAAAAAAAATGTTTTGCAGTAGCATGAATGTTAATCATGATCCATAATACAAAATTAGGTTATCTTTAAAATTATTTAGACTTTAAGCTAAAAAGATGTCTGAAAGCACTAAAAACAGTATCCACTTTAAATTAAGTCCAGAAAAATCATAGCCGTTGCTTTCTTTGTAGATAGTATAGATAGTAGATAGTATAGGTATAGCAGCACTTTAACGTCCACCAAAATATTTATTCAAAGCCCTCCTCTCTTCTCCAACCTCCATGTTTGCTTCAAAAGGTGTGAATTAATTTAGGTGACCAACTGCTACCAGGGAGCATGCTAATTAAGCTTAGAGAATTTTTCTGGGTTTTGTTTTGTTTTTTTTGTTTTTTTTTGTTTGTGTGAGTGTGTGTGACTTGTACAAAAATTGAAGGGAAGGATCCAATATAGGTGCTTAGGTGAGTGTATTTGATTAAAAAAAATTATGTGCTTTTGATGGGTTTTAATTATTTTGCAGGTGGAGAGGGTGATGGCAAAGCTGAATTCGGGTCATGTTCAACATGATGTTACTTGTGTGTGTTTGAGATAACATTAAAATGGTTTGCACCCTTGTACTTGAAGGAAAAATGCAAAAGAAAAGGGACAAATAAGGATGCTTCTCTGAACAAATAAACACCCAAATCCAACCATTAAAATAAAAATGATTTGACCAACGGAGTCTAACTCAATGAAAAAGAATCTTAACTTGCACCTCAGTATTGTGTGTGTGAGAAATCCACTAACTGCAGTATTTACTGCTAAATCAGTAAATTAAAGAAAAAAAGATTCACCTTGGAATTACAACTGCATAAAATGTAGCATTTTGGATGAAATAAGTAGAAATGTTTATGGCTCCTATGTCAACATTTCAATTAAATAATGAAACTATGAAATATAACTAAAAATTGTATATTGGGAAGCCTCACATTCTAAATGCACTATAATAGTATTCAATTTCTTAGTTTATGTAATCACAAACCCCTTAGGGTTTTTTAATGTGCCCTTGGTTGTTTATTTACTCATTTTTCAATCATTAATTTTAGTTGTCTCCAAAACCATTCAAAGTCTCCCAACAACTCAAATGATAGTCTGATAAGAAACAAAAATAAAAATAGAAAAATAAAATGATAGTCTCATAAAATAAATACCATGGCTTACCTACCTACCTATATCTATATATATGTCACCCATGCATGGTTATATACTCTTATAGAAATACATAACTATTCCTTTCCTCTTCCCAATTGATGGCACCCCAATTAATTTACAATAAGTTGCTCTGTCCATTGAAACTTGAAAGAACATCTAGAATACAATAATGAGCATGAGGTTTGTAGTTTAAGGGATCAAGGGCCGTTATTCTTGAATCATTAATTCTGTGCTCGAATTTACTTTTTTTAATATCGTTTGTATAAAAATAAGAATAACTAAGCGACGCTCTCTATGTTATGTTCCAAAGGAAAATTAGCTGCGGTTGGTTTTTCATTTTGACAACGTTGTTTTAGTTTGTTATTTTGGTTTAGTTTATTCAATAAAGTCTAGAAACTTTATGAGTTTTCTGTGTTTTTTCTCTTATAATTTCATAAACTTAGTTGAGTTTGATGAGTGTTCTTAGTCTCTCTAGGAAAGTCATGCTGGTTAGCTGCTAGTTTTTGTCCTTGATATCATTATACTAAATTCGGAAAAATTATGGCGGTTGAGGGGATTATAGAAAAATTACTTTCGAGAGTGATTGTCTCTAGATGCTTTCAGCTTTTCGGCTGACTCAAGTCACTGGGGAAGTTTTATTCATGTCTATCATATTGTTATTGGGATGACTCCCTTTACAGTCTGTGTCCCTTGTAATGTTATTCCTATTGATATAATAAAATTATATCGTCTTTTATAAAAAATAATAAAATAATGATAATCCTACATTCACGTTACAGCGTGGGCAGATTAGCGGAATTATATGATGCATCCTTGCAATTATTTTAACTGCGCGGAATTATTAATTTTGAAATGACTTTCATTTGAGGAATTGATGATTAATACAGGGACTTCCCATGAAATGGAATGTCCGAATAGCTTCCATAAAATTGAGTATTGTCCTAATTTTCACGTTACAGCCAGCCAAGCCAAAGGTTCACAACTATAATTAAAGCTATTATGAATAAGGAAAATATTAGAGGCATCAACTTTGGGCACCAACTTGGGCACCAACTCTCTAATAGAGCGCAGAATCTGTTGTGCTGGCGGGCTCCACCTCTATTATTAACTTTGGAAGAATTATTTTATCAACAAGAATAATAATAAGAGTTTTTCTATTTATACCCCCATACTTTTCTTTGTTTATTCCAATACTTAAATCATTTAGCTCTTAAGTTTTATTATTGTGTAAAAAGACAAAAAAGATCATCCAACTTAATACTTCATATTAAGTTTTAGAAAAACACGAACTCCGTTACTCTTCTCTTTCAATCTAAGAAACCTATTACGCTCTCATCTTATCTTCACAAACCCTAAATACGGAAAATCATAATCAAGCAAACAAATCAGAAATAATAATAATCGTCATCATAATCAAAGAAACAAAACTCGAGGAAAAAAAAACCAGACCTTGATTGCGAAGCAAAGAAACAGTGTCTGCCTAAGCCTTTGATTAATAAATATCTAGAAATTGCCATATGGGTTTGCTTTGTTGAACAAGAAAATAAAATAAAATAATGCTGATACACATTTGACAACAATGTTTTTTTTAAATTTATATATATAAAAAAAAAGTAATGTGAACTTAAAGTGGCGAGAGGCAAGATAGCAGGGGTGTGGGGTGTGAGGTGTGACGTTGATGAGTTTTTTCTATTTTTTATTTTTTTTGCTAGGTGTGTTTTTAGGGGTAGTTTAGGAAGATAGTGGGGTTTTCTTAAAAAGTGTGAAAATTTAAATTAGAAGTTGGGTGAACTTAGAATATGAGGTAAACAAAGAAAAGTGCAGTGTTTAAATAGAAAAACTCTAACTTTAAACCAACAATCATCAAGAGTATAATTTTTTTAAAAAAATATTTTAATCATAAGCATTGCTTTTCTGGTAAAAACCATATCCATTAGGCAGCAGATGACTTAACATTTGCAATATCTTCTTCTGGAGAAAATAAAAATAAAAATCTGTTGCACAACCATATTATGTAATTAGGTTGAAATGGCATGATTACCCACTCAAACAATGTCATTTATCTAAAAATTGAGAAGAAACTCACTAGCTTCAAATAGATTACCTTCAAAGATTAATATCACTTCAAATATGATGATGTGGTATAATGATTTTACAAAATCTTTCTTTAAATTGAAAGTCACGAAAATAATGTTAATGCGAGCCGCAATAAGGTTGAAGCAACTTTATTGTACTTATAGTTAGTACACACTATCAGGTAGAAGGTGACAAGCCTATTTGGGATAGTTGAAAAAACTCTAGCCGCTTTCTCTCTCTATGAGTTCCAAAGGAAAAACTCCATAGAAGGGGGAGGAGGAAGAAATGTTACTGCCTCTCCTCCTCCTCCTCTCTTCTCATCTTTTCCTTTTGGGTTAGTGAATAAGTTCACTGGGGCGTTTTAAATAAGAAGCCTCTTGTGGTGATTTCTTCTGAGCCATGCTCAAATTGAAATTCCTCACCACCCATTTTAGGCTATGTTCTCAATCAAATCCTTCTCCCAAAATCCGCTCTCTAACACTACTCATGTTTTTTTTTGGTTCTACATTCATGGGTGGAACCAAGGCAAGGGCTGCCCTTGGATGTAGCCCAGGGACGGGTTGGGAAAAAAACAAATTAAATATACATATAGTCTAATATTTTAACTATAAATAAATATACAATTTCAACACCAATATGCATAGTAAGAGATCTTCCACATTTGTATTTGGTGTCAAAGTTTGTCCCAACATCAATTTTAAAAAATTTCTATTAATTTGTCTCCAAAATAGAAACATTTTTTCTAAATGAAATTCACTCTTTCGTGAATAATATGGCTCTTTTTTTTTTTTCTTGTGTTTACAATTAGCATGATTTATATGATTTCATGTATACTTTTATTTAGAAAAACTATAGAAAATGTAAGTACAAAAAAATATATCATTAGATTTAAGATAATAACTTTAGATAGCCTACCCATTGAAAAATTTATGGTTCCGCCCTTGTCTACATCGTCTTTGACTCAGGTTACTGCAAATCACTCAATTGTTCTTTGACAGAGTTCTTGTTTTCGTTTATCTGTTCGCTATTTTGCGCAGATCTCAGACATGCAATTTGCTCCTAATTTGGTATTAACAGTTTATCAAAGTAGTTTCCATTTATCTGACCATAATAATAGCTTTAAAAATTCTTTCATTTTTATGTGATGTTAATGTTGAAAGGCTACCAGTCTCTTTTGGGTCATTCTCACGCATGATGTTTGCTCTTCTTATCTTTGCTCTATTATAATATCGAGTTTGAAAGATTGCCATCTCCAATTCTGTCCTCAACAAATTGGACCTATATATTCTTTGGTCAAAATTGAGCTTCAAATTCAAACTTTGTAATGCAGCCAAATTGAAGTTCAAAGCTTGATATTTGCTTTTTTTGGTTTTTTGTTTTTGGTCAAGAGCTTGATATTTAAGCAGAAGAAGATAACGATCATACAACAACCGTTTTTAATCACATTTGAATGCAGCCCACTTGACTGAAAGGGTCAGCATTGTATTGTTATTACTCTAAAAGAAATTTCTTTTTAGCGCAAACGATATTAGGCGAAGAGGATCAAACTTAAAACTTCAAGTTCACGAGTGAACGCTATTTTATGCTATAATCATAACATTTATTTTTGAAATGTTTTTGCTCAGCAATAAAGATATTAATTGTGTCTAATCATTGGAACAATCTCTTCGTGGGCACCATAAAAAGAGAATTGTTGTTTTTTTTTAATAAACTAGAGGGGAAACTTGGGACCACTAGATTAAACAGAGAAATAAAATATAGATCAACATGCATAAATCACCTTCCAAGTGAACCCCTTTATAGAATGAATGCAGCCAAACATTCAACCGATCATCTTTGGTTGACGATTAAAAAAGAATGAAATGCAAACCAATCTATAGATTTTATACCAACCCTGTACATCAGCAGCTCAAAGAATTACACCCAAAGTTGTACTCAATGGCCATCTGGTTTTTCATCTTTCTCCTATTTACAGTTTGGAGAGTCTAAGCCTGCAAAACAAGTCAACGAAACGGATCTGCAGGCAGCCATGGCTGACATGAGAACGAGGTCTTACCATGGATTTGTTATCCTCCTTCAGTTCGTACATAGTAGCAGCATCCCCGAATTGCTGCGAAATACGGATATAACCTTCTTCATGCCAAATGATCAGGAATTATCAGGAGCTGCAGTCACTCCACATCATCTCCAAGAATTCATCCTCAGCCATTCGATACCGACCGCACTAAATTTCGGGCATTTGCTGCATTTTCCAAATGGATCTCTGGTTCCATCAAGCACCCCTAGCAAGATCATCAGTCACCCATTCCAGAAGATCAGGCTTGTTCTTAAACAATGCCAAAATTGTCACTCCAAATGTCTGTAACGGCTCCACAATTAGGTGTCATGGCATTAGCACCACTATGGCGTTTAGAACTTTATGTTCGTTCCACTAAACCTTACCCATCAATCTCCGTGCTCGGAATCCATGGTTTCACTTACCATGGTTTCATCGAAGAGAGACGACGAGGCTTCTCCAGCTAGTGACCTAAAGAAGAGCCCAACACTGCACTGAGCTATGAATTAAGCTTTGTAGTAATTTCAGTTATAAATGGTCGAATAAGTTAAATCCCCCCTTCATGGGGTAACTAGTGTTGTGAAGAAAATAATAATAAAGCACCTCATTCTGTTGAATGCCAAATTTACATAATAAAAAGATATGTATCAAATAAATCAACCCCAAAACACTCAACCAGCACCACCAAAACATATACTTATTTTTATACACGAGGAAAAAGTTAAAAAGCTAACAGCCTTCGTAGATAGATAAAAATGCCCACAGGCCACAGGTCATATTCAACAAGTCATCGCATTCAAACTAGTTCATCAAAGAAAGTAACATTGCTACTACTGAAGTTAAAATAATACATGGTACATACTAGAAACCACTACTCAAGGATTTTTTCTGAAAGGATGGCGTTCGTTTGGCAGGCAGTCTGCCTTAGGAGGGGCGTTGTAAAGCATATCATGCATTTTCGAGTACATCAGCAACTGAGATGGGTCACCACCACCACCGCTGCTCTGGGATGCCCGCGAACTCTCTTGCAGTTTAATCTTCTCAAATAGATACTGCTTTTCTGCCTCGGCTTCACTCAATCGTTGTTTCAAGTAGCTGCTGGCATATTCTTCCTCCGATTTATCTGACTTGGCAAGAGCAATCCTCTGGAGCCTCTCAGCCTCTCGTTTTGCCTCATTAGCCTTGAGTTGGAACATATCAGCTTCTGCATGTTTGAGCCTCACAATTTTCTCCAGCTCTTCGATTTGTAGTTCTTTTTTTGCCTCTCCAGCTTTAGTTCTTGAACTTCCCTGGCCTTGTCCTGGAGTTCCCTGTCACAAGCCTCAACAGCCATTCGGGCTTTCTTGTACATTCTCATCTTCTCATCGGCCACCATTTCCATCTTCCTTATGGCCTCTTGCACCACTTCAGCAATTCGATTACAGGCCTCCTGCGGGGCTATCAGCCGTCCACTTTCCCCATTTTCCAGGCTCTTTGGAGAGTCTACCTCAAGCTCTTCATAAAGAAGATACTTCAAATCAGGACAATATAGAAAAATGAATAATAAAAAAAGGGCAACACAATATGCAGATTACTAAAATTGAAACAAAAATTCCACGAAAATTTATCTAGAGTTGGAGTTCAAATATTCCTAATAAACCACAAATATTATTCCAGTAGACTTGAAAGTACCAGAACACATGGTTCTTCCCTAGGATGAACATTGAATATATACCTTGGAAAAACATCAATATTGCTCTGCAAGCTGCTGATGACTCTGCAAGTCCACTTTCTATCTTTTCTTTGAGTTCCTTACACTTCCAGAAGAGTTTTTGCCCTCGAGGGTCTTCACTTCCATGAAAAATTCTACTAACAAAATCAAGCTCTCTCGTCAGAGCCTCCTGGTCCCAGGCAGGTGCACAATGTTGAAAAACATCTTTGACCCAACCCAGTAGCTCAGATGTCCGATTGCAAGCTCGACACCTAAAAAGCATTTCGGATGGCCCTGATCCACTCTTACCAGAGGCACCCATGCATATTAGTCCATCCCGAATAGCACAATCAGTGTGAGTCCAATGAGAACACAAATCACAACCAACCCAACGGCAAGTGTTCACTTCAAAATCAAACTTGTTACATACTACACACATGCAAAGATTGCAGAAACCATTTCTTTTGGTGCATATCTCGCATGTACAATCATCAGCTGGAATCTGGTTTTGGCACGCTATATTTCTGCATCTCTTGTACACGAAAACTTCAATAAGGGAAGTTTGCGACAAACTGATATTTGGATGCAAAAAGGCCAGAATCCCGGTATTTATTGCTACAAGGATTTCAAGCTGTACTCTGTGTGCTCTAATCAAAGTCTTCGCTGTTAAATCTGTTCTACTTTGAACAAGCTTCTGCAGGATAAAAAATTCCTCTCTCTGCTGCGAACCACCATTCCCATCAAGGATTACTCGGAGATTGTTCTTTAATTCTTCCTGAAACTCATCAGGGAGGTGATGCATCTTTTCAGAGATTATATCAACTCGCTCTCTTGCAATGTCTCGAAGAGATATCTTATCGGCGCTGGAAAGACGACGAATGACTGATTGTTCCGGGCAATCATTTTCTGCTTTCCCATTCTCCATCTTCTTTGCCATTATGGCATCAGCAGCAGGCCATGTTTCTCGAGAACTGGCACTCTCAGTAGGGGACTCACGCCTGTGATCAGAATTTGATCTGGGTTCTTCAGGGGAAAGCCGAGGATCTGAAGAGACAAGGGAAAGGGAGGTTTGTAGTCCCCCAGCTCGTGGTTGCTGACGAGGAGGAAGCATCTTTGATGAAGGTTGGTGGTGTATATTGGAGCCAGATGATGTACCCATCCACCAGATCTGCTACTTCTGCAACTACAGAAATAGAAGTATCAGCCAAGTACCCTAACATTTTTACTCTTCTGAAAGCTATTGTGACATTTTGCATATTAGATCTGAAAGTGAATGTTAAAAAATATTGAAGATTTCTCATTGTTGAGAATTAACAACACGCACTCAGCACCCAAAAGAAGACATATGTGCATGCACAGACAAACATCTACAACTATCAGTTAAGATGAAATCCCAAAAACAACACAGCACATGGTGAGGCGATTTGACAAATTTTCAGTTACATCAAACTGGCTTGGATACCTGTGATTACCCAAACTGCTACGAGAAGCATATCATCTAGGTTCTATTACATCTATTAAAAGCTGTCAGTCGTACTGATTCCGAAGAATTAATCATCACAACAGAAGTACTGAAATTGAATAAAATAATACTACCAATCTAAGCTTTTTCTTGCGGTAAGACTATCAATATTAAGCATGCTATTTTCAGAAAAGCCTCTAACCTCCAAATTACGAAATGAAACAACGTTCAAGCAACAGCAACATTTCAGAAACATATAACAAAAAGGCAGACCTTTA
Organism: Prunus salicina; assembly: GCA_020226455.1. Classification (NCBI taxonomy): domain Eukaryota; kingdom Viridiplantae; phylum Streptophyta; class Magnoliopsida; order Rosales; family Rosaceae; genus Prunus; species Prunus salicina. Next base: position 21,973,736 of record CM035344.1, read on the forward strand.
CCAATTTGCACACAATAGAAAACCCCAATTTTTTCTTTTCAAAACAATAAGTCTACTATGCCGTTGAATCTGCTTCGCTTGGTGATTAACCTGCTTCGTTTCACAGAGAGAATTAAAGCAACAAGAATAAATGGAAGGCTAAGCAGCAAATTCAGAGGTCACGGAACCGATCCTAATATAAATACTTGCCTTTGTTCAGTGTGGACTTTTCGTTAAATTCTTAGATCAACAGCAACAAATTCAATGCCAACTAAACAAAATTTCTTTCATTCTCTACGATTTTCTCAGCGACCAAACAGAAGGAACAAAGAGAGAAGGAGAGAGAGAGCGCTTACCAGACGAAGCCCGAGAGAAATTCAGCTCAGTAGAGAAGACGAGAGCAGACGCGGAGAGACAGATTGGGAAGTTTAATTCACCTTTTATGAAGAGGTGGTTTTCCCATTTTGCCCCTGGGACACGGCAACGGTGTTTTTACCGGGAAAGTGAAGACTTTTAACGTTGGGGGTGACCGGCTCAGCCGGTCCTGGGTTGGAATTGACTGGCTTAGCACGTTTCTTGTAGTGTTTTTTATTTGCTGACCAGTCACGTCGTTCACGACACGTTGCACTGTCGAGGTCAAAATGGTAACTTCGCCGCTTGGCCTGCTTGACTTTTGCACATGTTTCTTTGACAAAGGCCATAGCATACATGGAAAATTAAAATTATATTTTAGGAAACATTTATCTCACTTAATACTTGTATAATTTTGATTGATCAAATTTGAAAATAAGTATTAGTTTCACATTATAATCCTTGCAAATCTGCACCATTAATAAATTAGAATCGGACTACCTATGAGAACCAATGTTTAAGGATTCTGATCCCTTTTTTTTTATGAGAACTAATTCATATATCATATTTAAGTCAAAATTAATACATTAAAAAAGATAATTTATTGGTATGTGACATGTCGAATTGATTTGGGAATCAAATTCCAGCTTTTGATAATTATGATGTGATTACAGAAGAGAAGGGGGAATAGATGGGTAAGTGATACAGTGCGAAAGGAGACTTTTTAATCTAATACAATTGTGCTCATGTGAAATAATTAAATTCCATTAGATCAATTAAAGAGTTCAGATTTTTCTAAACGCGTATAAATGCACTGATGCTAAATGTAGAGGCTCGGAATTTGAAATAATGTAATATGGAAATAATATCTGCAGTCTTGGGGTGAATATAGCAGGTCAATCCTATGCTGCACATTAATTAAATAAAAGACAAACTAAAACAAGTACAAATTAAAGAGAGGAATTAGTCAAAATAACCATAAGATTATTAAGTAATCCCATAGAGTTCAGTCAAACAGCCTACGTCCATCAAATATATCATAACACTCGTCTCCATATATGAACACCACCAGCCAGACCTACCACTGAAATTTTGTAAGAAAATTTGGTACCAAAAAATGAAAGTTGCTTTGTGCTCTTATTTCTGGTCACCAGCTCCCTCAAATATATATAACACTCATGTCCAGACATTTATCAACTGCACCACTAAAAGACCTACCCACTGAATTTTGTGCATGAGAATGAGAATTTAGTGTCAAAAAGGAAAAATGCCTCTTGCTCCTCATTTCTGGGTACCAGCTTCAACAGGCTCAACCACCTCGGCCTCTAATATCTTGGTGTTGTGATGTGGGGTTCCTGGATGCTGAACCTCAGCCTCTAACGTCTCCGGGTTGTGGTGTTGGGGTCCTGGTTCCTTAACCTCAGCGACGGGTGTAGACCATTTCCCAGAAAGAGCCAAACCCATCATCTCATATATCTTTCCACCCAGCTGTGCTGGATTCTCAGGCTGCATCAACAAGACATACAAGTTGAATGTGTAAGAAGATCAAACATTGATCAAATAAGCATGCAAATCATCATCCTTAGCATGGGCTACAACAGATTCCTAGAGAGTGATACTTGTCTGTAGCATTAGTGTCTCAAACCAACAAATAGTGGCACCTTCAAATCCAAAAAAGCAATTCTCATTTTCACCAAACCACAAGGTCAAGTGCATTTTCATTTCAAGGCCTAGGATTTCTTAATGGTCAAGTTACAATGAAGAATGGTTGCTATAGATCATAAAATCCTAAGAGCAGTTTTAACAAGAGATGTGAAGCAAACTTGAATACTCACGGTAAAACCACTAGACACCAAAGCTGTATCATACAAAAGATCAATAGCTCTAATAGCATCTTCATCATCCGGGTTGATCTTGCTTGCAGCCTGCAAACCAGGATTAAAATGTTATTGTATTTTCTAAAACCATCAAGTCTTTTAAGATTGGGAGAGTTGGGGAGAGTAGCTTTCTCCGTGCAAACATACATTCAAGTTTTGAATGATTGGGTGCTCAGGATTAATCTCAAACACCCTCCTGCCTCTCATAAACTCAAGGCTAGAAGTATCACCAACAGTTTGTGCCTTCATCAACCTGGAAAAGTCCAATCACAAGTTTAGAGGATAACAATCAGGTTCTGCAAAATGAATTCTTGACATATGTATTCAGCATCAGCAACAGAGGGACTCTACCTCTCCATGTTGGCAGACCAACCAAACTTCCCAGATACAAGAACGCAGGGTGATGAGCTAAGACGGTTTGAAATCTGAACACTGGCAACTTTGTCACCCAAACGTTTCTTAATCCAATCACATGTTTGGCCATATTCCTGCTTAATCTCCTTTTCTTTTTCCTCATTCTTATCCCCTGCAGAAAGGTCATTCATACATATCAGATTTCCTTAGCAAAGGAAACATAATCAAAGAAGCAAGAATGTCAAGTCAATCGGATCAACTCAAAGGGCTCCAATGAACTAACCTAAATCCAGATCTTCCTTGCTAATATCAAGGAATTTCTTCTCCTTGTAAGATTCCAGGTTCTGGATGGCAACCTCATCAATTGGATCAACTAAGTACAACACCTACAAGAATAGCACAACAAAAATCATCCACAAATACATAAAACAGCATAATCAAATATTATCATCAAATTATTTGAGAGGCAAAACATACTTCGAAATTCTTCTCAAGAAGTTTTTCCAGGAATGGTGTATTGCTTGCGCTTTCTACACTATCAGAAGCAATGTAATAGATACCCTTCTGCTCAGGTTTCATGTTCTCAAGATATTCATCCAAACTGATCATCACATCCTCACTTTGGGAAGAGAAAAATCTAAGCAATGGAGCAATACGCTTATGATTTTCACGATCTTCAATGCAACCCAGTTTCAAATGCTTTCCAAAATTTTCGAAGAACTTTTCATAATCCTGCAATAAACAACAAAGGATATGTTTAAAGAACGTAGAGGGGCAATATCATTCGCTACCCCAAGCAGCAGAGGGGTTGGAAAACATCAGGATTCAGAGTCACAGCTACAGGACTCAGGAACAAGACATGGCTGAGGAGTAATTGCCAAGATGTTGAAATTTGTATCATAATCCACAAGACTGAAAACATACAAAAAACAAAGGATGATAAGAAAACAGAAGGAAAAACATACTGTTCTGTCCTCGCTCATGGATATTCCCAGGATCATATCAAAGGCCTTCCGAACCAAGCGCTTCCTCATAATCCGTACCTTCAAGTAGATCACAGAAACAACAGTTTGTTTAAAGTAAACTAATTGGAACCTAAAGGTTAAAACGACAGTGTGCTAGATGTACTTACAATACGACTCTCCTGAAGAATTTCACGTGAAACATTGAGTGGAAGATCATTCGAGTCCACAACACCTTTGACGAAGCTCAAGTATCGAGGGAACTACTCAAAAGGGAATGCAAAAGCAATTAGAACCAATAAGCTTACATTTAAGAGAACCATGCATTACTCTGTTGTAAAAATGTCTTTGTTTTGTTTACCAGTTCTCCATCAAAGTCATCTGAAATGAACACCCTTTTCACATAGAGCCTTATATTTTTTGTCTTGGAATTGACTATGTCATCCTTCCCCCTAGGAGCAACCGCTGGAACATACAGAATAGACCTGAATTCTACTTCACCCTGCAAATAGCAACCTCTTCAACTTAAAAGCAGAATATATGAGCAATTAAGTACGAGTACATTGTCAAACAGAACTACACATTTCATCCTAACCTCAGGCACTAATGCTGTATTTTCAATTGTCATTCAAATTTAGATAACATCCATTTGTTACCCAACTTAAGAAGACATCATGATAGTTGCCACTATACCACAAATATGCAATTTAAAAATTCTACAACAAAAAAACCCATAGTTAACTTAGTTATTGTCAACTCCACACAACTTTTATCCAACTCAAGAAGCAGACATCATGTGATAATACAGAAATATGCAACATTTACTTCAAAATTCTACTACAAGTGGCATTTGTTGAGGATCTTAATAGTCATAAAATACCTCTGTTGTGAAGTGCGAAGATGCTAGTGGATCCAAGTATTCATTAAAAGTTTTCTTGTAGAACTCATTGTAGTCCTCTGTAGTGACTTCCTTAGGATTGCGAAGCTGTAGATATCAATTGGAATGATGTAAGCATAAAAAAGTTACTGCCATAAAAAGCAGAGTAAACATACAAAGAAGAAACTGTTAAGGCTCACCCATATTGGTTGTGTCTCATTAGCGAGCTCCCAATCCCAGTATTTCTCAACAACAGTCTTCGTTTTTTTCTTTTGTACCTCGGTTTTCTCATTTTCTTCATCCTTTTTGGATTCAGCTGGATCCTCATCAACCTCAACCTGAAATGAAATTGTCCCCAATAATTTCCCTGAACATACAACATACAAAACCAATGACAAAAGTAGAAGCATTGAGAAGATGGGGAAAAACCCTTACCTCTTTAGTGTACCCCTTTTCCTGCCAAGTGTATATAGGAAAAGAAACAAACTGTGAATAGTTTTTCACAAGCTTCTCTATCCGTTCTGGAACAGCAAAACCTTTGTCATCACGCTGAAAGTAGCCAGACAGATAAAGAATTAGCTTGGAGATCAGAGTCATAGGCAAATTATATACAGGGTTTTATTTATTCATTTATAAGTTAAAAAATGTTTTACACTGACCTTGAGATACAAGCTCAGGCGGGTTCCTCTAGGAATAAGCTTCTCAGGGTCAGTCTCCTCCTGAATTGTATACGAGCTAGCATTTGCCTCTCCTTGCCATACATATTGTTTGTCAGATTTTGGGCTCTTTGTGGAGACAACAACCTACAACCAACAGGAGATGCATAACAATCGAGCAGTACAGATATTTCTGTACACAAGTTTCAACTCTTAATGGAAAGGGTAGGCAGGAACTTGGGGAGTGGGAGGACTACCCCAACACTATTATATATTCAGCCACTTGACCGAAAGAAGAAAGCAATGGATTAAAAGTCGTAGGAGCTCACAGTTTTCTGGTTGAGAACTTACCCGATCAGCAACAAGGAATGCTGAGTAAAAGCCAACACCAAACTGACCAATCAAATTGTTGTCACCACCCGCATCTTTGCTATCCTGATAAAACAAATTTGTAAGCATATAAAATACCTCAATGCAGGATCTCAAATTCAAATAATTTATAATATCTCAAAGACTTATTATACCTTCAACAACTTTGAGAACTTTGCAGTCCCACTTTGTGCAATTGTTCCCAGACAGTCAACAAGTTCTTGCCGAGTCATACCAATGCCAGAATCACTTCACACAAAGGGAAAGACCACACCATTGATATGGTGAAGAAGAATCATTAAGGGAAAGAAAATACTGTAAAAACCAGTTAAGCTTACATGATATGTATGATCCCATTGTCTTTATCAGTCTGGATACGGATATCAAGATCACCTCCACCCTTCAAAAGATCAGGCTCTGTAACACTGAGAAACCTGAGCTTGTCCAAGGCATCACTTGCATTGCTGCAGAAAAATTCATAATGTCAACATATCATACGCTAAATAACTTAGTGCCACCTAAATTCAAACACAACAACTATTTCTTGAATTCCAATGTGTGTTTAGTATTGTTAACTCAAATTCCAATGTATGATCAGTTCAGGCTCCACCTGTCCAATCGCAATTTTCAGACTCTCAACCTAACCCAATAGGAAAGAAATGACAATCAATACTACATAATATCAGATATATCAAATAGGTACCTGATAAGCTCTCTAAGAAACACCTCCTTGTTACTGTACAAGCTGTTAACAATGAGGTCCATGAGGCGATTGACCTGTAACCATGAAGAAAACAACACTCTCAAAACCATTGATCCTCAAAATCAATCTAAAAAAAATACCCAACAGGTGAAATGACATTACCTCAGCTTGATACTCGAATCTCTCAGCGGGAGGCTCGGCCGATGCATCAGAGGCTGCAGCAGTGGACTCAAACCGGTTGCCAAAGCACAGTCCATTTTTGGAGGCAAACTGAGCCGTGGGTTTGCAAGGGTTAAACTTCCCAGAGGCCAACGCTGAGTGCCATCTCACTTTGGCATCAGTTTCTCCCACCTACACAAATACACATAAAAATTCAGAATTTTTATATATAATCATTTTCTCATAGCGTGAAAAGCTAAACCCAAGAGTTATAGAGAACGCACCGAACCCAAGTGGGTAGAAGCGCAGGAGATTGGAGCCGCGGTGGTCCGGTGACGTGCGCCGCCGTGGCGCAGGATAGCGGAGACGGAGCGTCGAGGAAGCCTATGCATATTGGTTTGAGATAAATAGATGGATGGCGAAGGCCAAGAGATGGAGAGAGAGCAATGAGTTGTGAGTGACAGAGGGATGAAGAGTGGAGAGAGGTGTTAGGGTTTTAGTAGGGGTTTCTGATAGAGAGACCCGGAGAGGGGGTTTGGGAAGGTTCTGGAGGTTCTGGAGACGGTAAGGGCAATTTGGTACTTCAAGAAAATGATGAAACTAAAATTTTTCTATTATTGTGTATTTTGAGTGGTTAGGTTTGCAGGAGCTTTTGATATGAGCCCAATAACTCATTCAGTCTCCGCTAAATACCCTGCCCAGATTGCAGATCAGTTTGGGCCAATCATTTGTGACTGAAGATTTTTATTTCACTTTGAAAAAACAAAAAATTTCGAATCCTCATGTTCGAATTTACATTCTCGTAGATTAAATTAATTTAGTATAATTTAGATTATTACTTAAAAAAATAAATAGCAAACATTTTAGGCCTAGCCAAAATACAAGCATCACCAGCTAAAATCTCAGAAATAAGAGGGAGCACCTCAGTAATAACAACCGTTCTCGGCCTAGTTAGACTCAGTAATAGTTGCTTTCTTTTCGAATATGTTTATTTATTTATAATACAAGCGATAGTAGGGAGAGAGCCATATATGGCACGCACAATACCAAAGTGTCATAAGGATTTGAACTTGAGACCACCAGTTTACAAGTGAAATCCATTTTCTACTGGGCTAAAGCCCGTTGGCTTTTGGAATAGGTTAAAGTATGATAACTTCCAATATAACAAAATAGAAATTTCACTATGCCTTGATTTATTTCTCTTTCTCAAAGGCTATTCCTATTCTTAACATATACATGAAAATTAACCTTCACAACTTGGTTATCAGGAGATTTCCATTTATTAGCACTTAATTTTCCTAAAATATCTGACCATGTTGCTATGAAAATTTGCTTATCAGGAAAGGTTCGTTAAAAATACACTAGCAAGAGCTAGAACTCTAATAATAATATCTGGTTCCAAGTATTTGCTCCGAAAGTAATCCATTGAAAGCATAAACAATCAGTGGTGTTAGGAATTTCTAACTGAGCCCATCTGCATGGTAAGTTTATGAGGAATCTAGCAGGCCTTGCTGACTTTTTTGTTCATCACCAGTCTTCACAAACTCAAAATCAATATAAGAAAAGAACATATATATGTTGATACGAACCTTCAGAAGTTGTGTTTATTATTCTTTTAACAGAACAAAAGAAACCCATCACCTCCCAATCTATTTTTCTTGATTGTGAATCTCTCTATAGTCCCCATGATTTGTTAATGTTGTTAAGCAAAACCAACAAAAGGGCCAAAAAATGAAGAGAAGAGCAGCTAGCATATTGCTGCTCCATTTCTTCTTTTATTTATCTCATTATTTCAGATGAATAAACATTAGTTATATTAGTTACATACTCTTCTAATATTACATACAAAAAAAGGAAACATGGAGAAGCCACAAAGAAAGTGAACCCAGGATTTGTCTACAGATGAAGAGAGGTGTCAAGGTCTGAATTGTCAAAACTTTTTGAAGCACTTGCTGCTGAGGCAGCTGTTGTATTGTTGGGCCATGAGATTGTGGAAGGCTGTGTCATCATGGCACAATGATCAACTTGTCTAGTCTGCAAATTAAGTCCCAGAGAGAGTGAGTGATCTGCAGAAGAGCTTGGCCTGGCCATATCAGATTGGATAGAGAATTTTGCAGGCTCAAAATGCCTTATTGAGCCAACCCTTTGATGATGATGATCAGTCTCAGATAACATCTTCAGAAGCTGCTGCTCCTCCCTCCTCTCCTTCACTTTCTGCAACTGTCTGAACCTCTCTTGTAAGAGAGCAATGGAGGAACTAACCACAGTGGGATCAGAACTTTCCCTACCCATTGAAAACAGAGTTTGATGAACTTTGAAGCCTTGAAGGGTTGGTGGTGTTTTTGTTGTTTTTTGCTATATTTGGTGCTGAAGGGGCAAAATGCATTGGATGTGTTTATATAGCACAAGGGTCGGGTTCTGTTTGGCACTAAAATGTGCAAATTGGGTTTTTGTAGTTTATTTTGGATGATGTAATATAAATAAGAATCGGCTGCTGTGCAACAAAAATCCAAAGGGAAAGATTTAAAGGCTAGTCTAGAGAAGGCTGGGTTGGTGGATGGGTAGGCAAAAGCACTTTTTGAAAAAGCAAGAGTGCAAGGAAAACAGTCCAAAATGAAAATGGAAGTAGCAGTTGGAACGGAGTTTGGAAGCATCAAATGTTAGGTCATGCTTTGTGTCTTGTTGTCTTTTAAGACACTGTTGGCATCGATGACTCTGATTTATCTTTATGTGGCCTTTGGGGGAATATTTATTCTTTTTTGTACCTGCTATGAAACCTGGCCTTCAAAGTCTTGGCCTTTTGAAAATGAAGTTCATGAATTGAAGATGGGGATGCATAGAAAAGACAAAGATCAGAAGGAATATATTTGAAGTACTGATGTTTTTTATGGGGACCCTTTGCACATGGAAAAAAAATACGAAGGCATCCTTCCTTGCCCTGCATTTTTCATGCACTTTGTATATGCAGCTGAAGAAGGGCTGGCATTAGAAATATAATAAAAGCTCTCTAAACCAGAGGCTACATTTCTGTTTGTCATTTACATCTTTAAGTTTTGTGGTCAATTTACACACCAAAACTAAGACCCACCATTCTTATTGTTGCTTGTTTTTGGGGTCTACGAGATAGGATAGGTTTGCATGAAATGAGGAAGGAAACAGAGAATATATGCAGAATACAACAGAGCCCTTTTAGCATTTATACTCAGAGAAAAAGGGCAATGTTGGTGCTGAGCAAGGCCTTGATTTTTTTTTTTGGGTGGAAAGTGATCAAACCAGTTGAATCAGGCTTCTACTATTATAAATTCACAAGGTTTTTTATTTTATTTTTATATTTATAAATTTAATTTTTTTTATAAAACCCAAGAACAAAAACTCAGAATGGTTATGCAGCAACAAGAAAAGAAAAGAAAATAACGAAGTTGAGAGATGCTTGCAGAGTTGAAATGATAATGGTTTTTGTATGAAATGATTGAGTATAACTACAAAATGGTACACTGACCAAAGAGCCAATAATTGCTCATGCGTGACAAAGAGCAAGTCATATAATGGAGGCCATGTGGGGGTCCAAGCAACCCAGAGATTCTGTCAAGAATCAATCAACAAAAGCAAAAACCTTTCTGGTAGTGGATGGCCCCCCTTTGTTTTCTTCCTTGAAAACCAAGCACTTGAACCCAAAAACCAGTGGTAGGAGAATATCATTTATTTATTATTGATTTTTTTTATAGAGAAAATGATACCATTAGACAAGTATATCAATATGTCTTATGAAACCACAATCTTCAAAAGTTTAAAACTATTTTGTTATATTTACTGAAATGCATGGAAACTCACATCTCTTAGTTACAAATAGGTTTTTTTTCCTTATTGTTTTTTGGTAAATACCATGAGGTGTCCCCACACCCGAAGGATGAGATTAATCTCTGCTCGGGATTCGGCTTTCCCTAGCCACAAAGTGCTTCCAATGAGTTTCTAATCCCTACTAATGAGGCACTAGGTAGCTCGCCAATTGGAGGTGACACTTTACCAACCGTACCACACCTTGTGGTTCATATCAGAGAACTAAATATTGATAATTTCGCTGATATTTCGGCAAAATTATCGTTTTTTTGGGGCAGCGATATGAACTTTCAAAAATTAAACGCTAAAAACTCACTCACGCTCGCACATAGTGGGGTTCGAACCCCTCTCCACTTTGAAATCAAAAGCCACTTAACCACCACGCTGGTCATAACTTTGTGATTATAAACTATGGAATCTAGTATATATAATACTTGCAAGCTGTTTTTCAAAATAGAAATTAACATAATTACTTATTGTTTTATATTGTTGATCAGTTACTTAATTACTTAATATAATTTATTTCTTTTCTATGTAATCCATTTAATGTTATTGATTATTTTATTATTCATTATAAGTACTTACATTACTAAATTCTCCTTCAAATTGTTGCTTAATTACTTAAATCTCTATAATCATTTTCATTATTTACTATTTAATTCTTCCTTGGATACATTTATTTATGTTCTTAGTTAATTTTCAATCTTCACTATTATTTTTTAAGCATGGTAAAGTGCCTAATTTTCATGAAAAATCAAATTGGTTTACATCTTTAATTATTTTTCAATTTTTGATAAACAATAAATATAAGAACGCGTACCATGTCCAGTAAATAACGTGAAATAAATTGTTGCTTAATCACTTAAATCTCTATAATCATTTTCTTTATTTCCTATTTAATTCTTCCTTAGATAAATTTATTTATGTTCTTAGTTAATTTTCAATCTTCACTATTATTTTTTAAGCATGGTAGAGTGCCTAATTTTCACGACAAATCAAGTTGGTTTACATCTTTAATTATTTTTCAATTTTTGATAAAATAATAAATATAACAATGTGTACCATGTCCAGTGAATAACGTGAAATAATGTTACTCATGTATCTTATCATGCAATTTATAAAGTGTAAAATATTTTACTGAAAAATGATAAATAAATTACTAAGGGGTGTTTAATTCTCTTTCATTAATCACTCCAAATTTTCTAAGTCACAGAGTTTGTCAGCTCGCAATATAATCAACTTAAATCACTCAAACCCACTATGCAATGCATTTCCTTCCAATTTTTTGTGTTAAAATAATAGATGATTGACTAAATAAACTTCTTCTAAAGTTTCATTAAAAATTTCCATGTATTTATCACAATTTCCGTGGTTTTTATCCAATTTTTCTGGATATCGATATTTTCCCGATATTTCCATTGATATTTCCGTATTTTTGAACTACTGATATTTCCGAAACTATCGATATTTAAGACCTTGGTTCAGATAGGTTTTTCTTTAGTTTCTTCTTGATATGGGAATTTCCCCAACCCTGGTTCAGTATATTCATTATTTACCCCAAAAAAAAACTGACTTTTTTGATCCATTTATCTATAGCTTCAACCACATCTTTAAACTAACTAATTTTACTTTCATCCTTTCATGAACTATAAGTTTTTATTCGTTCATTAGAGGAAGAAAGATTTCAACTTGGAACCTAATTTTCAGAGTAGTTTACTACTTACAATATGCATGATCAGTTAATTGCAGGGTTTTAGTAGAGAGGTTCGGAGATGGAAAATCTACTGCAAATTGGACGAATATAATCAGATTGGTGGCATTTGGTTATAATTTTTCACACTGAAGGCTCAATCAAAAATTTTAGAAATTTATTTTTCAGTTCCATGATAGGATTGGAAACTGGGGTTGAACCATTATGCATTTGAGAACCAGAGTCACCTAATACAATGCCAAAAGACAATTAGCAAACTCAAGATCAAACCTTCCCATCCTTGTATGGCCAAAACAGGCAAACATCATCAAACATAAAAACAATGGAATTACATCCTTAGCATTTGAGCCTTTTGTCCACTGAATAGTAGGAGGACAGGAACAAATTCTTCTTTACTACATAAAATGATGGAATTACAAGAATTTTTGTGTGGACAGGACTAGAAGATACCAAGGATTACAAAGGAACAATCTCACAAGAACTGACTGCCGGGAAGCCAGAGTCTCTTCCAAAATCACCTCCAGGGATTTTCACCACAAAATTCTCTCTTGCATACACATAATAATTTACTTTTCACTCAAAGGGTTTCTCATACTCGGGGGTTTGTATAGGTTTAGACTTGGAGGAAAGGTGAGAACACTAGAACTCACACCATAATGAATGCGTTTTTACCTTTCTAGATTGATCCACAATATAGTTCATACCCATAAAATATCACTTGTGTAAAGGAAATATTAGGGTCTTCATGCATGAACCAAGCCTTTATTCATTCCACCCTTCTTCATTTAAGGAGTGGGAATCCCAGAAAATACTAGGCAAAGATCAGCGAAGCACAAAGAAAGTGACAAAAAAATGAGCTCATCTCAACCCCAATAAAAAACCCTACAAAGATTTAGAGTGCTATCATCCTTTGGGAAAATTAAAAAAAATTGAACACCAAATTTGGAAAGTGGCCACACATACTGGCATTTGCATTAGAACACTCAAGAGGCAGATTCAAAAAAGTGGACTAGTTCAGTAATCTTGGCCAGTAGTTCTTTCTAAGAGCCCTGGTGTGAAATTGAGCTCGATTTAGGACCTGAGTAACCCTACACCAAAAATGTCTAGTTAAATTAATTTCATCACATCAACTACAAAGCATAATTTATCCTGGCATTCTGAATCACAGACATTATTTAAGTTGATTTAAATCAGTGGCAACTGCACATTACTTTTTGTTGATAATTCACAGTAAAATAATTATACTTGCCTATACAGAATCAAGAGACCATCCCATGGGAATTTGGTTAGATTTTTTTGCCTTTAGTTTCTTTATTTCTTTTTCTTATGAAAAGAATAACAGAGAGAAGGAAAAAAGAGACGAGAGAGAGATTAAAAATAAAAAGGATGATTTTGACCATCAAAGCTAAAACTAAAACATAAAACCAAAATTTACTAAATGAACCATAACATATGCTATTGTAAAACTGAGGTATATTTTATAAATGACTCTTGGTGTAAAGAATACAATGAATCAAAATTGTATGAGGTAACGACAGCGAAATAAACCAACATAGGTATCAAACAAGGTGTACCTTAACATCTTCTTGTCAAAATTTTCTGAGGAAAGAGGAAACTTTCCACTAGGGGGCGTCCAAGCTGTATCACCTGCAAGTATACATGCCAAGAATGTCTAGCTCTCAATTCCATTTTATAAACACTAAGCCAGAATAAATATGTTGTAAGCATGTCAAACAACGAAAAACCAACCAAATGAGCACCATAAAGAAGATTATCCATGTAATTAAGAAGCCTGCCTAGATAAGATAATCCATGTAATTAAAAAGCCTGCATGGTCTGAAATTATCCTAACCCCTAAATCAATTGCCAAACAGTACACACAGTCCTGCACCAACCATCAACCCACACAAATGGCAAATATCATTCATTTATACTTTGTCTAAACAAACCTACATGTCTACCTTAGGTTGCTGCTTCATGCACACCAGATTTTCAATTCCAACTGAAGACAATTATCTTCTGAAAACAACTTGTCACTTCCATGTAGATAGGATAACAAACTTAGTAACCATCGATCAAATTTTCTTGGTGACTATTGGACAAATATTGCGACCAAATTAATCAAAAGCCAACAGAACTAAAGTATTCTGATAATCACCAAAGACAGTAATAGAAAGAAACGAATGTTAACAAGGTTTGAAGGCAAAGCGCCATCTACATACCATTTATTGTATGATCAAGCTGCAAAGTTGTCACAGCAAAAGAATATATACACCTCAGGTGAAAAAAGTATAATTTCTTATTAGTTCATTAATGGAACTCAGTTAACGAATTTCCTTTTTCTCCGTGTGTATAAAGAAACCATGATCAATGTACACCCTTTAAATCACTTGCTCTGTTAACAATTTGAGAACTCCCCATATCCTTGTTTACTTTAGAAAGTTCTCTGGCCAAGATAACATACGTCTGGAAACTGATACTGCATTTTTGAGATTCAATAACATGAAGAAGCTTCATGCATAGATTTGATTGCCCTTCCTTCAGTAATCCATCGATTAACACAGTCCAAACAATCTCATCAGTATTCCATTGTTTTTCTAGCATGCTTTTGAATAAAGTTTCAGCTTCTTCCACCCGACACACCCTGCTGAGAGCACTAATAAGTGCCTTATAAGCGGATAAGTGAACCTCAAATCCATTATCTTCCATCAAGCCAAAGATTTCCAGCGCAGATTCCACTTTTAAATTCATACAATGAACAAAGAATAGAGACAGATAAATCCTTCTATTGGGGCACAGGCCTTTGTCTTTCATATGCCGCACCAACTGATCTGCCTCATAATATCTGCCTTCTGTACACAAGCCTCTCACTAAAGTACCATAGGTATCAACAGTAGGTTCACATCCGTTCTCTGACATCCTAGCTAAGAGATTGCACAAAGCCTCAAAAAAGTTATAGCTTTCATCAGAGCTGCAACTATACATTGCTTCATGTTGGGCCACGATCCCCACAACCTTCTCCGTCAGCAACTGACTTTCCTTTTGCAACCCTTTGACCAACACGGCATATGTTCGGTAGTTGGGCCTGCAGCCCACATCAACCATTCGCCTAAGAAGCAAGAATGCATGATCTAGCCTACCAAGCATAACAAAACCATCAATGAGTGTGGTAAATGTTACCACATCAGGAGCCAATCCTTTCCTTTCCATTTCATCAAGCAACGTCTCAGCATTGTCAGCCTTGCCCTCTTGACATAACCCAAACATGAGTGAGCTATATGTATACAAGTTCGGCAAGCAACCTTGTTCTTCCATTTCATGGAAGATTTTGAACGCAAGGTCAGTCCTGCCACTTTTACAGAGGCCACCAATTAGAGACGTGTAGGTAATGACATTTGGAACCAGTCCTTGCTTTTCCATCTTTTTACATAGTTTCTCAGCTTTAACAAACTGATTATCTTTGGACAAACCATTTATAATGGCATTGTAGGTTTCAATACTTGGACAGCAACCCTTCTCCTCCATCTGCTCAAATAATGATAGTGCAGTATCTACTTTCCCCTCCATACAGTATCCAGCAATCAAAGCAGCATAGGTGACCTGACTGGGACTAATTCTTTGTTCTACCATCTCACGGAAAAGAGTAGATGCAAAGTCAGACTTACCCGCCTTGCAAAACCCAGAAATAAGTTCAGTATAAGTCCATTCATCTGGTTCACATCCACTCCCTTTCATAAAATCCAACAACCTCATAGCATTGTTTAACTGACCTCCACTGAGGTATCCATTGATGAGTGTGTTATATGTAATCACATTTAGAGAGGGTCCCACTTTAAGCATTTTGCTTACAAGAGCCATTGCGTTATTAATGTTACCCATCAAACAGAAAACTTTGATGATTTCATTGTGAGTTTGGGTATTTGCCAAGGTCCCATGTCTCTCCACCCAATAAAAAATCTTCTGAGCCAGGTCATATCTTCCTGTCTCACTTAATCCATTTATCAATGTATTGAAGGTAACTGTGTTTGGGACCAAACCATCCTTCAAAAGCTTGTGATAGAGTCCAATAGCAACATCGAGTTTCCCTGTCTGAGACAACCTACTGATCAAAGCTGTATAAGTATGAACGGTAGGATGGCAACCCCTGGTTTTCATTCTTCTGAAAAGCCCAATTGCTTCCACCAGCCGATCGGCCTCACATAGTGAAGCAATTGGGACAGTGTAAGTATATGATGTGGGTTCAATCCCTTTTTCTACCATTTCATCAAGCATATCCAGTGCCTCATCCACCCTCCCCTCATTGCATAGCCCATTGATAAGAGTTGAATACGTAACTGAATTTGGGTCACAACCTGCCTTCACCATCTGATCGTAAACCTCAAATGCCAAATCCAAGTTACGATTTCTACAATGCCCAAGAATCAATGATGTATAAGTAAAAACATCCGGGAGCATATCAAACTGAAAAATCTTGCTCAAAATCAACTCTGCTTCCTGAACTTTGCCCTTCTTACACAATATATTGAGCATT
Source organism: Prunus salicina (assembly GCA_020226455.1). Classification (NCBI taxonomy): domain Eukaryota; kingdom Viridiplantae; phylum Streptophyta; class Magnoliopsida; order Rosales; family Rosaceae; genus Prunus; species Prunus salicina. The sequence goes on from CM035344.1 coordinate 21,990,102, forward strand.
GTATTAAATGTCAACAAACTCGGTTTAATCCCACTACTTAGCACCTGGGTATAAACATTTTGAGCTATACTAACCATCTCAAACTTACCCAATTGAATCAAAAGCGTATTAAAACTATACAATGTAAACTCAAAACCAAGTCGGCTCATCTGATTCAAATATTCAGTTACCCGTTTAAGCTCTTCCTCCTTCCTAGAAGCTTTAATCATCAAAATCCTCACACGGTCTGCAGGCGCAAAAAGCCGTTCATTCACAAGCCTATTCAGCATTGATGAGAAGCAGCTCATATCATGCTGGTAAGAAGGTCTCTTAGAAACCCAGTAGAAGAATCTTAACGCCAAGTCTGTGTTCTTGTGGGTCTCAATAATCTTTGACACATGATCGGTTCTAATCTTAGGGCTCAGCCAGCTAAGCTCTGAGCTCTTTTCCCATTGAGGATCGCACAGAATGTCACAGATTTGGAACACCAAGTTTGGGGCAGGATTGAAGGGTGGATGAGAGAGTTGGGAGAAAAGCCTGGTTCTTGATGCGAATTCGATAAAATGGTGGGAACCCAATAGCGAATGGAGGGCTTGTAGGTGAAGGAGAGGTGGGGTTTTGAGGGGCTTTAACATGTCGAGCTATGGTGAGGTCATGAGGGGTTTTCGAAGAAGATGGTAAAGTTTGGATTTTTCTTGGGTTTCCAGAGCCCTTGGGAATGAGGTGGCTTGGTTGGTAGTTGGGGAGGATGGTGAGTCGACTCGCCGAGTTGCTGCTGAACGTGGTCATTGGAGAACCATAGCTTCGCTATACTGAAATAGAAGGGAGAAAGGTTAAACCGTTGAGTAAACTAGGGTTATTTCATTCGTAGACGAAAGCAAAAAATAAAATATTAAAAATAAAAATAAAAATAAAAACTGAACAAAACAGAAGAAAAAAAATGTCACTTTGCTTTTATTATGTAGCAGTTATAATAAGCCACACACAGAGCCCTTCAGTCAATCATCTGATCCACCAAAGCCATAGCAATGCTTCAACTCACGCCTTCTCACTCTCTCCATCAACCATTGCTCTCTCCTCTAAGCCTCCCCTTTTCGCTTCTCCAAACCTGTAAAACCCAACGAGAAGCAGAGCAACACCACGCCATATCCCTCAAAACCGGAACTTTCAGCGACCCAGCAATTGCTTCCCGTTTCTTATCTCTCTACGCAGACCCCAAAATCAACAATCTTGACTATGCTCGCTCCGTCTTCGATCAAATTGAAGAACCCACCTTGGTTTCCTGGAACGTTCTCATCAAATGCTATGTTGGGAACCAACGTTCCCATGATGCTATTGTTTTGTTCTATGAATTGCTTCATGAACTTGTTCCGGATAATTTTACTGTACCGTGTGTGATAAAGGGTTGTGCTCGGTTAAATGCGATTGGGGAAGGGAAACAGATTCATGGGTTGGTGTTGAAAATTGGGCTTGGTTTGGATAAGTTTGTGCAGAGTAGTTTGGTTAGTTTGTACTCAAAGTGTGGTGAGATTGGTTTGGCTAGGAAAGTGTTTGATCAAATGCTTGATAGAGATTTGGTTACTTGGAATTCTTTGATTGATGGGTATGCGAGATGCGGAGAAGTAGAAGTTGCAATGGAATTGTTTGATCAAATGCAGGAGAGAGATTCTTTTTCGTGGACTGTTTTAGTTGACGGGTTATCAAAATGCGGGAAGGTAGAGATGGCTAGGGAGATATTTGATAGGATGCCACATAGAAATTTGGTTTCTTGGAATGCCATGATTAATGGTTACATGAAATCCGGAGATTTTGAGATGGCACGTCAATTGTTTAGTCGGATGCCAACAAGAGATATAATAACTTGGAATTCGATGATTGCAGGTTATGAATTTAATGGACAGTTTATGGAAGCATTGGAGTTGTTTCATGAAATTTTGGAAGAAGATATTATGCCTAGTCATGCTACATTAGTCAGTGCTCTTTCTGCCGTTTCAGGATTAGCCATTCTAAGTAAGGGGAGATGGATACATTCTTTCATGGTAAAACATGGATTTGATTTAGATGGTGTGCTTGGTACATCATTGATAGAAATGTATTCCAAGTGTGGGAGCATAGAGAGTGCTCTGGCTGTATTTCGAGCTATAGACAGGAAGAAATTGGGGCATTGGACTGCTATAATTGTTGGTTTAGGAATGCATGGTATGGCCGACCAGGTTCTTGAGCTATTCCTTGAGATGCGCAAAAATGGAATGCACCCTCATGGTATAACTTTTATCGGAGTCTTGAATGCATGTAGTCATGCAGGATTGGTTGATCTTGGTCGTTACTATTTCAATCTGATGATAAATGATTATGAAATTGAACCCACAATTGAACACTACGGTTGTTTTGTAGACATTTTATGCCGCGCTGGTTGTCTGGACGAGGCAAAGAATGTCATTGAAAGTATGCCCATGAAACCAAACAAAGTAATTTGGATGAGTTTGCTTAGTGGTGCTCGGAACCATGGAAATGTTGAAGTTGGTGATTATGCAGCTCGCCATTTGATTGACGTGTCTCCAGACAGTGTTGGATGCTATGTTCTTCTTTCTAACATGTATGCTGCGGCTGATAAGTGGGAGAAAGTTTCACAGGTGAGAGAAATTATGAGAAAGAGAGGAGTAAAAAAGGACCCAGGATGCAGTTCCATAGAGCACAGAGGTGTGCTTCATGAGTTTATTGTCGGTGACAAATCACATCCTCGGATAAAAGACATATATTCTAAGTTGACTGAGATGAGAGAGAAACTGAAATCCGTAGGACATGTTCCTGACACAAGTCAAGTTCTGTTGTGTCTTCAAGAGGAAAAAGAGAAGGAAGCTGAATTGGAAAACCATAGTGAGAGATTGGCTATTGCATATGGTCTTATTAATTTGGAACCTGGGAGTCCTATTCGCATTATAAAGAATCTTCGTGTCTGTAACGATTGCCACTCTGTCACTAAACTCCTATCCAGTATCTATGATCGTGAGATTATTGTGAGAGATAATAGTCGTTTCCATCATTTCAGAAATGGGTCATGTTCTTGCAAAGATTTTTGGTGACTGACTTGTTTGTCTGCTGCATTGACACTTGTGTTGATCTGCTCAAAGCAATAAGCATCAGAATGCCTCTACCTCTATGCTTCCACTCTTAAAATTGGCCACTGGTATCATTTCTTCTGATTTTATGCATCTCTTTGTGTTCCTTATGTATATTTAGCAGTACAGACATTCTTGAAGGTGTTTCTTGTAGCAAAAACAGCCCCCCTTGTTACAGGGATATGACTGCATAGGTCTTGCTCTCCCTAGATGCTGAATTGGCCAGAGACTAGTGCAAGATAGGCTATCTTATACAGAGAGTCTGAATTTATAGTGACGGTGAGACATAATAGTCATTCCCATCGCTTCTTTCACCATGCATTGGCAGAAGGCTCTACGTTAGGTGCCCTTAGTATTAGAGGCAATCTTCGTTGTATACTGGTTACCCCTACAAGAATTGTTCGTTATACTGAAAGATAATAGCTCCTCCCATCATGTGAAAAGTTTAAGTTGGCAAAAGTTTGTTTGCTGAAAATTTTCCAAATTTGTTGTTTCATACATTCTCTTTGTGCTCTGATTCTCTTTGTTTTGTACATTCACCTTGTGGGCACTTATTGTGTAATATTCTATACATATATCCCGCTCCACTGTAGCTGGAGCAGGATACTCGACAACATATCGACATCCACACTGACAACATATCAACTTCCATATAAATAACATATCACCATCCATATGACAAACATGTTGACATCCATATTGACACGATATCAGTATGGCTTGCCCAGAGCCCAAAACAGCCTTTCTTGCAACAGGAATGTGGCTGCCCTTAGCTATATGAGCAATATTCATTATACTGAGATTATAGCAAGAGATGATAGCTCTTCCATCATTCCTTTCACCCTGCATTGGCCAAATCCATATACTATGTGTTAGTAATACTAATAGCATAGGCAGTCTTCATTATGCTGATATTAAAATTAGAGATCATAGCCAGTGTTCAGTGGGTAAAAGTTTGCAGAAATCTTTCCCACATTCTCTGTATGCGCTGGTTAAACTTAATTTGCCTAATGGGGAGGAATAGATGAAGAAACCTAAGATGAATCTGATAATCATATGATTTGGTTTTAATTTTTATTTTCCCTTGTATTTTGGTTGTTATATATTTATTCTCTGGTTTAGATTTACTATATTGCAGCAAAGCATGCATTTGTTGACTGGAACTTTTGAATGTTCAACACATCTAGACAAATAAGGAGTTAAAGCACAAAGGAGCTGGGCGGTTTTACTGGATAAGTGATTTCAATACAAGCAGTTTCTAGTAAGATTACATCAGAACTAATGGAGTCCACAACAAGAGAACCTCAACAAATGCAAGAAGTTCGGGTAATGTTCCAGATGAACAGCCATGCATTTAGGTTTCTTCATTTTCCAGGGACAAAGTTGGTGGCATAAGCCCATGCATTGTTGGCAACTGGATCAGCAACATGGTCATAGAGGTTCTCAACTGGGCCCTTTCCAGTTACAATAGCCTGAACAAAGAATCCAAACATTGAAGTCATTGCCAGCCGCCCATTCTTAAGCTCTTTCACCTTCAGTTCAGCAAACGCCTCAGGATCATCAGCCAGTCCAAGTGGGTCAAAGGCCCCTCCAGGGTAAAGTGGATCCAGTCCTTCACCAAGTGGTCCTCCACCAACCCTGTATCCTTCGACAAATCCCATGAGCACAACCTGGACAGCCCAGATTGCCAAGATGCTCTGGGCATGGACAAGGTTTGGGTTGCCAAGATAGTCAAGGCCACCCTCGGAGAAGATTTGAGATCCAGCCTTGAACCAAACAGCCTCGCCGAACTTGACACCATTCTTTGACAGGATTTCTGGGAAGACACATCCCAGTGCACCAAGCATGGCCCATCGGCTGTGGATCACCTCAAGCTCACGGTTTTTGGCAAATGTCTCAGGGTCTGCGGATAGTCCAGCAGTGTCCCATCCGTAGTCACCAGGGAATTCACCAGTCAAGTATGATGGAGTTTGCTCAGAGAATGGTCCCAAGTATTTTGGGCGGTCTGGGCCATACCTGTTTTGTCAATTACAGTGAAGAGTGTTAGCATAATAAGCTCAAGGCCTTGGCTTTAAAAGGTATGGGTATGGTGTAAACTTCCTAATGCTATGTTGAGCATGTTGGTCTTGTAACACTCTAACTTTATGCATTGAGGTAGAATAGATTGTTAGAGATTCTGTCATTGTAATCTAAACATCATTTTGATTTGAATTTTACGTCGAATCCATGACTCTCAATGCTACTAGATACTATAATTTACTCCAATAGCGTAATATGTATCAGCGACCATATCTATACACATGGAAGTTTTAGTAGAGTTGCTTGGAAAAAAATATCTTATGCTCACAGGCTACAGCCAAGGTACTTACCATATGCTTTGGGGGGTGCTTTTGACGGTGCGCCTCATGGTGATGCGGCCGTCACCAAGGCCGCCAATCTTTCGGATGAGCTCATTTGACTGCTTCAAAGCAGTCTGGCCAGCAAATGCTGATTGTTGGATTGCAGAGGTTGCCATGACTGTGCTCTCCTGTTCGAAGTGGGGTGGTGTTGTGAGGCCTAATGAGATGCCTTGGACAAGGAGAGCGCTGGGATGTTATAACGGGAATGTGAAGATGTTGTGGATTAGGATATCTACACATCAGCAACATTCTATTGGTTCTCAATTGGATTTAGATTTCCAAACTGATGGTTCTAGTGAGAGAGAGGTTATCTCTTAGCCACGTGGCAGGCAAATTGGTGCAACATTTGTGGTTGGTGAACGCAGGCCACAAGATTAGTTGTACTGTAGAAGTTCATGCCAGCTCCAACCAAAAGACAAATATTTAATAGGCCCTCATTTGTGAAATCATGAAAGCATAAACTTTAATTAAGACAATTAGAAAAACAAATACTGAAATAAATCATAAAAGAAAAGAAAATATTAAATAATTTTAATTGACGTGGCTGTCCACCTCTACTGCCACATAAAGCTCACCTACACTGTCTGTGATCAACTACAAAATAATATCCATTAGCATTCTGGTCTATTGTCTCGAAGGCTCATAGTAAAAAGGCAGGAGAATAACTTATTCACATTTTAGAGATGGCATTGTGCAGAACAAGTAGGAACACAGACAGACCACAAGATGACTACATGGTTTATTAACTTTGTTAACACTTCCATGGGAGACTTCCAATTTAACTGATATACGTGCTAGCGAGCTGAGAAACTGGGTGAAAACAAAATGACGATACGGAGAAGATCAGGAACAACCAAATAGAAATGTATAATCTGCGCCTCCTATTTGAGAACCCCGCATGTGAATTCACCATCAATGCCGAAGTTGTTCTTTCGATGCTATCTGAAAGAAATTTAAAGGTCCAATCAAACCCCCCTGAAAGAGCAGCAAGAAGGAAACAGATCATCCACTGCAGTGCGTTCAACCTCACACCACTGATTAGCCCTTTTCCAAACTCAACAATCATCACCTGCATGATCAAAACAGCCCCCAAAGCCATCAGAAACCAATAGTTGTGGAGGACAACAACTAGCATTTCCTTCTTCACCAAGTGCATGGCACTGAACAGATTAAGGACTTGGCACAAGGTGAAAGTATTGAAAATCATCGTATTCCGGATGCCTTGATCCATGCTTGGTACTGCATTTCCCATGAAATGTAAGATCAGCAAGACAGAAGCCTGAGATGAAACTTGAATTGCTATGTTTCTCCAAATGACTGGTGTTATAAGTGACTCAGTCCTCTTTGCAGGTCTTTGAGTGAGTAGTTCTGGGCCTCGTAACTCCATCACCATCATGAGGCCACCAAGAAGGCACATAATCAAGTTCACCCAAATCAAGTGAATTGCGGATAATGGGGACTCTCCGGAATGCATTGTTGCCACTAAGGTTATCAGTAGCCCGGATATGCAAGCAGTGAGCTGAAGTTGAGAGAATTGCTGAATGTTGTGGTAAGCACATGCACCAGACTTCCAAATAGGGGCTAGTAAACAGACATTTCTAACTATAAGATCAGCATTCTCTCTAGCCATTTCCGTGCTCCGGATATCATCTATGATTCCTACATCAGCTTCTTTTAAGGTCGGAGTATCGCTTATGGTCAACCCTCCGCAGAATGCAACTATGTGACCTTTTTTCCTTAAGCGATCCACCATGAGAAACTTGTCCTTAGGGAGGGACCTTCCCATCAAAGAGATCATATCTATCTTATCCTGCCTTTCCATGGAATTCAGTCTTCGGAAAACGTCTCCTTCAATTTCCATGTCATTTGAACCGGGGGAGATTCCAAGTTGTGAAGCCCTGGCTCTCACTGTTGAGAGCTCATCCTCTGACACCAGTTTGATGCTTACTCCAATCCTTTTAAGAGCTTCCACTGCCAATTTAAGCTCTTCTTGATATGGGCGTCTAACGCCCACGATTGCCAACAAAATCAACCCATCTTCTGTAAGTTCTTGGATTTCTGTTTTCTTGTAAGCATATGCAATGGGCCTAAGACCATTCTCCTCCATTTTATTAATCACCTGCTTAAATCTTCTGTTCTGGTTTTTCATAGTGTGACTTTCCCCTCTGTTATCATTGTAATGTGAACACTTATGTAATATTGTTGATGCATCCCCATTGCAGTGCAACTGCAGAATTTGTTCATCGTTCACAATTTTCTCCACTAAAATCCCACTGCATTTCTCATCAGAGCTCAATTGTCTCTGCTCAATGGTATTACATGTTTCATTCCATAACTCCATGTTAGCACCCCATCTGGTCTTCAGCCAAGAAATGAGCAAATCTTTTGTTGGGGATGGGGTAGCAGAAATCCCCTGATGCAGTGTTTCAAGAACAACTTGGTCAGCTTCAGAGTCCACTTCATCACTGCATAAATCCTTTCCACCCATCCAAAATTCCTTAACCTCCCCCTGACTACTCATTAGCTCACCAGTTGTTTCTATGCAGATGACTGTTATTAGTCCTATGGTGACACAAGCTGATAGATTCTGAGGCTTTGCCTGATTTTGGACCACCTTCTCCTTCCATTGAAAAAGGGCAACTGTAATTGCAAAAGGCATTCCATGTTGTATCCCTATAACCGCGGCTGCAAGAACACCTGCTAAAGTGGAAACCCGTCCTTGAGGTTTCAAGAAAATTTTCTCAAAGATCCTCATTACCAAGTTCATTGAACCTTCCCCTTTCAGTTCTGGCCTGTCATTGTAATTGTCATGCTTCCTGAAGAATAATAGCCGTATTAGCACCACGAGAGCAATCAGTACAGAGACACAAACCGCAAGATAATCCATACAATCAAATGGCTTGTCCAACAAATCTTGTAACAGCGTCTTTTCGTTTGGATTATGATTAGTCCCCAAGCTGTGCATCTCAGCAAAAACTGTTTTGGCACCAATACATGTCACAACCATGCGACCATGCCCCTTAATAACCTTTGAACCAGACAACACAAACGGGTTTTGTTCACAATCAATTTTGGGGTTCAATACCTCATCCAACGTCAAGTCCTCACCATGATCTATGAACAAACCATCGGCAGGGACATGGTCTCCTTCCTTCAAATGAACTATATCGCCCACCACAACACTAGATATGTTAACTGATGTAGGTTCTCTGTTACTCCTTTCAACATTCACCATCAATCTGCTCCTGTCCAGCAGGTGCTTCCTCACCAGCTTTCTCTCATGGAGGTAGTTCCCCACAGAAGGGAAAGCAACAAGTAAGAACACCGCAAAGAGTATGGCAACACCGTCGTGCCACCCTTGTTTGACTCCTTGCGTCATGAATTCAATGGCAAACGAAAACCCTGCTGCCAGTAAGAGGAAAAAAACTGTATATTGATTGCACGCCTTCAACAAGAAGTATGAGAAGCTTTTTGCATCAACTGGGGACATGGTCGTGTTCCATCCTTGTGGATTTTGACCACCATCATCAGCATCATCCTGTCATATAAAGAACGAATATGATTAACTTGACAAAGTTAACTTCAATCATTCTCTATCAAGTGCATAAGATTATAAGAAGTTTTTTTTCTTCTACTTATTTGCTTGCTACCTCGAAGTGAGGCCTGAGAAGTGGCAAAATGCCAGCAACACCACCAAGTCCTCGCAGTGCATTTAAGTTCTTCTCTCTCACAATGAGAGCAACCTTGTTCAGAAACCGGTCCTGAAAAGGGATGTCAATCGCATGCTCAGAGGCAGGGGCCGGTGGTGCCGGTGCTTCTAAAGGTTCATAGCCAGGGGCTTCATGGGGCAATCTGCGTGAGGTGATGAAAACGCCTAGAGCAATATATCTAAGCCATCTCTTGCGCCACACGTATTGGCCAGAAGTGTTGATGGTTGGAATGAGCAAGCTAGTGCTGCTGCCCACACCTTCAGAAGCTTGATCATCTGTTTTTGGCTCTAGGAACATGTTTCTTGGTGCAACTACAAAATTAGAAAAATTGGTCAGACAAAAAAAAGTTCAAAAAAGATTAAGCAAATAGTCTCATGGATATAGTGGTATTTTTGGCATGGAATATTGGACTCACCGTACGTATATGACTAAATGAGGAAGGTTCAAGGAGTTGTTGAGTGCTGGGTTTGGAAAGTGCTTCAAAAAAGCTCACAAAGAAATCTGTGCGACTAAAATGAAATATTAGGCCTCATTTGATTCACGGAAAAAGGAGTTGGTGATTGCTGGATTTGGAAAGTGCTTAAATTAGCATTTTCCCCTAGATTAATGCATAGCAGAGAAAAACCAAACAAGGGATTTATTGAATAATGTCAAGAAAGACACTGCAGTTAATGATAGAAATAGGATGAGGAAATGAGCTTGAGGTGTGATTAGTTGAGTAATGACCGCGGAATTTATAGACTGAGATATGTCGCATTTTACAATTTTGCCCCCATAAAGGAAGCGACCTGGAAACTACACATTGTAAATTACCCAGAAAATTAATTTCCTTGGAGATTATAAATTAAATTTGATGTACAATAGGGAGCTTATTTTTATTTTCATATTTTGTTTTGTGACATTATGTAATGTGGGCCTCTTTCTCCTTGTTTTGTAGTGAAAAATTCTTCTGGGAGGGAGGGAGGGAGGAGTGGTGGTGTGGCTTTGTCTCTATACGCGTTTGGCACGCGGGATTGTGGAAAATTTGCACAGAGAAGACTCTCAGTCTATGCACCCAAAAGAGAGATAAATAAATAAAAGTGTGGTTGATGACATTATTGCCACTTTGTGTTCTATTGTAATGTGCATAGATAAGACCAGAATTCTTATTCTCTCTCGATTATTCTATGATTTCTGCTCCTAAACTTTTGCCTATAATTAAAAGCTTGAAGCAAAGATGTGAGGTACCAAGAGGTACACGGCAAAGAGAAGGAAAGAGAGAAAGAGAAAGAAAGAGGAGAGAAAATACGATAGAATTGGAGAGAACTTTGGGGAGCCGACAGGCAAGGATCCAAGGGGTTAATGATGCAATTTTTCCTTTTTCATTTCCACTTTAGTTTTTATCTTGTAATTATTTTGTTATTTTATTTATGTCTAGTTAAATTTTGTTAATAATGAAACATCATTATAAAATGAAGTTCTAGTTTTTATCTTCTAGTTTCCAAAGTATATTATTCAATGTTTATAATTTCCACTTCACATGATTAGTAGATTAACTTTCTTTTCACCACTTCTATCGTGTATTTGTGGTAGTTAAGAATTTGGGTTGATTTATTAACACATCCTTGGTTTTGTATTTTTAGTATACAAATTTCTTTGATCTCTTGTCATTCAAATAACCTTTTTTTACCTAGGATGCTTAGGAAACTTTGATCCTTTGTAGTTAAATAAATTTTGTTTACATGTGATGCTTAGAATTTGTACTAATAAAGGGAAGGGGAATTTACAAAAGATTCATTAAAGGGCCTGAATGATATATCTTGAGAAAGCGATAGGTTGACTTCTAGATTGCTACTCGGCATGGAAATTAATAGGTAAATAATTAGAGTTGTGGTGTGGATTCTAATACCTTAGTTAATTTTCTCATTAATTTAATCTCTATTTTAATTTCCATTTTTTTTGCTTTATTTAATTTTCTTTATTAACAAACAAATCACCATTTGATTAAACTAGGTTGGCAATAAAATTAACTTGGGTTTAATTAGTTTTCTATATTTTTCATGCAATCCTTGTGGGTACGACCTAGTTCTTATACATCTATACTATATCCGATTCGTGCGCTTGTGAGTATTTATAAATTTAAAACGACACATTTTTTGTGACAACAACAACGTTCGATAAATAAAAAAAATTAAAAGCACTAGCACTTTATGGAGAAGCATTTCCTATGAGCTTCTTCATGAATCACTCCAAAATGCTTTTCTAGGAAGCACTGGAATTTCTTATAAAAAAATTTAACATTTTAAAATAAAAGCGCTAATAGACAAGTGATTCCTAAAAACGAAGTCACAAACGAGCAAGAAATGTATTTGGTATTTGGTGTAAGAAGTCAATGAAGCTTGCTTGTTCTCAAATGATATTTATTCATGCATAGTAGGACGACATGTGGTCGGAATAAAAAAAATAGAGATAATGTAAAAGTCTCCAAACATAACAAAATGTACACAAGTCTTTGCTTTGGTCTGTAGTAGAAAATATTTGGCTTGCTTGTCTTGTCTAGTACATTAACGAATATTCATTATTTTACTTCATTCGTCTAAGTAACCACTAACAAATAGATTAGTGTTTTTAATTTCGTTTTGGGGCCGTCTTGTTCAATAAACCTCTTTAAAAATTCCAAACCAAGACATTCAGCACCAACCCTACGAAAAAAGATTTTGTATTAGAGGCAGGACTTTGGATATTCTATAAATGAAATTAGTATAAATAACAACAGTTTGGAAATTGGTATTACACAGTAACCATATATAGAGCTGAACACTTTCAAGGGAAATGAAAACAAGGAAACCCTATTTATGGGCTGTAAATCGAGCATCGAAATCGTTCAATTCTCAAGTTCTCTTTCAAGAATTACCTAACACATAAAAAATGAGCTAAATCGGAAATTATTTAATTATTTGATTATCCGCATCTTCTTTTTAATATTATTTATTGAACAACATTTTTCTTCACATTTAGGATAACTAAACAATTCTGAATCTAGATGATTTTTATGTAAGAAAAACCTAAAATATCCACTTCAAAATATATAATCGCTCAGTAACTGATAACGAGTAAAGCATCATATAATAGACTGACAAATATTTCCTTTTAGAGCAAAAGAACTATTAAGTTTTTCTCTTTCATAATAATGTTATAAAAAAAAACAAAAAACAAAAGGTTAACTATAGTTAGATTTATAGACATGTGTCAAGTTTTTAAGAGGGTGGTGAGGCTACAACTTTGGTTAAAGTTGTGAGCAAAAATGCTCCCCTAAACCCTAAACCCTAAACTCTGAACAAAAAAGGGAAACAAATGATCAATTACTTGAAAATAAAATAAAATTAATTTTTTTTTTAATTATATATACAAGCGATAATCTATTTTGAACTTGTATAAACTTGAGAGGGGGGAATTCAAAGTCGATGCAGAGTGAGAAGCGCATCCGCTAGCCAACTTGCTAAACTCATGTCTGCATTTTTGAATATTTTATTAATTATAGAAGTAGCAAGAAAGAGATTCGATTCAAGAACCCAACATCATGATTCAATACTAACCCCGACTGTAGCTCCATTGGCAGGGGACCCTCTTCTTCTTCACATTGGCTTGCCTGCCGCAGTAGTTTTTGACCAAAAATAAGAGGCTTTAATAGAATGCAAAAGTAGTTGGCAATGGAAGAAGAAGAAGAAGAAAAGCATTCTACTTTAACGAAATTCATCAACAAAACCAGTAGTATTTCCCGGTAAATTCATCATGCATTTTTCCGCCCGAAAATAAGTCTAATGTCCTTGAAATTTAGATGTATTTTCGAGGTAATGGAAGGCAGCGCGGCAAAGAAAGAAACGCCGAAACTGCACTCTTTTTTTCTTCCTATTTCTTCAATTTTGGTCTGATTTTGTCACGCTTTGTTTTCCCTTAAAACTAAAGGCAAAACCAAAGGCATTCTTAAATTTGACAGAAATTGCCGATAGTGCAACTGCGTGCATGAAAGAAAACTTGCTGCCTTCTTAGAAAATTCTTACAACTGACAACCAGAGTAGACTGACAAATGTTCGTATAAACTTGGTTGGAGAATTTCACAAGGGAAAAGAAAAAGAAAAAGAAAAAGAGAGAATTTAGCTGTAACTTGTCGACTAGTCTACGAATCTTAGTGTATCAACAAAAAAACACAATGACACATCCAGGAACTCATCACCATGATTCACACTAATCTGACTGTCATTCCATTGGCACAGGACCTTCTTGTTCTATGTTATCGTCCTGTAAACTACCCAACATGATCGCGGTCAGCATCAGCTTCCCGGCCTCTGAATAATCCGCATGCTGCATGAGTACTGCTTCCACAGAAGAAACCGAATCCTTCATGATTGGAGGCTCCGCGATTTCTCTCAGTGACAACACTTCGTTGAACCCTTCTCCAAAAGTTTCAGCTTCTGGTCCATAACATCTATTTGATGCCTGGAAAAGCACGGTGTCTTTCAAGTTCTGCAAGGTTTCCTCATCACTCCACCCTTCAGATACCGATGCCTGATAGAGTTTGCTCCAATCATCTTGATCAACAGCATTTCTCCAGCAATCCTCTAAAAGGTTTGCATGGGTCTTACGGAAGGAGGAGCTGGTCCATGCAAATACATCAAAAGCAAGCAGTGACAGCTCTGCACTTTTTTCACCTTCAAGGCACAGCTTGATAAGATCTTCTGGATGAAGTAGCTTTGTGTCAAGGCTTTGCTTTGTTTCATCATCAGGAAGGAGGTTTATTATTTCTTCCTGCAACAGATGATGCATCAGTTGAAGACTGACAGTGAATGGACATAGTTGAAAGAGATTCATCATATTCAAGAGTTAAAAAATAAGTCCTAATTCAAGGCTTTGCTTGATCACTGCTTCTGATTTCCAAAAGTCCTATCTTTGAAAATAAAATAAATTACTTTCCCCCTTAATAATTAGAGTGGGAGGGGTCGAAAATTCTGTTATATATGCCTTGTTCAATAAGGACATATGAAGAACAAGGCACAACCTTCTCAACCTGCTAAGCTTGATTTAATTGCTCATGCAATTTAATACAAATGACTAAAAATGCACCATCACCATTGAGAATTTGGGTTCTAATCACGCAAGTACAATGACTGAAAGAAAATTTTCATGGATCTGCCACCAACCGTGGAATATGAAGGGTGGAAGGGAGGAAGGGGAAAGAGATATGGCACATGAATTGTTCCTGTTAACCCAAACCTAATCATAAAAAGCAGAATCCTTACTCTCTCTCTTTTTTTCTTTTTAATGAAGGCATGATAATACATGACCGATTTGCCAATCCTGATACCCAAATAACGAAAGCGCTTAAAAAGGAAAAATAATCAGGAAGACCCTTCAACTAAAAACAAAAATGACAATTAAATTTGTTTTAATACACAACAGACCTGCAACTTTAGAATCTTTAAATCAGCCTCAATGCGCTTCACTTTGGTCTCAGAATCAACATCCTTACCTGCCAATGAAGCAAACAACTATATAACACTCAAATCACCAGTATAAATGCTCAAGCTAAAATAAACAAATAAAATTACTGAGTAATGTTCTTATATCTTCCCATGCCCAAAAAATATTAGCATTTCCAACACCCCAAAGCAGTGAACCTTGTAGCAATTCTTAACATGCGGAAGTTTTACTTGGTCTTTTAAGTGACAAAACCACTCATAGAAATCAAGACAACACAGAAACCAAAATATATCTCACAACTAGCAGCCCTTGATTGCTATACTAGAGAGGCATTTACCAATTTCTCATCGAATGGGAAGTCCTCAAGTGGCTTGACTTGATGGTTTGCACAACTTACTATATTAACTTGATTTTGCAATAAAAATAAAACTCTCTTTAAATAACAGTTAAAAGAATAAGAAAACATATGGAGAACGCAGTGTAAAGAAAAACATGAAAACGCTCAAGAAGAGGGGAATTATATAAAGAAACTATTAAGGAAAGCCAAGGGTTAAAACATACCTGCTATTGCAGCTATTTTTGAGAGATTCAAAAAACGCTTTCTGTCTGCCAGTTTCGATAACATAGTCAGATTCTCAGGACCAGTCCCCCCTTCAGCTTCTGAAATTGAGCTTTCTTCTTGAGAAAGAGCTAATCCATGAAGAGTTTCCGAAGCTGAAGAAAATTGATGAAGGAACACTTCATGAAGCCACAGAAGATCTTGATGATACTTTAAAAATATGGATAGCTCTTCAGGAAACTCTTCCCCAAGCCTAAGCAGTTTGGAAAGTTGTCTCCTTAGATAAAGTTGTTTGAACACAAAGTAACTGAACCCTCCATTAGGTCCCCTGCTGTCATGCTATACAACAAATCATTTTCAGAAAACGAAAGAGACATCTAATAAGACAAGAAAACAAGAGCAAACAGAAATCACATCAAACAATATCTTCGAAGCAAATGATCAAGAGAAAACCTATGTTTTTAAGTTTAAACAGAAACATAATAATGAAATCCTTAAAAATAACAAACTTCTAAGTAGGACTAAACATTGAAATTATGAAAAAAGTTGCAGAAGAATTATTCTAATTAGAAGAGAATAGCATCAAAGTAAATGTTCAGAACTGTGGCACCGAGAGGAAGAGCTTCAAGAAACAACCAACGCAGGTTACTATGCTTCAATGGTTAAAATGAATTCCAACGGACTAATACTACACACTAGCACAGAACAACCTTTCCAACAGAGAAACCATTCCATAAGTTTCAGAAAACAAATGAAAATAAACAAGTAACAAGCCAAAGAAATTATAACTGGCTTACCATCAGATTTCTTAGTAGTCCAGAATCATTCAGGTCACAGCATATTTTCCATAAAGTATTGTAGCATTCATGCCGTTTTGCCATGGGCAGCAAACATGACGAAAGCTTCGCAAGAATTTCTTCATTCAGATCATCAGTTCCTTCATTTAAATTCTGCTAAGACAATAAATTCAAAGATGCATACTTATCCAGCACCAGGATCACAAAGAGATACCGTTGAGCTAAAATTAAATTTAAACAATAATAGTAATAAACAAAGAATACCTGATGCCCAACTTCCACAAAATCTTTGATTTGTTGATAAAGAGAGTCTAGGAGTGCATCCCTCCTATTCCAATACTCATCTAATAAGCCTTTGTGTTCATCTCCTAGTTCAATTTTAGCTGTGACAGCACCAGCATATGTCTCGAGCAGAACTTCAGCCAGCACTTCTAGATGAGTATATAAATCTGATTTTGCAGACGCATCAAGTTGTGATTTCTCATTTAACAGCTGCAGCATGAGGGAAGCGAGGTGCCACATCCCATTGCGCACCACAGCTAGACAATACCAAGGTGTTAAGCGCTCAGGTGGCGGATACCACAAGTGATGCTCACTTCTGTATTGCATGGCTGTACGAACTATAGTAACACATGCATTTGACAGTTCACAAGCTCTCTGGACCTGAATCCCAAATAGCTGCTCTGCACTTATTACATACTCTAGCTGTTTGTCTAAGCAAGAGAACACTTGTTCAAGATCAGAAACTTTACTGTAAAAGACTTCAGCATTATCCCTGTCCATCAGAAGAACAGTATTCCGGCGGGCTCTCTCACCAACTAATTGAATGAGATCCCAGAGAGCACCTGATATTTGATTTTCCGGGCTAGAATGGGAGGAGTTAAGTCCACTAGAGCGGTTCTGGCTGATGATGTTCTGCAATTCCCTTAGTTGAATCATTCCAGCAAGCTTTTCACCATGCTCCAAGATAATTTGCAAAGAATTTCCTGCCAGAAAGGAAACAAAAACACATAATTTAGTTGGTCAACAGCACCCCACTGAACCTCAAATCAATATACTCCTCAAAAGGCCTTCTACCCCCATGATAGGACACCTTAGGAAATATTGTCATCTAAACACTAATTAATATACTCCATGCATCCAATAGATACTCTGATGACAAAATTATCAAATGAGCACAGCACCAAAAAGAAAAAATTCCCTGAAAATCATATTTTTGATAAATTAAACGCTGGTAACAAAATATAACTTTATGTGTTAATATCTGACAACCTAAAAGAAATTGATTGAGCGCAGTGGGTTAGATAAGCACGCGTGGAAGTAAATGTGTGCTATACCTACACCGTTGCATGCATGAACTTTCAACTTTCAGTATATGCCATGTCAATTTGAAAGGATTTGACATCAAATGATAAAACATTGCAAATATAATAGGCACGAGGGCATACTCTGTCTCGAACACAGCTCCTCATGACATTTGGATAAAGCAAGAAACTGGAGAAATTTTGTATGTTTCTGTTGCTTATCCATGAGTTGGGAGGATACTACAGCCATTGCCAGAATCTCGGCTCCTCTAGTTGTTGTCCAGTGTTTAGCTAAAGTGTCAACAATTGATCTGCTCATTCGAGCAAAAACATTTGTCTCTCTGTCCCTATCAAATGCCCCAGAATTTTTTAACTTTTCAAACGAGGCATCAACTTGCCCAGATAAAAGATAATCATGGAAAACCTGGCTCAGTAAAGTTTCTGATTCTTCATCTTGGGCAGTTTGACTCGCACTTACAGTCATAGCCCTTTGTCTATCCCCAGCATCCCATGCTTCAGAACTAGCCCTTCTAGGAGCAAAATTGCCTCCAAATGTAAGGTTTTTTCTCTCTTCTTGTGCAGATCCTTCATTTGAGCTACCTTTACGTGACAAACTTCGTTCAGGAGGTTCAACCCCACCAAGTATAACAGCCTTCTCAGGTATTGCCCATATTCCTGCCTTCTCGGTGAGTACAACCCATGCCCCTTCTTCACCATCATCTGTAGACGGAAGAATTGAAGCATCTAGAACCTTTCCAGCATCATAAGGTAGGTCAAATTTATAGAGCCTTGTAGAGTTTCTAAAATAATGAGATACTGTTGCTGTTCCATCACCAGAAAGGATGATTGCTGATCCTGAAGGCTTGCCTCCTACCTGCAGTCTCATGGAGAATAAGAAGTCTTCACCTTCCACTCTTGCTTTTGGGATTATCACTTGCACAGGTGCTTTTTTCTCTAAAACTCTTTCATGGGTAGGCTCTACACTCATTCCAGATTTATATTGCATAGTCAAAAGAGAATACTGTGTGTAGTTTGAACTACTACTCCGGTCCACGCAGAAGGTAGCAACCAGAATGGTAGTCACTTTACCATGATAGTCCACCTGCATATCGAGAGGCCAGATTTGCTTCTGCCCGGCCAAATCTTTCTTAATGCCCAGATCCCCATCTGAGCCAATAATCTCATGAGACCAGAGTTTTGATACAGCAAATTCAGCACAAAGTTCAACATTAAAACATTGAATATGATGATCTGTCAGAAGAACAAACTGCCTGTTAGATTCCTGCATAGGAAGACTTGGAAAACACCAGGTCAGTGACCTTGGATAACCCTTGCTTCCTAGGTTTTGACCATTGTCACCCCCTTGGGAGGAAAGAGTCTGATTGTCCCTATATACTTTCTTACGGCTAACACCAGATGGGCTGCAATGAAACTGCCATAGCTCGCCATCTGAACTACAGGCAAGCGCAACACACATATTCTGGGAATCAGGGACTGCAGAAGCAATCAAAGAGTTAAATGTACAAAACCCAGTCAAACTACTCCTGTGCCTCATATTTAGTTGCTGTCGCTTTGGGGTGGTCTTCCTATCAATAGGTGAAGAATTTGCCTCCAATTCATCAGAAGATGCAACACTAACAACGGGGGCAGTTCTGCCTTCAGCATAAATGTCAGGCCAGTACACCGCAGCTCGAGTTTTTTTGTTACACAATACAATACCAGCAGAGCTACAGTGTTTAACAACTTTCTTTGTTCTTGTAGACGTGCTATCCCAATTGACAACACAAAGCAACCAACAGTTCCCACCACTTCTGCCCACATCCCCACCTTCAAAAACATTTGCAGGGATTTCAAGAACAATGCAATTGATCGATGCTGCAGGAGACAGATAACTCCACACAAAGAGTCTGTTTCCGCATATAATCCATGCCAGAGATGTTCCCCTCTCCATTCCACCAGATACATATGCATCACCTGCAAGAAGAAAAAAAAAAGAAGAGAAAACATCGGATACCATTCTACAGTTAGTCATTTCATTCAACAACCAAGCTCATGGAGTAAACCCTACTAACCATGAACATGCTTCTGGACCATACTGGCCTGTTCATCACGAACAACTTGGGGAAACTCTCCAACATATACAGGCTTAATTTCATCCCCTTTCTCACTTTGGTTCGCTGGTAAAACTCTAACCAAACACAAAACAACACAAACGATTGAAAATCAGCCCTTACATTCACCAACCCAACTCTCCAATTACCATATCCAATTAAAACCAACAATTAAGCTCACCTGCAGAACCGACGAACTCATTTCAGCAATTCAAAGAACGAATGCATAATAAATTAGACGAGTACCTGGCGAGAACAGATAAGCGAGGAGCCCAGGGAGCCGGAGTTCCGGTACTGGGCCGGTTCGGGACCGGGTTATCGGAAACAGATCGCCGGTTCTCGACGAGAGGAGTGGCCGGAGATCCTGGGTCCCGACGAGGGTTCACATTGAGTCGCTTAGTTCCTGGAGAGAACATTTGTTTGGTTTTTGCTCGGAGAGAAAAAAGAGAGGGAAAATTTGGGGGTTTTGGGTTTAGGGATACACTGTGAGCTGAAAAACGGAAAATGCGAGCGCTTGAATTGTCTTGACTCTTGAGTGAGAGAGGAAATTTAACGGCGGGGTGATCCGGTGTGGGCGACCTCACGACTTTAGGACATGTGTAGCAATACTGAAGGTGGTGGGCCCAATACCTTTACACAAATTTAAGCCATTAGATCAAAGCATGTTTAACAATATTTAAATCCAACAATGGAAGATTAACCATTACACAACACAACACTATAAAAAAAAAAATGTCCATGCCAACGGGGTTTAGTTGAGTGGAAAAGTATATTGATTTGCAAATCACGGTCTCAAGTTGGAATTGATAATGTGTGTGAAAATTTTCCCTCATTCTTGTAGTTTAAAATATCGCTTGTATTAAAATTATAATAAAATAAAAAATTCATTCATACATTTCCATATATGTTATGTCACTATAAAATTGGGCTCTTTTTAAGTTGGGTCCTTTTTGTCTTCTCTCATGAGTCATGCCCTTGCTATATATATAGTATGGATTAGGTCCATAGGAGCATATTAAGGTCTTGTTTAACCCACCTCTTGAATTGGCCCCATTGTAGGTCCACATTCATACAAATACCCAATCCATATTGATAACTATATCTTATAATAACACTAAGGTTTATATTAATACGAAATCTTAACTAACTATAGAAATAATGAGTTATGAGTAAAACAACATTTATTCGTACAACATTGACTACTCACAGTTTACTTTTATTTTCACGTATTGACTTTTTTTGGATAAAGCATATATAGGTTAAGCTAGTTTGTTAGGAGAGTGCTCGTCTCCTTATACCCGAATTCGAATTTTCCTTTATATTACAGTAATTTACATTAAAAAAAAATACAAAAGAGGTAAGAAAAGTTATTTTTGTAATCTTTGGGGGTGCATACATACACTTGCAATAGAAAGTCAGTAAAAAGTGGGTGCAAGATCAAAAGGGGAGACAACAAGTGACAATATAATAAACACCTAAAAGAAGGAAGTGATGTAATTCTAATTACTGATCTAGGGTTATTATTTGGTATGTGGTCCAGGGACAATGATAGCGCAACGTAAGCGACGGTATGGACACGTGTTGCACATGTAGCTGTTCACTGTGGCTTCAAAGAAGCTCCCGTCACGACCGTCCGATTTGATGACCATAAGATTCATTGACCGTCTGTAGGGTTTCGATTTGGTCGGTCCAACTTGTCGCCTTCGTAGTCTTCCAGTTCAATCAAACTCAGGCCGGCCCACGTGGGCCCAAACATGCACCTTAATTGAAGCTGGTTTAGTAATAATTTCATAATGGTCCCAAAATAATTAAGACAAAGTTATTATAGTAAACGTCATAAAGTGTATTATTAATAACCAATTACTCTATGATTTGACATGCATCGAACCAAAATAAAATATTAAATTATTTACCAACCAAAATTTTAAATTACCTTAAGGGGTACTAATGAGAATTTCTCCTTTGCTAAATTAGGGTTTTATTTCCAATTGTTTTGATCTCATTTCATTTTGACGTTTACAATTATAACCTTTTATGGTTTGGAATTCGAATGGATTTAGTCTTACTAGTATCTCGATTTATGTTCACGAATATGTGTTCTTCACAATCGAGATACTAGTAAAAATTTAAATAAATTGTGAAGGACAAGTAGCTCAAACGATTAATAGCATTAACCTTTGCATCAGAGGTGTGTGTTGGATTCCTTCTCCCCAGTATTGCTTTGCAATCCGATACAATTTTTATATGGATAGAAATGTAATTTAGTGTTATTATATGAAATTTAGCAATGATAATTAAGAGAAATTAAAAGGGAAAATAAAGGAGAAAAATGGAGGCCCATCAACTCCATTAAGAGACAGAAAAAAAGAGTGGGCAAGAAAGCAAATGAGTCATCAGTTTCAGACTTCTTCTTACTTTCTCTCTCTTTAAGCTCTGAAACAAATGTAGAGAATTTATACCCTCAAAATTCTCACTCACCTTCCGCACGGTAAGTCCCAATCCAGCTTTCTCTAACTTTCTGTTTGGTCTCCCAGAAAATACAACGAACAAAAGAAAAAGAAAAAAAAGGGAAGAAAATTCGGATCGCAGTAACTGCCACTAGTCTTTAGACCAAGCTGTTATTTTATTTTATTTTAATTTTTTTGTGAAATTTTATTTTTAAGCTCTTTACTCTGTGTCGTCTCTGTGACTGAGAGTGTGTTTGGGTTGTGAATGATTTGAAGGTCTTGAAAAGGCGTTATGATTAGGGAGATGAGCAAAGAACACCCACCAGAGCCTCTTGATTTCTTCATTTGGACTGTTGAGGTAACCAATTTTCAGTCTCTTTTCCTCTTTTTCTGTCCTTGTTTTTGGATATTTCTCATTCAATCAAGTAGATCTTGTGTGTTGGTATTGGAGAATTGTTGTTTGGGACATCTGATTTTGACTCTTCATTTTTTTGTTAATTTATTGCTAGCTCATACATCTGTTTCTCTTCGAGTTAGGCTTTGTATATATGTGTGTTTGTATGTATTAACTTTTTGAAATTTTGGGGGTTTTTTAACATCTTGTGATGTATTTTCTTTTTGATGGGGTTGTTACTGGGGGAGCAGTTATCAAGTGGTAGGTTTTAGTTTTGATTATTGTGAAATAGACCAACTTAATGAATCGAAATAGAGGAGACTTTCATGTAATCTGCTAATTATCCTTCATACTTGGCAAGCTAGGAAATTCATCAGTTTCATATGAATCCATCTCATGTTGTTATTACAGAAAATAATTGCCTTCCTTCACTCATCAATTCATCCTCCTCCAGCTATTATTTGACACTATCTTCTTTCTTTGATTTATGGTTCTTTAGGTGTCAGGCGTTTGACTCTTTGTCACGTTATAAAACGATTCTAAAATGCTACAGAACAAAAGTTTGTTGTTAGTGCAATACTGTATTATCTGTTGCTATTGACTTGGTCAGGAACCTCCTCATCTTGGGGTGTGGAAATTGTTTCCCTGTCCATAGAATAATGAATGGATTATATTTTTTTTTAACAACTTCACAAGTGAACCATACTATGAGCTAAAGCTTGAATGTGGTCTTTGACTCTGAAGTTGTGCTAAAGATGCCTCTACCTAACTATTTGTAGCTATGAGTAAATACGTTACAGTGAAAATAATGAGACAAACACATTACTATTGGTCTTAGGAATCTTAGGATTGCCTCTGGGGACAGATATTTTGTGACTAAAGGGGATTATTGATATTAAAATTAAACACAGCCAAGTTACAGACAAAAACATTACCTTGCCGTGTGAAGTGATGCCGGTTGATATGGATGAACTCTAGTCGGATAATCTCAAAAGAAAGAGTTTAAATTGCCCTAAGTTTAAGGTTGTCCTGAACAAAAATTTGGGTGGATATTGGTTTTTTTATTTTTTTTGGGTTGGAGGGACTGTTATATTATAACAACAGTGACTTAATAGGCTGAGTTTGTCATGTGCCCAGATGAAGGCCTCATGTACATATTTTTTGGCCATATATAATAAAACGAATATAAAGATATATGGCTCACCCACATGTATTCTCATGTTTATTTTCCCCTTTCGTACAGGATGTCGGTTTGTGGTTGGAAGAGATAAACCTCGGCAGTTACCGGCAAACTTTTAAGGAAAATGGTGTCAATGGGGAATACCTGGAAGGCATGTCAATGTTTACTACTGAGCAGATTCTTCGGTTTATAAGACGGTGCCACATGAAATGGGGAGACTTTATCACGCTGTGTAAGGAACTAAGGCGAATTAAAGGTCTGTAGCCTAGAAATTTTCCTAGCAGTCTTTATCATGCTGTGAAAAAAGTGTGAAAGTCTTTGTGTTCATTCTTATATCAAAAAGTTCATTTAGTCTTTAGAGTTATTAGATAAATAGATTTGAATAAGGGTTATGATTATCTCTCTGTTGCATTTTCTATGCACAAGTACATATGACATTTGATTAATGGAAAATATAATTATTCCAAAAGTAAAACAGAAAAGAGAGTATTTGTAGAGTATATGGATTGGTGAGATAGACTGGCCATGCATGATCCATTCATTTCATGCACTCAAATGTCTACTGATAGCATAGCACGCTGACACTAAGAAACCGTTCTTATGCCTCATTCAATAGCATTGTGAAACTCTCTCTTGATCTCATTATCTATCCTAGCAAGTTGAGAATTTAAACCTTTCTGGAATCATATTTCCCTTGAGTTACATATATATGCCTTTTTCCTCTGAAATTTGAATTGCATTTAGATACCATCTGTGTGTGTGCTAAAACCAAGTTTATGTCCAGTGGCTTGCCTGAAAGGGGAGCAAAAGGTCCGTAGGCCATGGTGGGCTCCATCTTGCCTCTCAGTAGTATTTGTCAAGGTGGCAAAGCGTAACAGACAATCACGGGTTGTTTCCTTGAAGCTGGAACCATAAAGGATGATCTTATATGTACCTACGTATATTTTCTTTGTTTCTTTTTCTTTTTTTTGCCTAGAGAACAGAGTAGGAAAGTACTTTTTTTGTTTTTTTTTTCTCTCTAGTCTGTCAAGTTACATGTTTGTTCTTCTTTGGAGAACTCTGTTTTTATATAGTCTTTAATGTATCTATCGCTGGTCTTTTGATCTTGATATGTTTGTTTACTTTGAGAACCATGATGAGGCAATCAAGTTCTTGTTGCAGATCATCCAGCCCATGTTTATAAAGTTACTGTTTCCCCTTAAAGTGGTGATTTTCAGTAATGATTTTGGTACTTGAGTTCGATTGTTAGTGTTTGGGTCAGTTTCACTGGTTTGATGATCACAAAATACTGGAAATGTAGAAATTGACAATTTGGCTTCTACTTCTCTGAGTGTTTATAATGAACACATTATTTGTATATTGTCTGTATTCGATTGGAAGTTTATAGATAAAGTCAATTGATCTTCAAACTCAAGTAGTCAAATTACCTCTTTTTAGATCTTGGAAGTTGGTGGTGATCAAGGTTCACGGAATGTAACTAAAGGAGCATCCTTGAGTTGATTTTGTCACAGGCCTCTGCATTTACCCAGAAACTGAAGTTTCGGAGGTGTCGGGGAAGCTGCTTATAATTGTTTAAGCAGTTGTTGGAACCCCCATTATAAGTTGCCATTAATAAAAGTAGGGTTAGATGAGAGACATGGAAGACGAAGACAACATGGTTTGATTCGGCTGTCTCTACATAACCAAAAGGGGGATGTCGAGAGATTTGGTGTAGTGCTCAGTTGGATGTGGACAAACATTATAAAACCATTGTTTAATACTTGCTGAGGCGAGGGCCTGAATCCGGACTTGGCCTTTTCGGGTGGTGTTTTACCATCAAGCTGAAAAGGGTGAGCATGGATGGGATGTCTAGGGTTCACAGTGTTTTTGTTCGGTTGAAAAGGGTTCACTTGTGCTTGTTTACATCGAAGTTAGATATTTATTTTATCATCTCCAATTCAAAAAAATTGATTTAGAAATCATTGCTAACAAGTATATGGATGATTTCCATTCCAATGCATTAACGGTTGAGAGTCTCACACGCTCCCATGGCGATTGTCCCAGGCACTATGGGGTGGTGGGGAATTGCTAATAAATTGCATAAACCTTGCGTGAACCAACATGGCAGGTTGGGTACGCGCCGACAGCAATGGTCTACCACAGACTACTATTGATAAGACAACTGCAGAACATGAGCCATCATCGAACATGATAAAAAATATGACCTTTTCAACAGATTATACAGATGGGACTTATCGTAGTGACTTCTCAAACAACGAAAAGTACCAATGTGATATATTTTCATGCATATCATCAATCAAAAAGCACTTCTCACTAATTATTTACACTAGAATCATTATTTGTTCAAGCAATAAAGAGTACTTTATTACGAGTTGTAGTTGTCGGTGAGAAATTTCTAATTATTGATGCATATGAAGTTCACAATGCATGCATGAAAGATCAGATTAACTCTTATTTAATGCATGTAAAGTTCATAATACATGAACGTTCAAATTTAACTTATGACCGACTGAGGCTACCAAAATATTTACAGCTTTAGATTCTCAGATAATATATAGACAACGGCCGCATTCAAAGGAGTAGGTTAAGCTTGAAAATTATTGTTTTAGGGGCCTAGGATTCTCCCCTTTGGAAGAATTTAACCACTAACTGATTCCATGAAAGCTACCGTGTACCCTCCAATCTGGGCCAGTCAAACAAATGGATAGAATGAATGTGTACGGTACAGATATATAATGATTAGAAGTTGTCAACAGCTATACCATCCTAGGCCACCTGAATAGTAAACATCACATTCCACAGTTCCATCAACTAGGCAGCTTTACAGTTTGGCAAATTAAATTAAAATAATAACTAAAATTTAATTCGAGTTGAAATTAAAGGCTGATAATTCGGTAATTTTTTCCCCGATGCTAATTTTGATTAGTGAGGTAGAAATTTTTTTTTTTTTTCGGGGAGAGGAGGGCGATAGAATTTTTATTGAAGAAGGACTAGTAACTAGTAAAAAAACCGGGTTAAGTAAAATCTAAACAACTCAGTTGTATGTGATGTGGCCAGCTGATATATGATAAAGGTGTTTTCCAGCTGATACAACAATGCCTTTTACTCACAAATTTCAGTTTATTTTTCGAATTAATGCAGATCCGCAAAATTGTTTCAGGATATGCCATTTTGATCTGCCAAAAAGAAAAGACAAGATTTCACTCCTCCAAACTTTGGGAAACAAAACAACAAGAAGCCCAGTCATCCAATGCCACTAAAGGAAGGAAATCCAAAGTTGCTCAACCTTCCATATCTCTAAAATTCCAATCCAAGCCCACATGGGCATGGTTTAAGCTGTTGAGTATTCTGAACACAGTTAACAAACCTCATACGCCACAGCTGAAAGAACTGCTGCTGATCAAGAACCACCTGTGGGTCCACTACTGGTTTTGCTAATGACCCCCTTCCCAAAATACTCAGCGATCACAGAAAAACCATCCTTCGAACTTTTAACTTGCTGGAAGAACCGATCCTGATCTTTGGAGTTCTGCTCTAAACTTCTTTTCGTTTCTAGCACAGATTTGTATTCCGGAGCACATACAGGACATTCTTTCTCATTATCGCCGAGGCATCGCTGATGGAATGAGTGGATACACATAAAATGCACAGCTGGGAGATCAAGAGTGAAAGTACATGCAGTGCACTTGCTGAGCTGAAAAATTCTAGCATTTGTCCTAAGATCCTGAATTTCTTTTCTCATTGCAGATGTGGTTTCCTGAAGAATTAAAGGGTTCATTAGACAATCTCTCAAACATGCACACATGAAACAACCACACAATAGTTTGAATTGAAACCTAAAATGGTGTTAAGTGTGTTTTTGTCTTCTTTTTTTTTGCAGATGATTTATTTTTGGTCCAATACACACACACACACACACAAATGTATATTCTCATCAGAAATCAGGAAGAGTACCATCATATCCCGTATGGATTACTTTAGCTGAAGATATCTTTCATGAGAAAGACTCAGCTTCACCTACTCATGTAATATAGATAAAAGAACTATGACATGCCAAACATGCCTGATCATTTCCCTTGTTTAGACTGAAGTGTTTGTTAAAGTTCTTTGGATTATTTTCTCACTTGCTAAATAATATGCCAATTTCCTTCAAAGAAACACTTTCACTGGTCAAGAAAATGTTGAATTGTCCAAAATCTAGATTTTCAGTTCAATGTCTAACAAAAACAAAACAAAAAATAGAAGTCAGTTCAATGTAACCCTATCCAAGAACCCTGAAGATGATCCCTAGATTTTTTTTTTCTTTTCCCGTGATGCACTTATCTCATAGCTATTTGAAACACTTATGTTTTTTTTTTTCCCCTTATTGTCCATGCCATTTTAAACCTAACTAGATAGTCATGCAAACTTATTTGATACATTCTGCTTTGACAAGATCACAATCATGTCATTACAAAAGTTTCCAAGGAAGACTTCAAGAAGGAACAAAGAATGTTAACCAACTTTTGCTGGAGGCCAGTGAAATGAAAGAAGAGGTATAATAAACAAGTTAACAATGACAGCTGCAAAAAATAGGCACTAACCTGATACTTCTCAATAGCTCGACGGTCCTCTTCGATCAACTTTGATTCTTGTTCAAGCTTTCGAGCAATGTACTCCTTAATGACAGAGAGTGTGAGACATGGATTTCTGGACAGTGTTTGAAGAACAATAATAGGAGGCAAGATGTCATCCCTTTCTATATATGTCAAAACTTCCTTCACTTCCTTGGAGCAATCTTCTCCAAGTTCACCAAAATATTTTAGCAGATCTGCCCACAGAGTTGGGTCCCCACCCTTACCTGAATCCCCTAGTCGTTTGCAGCATGAAATCAAACCCTCATGATCATGAGCTTGCATGTAGCAAGCAATCACCTCTTTATAGAGTTTCATTTTTTCATATAGATAGAGAAGGCCTTCCTTAAATTCATTCATTTCACAAAGGATTATGGCAAGATCAACATCATAAAGTGGATGTTCCAGCTCAGATGGCCATGCACTCTTAAGCAGTCGTAGCCCTTTCTCTTGCTTTTCCAGACGGTCCTTTTCCTTATTTGAATCTTTGCCATCAGCAATAAATTTCCCATTGGACCCTGATCTTGACGTTGCAGTTGCACCTGATCTAGCCCTGAGATTTAGATCGTCACCATTGCTAGCTTGTGATATTGATGAGAAGCTCAAGTCATTGGACAAGTACAACTCCAAGAGTGTGTTATGGATTTCTACTTGAGCAGGAGAGTCCTTCACCTTGTTAGTATACTTTTCAAGAAAATCCATAAGCGACGGCAGATGATGGATGAAGATGTTAAGAAAATCAACAGGAGATGGCAACATATTTAAGTATGCAACATTAGCGGCTCCTCTCTTGCCTGATTCTCCATCTTCAGTGCACAGCCTCATAAGTATCTCAATTGTCTCCACAGGCTTGTGCTCTACGAGAATCTTACCATACTCTTTCACTGTCACTCCAGCTTGGCTTGGTTCAAGGCTTGAAATATATTGCAAGGCTTCCTCATATCGGCCAAGGTCTTCAAGTAAGATCTTTAAGTACCATTCGTGCTTCCCTGCTTTTTTAGCAACATACATTGCATGCTCATGGTAGTTGGTCGCACGGCAGACTCTTATTGCAGTCTCCACATCAAACTTATGTTCTCCAACACCATCCTCGCTTTTAATGAACACATTCAGCTTGTCAACATCTTTCAATTTGGTGTAGCAATTCAGTAGAAGAGTGGTATGATCTTTAGAAGCAAGCCCCTTCTCATGCAATTTTTCCAAGTAATTTGTAAGGTTGTAGATTCTTTGTGCATCTAGAAACTTCTGTATCACATAAGAAGGCTCAAGGTGACCAATGGTGTGGATGTACTGAGCCATTGCCTCATCATAATCTTGCTTGCTATACAGATGATCCCCATACTTTCTTAGCACTTCCGCAGTTGCGGCAGCATCCGCTTGCTGACTCTGAACAAGGTTGATGGCAACAGTATAAAGATTCTTCTTAAAGAGCATATCTAACTTGCTCTCCATATCCTTCTCCCCGATGCACAAAGCTGACTTGTCAGCCATTATAAGTATTATGTTACCCCATTCACAAAGCATGTGAGAAACCTCTTTAACCACTAGGCTGTGGGCAATTAGACGGTTCTTCAGGTCGTAAATGTTGAAAGTATCGTTGCCATTTCTTTGATCTGCAATAACACACAGAAGGTATCCACGAAACCACCCCAAAAATTTCTTTTGTCCTTCAAAAGCCCAACAAGGGCCTCGCCCATCAACTTCATAAAAATACACAGCCTCAGGTCGACCAATTATCAACTCCTGATCAAAATATATAAATAAATAAAATGCTAAGATATACATGAAAATACACCAACGAAGATGAGGCTGGATTGCATACCGAGCGATCACTCATGGCAACACTGTTGGCATTACTTCCAATCTGATCTAGGGTTTGCCCCCTTGAAGTTTTATTCTGCAAGATGAACAAGCTCACAGAAGATGGAGTCACGGCAAACAACTGAAGGGCCTGACCATCCACTCTGAACCCCAGTCCCGTCACCGAGGACTGGCTCTTGTCAGAGAGATTATCAATCTCAAGCTTGAACCTGGTGATACGTTCTCGCGCAATATCCCCTTTAATGCAGTAAATGCAACCATTATCTAAGCCAATAGCTATAAGCAGTATTGGAGGTGCTTCCTCTAGTACTAGAAACGACGTAATCTGCAGTAATAGGTCAAAACTAGAATCAAAACCCTATTGTTTCAATCGAATTCAATGTTTCACAAATTCCAATAATTGGGCACATGCACTACCTTTGCTTCAGGAAATTGGTTGGTGAATATCCTCAAGATCCCAATGCAATCAGGGCTCGTTGAGCTCGAGCTCGTGCTCGTGCCCTCCGACTGCATTCTATCCAGGTCGAAAACCTTAAGGCACATTGCTGATTGCTGCGGAGTAATTTGTTCATCTTCTCCGATTGTCACCAAATAGTTGCGTTGCTGATTTAATAATAACAGGAGAAAATCAACAAACGTGTCATCTCCTAAACAATTACTGAAAAAATTAAACTAAACCTAAAATCCAGAAATCAAAGTTCCAAAGTCCCAAAATTTCCCAAATCCTTCTTTTTCTGTTTTCCAAACTTTCCGGAGAACCAAATACAAAATCACTAAATCAAGATAAAATGTTGTAAATGGAGGCTGACCTTGAGCTGCTGAAGGAAGAGTACGGAGGAGGAGTGAGCTTGAAAGCCATAACTGAAGTTGAGGCCGCGGTCGAGGAAGCTCACGGTACCGTCGTCGCAACCGATCACCACCTTCCCTCTGCCGCTCGAGCAACATTCGATCCTTCCGCTCACTTCCTCGGGAATCGAGCACTTGCCCGCCAATTTCTTCTCGAAGAACTCGAATTTCCTCCACTGGTACATTGCGAACTCTCTTGTTTTCCAGTAATTGATAACCTCGCAGATCGGGTGGCTCTGATTTCAATTTTCAAGGGCTGAGATCGACGGCCAAAGCCAACTACTTGGCGTCAAAACCTCAGAAAGCCATTTCCTTTCTCTCTTTCTGAAAATCGTCTTCCTCCTTTTCTCTGATAATCGGGTCGGGTTCTACGGCAGTTGCAGAAGAATGGTTACAGTCAAAACGGTATTCCGGAATAAGCCAGAAAGCTATAAACGATGTCGTTTCATGGCCGTCGAGGGAAGGTAAAGTGAAAAATAACGGTGTTGATTGAATACGACAATAAGAAGATGGAGAAGTATAATAGCGTAAATTTTGACCCAAAAGTTAAAAATATACAAATTTATAAAAAAAACCCAAAATGGGTGTTGAAATTATAAAAAAACCCAAGTACTATTTAAACTTAGAAACACACCTAAAAAGTGTATTAAAATAGTATTTTTTGGGTGTACTTTTTGGGGGTTTTGAATGTGTGTAATAGTACTTTCTTGGTGTGTTTCTAAGTTTAAATAGTACTTGAGTTTTTTTATAATTTCAACACCCATTTTGGGTTTTTTTATAAAAGCCCCTTAAAAATAAACGCTTTGCTGATGTGGCCTACTTGAAACTATTGGATTATTTGAATGGTTGAGATTTAAAAACAAATTACAGAAAATGCAAAGTGCCTTCAATAAGCTTCCTCTTTTCGGAAACTTCCGGGACTTAAAAAACAGTTTTGTTTTTATCTTTTTTTTTTTTGGTCGAAGTTTTGTTTTTATCTAGGGTAAAAAGAATTTACAATTTGTCACTTGATCAGTTGATCTTTTGCAATCTTATGAACAGTTATTGCGCTTTCATGGGATACATCTATCTATATATATAAAGCAAAAGGCAGAGAATGGTGAAACATTCAAAATACCAAAAAATGCTCTTGGTTAATTCAAACATTAGAATTAAAATTATTAATTAAATGAGGATAATATGATAAATTCACACTTCTAAAAAAAATTAAGATTAAAAGAAAAAGATAATGGATCCTATTTTTACGGAACACAACTATCCATTATCTTTTTAATTCTTAAAAAAAAAATTAAATTCTTTTAAAAAAGGCCTTTTGCAGGCGCGGAAGCGCATGCAGAGAGGCTAGTATCCTTGAAAGCCCAATCTTCTACTCTTTGTTTTCACACATGGAGTAAGGCCCAAAAAAATTAAGTCTTCGGTTCGTTGGATAAGGTCGTAAGTTTATATCTCAAGAACGATACTAAATTTCATTTGTAATGTGAGAATTTAAAGATGTATCTTCACAATCAACGCTCTGAGTTCGAATTTTCCTCTCTTCATCTGATTTTTTTTTTTCCTACTGAAACGTAAGTTTAGCATGTACAATTTTTCTTATGGTTAAAAAACAGAAATAAAATAAAATAAAGTGCATGAAATTTTCCTAAAAAGGGTTGAGAAAATGATTGAAGCCCTGCATGGGATATGATTGGGTTTTATTGACCCAGCATCACATGCACATGGTGTGGGCCTTGTTCTATTAGTAGACTCATGTGATTGCTTGCATTTGACCAAGAAGCCCGACACTAGGTCAACAATTTGTTAGAGCTGTGCATAGAGTTGGTTAAAAGTTATTGATGTACCTTCTTCTTATCCCCAACTTAAACTCGTTATGTTTTTCAACTCGTGTTCTCCTTGTGTTTTCTCGACAACTACACATGTTGCAACAAAATCACACATATTATATCCGAACATGATAACTCGGGTTAGTTTTTTCAATCTTCTCTCTTTTTTCATAAACAATAAGGCGCGTTCTGTTTTGCGAAGTTCTGTTTTACAAATCACAAACATGTTTCGTTTTCCTATCTTGTCAAAAGTTGTCACACCTTACACTACCACAAACCAAATATGCTACAACAAAATCATATCCAGATCAGATGATGTACAACAAAATCATATCCAGATCAGATGGTAACATCAGTTGTAAAAATGGATTTTTATGTGTGTTCAAACCTTGCAGCATCCTGATAAGGTTGCCCTCTAAATCTCCAGGCCTGCCACTCAATTGCTTGATGTTACCAATTGGGCCATGCCATGTCCAACAAGCCAAAACCATCAAACTCAGCCGCCACACATATGGAACACAGTAGAGTTCTAGCTAGGGTTGATCAAGTTGGGTGGAAGATACAGATAGATGATAGTTGTTTTTGTTTGTGATCTAATGAAAAAGTGGGCCAAATTTTTCCTTTTCCCCTGCATAACTTTCAACGCCCTTTTTGCCTCTCTGTTTGTATTTGTGAACCACATGTTGCCTGGAAAAAAGAAGAAGCTAGAGATGATTAGTTGAACGCATGTGAAGAAACTATAATTTTTGCGTCTTTTCCTTTCTCTTTTTGCTTTTTAATTTTTGTACAGAATTTCTCCCAAACTTTTATAGAATACCAGGTGAAATATATAAATAAATCATAGACTTGTTTTTCTTTTTAATAAAAGCGATAATCTAAGTTATAAAGAGAGGGGGTTTAAATCTGAAACCACTAGTCTGCATGTCAAGGTCCTTTTCCAATAGCCTAAACTCCGTTGGCAATCATATACTTGTTTTACGGTTCTAATATGTTTGAATTTATAACTTGAGTGATAAAATACGTAACTCACAGAAAACCAAAAAGTATTATAAGTAGGTGGATAATGGTGTTGTCGTGTTGGTATAATTATTTATGTAATTGTACATTAAGGCTAATAAGCATGTTGTAGACTTAAATAATAAAGATGCCCATGATCTTAAAATTATTTAATTGGGGTTTATTGGATTTGGATTAGAACAAGTGCCGAATAAAGCCAGAGGGACGTCAGCTTCGTTTCATTTATTTATGTTGGCTGATATTGACAAGGGTGTCCATATCACATTCCTCAATCATACTACTTGGTCACAAATGTACTCATCATCTCCCCTTCCACAAATTAAAATCTTATTCTTAATCTTTATTATTATTATGAAGTCAAGCGGCTATAATATTTTAAACTACTATAATTTACGGAGAAGTGAATTTGACACATTGTTTTGATTAACTGACTGTGTTTTAGCTCTCTTCGTTCACATATCCTTAGTAATTATGACATCATGTAGTGGAATATTCTAAAATATAAATAGTATTTTGAAATAGAATAACAAGATTACTAAAAACTCAATTAGGCGACTTAATCAACAGAAAGCTCCCCTTCTACAGGAGAAAAATGACCTCCCAAGCATTTCTCAATTTGAGAATCTAGATTAGATCCACAGTATCACATTTGTTAAATTTTTTCACGTGTATATTTTCCTTTTGAATAGGTCACTACGCAGTGATCAACAAAATATTTTGTCCCCAAATTACCCCTAACTTTTCTATTATTACCCAACTTATTTTTTTATTTTTTCCTAATTTTTATCAATTTATTCTAGTATATTACACCTCCTAAGTGGTGCACATGTTTTTTCTTTAATTTTTTTTTTAAAACCAACGTGAAATAAAAAAAATACAAATTGGGTTTTGTGCTCATTAAAATACGAAGCTAATCATCTACTAATACAAAGTACAATTACGAATTCATTATTATTTGTATTTTTTTTGAAAGAAAAAGAAAAGGGAAAAATGCAACCACCAATCACGGAGCAGTGAACTGAGCCCTTTAAATCGGGGACCCACAGACCGCCAGCTAGGATTGGTGGGTACGGATGATGACGACGTAGGTCCCACGTTAACTTTAATAACCTAAAGTGCACCACAGTTATTTATCCCCACAAAAAAAAGGGAAAACAAACTGTATCTCGCTGCAACCTGCCACGTGGCGAGCATGCAGATGGCAGATTATATTTTCGCACCCCAAACCCCAACGTGAAGATGAAATCCAAACCGCTCATCCTGCCCGTGTGGGCCCATCGACCTCTGCATGTCAGCCACCAACTGTATGGACAAGACGACAAGACGACAAGACAGGCTGAACCCACATAGGACACATAGGTATTTCCGAAATATATGTATTCTTATATTTTTTTTAATTATAAAAAAATAAAAAAATTTGTTAAGAAAACAAAAAAAGAAGATAACTGGAATGGAAGGACCATTTCAAAATAGGTGGAGGAGAAATTGGGAATTTTAGTTGGAGGCGGTTTCGAAAATCCAGGCTCATTTTCCATAAATTCCCGCAAATTTCTGTAACGACAAGTAGACTACACCCTGTAATTTTTGAAATGAATATAATAATATTTAATTTATACAATTCAGCAAAACAGAGAAACCGGACACATTAGGATAAGAGTGACAACAAGCAGTGAGAGAGAGAGTGTAGAGAGAGACAGAGTTGTGTCCTTTTTAATGTTATTAATCATTTAATTTAAAAATAATAACAATTCAGTTTCAATTGAAAAAGAAAAAAAAATAATTTGTAATTTTTCATGTGATTTTTGAGGAGAGGAAGAAGAGAGGGTGGTTTGTATATATTTGTAAGTGTGTGTTGATTTGAACTAAAGACAAGGCGCCCTCCCCCTAAAGCTCTATCCTTTCTGTCATTTTGCTTTTCGTTAAGAATGTGTCCTTTCTGGTTCAGAGAATTGGAATATAATAGGAGAAGAAGATAAAAACAGCGAAGAACACAGAGAGAGAGAGAGAGAGAGAGAGAGAGAGAGAGAGAGAGAGAGAGGAAGGAAGAGAGTGAGCAATCAATCATGGTTATGGAGGAGTTTTGGGCCTTGGATTGGTTCCTTTGACTTTGTTTCATATTGAGGCTCTTAAAAGATTTGGTGGGTATGTCAGATCTTTTCTCATTAATGGTTCCATGCTGCCATTTCATGTTGTTTTTGCTTCATTTTGATGCTCAATTATGGCCAAAGTTTTGGTCTTTTGACTTGGGTATTTCTTGAGGTGTTCCATATCTGTGATATAAGACATAAAAAAATATAGCAACTTAAATCCTGTGTATTTGTGTCTCTCTTGCTTCGACTTCTGAGAACTAGTTCTCTCTCTCTCTCTCCCCCCTCCTGTTCTTTTTGCTTTTTTCTTCATTTGTCCTCAATTTCTTGATCCTGGACATGTGTTTGTTCAGGAAAATGTTGTGGGTAAATGGTTGTGTTTTTCAAAAGATGTTGGTTTTCACTTGAGTTCTGCAATCGTCTCTAGCATTTAAGAAATGAAAAGGCTTTTTTCTTTTTTCTTATAAGGACAAAATTAAAATGTTTTGGTTCCCTTCTGGCTGGCAAGCATATGAACATATTTTATGTGACTCTGTTTATTGACGGTATGTTCTTCTTACTGTTTCCTATGGAAGAAGATGCCTTCCTGGTTTCACTTGTCCTTCAAATCGGAAAATAATTCAGAAGCACTGTTTTTTGTTTTTTTGTTTTTCCCCCAAAAGTTATCGCCTTCTCCTCCTTTTGCTTTATTTATTTATTATTATTTATTTTAAATTTTAAATTTTTATTAAAGTAGGTTAATATGGATGCTGCTAATTAGAGAAATAAATGTCTCTTTTTGCTGCTGAATCCCTTTTCCTTATGGCGTTGATGCTTCTGTTTTTGTGGTAATGATTTTGCTGCTTTTGTTTGGTTATATTCATCTGCCACTTTTGTTTGAAAATTTCAACTTTAAATGTTGCCTGCAACTTGTTTCAGTAGGAGGAGCGGATACAGAAGTTGATTATGCATGAACCAACAAGGTTTCCTTTTTGGTGTTCTCCCCCCAATTTTGTTTTCATTTATTTGGTACTCTTTTAAATTGGCTTTTTTTATATACCAGAAATAGCATTGCTGCTTGAAGATTATATGAATTTACTCATGGGTTTGTTTATCACTAGAGCCACATAATTTTCTGGTTGTTGAGAAATAAATTAATATCTTCCACCATATTAATGTTTTCTGGGACGTAGTTGGATTAACAACTAACTTTCTATATGTGTTAATTTGCATTGCTATTCCTACCTTTTATAATAATGTGTACCTTTGAATGTACTTGTCTTCTGCAGGGCTGCAATCTGAGATGGATTTTTCCGAGTCCACAAAAGTAGTGTACAATAGGATCCAGAAAATTGAGCCTGAAAATGTGTCTAAGATTATAGGGTATCTTCTGTTGCAAGACCATGGTGAGCGTGACATGATTCGACTGGCATTCAGCCCTGATAATTTGATCCAGTCTTTGATTAACAAAGCCAAAACTGAGCTTGGGTTATGCAAACTGGCAGTGTCTGCTCCAATCTCACCTTCTCAGGTGAACCAAGTTCCTGTTTCAGACACGCCTTTACAATTCACTCCGTACACTCCTAATTTAACTCTACCAATTTCATCTCCCACACCTCTCGGAGCAGTGAATCCATTTAGGGACCCCCAACTGCCTGGTGATCAGCAACCACTGCAAAATGTAGAATTTGTTCCACCAGGGTACTCTGATTCAGCTATTGAAGATTATCGCCTGCAAAATCAGATGCAGTTTTTGCCCGACTTTTCAAGCAATTACTGCTATCATGAACCTGCATTGAGTGTGAGAACTAGTCGAAGATCTCCAAGTTTGCCTGAGTTTCCTCTTAAGGTTTGCCATTACTTCAATAAGGGGTTCTGTAAGCATGGAAGCAACTGCAGGTACTTCCATGGCCATACCATGGCAGAGAGCTTTTCTCACCCGAATTTGAATGAGCTTTCAAATGATGATCACGTCGTCTCTCCTGGCTCCCT
Source organism: Prunus salicina (assembly GCA_020226455.1). Lineage (NCBI taxonomy): Eukaryota > Viridiplantae > Streptophyta > Magnoliopsida > Rosales > Rosaceae > Prunus > Prunus salicina. The sequence goes on from CM035344.1 coordinate 22,027,733, forward strand.
TGAAAAGCTGGAGATTGAAATCATTGAGCTTTTGAAATCAAGAAGAGGGTTCCCAATATCAATTGCCTCATTGCCAATGATGTATTATGAGAAATATGGGAGGACTTTACAGGCTGAGGGATACCTTACAGAGAGCCAGAGACATGGTAAGGCTGGCTATAGCCTTACAAAGCTTCTTGCTCGATTGAAGAACAGTATTCGACTCCTTGACAGGTAACTCTTTGTTAATTGCTAAAGGTTTTTATGCATCATATGTTGCTTGCTAGAAGCGCTTGACTGGAGTTGTTATACAGGCCTCATGGACAGCACTCAGTCATATTGGCAGAAGATATCCCAAAATACTTAGAGTATGCTGGTGAGAAAACTGAACCTGGTGGAATTATTGCTGGTTCTCGACAGATTTATCTTACTTTTCCAGCTGAGAGTAATTTCACAGAGCAAGATGTTTCCAACTACTTCAAGTAAGGATGTTTAAGGCATTTCTTTTTTCTTTTCATAAGGAACTGTTATTGGAGTCATTTATCTCTTATTTGAATTTGCTTACACTTTGCTTATACTTACAATTTTGATTTTTTTATCATTATTTTGTAGCAAATATGGGCCGGTTCAAGATGTACGCATCCCATGTCAACAGAAGAGGATGTTTGGGTTTGTCACCTTTGTTTATGCAGAGACAGTCAGGCATATTTTGTCAAAAGGGAATCCCCATTTTGTATGTGGGGCTCGTGTTCTGGTGAAGCCTTACAGGGAAAAGTCTAGGCTTGTTGACAGGTAAAACTTTTCTATTTGTTCAAAGTTGAAGTAACCTTATCATCTTTATTGTGCTTAGATTTGAGCAGTATTTTTCTTTCTCGACCCTTTTCTTTTTAATACTATCTGGTTCATAAGCAAATAGTTATTGTCTGATATCTCCCACTATTTTTTTTTTCCTACCATCGTAGCACCCTTATTGTCGGTGCCAGTTCAAATGAGGAAAGGCCTTTAGCCTTAGAATATTAACTAAAAGCACATTAACATAAAATTTGTTCTCTAAATGGAGTAATGCTGTCCACGAGAATTAATTAGTATGATGTTCGTAGCTTTGTCAATATCCTAGAATACTTATTGTCGGTTGTTGTGTTTTCCCTTAATCTCAGTCTAGAACTGTCATGACTGCATGTTATGACATTATGGTATGAAGAAAGTCATATTTGGAGAGAGTAGGGTGGATATACCTTTCCTAGTTTCCTGCTTATGAATCTTTTGGAAATTTTTCTGAAAACATCTGAGAAGAACCTTTTGATAACAATAAAACAGAAAATTATCTTATTTATTATATGAGAAGAACATTATGTTTTCCATGTCATCGCCTCTATGATTTTCAACTAGTATTTAAATTTCTGAAGTTTAAGCTATCTATCCAGGAAGTTTTCAGAGAAAATGCAGCATTCTATGTGCTACAATTCACATTTCATTGATGCGGATTCAGAGTTTCACTCAAGTAAGCAAATTTCAGATAAATGCAGTAATAATCTATTTTAGCCTTTTTGGGTTGTAAAATCATTTTTACCTAATTCACATTTATTTATCTGATTTGTACAGTGCCCAGAGTCTGTGAGAATGCAAGATTTTTAAGGAAGCAGTTCATGGAGGAAAATGAGCAAGCCCTCGAACTTGAAAGAAGGCGTCTTTCGGAGATGCACTTAGCAGCTAAGCCCTTGTCCCATCATTTCTATTATGGCTACCCAATGGATGAGTTCAAACATCCAGAAGGTATACAATGCAACTTTTGGTTTCTTTTGCCTAGCTTTTTTCTTGTTTCCTTTCAACGACTTCCTAGCTAATGTTTTTCTCTGATGTCACTGTAGCCCATGCAGAGCAAGCAGAATTCCCATCTGCAAAGGAATTTACTTATTTGCTGGATGTTTTGAATAATGGTTCCACCAGTGAGGACAAAATCAAGCACATAAACAGTAATTACAATGACCAGGATAGGTATACACACAGATGCTTGTTCAGATTGAAGTCATAGTACTTTTACCAATTTTTTTTCATCTGGGTTATTTTCTTAACCTCCCCTTTTCTTTGATGCTTGGTTTCTTATACCATGCAGCAGCCAAGGAATTAACCTTCCAGAGAGCCCATTTGCGTCTCCAATAGTGAGTGGCATATCAACAGTTATGTAGGGATTCAAACAACCCGTAATTATAGAGAGGTAGAGCACCGGATTCCTAGAATAAGACTAATTCGTTGTTTCGATACACAGGACCTTCATATCCTTCTATTTCCAATTTATTTTACCTCAACTTCATCGGTCTGTCAGCTAAGTAGAGTTCATACCAACTGAAGAAGAGAGAAACAGTAGAAGAGATTCTGTTCTTCCCCATGTTACACTGGGTGGAGGAGATTGCAAAGAAGAAGAGACACAAAAGCTAATATGTGACAGGTTTTTAAGCCTTTTACTTTTACTTTTTTTTAAAGAATGTAATCACAGAGGATGCAGCAGTAAGAGGCCCTAGAGGGCTTGTGGGTTTTTAGAAGTGACTGAGATATAGTTTGCTTTAGTTGAAGAAGAGAGTAAGTAGCAGTAAAAATATGCAGTGTGCAGAGTAAAGAAGAAAAGGTGTAGAGATCTCTGCAACACTGTGAAACAAATTCCAATAATTTATACAAAGTTTCTGTTTACCTTAGTACATATTAAAGCCCTTGCACTATATGGATGATGAGCTTTATCTATACATCTCTTTTATTATTTGTATGATTAGAAAAATTGTTCATTTTGTTCCCATGATTATATTTGAAGATCATTATACATAAGGTTGGGCCATATCGGTCCACCACATTGTACATAAGGTTGGGCCATATCGGTCCACCACCCTTCTACTCATAATTATTATTTTTGGAATACAAACTAATAGTCTAAACTACAAAGGGATGGAGATTTCTCACACATGCACTATCAAAGTGCTATAGGAGTTCAAACCTGAGACCACTGGTATGCAAATCCAAACCTTTTTTCACTGAGTTAGACCCCTTGACTACTCATAATTCATTCTATCCACAAATAGGGGAATCAAAAGGTGCATAATTATATCATGGTATTTTATGCTTTGGTGGTTCTTCATCATTTTGTTTTCCTTCAATTTGTGCAACTTTTTCAGCAAAAGAAACATCTTATCGATGCAGTTGTTAGAAAGCAAAGGAGCTCATTGGAGGCCAATATGATTATTAAAAGTTTTTTCTTAACGAGATATTAGAATTTATAAATTGCATGTCCTAAAAGCGAGGGGTTGTGATAGGAGGGGCCTTGATGTCGGTGCTTGATGAATGCAATGCAATGACAAGGGTGGACCTGACCTTTTGCTTTCCTTCTGGCTTGAACACAACCGGGGCCTCATTCTGATATTGTTTAAGATCTGTAGGACCCCTGTGACCCTTCACTGTTAGGATAGGGCACCAAAAGATGTTGATATTTTTCCTAAAGGTGGTATTATACAGCTCAGCTTCGTAAGCGTTAAGCCAAAGGGCTTTCTCTAAAATCCAAAAATTCCTCAAAATCCCAAGTGAAACATAAACTTTCAAGGTTGTCAAAGATGTGTGGTTGTTTGTAACCCAAAAAAAAAAGAAAAAAGAAAAAAAGATGTGTGGTTGCAAATCAACTTTACATCAGGTAGCATACTTAGGGTTAAGTCTGTTGGTTAGGACAATGAATCTATTTCCTTACACTCAAATTCGAATTCATTTTTCTGCAAATTAGACTATTTTTTGACCTGGCACATTGAATTTTCAAAGGAGGTCCAGTATGATTATGATGCAGCTAAACCCAAAATAGGTTTTTTGGCTGGCACTGATTGTTTGGTTTGGTCACATGATTTTGCCTGCTTAGGGGGAAACAGAGGCACTGAAATTAGGGATCAGAACCAGATTGATAAAATAGAGAATTTTTACTGAACATGAAAGCAGTCACGGCACTTCATCTCCACTGTACTGTGGATTCTGCTCTGTTTCTCCTATGTACTTTGTTGTTCTTCCCAAGCTTGTCACTGCGCGGATGCCCAGTGGACATACGTTTGAACCCTACAAGTTCACCAGTATGTATTTTAATTGGGAAAAACCAAAAAGAAATATATATTTTAACCTTTTAATCAACAAATTCGCTTCTATTTATAAAAACTCGCCAAGCTACGGGACAAATCATTCTTTTGCAACGACAGAGATAGCAGATGGAGTTGGTCCAGTTGGAAAACCAAGCAACTAGTCTAAAAACCACAGCGCAGAATGAAAAGAACGTTTGCAAGTGGGTGTTTTGTGGTCTTAAAACCTTTACATACATGCCAACCCAAGGGCCAATAATCTACTGCATTCATTATTCACTTTCTCAGAAATGGGCTTTGTCAGTGTCAGATAAGGTAAATATGCTACAAGTATTAACATTATATCTGCAAACCTGTAATCTCATTTATATGGGAAAGAATTCTACAAGTATATGCAAACAGCGGAAATGCTATAATGAGGAGTTCATCTGAGGAGTTCAATTCCACCATCAAGAAATGTGAGGAAACCAAGGGACTTGAACATTTTAAGTGATTTGATGGGGGGATTGAACCCCTCAAATGAGCTCCTCACTCTAAAACTCCTCATTGTAGAAGCTCCCATGCAAACAGCAACAAATAACACTGAAGTAGCATAATCAGTAGATTGATATACACCATATATAATTGGCACGGCAAAGGGGAAGACAACTTTGAAATTCAAGGAGACTCCACATTGGGATCTATTTGTCCAGTTGAAAGGGTATATGATCATAAATGGTGAACTCAACAACACAAGTTATGCAGGGATCCTGAGAAGTTGGAAATCTCAGAAAAGCAAGCTAGCCCAAGCAGCGATAAAAGCAAAGCCACCGAAAGGAGCCAACGTAGAATACTTTCTATCCTCAAGTAATGCCACAGTATAACACCTGCAAAAATGACCAAGTATTTCAATCAGCGTTCACTTCTGATAATATGAATACAGTACGGACACTTCCATGAATATTGTTTCGACAAAGCAAACAACTGGAAAAAGTCCGTTGGAATGACGCATGGACTCTGTACTCAAGGCATTACACTTCATTGTGCAGTTTGCTAAGCCATAAGAACCAGGACATCAATTTATGGAGTCCAGAAGCAAAATAGTGGCAGACCAGTAATGTAACATGCATTTATATAATGTTACTCTTCCAGTTAACAAATTACAACATTTATCAGTCTAGAATCCTCATTACTCAGTGCAGAGGATTTTACCATACCAACAGACTAGGATGATAGCATAATCATACAAACGTAGCTCTCTGGAAATTAAATAAGTAGATCTTACTACATCGGTAGTGATACTTTTCTAGAAAAAGACCAATGAATTAAACCATAGGCAACTCTTGTGACTTCCTTTGCATCCTAACAAGTAACAAGGTGAGTTCTTTTATCCAATATGGAAAACCTCTATAATTGAGATTCAAGGAACTTCATTGTGCAAGAAACTGAAATTTTGAATGAATCTATCACGCAAAAACGTAGTGTTTTATAATTGAATTGAAGCTGTTTAATTAGATGAAAAATGAAGCGCAGAAGAATGGAATGGCACTTACGTCCCTGAGAATGCGAGTATTCCAGTAGTCAAAAGGCCTCCAAACTGGAAAACAAAGACAAAATTATCATATATGCTCATATATGAATTTGCAGACCAGTACCTAAAAACCAACATCACAACATACGAAGTTGAACAAACATCGCATATCTCCTTTCAAAACCAAATAATGTTCAGTTTTGCAACTCCAAAAATGTGAGGGGTCAGACCCTTTAGATTATGGTATGAATTCAATTCATGGTAAAATGATAAAGGTTTGAACTTTGAACTCACAATGTTGGGGTGCTTCGTGATAGGGGCAGCAACCAGAGCGGCCGTGTGAACCAAATGGTAGAGAGACGCCGTTTGCCAAACCTGCCCATTATTTGCAACGTAATTAAATGTCAGAAACTCAAGAATGAAGATACAACCATGGACAATATGAGCTAAAATCCAATGGGCAAATAGTAAAATAGATGATGTACATCTTTGTAAGTTGGGTTTTCGGGTTTGAAGCCATGGGCGCCATATGTGCCCAAACCCAGAGCTACCATTCCTGTTTTTCAATCAAAATCATATTTGGGGTTTGTCAGAAACAGAAAGACAATAAACATTCAAGTATGAGAGAGGAAAGAGGTAATACCAGAGAGACCAGCTATTTTATGCCACAGTAGAGGATCCATTTTCGTTTCTTTATCTTGCCTGCTTCTCCTTCAGTGTCTCTCACTTTCAGGTGTTCTAGGGATCGGCAGTGGTTGTGGAAAAGGATTGACTTTAACTGAGTTTATGGACTGAAACGACACCGTTTAGACAAAATATGTCTTTGATTTTTTTTTTTTTGGGTAAATTTGGGGCTTGGTCTTTGTGGAGTTGGGACATTTTCTGCTCGTTGGTTGAGCTATTCCACCTCTATTCATATGAGCAGAGGTTTGAAATTCCCATTAACTCAATGAATATTTGTGCAAACTCCCCTCTCCAATCACTTGTACCTAAAAACACAATCTTTTCCATATTTGAAACCGTATTTATACCCAAACAGAGACAAGTAAAATATAACACAGAATATAAACAGAGACAATATGTGTATGCATTGTGCGATGCAATATGTTGGCGAGAATTCAGGCCAAAGGTAAAAATTTGCACCAATGCAATAACTGTTGATTTCCCAATCTGTCCTGAATAGGTGTTACAACTATTTTGGACAAGTCACAAAGTATGAGGTAATCATGTAAACAAGCAGTCACTGGAATTGAAATTTTCGTCACAAGTTTTACTGGGTAAACATAAGCTCCCCCTAGAATCATACGGGGTTTACGTTAAGTTGGCCTCTAGCCAGGTGTGACAAATTTGTACAGTTAAAACCTACAATTGCCTAAACAATGCTAAAATGAACTCCCAAGCAAATCTTGCTTCCCATGCCTATCCTTCTCTGCTTTTTAGCATGTTATGCTTAAGCCCTGGCTTCCACAGAAGCATGAAGCAGCTCGTCCGGAGTTGCAGCAGGATCCAGATCCCAACACTTACCAGGCAGGCTACTTTCTTCACCCTTGAGTAACCATGACGGCACCTGGTGCGAAAAGCGTAGCATCTCTCTTCTCGGAATCAATTGAACGGCACTGCTGTCGGTATTACTTTGATATACTGTCTTGAATCCATCCAGTTTGACAAGGGGCGACACGCAAACACCAAGCTCTTCGGAGTAATCATCAAGAACCTCCACCATTACATACTGGTGCCTCACTTCATCTGGAGTTGATCTGTCCCAATCTCTCGACCAGTTGCGATACATAGCCCAAATGTCTCCACGTTTCGGGTATATCCGAACACATCCACCTCTACCTGCTTTCTCCCGGCTCAAAACATGAGAGAAAATATTAACTTGCTCAACTACATCAAGATTCCGTGCCCTGAAATTTCCACAGGATTTGGTAAACCCACAATCCAGCCAGTTCACTGACCCAAATTCACTGTCAGTTTTAGAGTTCAAGTAAGTGATGAGTATCTTGAATGGTTTGACTGAGACCACTTCACGTATCAGACAGTACAAGCGAGGCATACCATCTTCTTCATCATATAAAGCCCATATTTGCTTTGGCTTGAAACATTCCTCTGACCTATCTTTGTCAAAGTCATGGAAGTCGGGATCAGGGACAGTTATGGAGAGAGGCTCAGCATTCTTTGTCTCTAATTGATGTCCTCGAGTTACTTCGGATTGACGCACTTCAACCTGTCTTTTTGTGTTCTTTATAGCAGCAGCCGCTTCTGAAGCCAAATTGATCTCATTTAATTTCTTCAAAATCTCTGTTCTTGCCTTAACAATCAACAGCTTTTTAGCATCAAATGCTGGTGCCACTGAACAACGTCTAGCAAGAAGTTCTCCTGAACTAGGAATTTTCTGATCATTTCCTAGAGTCCCATTTCCATTTGCTAATTTTGCTTCTGAAGCAGATTTTGATACTCTTTCGTCATGCCCATTTCTAAAATTTGCTCCCACAGTAACTTTCCTTCTCTTATCCAGTCCATCATTCTTAAATTCAGGCAGCTCATTACATCTAGGAGGCATATTCGAATTCATATTAGCCACAGCAGTTGTAGTGGAACGTTTTCCATTCGCTCTTGATTTAACCTTCACTCCAGCTTTATTAACATTTCCATTTGCCTGATAAACAGCATCAGGGGATATACCCGATGATCCGTGAGGACCAACAACACCAGTAGAGGTTCCAGGATATGAGCTCCACTGAAACGACATATTTGGAATATATTCATACCCGTGTCCAGAATGAAAACCTGAGACACCGTTTCCCGGGAAAAAGGTACCATTGCTTGGAACATACGTAGCTCCATCAAATCCATGATTCCCATACCCATTACTAGGCACATATGACCAAGGAGGAGGATAAGGAAAAGAACCATTTGCTGGGGCTGCCCCACTTTCCACAGCAATGAAAATGCCTCGGCAATTTTTACATGAAAGTCGTTTGTTCACATATTTCCGAAGATACTCATACTGAACCTTGCAAGAAGTGCAGACAGTCCAGAAAGTGTCAAGTCTACCATGAGATGCCGACGAATTGGAACAATTGTTGAAACCCGGAGCCCCACCAGCATGAACTGAAGATAAATTAGGCTGATTAACTGTGGTTGTCGATTGTTTGTTTCTCTGAAGATCATAAAAGCTTCTCTTGGTAGTGTCAGACAACAAAGTCCATGCTTCGGAAACAAGTTTGAAAGCCCCATCAGCCCCCACACTTTTGTTCTTATCAGGATGGAGTAACACAGCCATCTTTCTGTATTGCTTCTTCACTGCATCTTTATTTGCAGAAGGTTTCAGTCCAAGAATTGAATAATGATCTATTTCACCATAAAATCTTGCCTCGGAAGCAACATAAACATCAAATGTGGCCAGCATTTGAGATATGCCCTCCAGTCCAGGGTACAGTGATTTAGCCTTTAGTGCATAATGCTTAGCACCAGCATAGTCTCTCTCAGCAAATCGCTTCTCAGCGATCTCTTTTGCTGTAAGAGCCTCCTCTATGTTAAATTCCATGTAGGAATATAGATAACTTTAAAACCAAAGATCTTCAAACAAAATCTATGACCAACCTAATGTGCACAAACTCGGAAATAGCCCAATTCTCATATGTAACCACATTTTCATTTCTGCAAAGACAAAGCAAGAATCATGATAAGTATCAAGCTTCAATTTTTTTCTCATTAGAACTGCGACTGGCGAATACAAATTTAACTAATTAAGACTTATTAATAACAATGAATGCAGAATCATATTTAAAAAAATGAAATGCACAAATCATATATCAAACCAAAAAGAAATTCTAAGTTCAAAATCCCAAACAGGAATTAATGCGAACCGATTTAAAATTAACCGAATTACCGTAAACAGTCAACAATAATTATCAAGATTTGACCTTCTTTACTAAAAAAAATTAGGACTCATGCAGCATAAATGCAAAAAAATTAAGCTTTAATTTTCATCAGTTTTCTCGGCAGCCAAACAGCTTCAGCTGCCAAAATAAAAATTCTATTTCTTCAAACCACTAACATGCATGAAAATCAGCTCAATTTTCCAAATCAAACCCAAAATTCCACTAAATTTCACAGCTTTAAACAAATGCACGGAGATCGAAATCCAAACCCACCATACTGAACTCCAAGATTAAAAATTGAGTACAAAATTGAAGTCCACAGCACCGATTAGCACACAAAATAAAGTTTTTTCTTTAAAAAAAGGCACTCACTGAAACTTGAGCTGAATGAAGGTGAAGAAGACCCAGATCGCCACGTGTGCTTGGGAGCTCGAGCAAAATCAAGCTGAGCTAATTGCAAATCTCACTGTACATAAAGCACAAACACTGAGAGAAACTCATATTTTATAGCCCAAAGTGGAGGAGCTACCAAACAGTAAAGTTTCTTCCTTTAGGGCTTGAGCTGCCAAATCGGGTCACCGGGCATGCGGATTCGGGTCGGGATGTAAGATAACGGCGAACGACGGCGAGGATTTGGCGATTCCGTCGATATCGGTGTCGGAAATGGGACAAGATTTATTTTAGGTAATAAAATCGTTGAATTTTTTTTAATTTCAGTGAGAGTAAACAGTGCGTTAATAGTATTTAATGGTGGAGGGTGCTATTTTGCGCTGCCGTGCGTTATGGGCATCGAGTAACTTCTTTTCCGTTTCCATTAGGGGAGTGTTTGGTAGTGGGCACAAGTGGGCTTTGGAGATTAACCTAATTGTTAAATTTAATTAGTTTTTTTATATATAACAATTTGTTTAATTAGTTTATTGGTTGAGATTTGGTAATGGCTGCATTTATTCATTTACTCGCTAATAAATGGTTTTACATGATGATTAGGGATAATCATGTATGAAAATTAGTGACACAAATAATAATGTTTGAATGAATTAATGAATTAATGAGCCACAAATTGTTTATTATTTTATGAGTAAATAAAACAAATCTCGGAGTTTGGAATCTTAACTGATATGACCGAGGCTTAAGAAAGCATTCATGGATCTTCATACTCCTTGATTCATGTTGAAGATCCATCAACTTTTGTTGGTCTTTCCCTCGCACATGGACAAATATTCAAGATGCCATCATGTAAATCATTTCAAATTTCTTATTAGAAACAGTAATGGAAAAATTTTGAAAATGCAACTAGAAAATTTACCTTTAAAAAAAAAAACCGTCGTACTCAGATCTGTTTTCTCTTGGATTAAGTGAAATTTGAGCTCCTCGATAATTGAATGGTGTCTCTGAGAAGATTTACCCGATCTTTTTTCGAGATTTAGAGACCTAGATCTGTTTCCTCTCAGGTCAAGTGAAATTTGAGTCCCTCGAGAGTTGAATGGTATCCTTGAAATGATTTACCCTATCCTTTTTCGATATCCTCATACATAGATTTGTTTCCTCTCGAATCAAGGGGGAATTTGGGCCCCTCAATGGTCGAATGGCATCTTTGAGAAGATTTACCCTATCAACTTTCGATATCCTCATACCTAGATCTGTTTCCTCTCGGATCAAGGGGGAATTTGAGTCCCTTAATAGTTGAATTTGCGTCCTTGAGAAGATTTACTATATCAACTTCCAAGATCCTCATACCTACATCTGTTTTCTCTCATATCAAGTGAATTTGGGTCCCCCAAGAACTGAATGGTCTCGCCGACTATGTTGCATCACTAGCCAAACAAAGGTCATGCGTGGAAATGTGGGGATTGATGAACTTCCATCATATCTAGTCTCCATTTCCCTGCGTGATGGTTTCCGTGGTCTCTAGTCGGCAATGTAAATCAAGTGTTTGGTTTGGGGCTTTTCTCCGTTTAGGTTTGATATATCATTGTTAGGTTCGAGGCTAAGTCTAGTTCTAGATCGTTCCTTTTATTAATTGTTTATATTTTCTATGCATCTATTTGGGCTATTCTCTTTTTTACCATTGTTGGGCCTCTCTGGGCCCATGACTTGCTTTGTAATTCTTTTGTTAGTTTCTTGACGTTATAACAGAAATATCTTTCAAACCTTAAAGCAACAAATTTGATATGTCAGTGTTTCATTTATTCATATATGCATTCACTTTCAACCTCATTCGTACAATATCAAGTAAAATTAACACTTACTACATCATTGTTTAGTGACCGAAATCTAAGATTTTTTATTATTTAAAATAACTCTAATATATTGTATTTTAGTTTTTGGTACATTGAAGAAATGCCTAGTCACATTCCATTGTTGGAATTCCATTTCTTAGTTTTAGCGTTCATAACACTCCCAAAATCATGCTAGTGAACAAATCAAGTAGCTCATTAGAACATTAACAAAACAACACATGATTCCTTCTTTATTTTTCTATTTGGACATGTAAGCATTCCTAATTTGCTTAGCCTAATGTGGATGGTGGTATATAACTTTACTCCCTTGCATTACATGGTGGTAAAATTTGGAATTCCTCTAAAATTAAAAATTTTCACTTGCTCTTTCCTTGTGGTGCAGAGATTTTTGATCCCTTGGTCATATTCTTCAACCATTCACCTTTCTTTAGTTAAAAAAATAAAATAAAATTCAATCATGAACTTCTGAAAATGAACTGATATGAAGCAGAAAAGGTCAGGCGCTTTAATTGATTGTACTTCCACAATAGTATTACAGATCCTGCAACAAAACCTATGTGTAGATCATGGGATAATTGGATGGATAGGAAGGACTACACCACAGTTTGTCTGGTGCCCTTTTTCTTTTTCCCAATTGACATATTCCTCTCCTTTTTGGCCCAGAAGTCTTGTCTGGCATGTCCCAAGTTGAGATCTTTTTAGGACAGATATACCCAAAGTCTTACAATATTATTGTTTCTTCTATATAAAAAGAAAAAGAAAATAAGAGAGAGAGCTCTTCAATTATTATTTCCATGTTTTTCATTAAGATATAGCTCAATAAGAACACTAATGACTAAATACCTATCACATATCTTGTTTGAATTTTATTCGTGAATGATTGACAATCGTTGATCATTGACGTGTAACTTACTTTAAACAAGATAGCTATTAGCATTGGCCATGGACTAAGGGGAGATAAATGTGGAATGTCATCTTGGGATTTGAAAATGATGGGAAAGAAAACTGGTAGAAGATGTGGTGACCAAAATCTGAGTCTGGTTGGGAATTGGAGTTGGGGGGAGGGTGTAAATGTAATATGTGACATAATGAGTCAATGATCAGCTCTTTGTTGGACCACCCAGTGAGATTAGATTAGGCTGCCTGGTGTTGGTTTGGTTCAGTCCCAATCAAACAGTTTGTGGCCCATATCTCAATTTATAACACTCGTTCAACTCAACAGCTACCAATGCCCAATTGCTAACTGGCCTACATTATGTTTTTCTCACCAGGTTGTCTTTTTTATTAGGTCAAACTTGTCAAGGGCTTGGAACACTTTTCAAGTTCCCAGTGCCATTGCCCAACTGGGTTTTTTTTATATTATTTTTTTTCATAAAAATCTTCTATTGTATGCCCAACTGGCTTTGCTTATATTGGGCTATAGATATTGACATCTTTTTAATATTTAATAAAATAGTAAAAAAAAAATTCAAAATATGCAGGCTACAAGTGGAACCCAAAAAAAAAAAAAAAAGACATGAAAAAGCAATAGTTTTCATATATTTGTGAGTGTTTTTTTTTCATAAGCGATATTGAAAGAGGAAGATTTAAACAGAGGACGCCGGGTGCACGAATGATTGGTCTTAACTATTTTCTATATTTTTTAATTGAAAAAAGAGAAATGGGCTTGTATTGGAATCTCTTTGTATATAGAAACAAAAGGAAAAGAGAATCCACTCAGCTTTGGCACTACCCACCTTCATTGTCAAGGCCTGCTTAGCCTAAAGCCAAAGATTCTGACTTCCAAATGTATTTTAAAATTAAATTAATAAATAAACAAAATATACCAATTCCTAAGAAGAAAATTACAACAATTTTACTATAATAATTAAGCATAGGAAGTAGGTAACTACCATCTCACACTTTTTCCCACCTCCAAAATAATTCAAGTGACAATTATTTAAATACCCAATAATAAATATATAAATATTTATTTCTAAATAAAAATTGATATGTATACTAAATCACTAAATTAATACCAGTACTATTAACCCTCATCAGGACCCACTACAGTCAAAACAGCGAAAAAGTCAACGAATCAAACGTTCACGGTGTTGCAGAGGAACATGAGGGACGATGCGGACGCATCCCCGCCACCACCGCCGCCGCCGAGCCTGCCGCTTCGCTCGTAGTAGTCGACGCAGAACAAGGAGAGCGAGAGCTGGACCTCGTCCCGAGTCCAGACTCGCCTAACCAGGTCCGAGTCGCTGAGTCGACTCAGGACGGGGCGGACGCAGACCCTGTAGAGGCGCTTGTAGCCGCCGAGGGCGACGACGACGGGGCGGACGGAGGAGGGGGGAGGGGAGGACACGTGGCGGAAGCAGAGGTGTTCCCAGAGGGAGTCGTTGCGGGCGAGGGTGGACCAGAGGCAGCAGACGCAGGCGGCGACGCCGAGGGAGGGCCCGTCGAGGCGTTTGAGGATCTCGACAAGGATGTCAATGTGGTCGTTGATGAAGAACTTGGGCCTTTTCTCTTTGTCTTCTGAAGATGGTGTCTTCTGATGATGCATGGTGTTTTTGATGGAGTGACTGAGGTATGACATGCTAACTATAGCTCAAAACACTTGCACTAGAGAGAGAGAGAAGGGGAGGGGGAGAGAGAGTAAAGATAGTGGAGAGAGATTCATGGGTGTATATATATTTATATAGACTTGTGCATGAAAATGTGAGATGAGAGTGTTTTGTAGTTATAAAGTGGGAGGTTTAGCCGTTAAGGGGTTTTGACTTGTGCATGAGAGAGAGAGAGAGTGTTTTCTTTTGATTTTTGGTTAAGAACCTTAGGATAAGCTAGTTGATATTAGATACCAATTTACTGTATCTGATTATCTGATTATTTAGCTGATAGTTTCAGTATAAGAGTGGATACTGTAAATCGCACCAGCTAATTCCTCACTTTTACTTAATTAATTGATCGATGATTTTTATAAAAAAAATGTTATTCGCACTTCTAATTTGTCATTCTGAAACAAAGTGTAAATGTGATTAACATTTGATTTTTATTATATGTAACAAAAAATACGAGAGTTTTACTAATTAAACAAAAAGAAAAATGAAGTTTTGGTGAGAGTTTAGGGTTGGAGAGGGATGGAATGGAAGGGGTACGTAGAAGTGTGTGTGATGTGATTGTGTGGTGGGTATCGAGGGAAGAGAGAAGGGGCCAAAGGAAAAGTTCCAAGGCACAAATAACTGGAACCAATGCTGACTGTTTTGCTTTTTCCCCTTTTCTTGCTTTTAAATATTGTTTTTTGGGGTCAAGTAGATTTGTTGTTTGTTGTTTTTGTTGTTTTTATATTTGTTATTGTGTGTGTAGTGTAGCTGTGAATTCTTCAAGACTTTGGTTTTAAGGCCGTTGTGAAATAAGTTTGGCCAATCTACAGAATTGAGCCGTGCCTCGATATTGGTCTGCAAGTCTATGGTTACTATTAAGCTTAGGGGTGGACCTAGTAGGTAGAGTAGTGGGGTCCTGTAGCTGTAGGGTGTGTGTTCATATTTCAATTTTAAAAGGCAGAGGACCCTCTTTAGAATTATGCAATCCATCTGTGACGTGCTCGCACACGATTGACACTAGCATTTTCTTTCACGGTTGTCATCAAAACAATCCACTCTCACTATATTCAACTCTAATAGGTTCATTTTTCAGCTAATAATTTGTTTAATTAATTGTGGATTTCAATTGAAAAGGTAAAAGAAACCATATGGTGCATCAGATTCAGAATATGAGTTTCATCTTTCTGCCTCTTCTTCTTCTTCCAAGGAACACCCAAAAGTCACATATCACATAGGAGGCTGTGTTTTCCAGTTTCCTCTGCAAGAAAATAATGTGGCATTGGATACCAACCACAGCAATAGAAGACTTTTTAGATGATGATGAGGCAGCAACCATCTGTTTGTCTTCATGGGGTTGGAATTTGGCTCAGAAAGGAAACCCCCAAGTCCTTTTAGACAGAAAGCATATAACAAAACAATATCAATAAAATACAGAGAGAGATTTGACATTAGATTTTATAAAGACACAAGGATGGATGGCTGTGTCTACCCCACACCCCTGCATGCATTTAGAGCCGAGTGTCATGGGGAGTTGTTTTGTATTGTCTTGGACTTGTTTGTTGGACACATTTGAATGAGAGAAGCACTGTTTTCTATTCTTTGCTTGCAGTGCAAAGAATTTGATAATTGCAAAACTACAAGCACATCAAACCTGTGAACAGCACATGAAATTTTTCACAATTTCACTCACTTCCCTGAAGACTGTCATTTGTTGTATTATGTTGTTGTAAAGTATGTGCCACATAAATGGGTCAACATGTATATTATTATTACATAGAATTTCCTCCTACCATCTGATTCAAATCAACACATTGGCACTCAGATCTATGGCCCAAAAGAGTTTATCATATTTTGGGTTTTCTTGAAAAATTGCTCTCTCTCTCTCTCTCTCTCTCTCTCTCTCTCTCTTACATTTTATTTTTTGCTTTTTAATATGATATTCTTTGGGGGTTAGGAAAGTCAAGAAGAATAAACTAAGCATTCATTGAGAGACTCTTTGAACAATCACATAGGGATAGGGTTGAGAACTTGGAAACAATGTGATCCAAACAAACAAGCAGCATAGAAAGGTAAACAGAAAAAGACTTGGAAAACAAACAAGGAAATTACAGCCAGAGTTGACATACTAGCCTAACTGCTCTCTTAGCTACAAGTGAACCACTGTGGATCTATGGCTTCACCTGTTTGGGAAATTTAGCCACAAATGCTTGTAGGTTTTCCTTGTGGCCTTGTTCTTGCCATGGGATATATTAAGGGTTTGTTGGTCATTCAAAAGTTTTCATGGGGTATTTTTGGAAGGAAATTTCCTAATTCATTTTACAAAGTGATTACAAGATACAGCCAAAAATCTTCTGGTGGTAAACAAGTAAATCAAGGCAGCAATGCAAGTAAAATTTTGGCTTCAACATTTTAAAATCATGTGTCTTTCTTAGTAAGAATCAAGCGAAGAACAGAGAAGGCAGAGGAGGACAGAGAAGAACCTCAAGAGAGTTGGCAAATTACCTACTAGAAGTTGATAGTAGCAACATATACCGGCTGCAAAGTAAGCATTATGCATCCAAATATTGGGTACTTAATTAAGAACAACAATTCAGGAAATCAAAGAAACTAAGCAAACAGGAAACAGAAAATGTAGCTCGTAGCTAGTCGAAAACGTACACTACTTTTTTGTACTCGTACAGAAACATATTACAAACATTGTTGAACAAATTAATACAAGCAACTTACAGCACCACAAATTAATACAAGAAAATTACACCACCACCCTTATTGTAATAAAACAGAATGCACCAGACCCCATACAAGAATTCAAAACAACAACAGCAGCAGCTGCAAGATAAAAGTACTTAGTTTCTGTGTCCTCTCCTCCCCCGTGTGCCTCTTGGCTGCCTCTTCCTGCTAAATTTCTCTAAAAACCATTCATGATTCTTGCTTGTCCAAAAGTTCCCAACAACCACTCCAACTATTAGACCACTAACAACTCCTGGCAGAACCACATACCAATCTAGTGCAATTTGAAACCCGGAATCTTCATCTTCTTCAAAGATTGACGGTGGTAGCGATATTGAGCTATCACATTTCTTTGACAAAGGCTCTCCACACAGACCTGAGTTTCCTTGGTATGAATCTTCTAGGAATGTACCAAATTGTTGGCCAAGTGGTATAGGACCCCAAAGATGGTTATAGGATACATTGAAATATTCAAGGAAATTGAGTTGTGCCAAATTACCGGGGATCCTTCCTGAGAGCTGGTTTCGGGAGAGATCCAACGATTCAAGAGCCGTCAAGTTCCATAAAGATGATGGGATGAGACCAGTGAGAGCGTTGTTGGAAAGGTTAAGGAAAAGAAGGCCTCTTAGATTCCCAATGACACTTGCTGGAATCTCTCCTTCAAATCTATTACTTGAGAAATCTATAAATCTAAGAAGGTAAGGGGTCCGTATAAATTGCAACTCAACACCTTTTGCGATAGTCGTGATAGAGTATGGATAATAAAAAAAAACCATATATTTAGAGCCGTCTAATGTCGAAGTGACTTGAAAATTAGTGTTCTTGTCAACAAATTTCATGGAATTCCAGTTCTCTAAGTAGTTAGAGGGCAACACACCTGAAAAACCATTGTCAGATAAATCAATGATGCACAACTTTGGGAAGTCATGGTTAGTTGCATACTTCCCAATCATGCCATGAAATCCATTAGACCTCAAACTGAGAAACTGTAGTGCTGGAAGTGCCCCTAACCAAGATGGGAAGATGTCACGCATATGATTGTTTCCAAGGTTAAGAAACTCTAATTGAGTGCAATTGGCCATTGATCTTGGTACTTTTCCCTGTAACTGATTGTAACTCAAATCAACCATTTTCAAACTATTTTCGACTGGACATATTTGAGGAGTACTGCCATGAAATGAATTGTTCATCAGCATCAATATTTCAAGAGCACTGGAGTTCCCCAAACATTGTGGAAGCATGCCACTCAGGCTGTTGTTGGACAAATCAAGAGTGTGCAAATGATTCAAGTTGCAGAACGAGGGCGAAATTTCTCCACTGTAATTATTGCTGCCGACCATATAGTTTCTGATTGATTGTGGTGGAATTGGCAGTGATCCTTGTAACATATTGGTCCGGAGATCTAAAGAATATAGATTTTTCCATGGAAGATTGATTGGATTTTGGTCAAATCCTGTTAAGAAGTTGGAAGAGAGGTCGAGAGTCAACAAAGTTTCTCTAGTTGCATTCCACACCCATTTTGGTATTCGCCCTTGAATGTTGTTGTTGCTAAGAAGTAAAGCTCGCAATTCGGATTGATATTTTAAAAATTCCGGAAACTCTGTTAAGTTGCATGACGTCAAATCTAGAACTTCAAGCTGTGGAACAGTAGCACTCAAATTGGTTATGATCTGCAGAGATAACTTGTTGTATGATAAATAAAGTAGCTTTAACTTTTTGGGCTGGGAAAACTGATCAAACTCAACTTGTCCACTCAAGTTATTATAGGCAAGGGAAAGAAATTCAAGATTTTTGAGCTGGAAGAGTGACCTAGGAATTGCTCCGCTCAAATTGTTTAGGGGGAGGTATAGAGTAGTTAACTGGGTCAAATTCATAAGCCAAGATGGGATTTGACCAGTTATTTCGTTACCACCCAATTCTAGAAATGAAAGTTGCGTGAGGTTAGCCACAAAACTTGGGAATTTTCCCCTGAATTTGGTGGCCCAAAGGGACAAACTGTAGAGGTTGTTTAAACTTGCTATCCAAGACAAGGAATATTCAGAAACTAATTGGCCTGTGGAATTATTATTTGGAACGTCATAAAATATTCTACTCATGTCAAGGTAGTTGAGCTGGGTAAGGTTTCTGAGTGAAGATGGAAGATAGTGGGAAAAATTACAATAGGAGATGTCCAACAAATTTAAGGAATGGAGGTTTCCGATAGAAGCAGGCAGCATACCACATAAATTTGTGTGCCCAACATTCAATTTCTTCAAGCGACTATTGCTCCTGTTAAAGTTAGGGAAAGAACCGGTAAGGTTTGAGTTACCATACACATCCAGAACCTCTAAGTTTGGTAGGTGGAAGATGCCTACTGGGAATTCCCCATTCAACCCACAACTGTCAAGTTGGAGAGATGTGAGAGAAGATGCATTGACCAAGATATCAGGCACAGTGGAGTACATCTCTACCCAACTAAGATGAAGTTGTTTTATGGTGGTCAAGTTCTGAACCAGGCTTCTCATGTTGGCCTTGGTCAGTTTCAAAGGGATCCTATCATCAGCTTTCCAATAATTGAAGGACAGATCAAGGGTAGACAGCTTTGATAGCTTTGAAATTTCTGATGGAATTTGGCCAGAGAATAAGGAATATGAAAGGTTGAGATACGTTAGACTTGAAAGATCATGACCAAATCTTGATGGTATTTGAGAGAAATTGAAATGATTATCTGAGAGGTCAAGCCTCTGCAGATGAACAAGGCGGAAGAGACTGTTGCTGGAATCGATAGAACCGTAGAGACAGCTGCTGCTGAGGTTAAGGCCAACAACATGGCCAGAGTCCTCATCACACTCTACACCATCCCATGAACAACAATTACTCCGATTCCCATCTCCTTCTCGCGTCCAAAATGAAACCTTCGGATAAGAACGAGGATCTGCATAAACAGACTTGTTAATTGCAAAGCTTTCCTTGAACTGCAGCAAGGATGAGCACTCATCAACCTGGCCAAGTGTCTGTGAAGAAACAAAGGCTATGAAATAGCAACGGACAAAAACAGAGAATTATAGTGGTTCAGCTATTAATGCCTACGTCCACTTGAATGAGAAAGTCTTATTCATCATAACAACAAGACAGCTCTTTTGAGAGCTTTATAGATGGGTAGAGCACAAGGAAAGAATAAACAAATGTACAATGCCCAAGATAAGCATGCAAGTGTAGTAAACACCCGAGACAAGCATGCTCCACCAGACAAGCATGCTCCACCACTACACAGCTACCCAAACAAGGGATAATAATATATTCCAACACCCCCCTTCAAGCTGATGCGAAGATATCAATTGAGCCAAGCTTGGACAGATTTTTGTGAAACTGAGCCGAGGGTAACCCTTTGGTGAATATATCGGCTAGTTGTGCACCGCTTCGAACGAAGGATGTTCGAATGATATTGGATTGAACCTTTTCTCGGACAAAGTGACAATCCACTTCAATATGCTTTGTTCTTTCATGAAACACAGGATTAGACGCAATGTGCATTGCAGCTTGATTGTCACAGAACATATCCATGGGAATTATAGGATTGCACCCCAAATCTCGAAGTAAGGCTTGGAGCCAAATCATCTCACTAGTTGTGGAAGCCATTGCTCTATATTCTGCTTCTGCGCTTGAGCGTGCCACCACATTTTGTTTCTTGCTCTTCCAAGTGACCAGGTTTCCACCTACAAATGTACAATATCCGGTTGTGGATCTTCGATCCACTTGACATCCTGCCCAATCAGCATCGCTATACCCAATTATCTCGGTATGACCATTGTTCTTCATCAATATCCCTCGCCCAGGGGTACCCTTCAAATACGAGAGAATTCTGTTTACTGCTTTCATGTGGCTGGTTCTTGGGGCATGCATAAATTGGCTAACCAAGCTAACCGCATGAGTAATGTCAGGTCGAGTTATAGTAAGGTAGATTAATCGCCCCACTAACCTCTGATACTGACCAATATCTGTGAGTAGGTCTCCATCCAAACCAAGTTTTCCTTTGCTATCAATTGGGGTATCCACTGGTTTTGTACCAAGCTTTCCAGTCTCTTGTAGCAAGTCAAGCACATACTTTCTTTGATTCAAAAATAAACCCTTGTTTGAAGAAGCAATTTCAATTCCAAGAAAATATTTCAAAGTACCCAGATCTTTAATAGCAAATTGTTTATGAAGTAGAGATTTAATCTGATTGATTTCTTCCATGTTGCTTCCTGTGATAATGATATCATCAACGTATATCAGCAGAGCAGTGGTGCTTGATGTCTTCCTTTTGACAAACAGAGAAGAGTCTGCACTGCTTCTTTTGAAACCAGTATTTATGAGAAAGGAACTGAGTTTTGCATACCAGGCTCTAGGCGACTGTTTAAGACCGTAAAGGGC
Organism: Prunus salicina; assembly: GCA_020226455.1. Lineage (NCBI taxonomy): Eukaryota > Viridiplantae > Streptophyta > Magnoliopsida > Rosales > Rosaceae > Prunus > Prunus salicina. Next base: position 22,049,150 of record CM035344.1, read on the forward strand.
CTTATTTAATTTGCAAACTAGACCATCTTGGGTTTCTTGTGGATGTCCGGGTGGAAGGCTCATGTAAACCTCTTCTTCAAGATCTCCATGTAGGAAAGCATTCTTCACATCCATTTGGAACAATGGCCAGGTATTGTTAGCAGCAACTGATAATAAAACTCGAACAGTATTCATTTTTGCAACAGGTGCAAATGTCTCCTTGTAATCCACTCCATAAGTTTGGGTAAAACCCTTTGCAACAAGTCTTGCTTTATGCCTTTCAATTGTCCCATCGCTTCTAAATTTGATCTTGTAGACCCATCGACATCCCACTGGTTTCTTTCCTTGTGGCAGTTTGACAATGGCCCATGTGTTGTTTTCATCAAGGGCTTGAAGCTCTTCTTTCATTGCTTCTTTCCATACAAACTGTGAATTTGCTTCGTGGAAACTGGTTGGTTCTGACACCTTGGAAATACTGCTCAAAAAAGCTGAATAGGATTGAGACACATTCTCATAATTTATATGATGTTGAATTGGATACCTTGTAGAGTAATAACTGATAAAGTCCTTGTACTTGGTTGGCTTTTGTCTCTCTCTTGATGATCGCCGCAGTTCAACATTAGCAGATTCATTGACCAAATTATTGTTCCTATCATGCACTGGTTCCACACACGGTATCTCATTAACTTGATCTGGCACTTCGTTAACCTCTTGCTGATTTTCCAATTGAGAAGGGCCACTTGAATCTTGAGACTGATTGAGAGTTTGTGGGACCACTGTAGCATCAATGGTTGGAAGGGGAATAAGATCAAATAAGTGCTCCCCCTGAACCCCATCTTCAACTTGTTTTTCAAAAAATCTTTCTGTCTCCTCAAAATAAACATCACGAGAGATAAACAACTTTTTTGTTTTGGGGTCGTAGCACTTGTACCCCTTTTTTGTAGAGGAGTAGCCAAAGAACACACATTTGGTGGCACGAGGATCGAACTTATCACGATGAACAGCTTGAACATGGACATAGCAAGCACAGCCAAAGACACGCAGGTGAGATAAATTAATCTTTCTTCCCTTAAGCACTTCAAGTGGTGATTTGTACTCAAGGACTCTACTAGGGAGCCTATTGATTAGATAAGCTGCAGTGAGAACCCCATGTGACCAATACCTTTTGGGAACATTCATATAAATCATGAGAGATCGAGTCTTTTCTAAGAGATCACGATTTTTCCTCTCTGCTATTCCGTTTTGTTGTGGAGTACCAACACAGCTGGTTTCATGAATAATTCCTTGATCAATCAAATATTCAGATAGAAAACTTTTGACATACTCTGTTCCATTATCAGATCGAAGAATTTTAATTCGAGAGTCAAACTGATTCAACACCATTCTGTGGAATTCCTTGAAGATATTAGCAACCTCCCTTTTTGATTTCATCAAATACAACCATGTAGCTCGAGATACATCATCGACAAAGGTAACAAAATATTTAAAACCATCAAATGACTCTAAGGGAGCAGGACCCCAAAGGTCAGAGTGGATTAAATCAAAAGGTCTATCAACTTTAGAAACAGATGAAGTAAAAGGAAGCCGGGTCTGTTTGGAAAGATGACATGTCTCACAGTGATGGCAGTCAATAAGGGAGGAAGGGAAGAGATGCCTCTGGACTTTACTTGATGGATGACCCAACCGTTGATGCCATAACTGACCATTCTGAACAGAGTTAGCTTGAAGAGCTTTTGGTTTTTTAACTGGTTGTTGTACCAGGTACAAACCATTGGAATAAACACCTTCACCAATCATCCTCCCCGTGGCTCTGTCCTGAAATACCACATCATTCGAAGAGAATATAACATTACAGTTTAATGTGTTTGTCAATTTTCCAACAGACAATAGTTGAATAGGAAATGAAGGAACATATAAAGCTGTAGAGCAGGTTTTAGAATCTAGAAAATTGACTTTTCCTTGACCAAGAACAGGTACATAATCACCATTGGCTACAGAGACTCTCTGGTTATTGTTAGAGGTTTGAAACTCATGCATACAACTTGAATTATTAGTCATATGGTCCGTGGCACCAGTATCAACAACCCAAATATCAGAGTTTGTTTTGAGCGAAACCAAGGCAGATGGGAGGTCATAGATGATACCTGATGCTAATGAAGCAGATGAAGCATCCAAAGAAGGTGTTTGAGATTTACCCATCTGTTGTAACAATTGGGTGACTTGACTGATTAATGCTGATGAGTTGGTTGAACTGGTTGGGGCCGCAGGTTTACTCATTTTTTGCAGTACCTGCAATAGTTGACTGGCTATGGCCGTAGGTGTTAGAGTTGCTGCAGTCAGTGAATCTTCATTTGTAACGTGAAGGGCTGCATTTTCATGTGGACCTGCTACCTTCTCATATTGTATTGAAGCCTTGTTGTTATCTCTTCCATGCTTTGGCTTTAAGTGTGGATGGAGAATCCAACATCTGTTTCTAGTGTGTTTGGGTTGTCCACAATAATCACACTTCACATGATCCCTCTGTCCCTTCCTTCTATCAACTGCAAATGCCCTTGACTCTGAAGTCACAGTCTGTGACTTTGTTTCATTATGCATCACTTTCCTTCGGATTTCTTCTCTTTGAATAATGGTACAGATATTATTAAAGGAAGGCAACTCGGTACTCATGAGAATATTTCTTCTAAGATCTTCATAGTCTGAATCAAGACTAGCAAGCAACTGAAAAATTTTATCCTCCTCTGCCCTCTGCACAAGAGCCTTAGAGTCAGTTGTATGAGGTCGATACAGGGCAAGCTCATTCCACATACCTTTCAACTTCCCAAGATGCTCAATAAAGGATTTTCCCTCTTGATAAGCTCCTGCAATTTCTTTCTTTAACTCAAAAATTCGGGCGGCATTGTTTTGCTGCCCATACATCTCTTTAAGAGACTTCCACAAGTCTTGAGAGGAATCTGAGTAGCTGAAGATTTCAGCAACCCGTGGCTCCATGGAATTTAAAATCCAAGACATAACAAGTTGATCCTTTGACAGCCATTCTTCAAATTTTGGATCAGCATCATCTGGGACTGGATTTTTTCCATTAATAAATCCCAACTTTGATTTTCCTCCAAGAGCTAACGTAACAGCTCTGGACCAAGGAATATAATTGAAACCATTCAGGAGAACAGAGCAAAGCCTCATGTTTGGATTTGCCTCAGACTCAGAAATGCTAGTAGCTGTAGCATTAGTAACAGGCGTGGAAGATTCAACTTGTTCTTCCATGACAGAGAAAACAATGGAGCAGACAAAAGACTAAATAACAGGAGAAACAGGTGGGCTTCTAGCACACCTGCTCTGATACCATGAAGAAACAAAGGCTATGAAATAGCAACGGACAAAAACAGAGAATTATAGTGGTTCAGCTATTAATGCCTACGTCCACTTGAATGAGAAAGTCTTATTCATCATAACAACAAGACAGCTCTTTTGAGAGCTTTATAGATGGGTAGAGCACAAGGAAAGAATAAACAAATGTACAATGCCCAAGATAAGCATGCAAGTGTAGTAAACACCCGAGACAAGCATGCTCCACCAGACAAGCATGCTCCACCACTACACAGCTACCCAAACAAGGGATAATAATATATTCCAACAGTCTGAGTCTGCACAAATAAAAAACAGTGAGTAGCAATGAGCGACAGAAAAATAAAACAACGTAGAGAAATGAACTTGGACCGCCACGATTCCATTCCCATTGCAATTTTGTTTTGTAATTATGAATGCTTAATTATGGCTCTCACACAATTAAGGGTGGAGAAATTATAAACTCCTTTTATAGACGCACAACTCATGAAAAACGTAGTCGAGAAAAAAATATAAGGGAATCAAAGAGAAGAAGCCAAGAAGGTGAAGAGAAGTTTATGGTCTTCAAAGTCTTCGAAAGCTAACCATTCAAAGTCTTTAAAGTCTTCCAAAGCTGGTTCTAACTTGTAGCAGAAAAGTATGTCTGGTTAATTTCTTTGGCGCTTTCAACAACTAAATCAACTAGCCGTCCACATCCACAAGTAACTAAAACTTTTGTTAATGTCTTCTTCTCTCTCTTTCTTGAAGCGGGGCGGGGGAGGTTTAAATTGGTGAGTAGGTTCATGCACTTGAGAAGGCTGTGACTAATTGAGTTCTGTTCTTTTGGAAATGAGGAGGGCCTGACGTCATCTTCTTACAGCAGCAAAATGTTGTTTGTCGGTTTGCTTGGGCACACTTCTTTGTCCGCATTCGTCGACAATTCTCGGCCGTTCATCTTTTTCGCTTATTTTGGTAACTAGTATTAAAATGGAAGGTCTTTGTTTAAATCAAAAACCCCATGCTATTATTAACTTATTATTTGCGTCATAAATTATAACGAAGTGCCACATCATCACCAATCCAGCGTACTTTTTACTCACCTGGATTTTGTTTGCCCAATTATTTTCCTACATTCATATTTTTATTATTCTCCATGTTTACGGAGATGTTATTTTCATGACTAATTGTCTATCTTGTTAGGCCATATTTCTCATTCACGTCCTCTGGTTTCACCTTTTTATCATTTGTTATTTGTAGAGGGTTGTTATATAGTTTTCTGTTGGCGTGAGTCAACGTTCCTATTAGGAATAGAATTTGTTCCTATTAGGAATATAATTTCTATTTTATTGTAATTATCTAATTTGAGTAGAATTAGGAGATTTTGTACATATTTCCTATTTGTAACCACTCTGTATGTAGTATATATATTTCCTCCCTGAGAGAAGAATAAACATATCAGTTTTAAACCATAATTATTTTGAGTTGGTATCAGAGCGGGTTCCGATCCGTCTCTACAACGTCAAAACCCTAATCCTAAAAATACCTATTTCCGCTGCACCTAGCCTATACACCTAAGCCTGTGCTGTCATATATCTCTTACTGTCGTCGTCGTCACCTAATCTTTTGCTGCTGCCGCTATCTATCACCATGTCAGATGTCATTGACTCTTCTTCTTCTACTCCTATTGTGACGGTTCATACCGAATCGTCCACTAACCTACCTATGGGATTCAAATTGAATGGATCCAACTATGAGATATGGGCTTCGATGATCGAACTCCATGCTACTACACAAGGCAAATTGGGTTACCTGACTGGCGACACTGATGCCCCTGATTCCAAAGACCCGAAATTTGGGAAGTGGAAAATTGCTGATGCTGTTGTGAAAAGTTGGATGTTGCGAACTATGGAACCCAGTTTGTTGAATATGTTTCATACTCTACCTACTGCTAAGGAAATTTGGGATGCTGTTAATCAGATGTTTTATGATGGCTCTGACATATCCCAGCTCTATGAACTGCGGTGCCAGGCTACCCGTCTCAAGCAAGAGGGTCGTCCTGTCTCTACCTATTTTGCCGAACTTAAGGCAATCTGGCTTGAATTGGACAAGAGACGTCATTTTCAGATGAAGTGTGCTGATGATATGAAGACTTTTCAGGCTGCTGTTATGGCAGATCGTGTGTATGATTTTTTGGCTGGCCTTGACGATACTTATGATAAGGTCCGCAGTGATATTCTACGAAGTGATAAAGTTCCAAGTATTGAAAATGTATTTTTTATGGTTCGTCGAGAGGCTCAACGCCAGATTACTATGCTTGGATCCGGCACCAAGATTGGGGAACCTGCTGTTGTGTTTGCTTCCAAAAACCCTGCTTTGGTTTCTCAGCGTACAAGGTCTGGCTCTTCTGCTGTTCCGCCTCGTCGCCCGAATTCTGCTGAAAAAGACAAACTGAAGTGTGATCACTGTGGTGAAAAGAGACATACTATCGACACCTGCTGGACATTGCATGGGGTACCAGATTGGGAGAAGGAGCGGAGGAGTTTAAAAAAGGAACAACTGGACAGCAAAGCTCATGTGGCTGTTGCCCCCACTTCTATGGCTGACATCACCACTGGACACGATCACCTTACTGCTACTCCTCCGACTTTGACCGCCGTCTCAGGCACTCCAACACCTCCGCCTCCAGGTAACTTTGGCAAGGCTTTCCATGCCCATGATACCCGAGATACAGGTTGGATTATTGATTCAGGAGCTACTGACCATATGACGTATAATTCTGCTTTATTCTCTACTACTCTTCCGCCTCATCGTGATCATGTTCTGACTGCCAATAATGCTGCTGCTCCTGTCACGGGGGCTGGTTCTATACTTTTGACACCTGCTTTACCATTGGACAAAGTGTTACTGGTTCCATCTTTGTCTAGTAATTTATTATCTTTACCGCAAGTTACTACAGTTAAACGTGTGTACGATCCTCTTTTGTCTTACGACAGATACCAGACTCGAGATCTTTGGTCGTGGTACTAAAAATGGGGGCTTTATTATGTGGATGTGACAACTAGTCGGGTTCTTCGTGTTGGTAGAGCCAACACTTCTCAGCATCGCCGGATTTGGTTGCTACATTACCGATTTGGTCATGCCTCATTTGGATATTTACGGCATTTGTTTCCTGCATTATTTAGTGGTGTCAACGAGTCTGATTTCCAATGTCAGACTTGTATTTTAGCTAAGAGTCATCGGGTATCCTACCCTCCAAGTTGTAATAAACGGCTTATGCCATTTGATTTAGTTCATTCTGATGTTTGGGGACCTTCCCCGGTTTCTACAGCCTTGGGAGTTCGTTGGTTTGTGTTATTTGTGGATGATTGCACTCGTATGATGTGGTTATATGGGATGAAAAATAAAAGTGATGTGGTCGAAATTTTTCAGCGTTTCTATCAGATGATTCAGACTCAATTTATGCTCCCTATCAAGGTTTTTCGATCTGATAATGGTGGAGAATTTGTTAATTCGGCGTTATCCCATTTTTTTCACACTACGGGTGTCCTCCATGAGACTACTTGCCCTCAAACACCACAACAGAATGGGGTTGCTGAACGTAAAAATGGGCAGATCCTTGCTGCTGCCCGTGCTCTACTGCTTGCGTCAGTTCCAAAGCGGTTCTGGATGGATGCTGTTACCTATGCAGTCTATCTCTTGAATCGTCTACCTTCACGAGTTTTGGATTTCCAAACTCCTATGCAGGTACTGACCCATCATGTCTCTGTCTCTTCTATGTTGACTCTGTCTCCAAAGGTGTTTTGTGTCGTCTATGTTCACCTCCATCAGAATCAGAGGAGTAAGCTGGACCCATGTGCTCTCCGTTGTGTCTTTCTGGGTTTTTCTCCTCATCAGAAAGGTTACCGATGCTATCATCCTGCAACCTGACGTCTTTATGTCTATATGGATGTTACATTTGTTGAGGATGAAATGTTCTTCTCTGATACACCCGAGCATGTCCTTCAGGGGGAGACTAGTAGTGAAGGACATAGCTGGCTAGATTTACAAGGGGGAGTAGTATTGGATAGTTTGATACAAAGGGAAGAACCGACCGAACCTGCTGAATCTGCTACACCGGCAGAACCTGCTACACTAGATGAACCTGCTATTTTAACTGATGTTACTACTGTCACTGAATCGATTGCCCCCCATGAAACGTCTCTAATAGTACCCGATCAAGCTCCCCTGGATATTCCTGAGGTAAGTGCTTCTATTCATACTTCTGATAATTCTTATGTTTTACCGCCTAGACGGAACCGTGGGGTTCCTCCTGATCGTTACTCACCAAAAGGCAAAGCGAGATATGCTATTGCCCATTATGTGTCTGATCACAGGTTATCTCCTGAGTGCAAAGCGTTTGTGACCAGAATGGACAATATTAAAATTCCAACCCGTGTTGAGGAGGCATTTAATGATCCAAAGTGGGCTGAAGCCATGAATATTGAAATGGAGGCGTTGCAAAAAAATAATACATGGGACATTGTTGATCTACCAAAGGGAACGAAGCCTGTAGGGTGCAGATGGGTGTTTACAGTTAAATATAATGCAGATGGTACTGTGGAGAGGTACAAGGCAAGATTAGTAGCTAAAGGGTTCACTCAGACATATGGAGTTGATTATCATGATACTTTTGCACTTGTGGCTAAGATGAATACTGTCAGAGTTTTGTTGTCCTTAGCAGTAAACTTGGATTGGACCCTGAGGCAATTTGACGTAAAAAATGCATTCTTACATGGTGAACTAGAAGAAGAAGTGTACATGAGTCTTCCACCAGGGTATAGGGTTACCGGTGAAACGGGGAACGTGTGCAAATTGAAAAAGGCGTTGTACGGGTTAAAGCAGTCTCCTCGGGCATGGTTTGGCAGATTTACCACAGCTGTGAAAAAGTTTGGTTACCGACAGGCCAATACTGATCATACTCTATTCATTAAACATAGGGCTGGTAAGGTGACTTTGTTGATTATTTATGTTGATGATATGATTGTGACTGGTGATGATACTGTAGAAATCGAGGAACTGCAGAAACGTTTAGCATCTGAATTTGAGATGAAAGATTTGGGCAGTCTGAAATATTTTCTAGGAGTGGAAGTCACTCGATCTAAACATGGCTTATTTCTTTCACAAAGGAAGTATGTCATGGACCTACTAGCAGATACTGGAATGCTTGACTGTAAACCAGCTGATACACCTATTGTTGAGAATCATAAACTTGGTGTTTATGTGGATCAGGTCCCAACTAACAGAGAAAGATATCAAAGGTTAGTTGGAAGATTGATTTATTTATCATTGACACGCCCTGATATTGCCTATGCTGTAAGCGTTGCTAGCCAATTTATGCATTCACCTAGTGAGGATCATATGGCTGCTGTGATGCGTATTCTGAGTTATTTAAAGTCTGCTCCTGGGAGAGGTTTATTATTTAAGAAAAATGGTCACTTGGATCTAGAAGGTTACACTGACGCAGATTATGCCGGGAATATTACAGATAGACGTTCTACATCAGGTTACTTCACCTTTGTTGGTGGTAACCTAGTTACGTGGCGTAGCAAGAAGCAAAACGTTGTGTCTCGGTCCTCCGCAGAGTCTGAGTATAGAGGGATTGCCCAAGGGGTTTGTGAAATACTATGGTTAAGGTGGTTACTTGCTGAAATTGGGTTTAGACCGAATGCTGCTACAAAACTCCACTGTGATAATCAGTCTGCATTTGAAATTGCTAACAATCCGGTGCAACATGATCGGACTAAGCATGTAGAAGTTGATCGGCATTTCATTAAGGAGAAGCTGGAGCATAAATTAATTTCTATACCTTTTGTGCCTTCTTCAGAGCAGCTTGCAGATATGTTGACCCATGCTGTGTCAAAGTGTTGAGCTTTTTTCTTAACAACTAAAAGGAGTTATTAAAAACAGCAACTTTAATTCTCGCAAGTGCACGAACCGTTTATAATATAGCTTATGTAAATACGAGGTCGATCCCACGGAGAATGGTAACTTGGTTTCAAGTTGAATTACTTAGAGTGCTAGCAAACAGAGAAATAATTGAACAAAAGAGGCAAACAAAACTTCAAACAAAAACAAAGTAAGCAAATGTAACAAAGAGTATTTTTGTAAGCTGGAAAACAGATTGGGAGATTAGTTCAATTCCGGTTTATAAGGCGTCAAGTGACAAGTCTAATTTGGATTCAAAGATTGATTCTAGCTAAAGTATGATTAGGCCATGGTGTCTGGTTCTAACCTTGTGTCCCTAATTCCCTAACTTGATCATTTGTTGTCTAACCTAAATTAAGCATTAGGAACCCATTAAGCATAGAAGAACAATTTAAACAACCAAGCATGTATCTAATCCCTGTTGTCGAATGTCCATACATACTCTTCTTATTCATAGTTCAATTCAAATCAAAGCATGGTGTCTACTCTTGATTCAAACCAATATAGTTAATATACAAGTTCTAATGGTGATCAATCATCCAAACAAGCATAATAACTGATAAGCATAATGAATAAGAACATGAATCATAAATCAAACTTGAAACTCAAATCTTCAACTTATAAACCCAGAATATTCATGTAAGCAATATAGTTCCCAATAGAAAAACAAAGTAAAGGAAAGGAAAGGAAATACAAGAAGAAAATAAAAGACAAAGGGAGGAGAAGAAGATAAGGACAGCATGCTAGAGATGGAAAAGATTCATCTCCATGGCTGCCAGGAGGCCAAAGCCTCCCAGCTGCTGCCTTCCCTCTTCTCTCCCTTTGTGACTCTCAACCTTCCCTCTCTTTGTGTACAATGAATATGTAAAATGATGGAATGAAAGATGATTTGTGAATGAGCTGCAACTCTCTATTTATAGACTTCAAATTCGTCCTCCCCTTGGTTGGTGTAGACAACCTACCATAAATCATGGAAAACAAGGCTCCTTAATTTGTGCAAACATGTTTTCCTTTAATTATGCCATGTTTTGCTCCTTTTGACTTCTTTAGCTTGAAATGCTTCCTTAATTTGCTCCATATGTCAGGTCCAAAAGAGTATCCAAAGCTCAAAAGAGGATCCAAGGCTTCAAAGAGGAAACTGCAATCCTGAGCCTGGTTCTGTGTTTGACGTGCTGAGGTTTCCAAACGTAACCAATTGGGCTGCAATTTGGATATGTTATAATAGACACCCATTGGAACAACTTTCATGAAGGAGTCGACCTCATCCGAGCTATGTAGTTGGCTGAAACAAATCTTGCAATGTGACCTACGAAACTGGACTGGCAAGGGGTTGTGGCCCAAATTGAGTTTGTCTTTAAGCTCTTCTTCCATTCATCCAAATCAGGCCTTAACATGCTTGAATTGCATGAATTATGCTCTTTTGATCTATGGGCCTACAAAACACACAAAGAGAGACAAATAACTCAGAATTCCAAGAACTTAAGCAAAATAATTAAGTAAATTGGGCATGTAAATGTATGAAATTATGAGCTTAACACAAAGCGCCGATTTGAAGACTCACTTGACAAGTTGGGCATTACTGATATCTATGCACCAACTTGAGGGGGAGTGTTGGCGTGAGTCAACGTTCCTATTAGGAATAGAATTTGTTCCTATTAGGAATATAATTTCTATTTTATTGTAATTATCTAATTTGAGTAGAATTAGGAGATTTTGTACATATTTCCTATTTGTAACCACTCTGTATGTAGTATATATATTTCCTCCTTGAGAGAAGAATAAACATATCAGTTTTAAACCCTAATTATTTTGAGTTTTTCTTTTTCCATTTGAAAAAAAACAAGAATATCACGTAAACTCGTTTTGGGATGTGTTACATGTGTAAATTTGATTGACAATTTTATAACAGAAAATAAGTTCAAATGGTTTGTAAGGTCCCAAGTTTAGTACTAGCTCTCCAGTTGGCTGGAGTAAAGTCTTATGTGCAGAACCATGCATTTTGTAAATATTAATTCGTAATTTCTTAGGTCTAGATACAACATTATTAGAACCATACATTTTTCAAATCTTCGTTAAGTACGATTATTAGAGGCAAAAACATCGAAACTTAACCAGAAACCATAGTTAAAATCTAACAAAAAAACAGATTTCATACAAAATAGTTATAAGAGCACCAAGTAAAGAAAACGTCGTCAAAGTAAATCAATTTTTGCTTTGGTTCTACTTCAACCAAAGGTATGATTGGTAAGTCAATCTTGAGGAAAAAAAACACAGGCGAAGAAAAGTTGTCTCTTTATTTATTTATTTTTCCTGGTCAATTAGAAGACTAGGCAAAAATCTGAATATATTTTCCTCTGAAATCTGCCGAGCTAAAGAAATTTAAAACGAGCTGAAAATGACATCTTCTCATTGGTCGTATCTACGCAAAATATGTCAAATTTAAAACGAGCTTATTACTGAGAAAATCCTTGGCTAGCCTCTGTTTGATACCAAGTAAATAAAGTATTAAAACACTCACAATCCCTCTAATTTAGTTACGAATCTAATGAGTTATCTAATATAATTGAATCCCAGGCACCAAATCAGGTGATAAATAGAGCAATTAACACATAATAAATAAATCTAGAGCAATTCACTACCAGTGACACCTGGACAGATTAAGTTGTTGAGTATTTTCTTCTTTTCGACCAAAAAATTTCAAAAAAGTTGCTTTATTATTATTATTATAAGTAAATAACATTCAAAAGCACGAATTAAGAAAAAACGACACTTTTGGAAATGGAAAAGGAGCCGTCTTTGCTTACTTGGTTACAACTTTACAAAGACTGCGTTGACATTGACTTGAAGTCAAGCTTCATAGATTCCACTAGTACTAGTATTTTTACGTTTGATTAAATTTCAAAGTAATTTTTGAGTATGCCAACACCAAACTGTTTCGTAATCATTTAAATTAAACAGTGACGGAGTTAGAAAATTTTCATAAAAGGGGCACCTCATATATTAATTGAAATATATTTTTCGTTAGGGTCACAATCAAACTAATTTTTTACTTGATACAAAATTCCTAAACTCCATTATTTTATATGTTTCATTAACTATCTAATCATTATCGATCCTAGTAAACAATCAAATAAAATATACTCACTAAGAAAATTTGAACGATAAATCATCATTCGCAAAATGTAGAGTCGAGGTGTGACAATAAAGAGATTATTTGAAAGAGTAGCAATGACAGTGGAGAAAAGAAAAGAAGAAAAAAGGTGGCTTTAAAATTTGGTTAAGAAAAGTAATCATTGTATTAAAGAAAATTTGAGAGGAAGTCAAGTCGTCTGCGAGACGTTCATCATTGTCTCTACTTAATATGCATGTACCTCACTGGCTTGAAGTCAAATTATTAAGGCCAATCTACCATTAATTATTTTATTGACTTGGTCAAGGTCATGACGGTATCGTAATGCGAGATATTGTAAGGCTTAATTATTATAATATATGTTTTCGATTATGCTTGTGAACTTCTCATAATGTCAATTTCTTGAGCCGCAAAGTTGAAACCTGTGCATACACCTTTATTCTTCTATGCATCACATACCATGTGTCTTATTTTGTACTCACTTTGTGAACGCATAGTTTTAAAAGAAAAAAGAATTGGAGAGATCAAATCAAACGAATCATATCAACTATCACCAAAATATCACAATCAATAACATCTTTTTTCACTATAACACCAAGGGTCTAGATGGCAGTAAAACGCCTCAATAATATATAATCCAAGACTTACATTTCATGTAAACACATTTCTTTCACCTCCCGCACATCAAATAATTCTCTTTGATAGTGGTTTCATCTTCTTGTTTGGCTGCTTCATGCTAGCTGCACTCTCCCCTTTTATGGGTTCGTAATCCCCGCACTCTCTAAGAGTCATAATCACCAGAAACTACATTTATAAGGGTTTTGATACATACAAAATATAATAGAATTCAACGTACAAATTAATGTTATTGATGAAAACACAAGAAATGTGAAGAGAACTTACGGAGTGAAGCCAAAATTGAGCATGAATCGACCACAAGCCTCAATATCCATAGGAAGAATAGTTTAATGTAAGGTCTTGATCATTTGTCTTCCATTTTCTCGAACAAATATTTGAAACGTGGTGATACAAATATGTTGAACCTTGTAAAATTCATAATTAGTGCCAGTCTTAACATGAAAGAAGTCTTAGTTCCCCAAATGAACAAAATAGTTGCTCTCTAGCCCATCAAATGGACATGGTGGAGATCCAATTGGCAGCGTCCATATGTATGGACCCTCTTCCATTAATATAATGACTTGAAGTCAAGTTTATCGTCTTCGATCATAACTTGTTGTACAAGTAGTTTATTTCGTATTTATTACTCTGAAGTCATTAAGGATGAAAAGTCTTGAACCAAATTATAAGTCATTGATCATCATCACCACACACATTCTTGTTCGTGCATCAGCGTCCATATGCATGAACCCTCTTCCATTAATGTAATGACTTGAAGTCAAGTTTATCGTCTTCGATCATATCTTATTGTACAAGTAGTTTATTTCGTATTTATCACTCTGAAGTCATTAATGATGAAAAGTCTTGAACCAGATTATAAGTCATTGATCATCATCACCACACACATTCTTGTCCGTGCAGTAGCGTTCATATGCATGGACCCTCTTCCTTTAATGTAATGACTTGAAGTCAAGTTTATCGTCTTCTATCATAACTTATTGTACAAGTAGTTTATTTCGTATTTATCACTCTGAAGTCATTAAGGATGAAAAGTCTTGAACCAAATTATAAGTCATTGATCATCATCACCACACACATTCTTGTTCGTGCATCAACGTCCATATGCATGGACCCTCTTCCATTAATGTAATGACTTGAAGTCAAGTTTATCGTCTTCGATCATAACAGATTCTACAAGTATTTTATTTCGTATTTATCACTCTGAAGTCATTAAAGCTGAAAAGTCTTGAACCATATTATAAGTCATTGATCATCATCATCACACACGTTCTTGTCAGTGCAGTAGCGTTCATATGCATGGACCCTCTTCCATTAATGTAATGACTTGAATTCAAGTTTATCATCTTCGATCATAACAGATTCTACAAATAGTTTATTTGCCCTGTGTTGGTATCCTTGCTGGGGCTTAGAGGTAGAGCTACTAGTTCATATATGTCCTTTAGTAAAGTTTATTTGCCACGTTGTTTCATTTTTTGAATGAATTATCCTTTACCGACCAAAAACAAAAACACAAACCTTTCTCAAGACTTATGTTTTAGTGCATAAAAAATTGGATCATGCATGATGACAAAATTTAATTTGAAAATTAATTTGATTGGAGAGATCAAATCAAATGTATCATACACCTAAATATCACAATCAATAACATCTTTTTCCACTATAACATCAAGGGCCTAAATGGCAGTAAAATGCCTCAATAATATCTAATCTAAGACTTACATTTCATGTGAACACATTTCTTTCACCTCCCACACATCAAATAATTCTCTTTGATAGTGGTTTCATCTTCTTGTTTGGGCTGCTTCATGCTAGCTGTACTCTCCCCTTCTATGGGTTCATAATCCCTACACTCTCTGAGAGTCGTAATCACAAGAAACTACATTTATAAGGGTTTTGATACATACAAAATATAATAGAATTCAACATACAAATTAATGTTATTGATGAAAACACAAGAAATGTGAAGAGAACTTACGGAGTGAAGCCAAACGTGAGCATGAATCGACCACAAGCCTCAATATCCATAGGAAGAACAGTTGAATGTAAGGTCTTGATCATATGTCTTCCATCTTCTCGAACAAATATTTGAAACGTGGTGATACAAATATGTTGAACATTGTAAAATTCATAATTAGTGCCAGTCTTAACATGAAAGAAGTCTTGGTTCCCCAAATGAACAAAATAGTCACTCTCTAGCCCATCAAATGGACATGGTGGAGACGCAATCAGCAGCGTCCATATGCATGGACCCTCTTCCATTAATGTAATGGCTTGAAGTCAAGTTTATCGTCTTCGATCATAACTTATTCTACAAGTAGTTTATTTCGTGTTTATCACTCTGAAGTCATTAAGGCTGAAAAGTCTTGAACCAGATTATAAGTCATTGATCATCATCACCACACACATTCTTGTCCGTGGAGCAGCGTCCATATGCGTGGACCCTGTTCCATTAATGTAATGATCATAACTTATTCTACAAGTAGTTTATTTCGTGTTTATCACTTTGAAGTCATTAAGGCTGAAAAGTCTTGAACCAGTTTATAAGTTGAAAAATAATGCACATTTGGTGGAGACTTCTACAAGCTAGCAGAATTTTATAGAATAATTTAGAATGCAAAGTCGATGGATGTATTCCCTATACACTAGTCACTAACTTAATTGAAGCTACAATATGTGGCTGGAATTACAAGTTAATGTTGGTTTACTAGAATAACCGACTTTACTACTTGGTTTGTTCCCTCTATAAATAGGCATTAAGCTTTCTATTTGTAATCAAGATAGTGATAAAGGCCAATAAGCCAGAAGTAGGAAGGAGGCCAATAAGCCTAAACACTAGACACTAAACACTTTCTAGTTGAAGAAGGCCAATAAAGCTTATTACTAAAAACATCCTCTGTTTTATGATAAACATTCTTGTCATGCTAATGTTGGGACCAAATATACTCATAAATATACTGATGTTGCGGCTTCGACATGTATAGGAGAAGTGGAACTGGAAAGTTGGGCTGATCAGCCACCTCTGTCTTTGGTTTCTGATGGTCTCCTATTTTGTTGGGAGGGTATCTTGGCTGGGGTGTAGAGGTAGAGCTACCAATTCCCCAAGAGCATCGTACTTCTGAACGAAGTATGTGTCATAATTGCAAACATCATGCATGATTTTTTTAGAACAAATGAGGCTGTATTATATATCTCCCTTGAAAATCAGAAATAGAATACAAAGAATGTAGGATAAAGTAATTTTTCAAGAGATTCTTATCCTGAGAGTGCCTTTGTCTGTCCACGTTTGGGGCACGACCATGGTGGTGTTGCCTTGATTAATTGAGTATACCCACCGCTAAAACAACTTCATCCTCCTCTTCATCCAACTCACGATCTTATCCAGCACGTCTGCGCCTGATTTCTTCATCTTCTCGTTGTTGCTTCTCGAACACCCTCCGCAAGTTAGACATTGATAGTAGAATGTGTTTTGTAAAATCTGAGAAATGAAAGGTTAGAGAAGATATAGTGTGAGAGGTTTGAGTTGAGGGTGTAGTTTTATAGAGGGATTTAGAAGATAGAGATGACACGTGGCACGATCTTAGAGGGTGAAAATATTATCTGAAATCTAAGATTAGAATTTTATAATAAATATCGACATGTGGCAACCGAGAATCTTATCCGAAATCTTATCTGAAATTTGAGATCTAAATATTATAACAAAATACGGACACATGGCAACCGAAAATCTTATTCGAAAATTTAATCCTAAAATTTAATAAGAAAATCTTATCAGAAAATGTTATCTGAAATTTTAGATGAGAATTTTATAATAATAGTGACACGTGGCAACCGAAAATCTTATCCAAAATTTTTATCAAAATTAGTTGTTTAAGTATAAAAAATAGAAAATAAATTAAAGTGAATAGTAATTGCCCTTGTCCTTTCCCATAGGGGTGGAAACAAAAAAGGCAAGGGCTACCACTATTGGCGGTAGCGATATTGAGCTATCACATTTCTTTGACAAAGTGCTAGTTTGGCATTGCTGTACTTTAAAAAAGAGAAAAGATTCTGTTGTGCTGCGAGAATAATCAGTTGTGAAATAAATGAGTTAGGTGTTTGGTAATGACATTTGAAAAAGTGATGTGAGTAATCAAAGTGTTTGGTAAATTAGAAGTGCTTTTATTATGTATAATGGCAAAAAGGGACATGATAATAAATTAATACTTTTTTTAGAAAAACAAATTCAACCACACTACCTACACTTATCATTTTTTTTTAAACATACAATTGTCACATTTAAATTAATTAAAAAGAATAAGATACAAAAAAGTTCATATTACAAATAAATAAAGTCAGAACAGTAAATAAAATTTCGCCCAAAAAAATAGAGTAAACAAATAAATGAACCAAATCCCTAATCTCTCTCTCTCTCTCTCTCTCTCTTAAATTTCATCATGATCTGGGCTTGAGATGCTGACGGCGTTGAGTTATTCTTGGCAAGTTGGGGTTTAAGTTCATATTTGGGTTCAAAGATTTGCTGCCTCCACACCTCTCCCTCTTTAAGATTTGATTTTGTTTTGGTGGAGAAGCTGGGGATTGGATTTTTTTGTGGTTGGAGTGGAGACGACAGAGTGGGGAGCTAAGGGGTTGGATTTTTTGTAGCGGGAGTGGAGATAACAAAGTAGGGAGCTAGGGGTCGAAGAAGAATCGAGCTGCATCGGGAAGAAGAAGAATAATTGAGCTACAGAACAAAGGCTTTCCACACAGACCTGAGTTTCCTTGGTATGAATCTTCTGGGAATGTATACCAAATTGTTGGCCAAGTGGTATGGGACCCCAAAGATGGTTATAAGATACATTGAAATATGCAAGGAAAGTGAGTTGTGCCAAATTACTTGGGATCCTTCCTGAGAGTTGGTTTTGGGAGCGATCAAACGATTCAAGAGCCGTCAAGTTCCATAAAGATGACGGGATGAGACCAGTGAGAGCGTTGTTGGAAAGGTTAAGCAAAAGAAGCCCTGAAATAATGCAAAACCCATACCTAGCAAAGGGGAAAAACAAATTTTGGCCAAATTTGGGGGACCAAATTTGGCAATTTAGCCCTCCAACTTGGCCAAATGTAGCCCAACTTTGGCTTAGGCCAAATTTTTTTTTTGTGGGCCCAGCACATGTGCTTTCCAAGAGAAGAAAGTATCATGCGTGGGCAAGAGCACAAAACATCTCATGCAACTGCAGATCCAACAGCCAATATTAAAGGCACGTTGACATCATCAATGACGTCAGCTAGTCGTTAGGTTTTTATTTTTATTTTAAATAATCTTTTTAAATGTTTTAAAATTCGTTTTGTTTTAAAAATATATATATAATTGGTTTCTGATCGTTGGAGTTTAGAACCATTGATTGAAAAGTTATTTTTTATTTATTGATCTAAAACCTTTTTAAATGTTTAAATTCATTTTGTTTTAAATATATATATAAATTAAAAAATATTGTCTCTAAATTGTAGTTTAATTAAATTAAACAATACATAGTTGTGAAATATATGAGTGTTGTATTATAGTTTTTCTGAAAATAATAAAATATAAATGGCCCTAAAATATAGTCATGCATGGCTGGAGATGGAAAAATTTAGCCTTGTACTATTCTTTAAAAAATTAATATTTTGGAGGGCTAATATATATATATTTTTTCCATGGACTATATTTAGACCTATGACTGGAGATGACCTTAGATTCCCAATGACACCTACTGGAATCTCTCCTTCAAATCTATTACTTAAGAAATCTATCAATCTAAATCATTGATAAAAGATAACATTGAAAAATTAAATTAGTTTTAATTTCTTCATCTTCCTGTTAAAGTTTTTCTATGATAATTTTAATCGACTTATAATTTGAATTAAAGAGCATGAAACATATTTTGCTTAAAGAATTGAACCTTGATGCCTTAATTAGCATTTTCATTATTGATATTTCATTTTTTTAACTCAGTCTGTATAAAATTATTTTTCCATTTTGTTTGTCACTTTTATTTTGGTATGTTTAATTATTTCTTTGTGTTTAGACATTTGCCTAGTTGCTCCTTGAGAATTTGATACTTGAACTTCCAAGATTATTACTACGTAAGACTAATTGCACTTGAGTAGACGCAACAATGCCTTCTTCTTCTTGCTCATTCTAGTAATTGGGTTGTTTCACTATTTTATGCGGAAGCTACTATGGCTAATAAAGCAGCGCAATGTTGCCAACATGTCACATGGGGTTGGGTTAAAGGCAACAAAAAATGGGTTTTGATTGATGCTATGCTGTGCAGGTTTGCTTGATATGCGTAATACAAGTCATGCTATTTGGCAAATATCTGCTAATTAAAATGATAAAAAATAAAATTAAAAACACCCTTATAAGCTTGTCTTACATGCATCCTCTTTTTATATATTTTTATAGAATCTATAATTTCTCCAAATGTTGGTACAGGAGCTCCAAAAACCCAGGAAACAGCTTCTGAACACCACGGTCCACATCTACGACGTTAACAGAGAAAGCCTTTAACTGATGATAATGATTATTCAAATTCCTCAAGAAACTAAGAAGGTCTACCACTTCCCCAGAGTAGTTCCCATAATGACTGTCATAAGATTTTTTTATAAAATTATACATGGAACCAAGGACTTCAGTAGAGTTCCAGGATTTGAACCTATCAAAATCGGATAATTGCAAAGCTTTTTTCACTGCTGTATGTGTAGCAACCTTTTCCCACTTACGACGATAACGAGCAAACATACCCATCCTTTCTTCAGAGCTTAACAAGAACGGATGAGATGCCAATTTCTCGACAGAATCAGGATAGCTGAAAAGACCAAAAGGACATCCTATAAGGAATGAAGTAGAAAGACGGAAAAAAAAAAAGTTATAGTAGAGAACTCACTCCAAACACACAGCCTGGTCGAAGAACTTCAAGAAGCTACTACATTCCTCCCATGAATATTCGGACCCCAAAATTCTCTCGAACAAGACATCTAACATCATCCTAAGTTGCATGAAATCTTTTTTCTTATTTTCGACTTGATCACTGGGACTCAAGTCAGCCAAACATCCCTCAATGTTTATTACTTTCAGCTTGTCATGAAAAAACACAAAACTGGACTGCTTATGCAAACCACCATGGAATAAGCCCTTAGCATGAATGCTACGCACACCACGAATCAGATCCCTACATAAATACAAAATAATTATGTCAAAAATAATTAAAGCGAAAAACTAAACAGTAACCTTATAGAATTTATTTATTTATTTACCAAAGTAACCTAATAGAATTACAACTAACAAATTACCCAATGGATGTACGCCAAAAGTCTTGAAGACGGTCATCAGGAGTCCGGAGAGGTAATTTAAGCTGATCATCATAAGGAACAATTTCTTTCGACTGAACCTTGTCGGCCCAATCTTTGAGAGGTTCAAAACGATCATAACAAACACACGATACACCCTTCCTTATCTCTATGTGATCAGGCAGTTTGGGAAAATACTTCTGCTTTACGAACAAATCCTTACGAGGCCGTAAAACCACATCAGCACCAACTTCACAAGTCCTATGAAAAATTAATTCTGCCCTACTAGCAGCATCTATCCCATCAACTCCGTCAACTTTTACAAATGTCACGGGTGTCGGTTTCCCATCACGTTTGAAAGACAAAGATCCCTGATACCATTCTTCTGATTTATTATAATCAAACGACAAACTGTAAGAACAAACCCTGGGTCCAATAACCTTGTCATGTGAATCATTCCTGTCATACTCATCTTTTGCAAAACTAAAGAACTCTGTCTGGTCCTCCATTTCAAAAAATTAACAATAAAAGAAATCTGCAAGAAAACCAGTATGGTAATTACAATATAGCTAGCAGCCAAACAATTCCGCTAACAAGATGAGAGGGAAGAAGATGTTTTCTTAAACGAAAACTGGAACTTTAATTTTGCAGAGTTCAAATCACAATTGGGAAAAAGACCTTTCTTCGGCAACCAAATTTGTAAATATATATGCAGAAAATCCAACACTACTTTGGCAGAATATTTAACAACATACCTGAATTTGGCAGACGCTCCAATTCAAGGAAATCTAAAATAAAAAATAATTCACAAAAATTCGCATAGGTTAGATTGGAAACCAAGGAAGAAGAGAACAGAAAAGAGGGAAACAATAGACCACAGCAACAATCGAAACTGAGAAAGCAATAGACAACAGTCAATCTGGACAAGCCAATAAAGAGCCCCACAACAGCTTACTGTACCAGACACAAAACAGATAAAACACTCGGCATGACGCAAAAACGAAAAAAACTACTCATAGTTCAAAAGAAAACAGGTAAAGATGATTGAAGCAAAA
This sequence comes from Prunus salicina, assembly GCA_020226455.1. NCBI lineage: Eukaryota > Viridiplantae > Streptophyta > Magnoliopsida > Rosales > Rosaceae > Prunus > Prunus salicina. The sequence goes on from CM035344.1 coordinate 22,070,543, forward strand.
ACGACTCAGCTCAAAAGAAACAAAACAAAAACTACTCAATGTTTAGAAGAAAATATAACAAAAGGTAGAACATGAATGAGAAAACATCACCTAACCTTTGATTATCTTACAATGAAGCAAAAACGATATGGATTCAATGACAGATCCAACAGTACCTTTGATTCAGAAGAGCGAAGCAAAAAAATATATTGAATCAAAGAGAGATCCAAGAGGAAAAGCTGCATGTAAATTATATAGGGTTTGAACTAAATCCCTTACTGAACTGGCCCTAAAACAACAATCTCATAAAATAAGTAACAAACTCAATGATTATAAAACAGGTAACAAAAAACATTGCATGAGGAAATAAGCAATGGTGGACCCAGGAATTTTTATAAGGCTAGGCTAAATATTTTTTTTTTTGAGAGAAGATATATTATAAGCTTTTTTTTTTATCATGAAACAAAAATGTAAATAAAATTTTATAAATCAAGCAAAGTCACAAAAATGCTAATTAATAATTCAAGTTGCAAAAATAAAACATATATAAACAATCTCCAAAAAATTTCACCCAAACCCTAAATCATAAAAACTTAACAACAACAATTAAATTGGAAATTAAATATATATTTATATATAATACTTACCAAGATTGAAGAACCCACTAAAGATAGATTGGTACAATTTTTCAGAGGAGAGCTATTTCCTCTAGGCTCTCAAGGTTCAAATATGGCGTTTTGGGTGGTTAGAAGAATTTTTTTTGATGTTTGATCTATGTGGGTGTAGCCTAATATCAGTACTATTAGAATAGGTCAATAGGTCGAGTTGGTAGAGCCTTAGTGTGAGTTCTACCTCTAATCAAATTTATATAAGTTTGGATTGATATTTATTATTTCCTATATGCTTCAGGAATGAGCTTATTTAAAATAAAGTTATTATTTACTTTACTAAAATTGGGCTATTATTAGTTTATCTATATATATAAAGCAAAAGGCAGAGAATGGTGAAACATTCAAAATACCAAAAAATGCCCTTGGTTAATTCAAACATTAAAATTGAAATTATTAATTAAATGAGGATAATATGGTAAATTCACACTTTAAAAAAAATTAAAATTAAAAGAAAAAGATAATGGATCCTATTTTTACGGAACACAACTATCCATTATCTTTTTAATTCTAACAAAAAAAAATTTAAATTCTTTTAAAAAAGGCATCTCGCAGGCGCGGAAGCGTATGCAGAGAGGCTAGTTATATTTATTGGTGTAGTGGGCTAATATTTATTGGAGTAGGAATAAATTTAACTATATTTAATATTTAAAAATCTTCCCCTAGGTTGGAGCCCACTCCAGCCTAGTAATAGATCCACCCTTGGAAATAAATAAGTAAAACTGACAAATTCTGATACTAAAGCTGTAGAAAATTTTAAAAAGAGAAACTAAAAAGAATAAAGAAATCAATACTTAGCCAAAATGTTTTGCACTGAAATATTCGGAAAAAAAAAAAAGTACATAAATACAATTAAAAACCGAAATACCCGCATTTATTAGACCTTGAAACGGGTAACAAACTTTTATGTCGGTATAAGATAACTAGTTAATATATACATACATATATTTATATATATATATTAAAAGAAAAAAAGAATACCAGCCTCAAGAATTTTACACGAGTTGGAAACTTTCCTCATATCACACCCCCAAGCAACCATAATAAAACTCCCCTCTACAGCGGCATCCCCAAACCCTAAATTCCCTTGTGCCTCAATTTAGTATTTCAATAGCGAACGCCTTATCATCTGTTATGATGGGGTATCGGAAAATATCTCAGCTTTGGGCCGCCGCCGCTGACCTCACCTCGGGTCAAGACCATGCCTTAACGATGGCTTCACACGAAGATGAGCTCCTGGGCAAGATATCAGAGATCGAGAAATCCCTAGCCGCACTTTCCACCCAGAAAACCCAACTGGTTGATTTGAAGAAATCAATATCAGATGAGCTCGACCTACTACGCGCCAGTAGGGCTCACAGTCACAAACATGGGGCTGTTCATCCTTACCCAAGGTCAGTGCATGGCTTAGTGGATTTCATATTTTCTTCTTAATTTCTGTTTCTCTGTAAAATTGTTGTTTTTCTTGATTGGCCTTTATGTTTTAAAAATTCACTTGGCTTGTTCTATATTTATCTATTCTCTGTCCAGATTGCCCATGAAGGAGGAGGCATCAATGACGGTAAATCAGGGGGAACATAGGTCTGTGTTTTTAATGATAACTTCCACTAAGGGAAACATAGGTGCCTTATATGAAGTTAAATTCAAATACGGGGCAAAAGTTGATGATATAGACGGAAGAGCCGTGCTTGAACCCCTAGTCACGTTCCCTTGTTTTAACGAGTGTGCAAGGATTTTCAGCCGCTCCCAAGTATATGTATTTACAGAGGATGCTTGCGTTCGGTCATTCGATACGAAAACTAGGGAATTAGATCCCTCTGTACCTCCTACCTTAGAGTTGAAGCCGAGTGGAACATTCGTGTCTGCATATGACAGACTCTATTTTCTTGAAGAAGCATCGCCCTTTGTAGCAGATCCGCTTCCATCTTTTGCGAAATACAATCTTGATGAGAACAATTGGGAGCGAATGCCTGAGTTTCCAATTCGTTATCCTTATCCTATGCGGGTAACTGGTTATGCTGTTTGTTATGGACTTATTTTGTATACACTAATTGACGGACACGAAAACTCTGATGTCGTTGCTTTTCACGTGGGTGGAATGAATTGGATTCGAGTGGAAGTTGACACTTGTGATTATACTCCTTTCCGAGGGAGGGCTGTGGTTGTAGACAAGACTATATATGCCTTGGATCTATTTCAAGTGGATGAGATTATAGCATTCTCCTTGAAGATGAACAAACACGTCGACGGTAGTATTTCATACGCACTAATCAAGCTGTGTAAATTGGACGGCCTGAAGATTGCGTCTCCACCATGTCCATTTGATGAGCTTGAGAGTGACTATTTCGTTCATTTGGGGAACCAAGACTTTTTTCATGTTAAGACTGGCACTAATTATGAATTTTACAAGGTTCAACATATTTGTATCACCACTTTTCAAATATTTGTTCGAGAAGACGGAATACATATGATCAAGACATTACATTCAACTGTTCTTCCTATGGATATCGAGGCTTGTGGCCAGTTCACGCTCACATTCGCCTTCACTCCGTAAGTTCTCTTCACATTTATTGTGTTTTCATCAATGACATTAATTTGTACATTGGATTCTATTACAGTTTGTATGTATCAAAACCCTTACGTAGTGTGTGGTGATTATGACTCTCAGAGAGTGCGAGGATTATGAACCCATAGAAGGGGAGAGTGTAGCTAGCATGAAACAGCCCAAACAAGAAGATGAAACCACTATCGAAGAGAATTATTTGATGTGTGGGAGGTGAAAGAAATGTGTTTACATGAAATCTTTTTATTTATTTAATGACTGTGATTGAAAGAAACGATGTTATTGATTAAAAGAAATGGGTTTTGCAGATAGAAGCCAAGGAGGAAATAAGCCCTAGGCAGCATGGGACAGCCAACCAGAACAAAACCCAAGGACTGAAAACGGAAAAAGAAAAAAGAAAAAAGAAAAGAAAAGAAAGAAGAAGCGGATTGAAGGAGGAACATGTAGTAGAAAATAACATGTAATGTAAGTACTTGAGGAGCAGGGAATCTGTGTTGGATTAGATATTACTGTGGCGTTTTACTGCCATCTAGGCCCTTGGTGTTATAGGGGAAAAACGATGTTATTGATTGTGATATTTAGCTGATAGCTGATATGATACATTTGATTTGATCTCTTCAATTATTTTTTCTTTTAAAATTAAGCATTCACAAAGTGAGTGCAAAATTAGACATGGTATGTGATGCGTAGGAATTTGATGCGTGTGTGTTGACTGTTGCGTTGCATAGAAGAATGCACAGGTTTAAATTTTGCTGTAAAAGGACCTGTTTATATTTTCAAATTGGAAAAACAAGATGTCATGTTGCCCAGATGCTAAACCCAACCATTACTTATTTACAAATAACGATTATTTGACCAAAAGACCGAAAAAAGAAGAAGATTCATTAGTCAAAAACAAGGAAAGTCATGTGGTCAAAGGCAAGCGCGCTCAACACACGGCCTCCTCTACCTTGTCTTCTCCCACCACACTCTCTGTCTTCCTTCCCTCCTAAATGCCAATCGTTCAGTTAACTTACCTGTTTAGTCAATTACATTTTTCTGTGTTAATATAAACCACCAAATTTCCACGAAATCCTTTCTTACATTTCCATCTGCAAGTAGGTATATCAGTAAATTTTACATTTCCTCAATCTAATTATGCATTTCCTCGAGGTATTTTCTTCTTTCTTCTCAACGAAACAGTTGCAAAATGAAAATTTAGAGATGGGGTTTCTGAAGGAATGGTTAAAGATACAAGGTACATACATTATGTTGTCGAATCAGTATACGTTTTGTCCCTATCGAAATCTACTTAACTTTGGGGAATGTTGGATGTGCTGCCTACTATAGTTATTTGTTTCGGCCGATCCTGAATTAGAAAATATATGTAACTAGTGACGGGATACTTTTTCGACTAGAATTTACTGACAAATTTGATGGTATCTATGTGAAGGAAAGAATACCTATGATTCATAGACTTGCATTGTCAAGGTTAATAGTAGTGTTGACGGGTTGCCTTTCTAACTGATTGGCGGATTCAAATAAGTGCAAATCTTGAAAGAAAGTGTTCACTTAGGCCCTAACAAAGAATTTGATTCCCTGTTGATATACAGCTGATTTATTGGGGATAAATCTCTTTCAGATGTGATAATACCGTTCTACCTTTTTGTTCAAAATATGAAACAAAAAAAGAGGACTAGCATACTGCTTTCGGATAAATCTCTTCCTATTTGGAACTTCATACTGCTTTATGATTGCACTAATAATATTAATATGTTCATGCTTTTAAAGAGGTTTTAGAGGTTGTTGCAACAGTATTTCTTTCTGCCATTATCAACTTGTGCGAATTTCTTTAGAGGTTGTTGTAGAGATGATCTTTGAATGAGTATCTACAAAATAGACGGTTTGGATTAGTGAAATACAATCCGGAGTGGAGCCTACAAGGGATATCCCTCAAATAAGCTTATTTGAGGGATCCCTCAATGGAAGCTCTTTGTATATATATATAAACAAAACAAAAAAACAGGACCTGCCTAGCACCTAGGCGCCCACCTAGCGATTAGGCGCCACTTGTCAAAAAAATGTATAGCCGCGTGGATATACTTTTTTTATTTTTTTTATTTTTTATAAAGACCATACCATAGTCCATACTCTTTAAATATATTATATTTAAAACGTATAGCCATGCGGCTATACTATTTATTAATAGAAAATCTTAAAAAAAGGACCTTCCTAATTTTATACTTTATATATATTAATTTGTTGGTTTCAACACATCTAAAGTAGATATTCAAGAGGGAGAAATTTCACAGTAAATCAAAGAGATGTATTATTGAAAAATAAGTACGTACGTGTATGATACAAGTATTAAATGTGAAAATGCTAAATTCTTTATACGGGTAATAACTCTAGAAAAGTAAAAAATCAAAATGGAATAATAGAGACTCGGGTAATTGCCTAATAGTAATGGATAATGCTCTAAACTACTCTTATCGATAAATGAAAATCGGGGAGTCTAGAAAATATATTTTGTGCACTCAACTAGAACCTTCGTCTCTTTCTCGTCTCAACCCCTCCCTTCTCATTTCTTTTTCAAGCACAGCATGATAGGACTCCTCCCCCTCCTCTCTCTTCCTTTCTCAATCTCTCTCGCTTTTAGATTGCTACTCTCTTTGTGGGGAAAACTTGACTGGATTGTGGAGAAAGTGGAGTTTAGGGGGTGGGGACTTTAGATATGTATCCAGATCTACTTGGATCTTGGATTTTCTGGCCCGATCTATTTGATTTTGGGTTTGGTGAGGGTTTTTTTGGGTATTCTTGTTGTAAGTACTTGGTTTGGCTGTGACTTCGACTATGGTGGGGTAGTGCTGGCATCGATGGCACTGACGACGACGACTTTATGGGTATTCTTTTCAAGTCTACTTTCTTTCCGACCATAGTCATAGGCTGGGGTTGGTTGTTGCTGGTTTTCAGTTTTATGTTTTGGTGCAATAAGTGCATCAACTGTGTTGAGTTTGCTGCATGGTTGTGGTTTATCTTTGGGAGAATTTGGGTTTGTAAGTTGTGTTATGGGTGATGAACTTGGTTATTACATATTTGAAGCGATTAAGCCCGATTGTCTGTGGTCTTGTGTGGCATTAAGTTGGCCATGCATGGCTTCAAGTGGAAGTGTACCATATAAGTTTGTTGTTGTGATCCCTCCGTGTTTGGTGCAACCCTTCGGGGGCATTTGTTCTAGCCCTTGAGCCTTTTGTATTTGTAATGCTCTTATGACGTAATTTATAAATGCAATCTCCATAGCATTTGGCCAAAAAAAAAAAAAAGATAAAGGAAAATCGGTTTTTTTTTTTTTAAAAAGGATCCCAATATATATAGTATAGATGCTCGACTATACTATTTATTAAAAACAAGTTTTTTTTTTTTAAAAAAAAAAAAAGCCCCAGTAAAGCCGCCTAGCTATACAATTTTAATTAATAAATAAATAAAACCCTAGTATAGCCATGCGGCTATACTATTAATAATAAAAAATAAAAAAAAGGGACCTGCATAGCGCCTAAGGCCATCTCCAGCCATGGGCTATATCCCAAATATAGCCTTAAATTAATGCAAAACCCATCTCCAGCCATGGGCTAAATAAAATTTTGGCCAAATTTGGAGGGCCACATTTGGCCCTTTAGCCCTCCAACCGGGCCAAATGTAGCCAAGCTTTGGCCTAGGCCAAATTCATAGTGGACCCCACCATGTGCTTTTCAATCATCAAATATTAAAGCATTCTCAAAATAATAAAATATGAAGGATCCTAAAATATAGCCATGCATGGCTGGAGATGGAAACATTTAGCCATATATTATTCTTTAAAAAATTAATATTTTGGAGGGCTAAATTTTTAGCCATGGACTACATTTAGCCCTATGGCTGGAGATGGCATAAGCGCCCACGTGTCTAAAAAGATACCACTGTGCAGCTGTATATTTTTTATTATAAAAAGACTGTAGTATATCTACACGACTGTACTCTTAAAATATAGGCTTATTTATTATAGTGCCCCTTGAAACTATAGTCAAATCTCACTTTACCCCCTAAAGGTTAAAGTGACCCAGAGTACCCTCTTGACTAAGGTTTGGCGGTTCACTTTGGCCCCATTTTTAACTCTGTTAAAAATTCAGTTAAAAACACTGATGTGGCACAAATAGGACCTATTCTTTTGTTGAAATATATGCTATGTAAGTGCCACATGTGAAAAAAATAATAAAATATTTTATACTAAAAAAAATAGAAAAATACATTACTTCTCTCTCCCCTTCTCTCTTTCTCTGTACTCGACTCTCTCTCCCACCAACCTACTTGGGGCAGCCATCCCTACCCCACCCCCTCCTTACCAGCTCTTCCCCTTCATCTTCTCCACCCAAAAATCCTCAAAACCACTCCTTCCCCAATCAAACCCACCTCCAAAATCTCAACTTCCTGTTGAGATTTTCTTGCCTACCAAATAGAACCCAAAAACTCCAATAATTTTCTAAACCCTAAAACAAAAAAATTTAATTTAATTTATAAACAAAGGGAGTGCCCCAACCATCTTGGTTTTGATTTCTTGAATGGTTTTGGGTATTATCCCTCTTGATTTGTTCTTGTACTCCATCCACAGTGCAAGTCGGTGTGCTCCCGCATCGTTTGGAAGGAGTGATTTTGAGGGTTTTGGGGTGGCTAAGCCGATTAGAGCAAGGGGAGGAGTTGGTGAGGCAGTGATGGCTACCCCAAGTGAGTTGGTGGGGGAGGTGGTCGGGACCTTCATAATTGCATTTATACTTTATAGATATTCATTTGCTAGTTTCAGCATATCTAAAGAAAATATTGTTGAGAGACAAATTCCACAGTAAATCAATATGAGAGTTCAATTTTTTTTTTTTTTTGTTGGGAATATTTGCCTTTGATCTATTTTGTTCTCTTGAGTGCTACTAAATTCTGTTATTGCATACATTATTTGTCCTAGAGAACTACATTTTGAGTTGGAGTGTTCTTGGTAATTGCTTCTGTAAGGATTGTATTTTTTCATATTTGTTGTTTGGCTCTTCTCTTGTAATTCACAAAACCATTGTATTAATTCCTAGTGTCTAAGATAGATTAGAGGAGAAGTCTGGAATAGATTGAAGATGATCCCTTTCCTCTCGTTGCTGCCAAAGGTAAAACTCACATGCATTCTCACAGGATTAATACATATGTCACTTGTATTAATCCAACTTTCATTTTTGCGTGTTTGCTGCAACATTTAGGTTTAATACATATGTTCACATGTATTGATCCAAAAAACATTTCTGTCTGTTTCAGCTTTGACAGTTTTTTTCTTATCTCTTCCCTTTCAAAAAGCTGACAAATATTTGAGAGTAATCTATTCACTCTCCAACGGCTCTTGTGTTTGGAATTCAAGCTTGACATTTGTTTTATCTTTTAAAATATCCCCTTGTCTTCCACCTTCTAAAGTGATGGGTTGTTTATATTTTAAATCTTGCTTTTTTAAATGCCACTTGCAACACCCATGCTCTTTGGTTATCCCATTCCCTAATCTTGTCTGCTCACTCAATCATCAAAAGGAATAAAACATTCTTTATTCCTTTCTCCCATGAGATAGAGCCGTTCCTTTGCTCAAAGTCTGTGGCTTTATAACAAATGCTTTTGGGTCAAAACTCTTTATATATTCCTTTGGACAGACTTGTCAAGTTAAGCACTTCACTCATGCATTTTGAATAAATGTTTTTGCCTTCTCTCTACAGAGGCTCTGCAGATGAAAACCGAGTGGGTGAATAACTCTATATAGAGTTTTCTTTCTTTTTCTTCAGCCAACAGCTCACACTCTTGAGGGTTATGAGAATGATTGCATTCACATAAGTGCTTCCCCAAGATGACCTTAAAAGTCTTCAATGGCTGAGTCCTTTGTTGCATTGTGGTTATGTTGATTTAAACTATATGCTTCAAGTTCATTACTTCAAGTTTAATCATCACAACACTTGGTTTCATTTGTCTAGCTTAATCATTCTTTGTGATTAAGAAATATGAAAATCTGAAACCACAACTCTGTTTTTGAAATCATTTTATATATACTCTTGAACATTCAAAAACTATTTTAATGTTTCAGCTAGTATATGTTACTTGAGAGTATACGATTGATAGTATACATATAACCTTCTCCAAGTATACATTTACAAGATTTCGGCTGTAAACTGTTTCTTTGTTGTTGTTATGTTGAATTAAACTATATGCTTCAAATACATTACTTCTAGTTTATTCTTCACAACACTTAGGTTTCATTTGTCTAGCTCAATCATGCTCTATGATTGAGATAGATGAATCTGTGAAACCATAACTCACTTCATACATCATATTACATACAACTGGAGCTTGGTGCTCATGAGAGGATTTGCTGCTAATAAATGAAGAAATGGTGCTTGCTGTAAGGGTGATTGAAGCTGCCTATAGGTGATAGATTGAGCTAAGTCTTCTTTCTTTTCTTTGTATTTCTTAATGAGTGGATTGGATCTCTCCTAGCTTGGTGCTCCCAGTTTTTTAACCATTTGGGTTTTCTGGGTTAACAAATCTTTGTGTTGTTTATATTCTTGCTGTCATTAGGTACACTTGCTGCATTCTGTTAAATATCACAAAGGTTTCTGCTTGTATTAATACGTGGCGTCATTTGTATCAATCCAGTTTTATGCAGTCTGTTTCATTTGCTCACAGCATATGCTAAACATTTAAACAACTTGGTTGTTCTTGTGTTCTTGCTTCCGCTTATTAATTCTTAGCTGCGCTTATTTTTAAAAAAGGTAGGTTCTTACCTTATAGCCTACTTCACCCCCCTCTGTAGGCTTTTAGCGCTTAGGGCTGGTTTTACAGCTTCACTTTTCAAACAACACTTTACATGAAAAATACTACCACTCTTTTACTACTATAACCATAAATCTTTGTTTGAAATTCTTGTTTTGGTTGGCAAAGAGATTGCAAAATCACCATCTTGTATTTTTGTTACAACAAGTAAGAAGTAATCTTAGCCTCTCATATTCTTTCATAGTTAGTAAAATATGGAACGGAAAAAGTACGAATGAAATACATATGTGCTTTATTCGGCAAAATTTTGGCAAATTACAACTGAAAAATTCGGCCACTATATAATATATTAATTTTTTTAATATATATTATTTTTATTCAATAATATATGAAAAATATGTGCATAATAAAACGTGGATTTTACTGAGTCGTTAAGATGTGTACAAAAAAATGGATGTATTATTGGAAAATACGTACGCACGTGTATAATTCTAGTATTAAACGTGAAAATGCTGAATTCTCGCCACGTGGCTATACAATTTTTAAAATAAATATATATAAAAAAATCCAAGTATAGTTGTGTGGCTCTACTATTTGTTAAAAGAAAATTAAAGAAAGGACCTTCCTAGTTTCTATACTTTATAGATAATAATTTGTGGGAATGTTTTCCTTTGATCTACCACGTTCTCTCGAGTGTTACTAAATTCGGTTATTGCACATTCGTACATAATTGCATGCTGAGTTGGAGTGTTCTTGGTAATTGTTGCTTCAATTTTCAAACAGCACTTTATATAAAGAATAACCTCTCTCTTACTACTATACCCATAAATCTTTGTTTGAAAACAACACCCACACCTTTAGGCAGAAAGCAACATCAAAGACATTGAATCCTTTTACTGTAATACATTAACGGTCATGAGTTGGATAGGACAAAGGTAAATTTCTTTTGAGAAACTAATTCATCTATCAATAACTTAAGGTTATAATTTTTGGCTTATGAAACTTATTATTTTTATTTTATTTTAATTACTCAAGTTTTAAATTGCCATTTCAACTTGGTAATGAAAAAAACTGCAGTAGATGCTGAATCACATTATTGTTAAGTCACTTAAGTGGGTTTTGACTTTTGAGACAAAAAAAAAGAAAAAAAAAAAGAGGTTAAGTGGGCCGAGCTTGGGTTGTGCTTGAAGCGGGCTTGGGCAAGCCCGTCCCATGTGGGGCCATGGGCCGGCTCGGTCCATTGGACTGTTAGAAATATGCCCTTAAAATCAACTCATTTTGTAATAATTAGAGTTAATGACATTTTTGATAAAAGACATATTATGGTATCATGGGCAAGAAAGATTGTTTTATACATTAAATCATCCTATATTCATATTTCAATATGTAGGGAATGGCAAGGTCTCAAGTCATTACTTAGGTTAATGAGTGATCATATTTGTATCTCATCTTCTATAAACCAAAAATTGGTCCAATCAAGAAGTAGACTAGCATCCATACTTCTTGATTGCCTTCTCTTCATCTCAGGAGCATTTGGTGTGGTGAGGTAGATGACTCCAATCTTGGAGCCTTAAGCTGAAGGAGTCAAAATTAAGAGAAACAAAAGGTATTTCCAACAAAGGTGTTCATTCTTGAGAAATCAAGAAAAGGTCATCAAGGGTAAAGATATATTCCCTTTTTCCCTTTTCTTTTTATGTTCAAAGAGACTAGGCTAAGATACTTGGTTTAAAATGAAAAAGATTTAGCTCAACTAGTATAAACAAAATGAATCCGCCATTTAGAATGTTTTTGTTGTAGAGCTTGTGGCTAAAGTTCATTTCCTAAGCATTAGATTCATGTTTCCTTCATGGACCTCATTTTTTAATCCGGACCCAGCCCAAGCTTTTGTGCTATGCCGAGCATAACTCATATTCATGCTCGTGCCGTGCCATGCCGTGCCTCATTTAAACGGGCTATGCTCATGCCGTGATGGGCCAGCCCGTCCCATTTGACACCTTTAGTCGTTATTACTGCATTTGCACGTTGTTACATGCCATAAGTGTCGTGGATGATGGATTAACGACGTTGGTTTATTTTAACTAATTGTCATGATAGTGTTTCTGCACGATGGTAAGTTAATATAGTATGTCGTTGTTGGTCTATGTTACGGCGCTTCATGGGTAAATTGTGTCATGTTATCTCCGTAAGACGATGAGAAGCTTAGAAAAGTGTCGTCTAAGCTTATTGAAGTTGGCCTTTTGGTTGTATTTTTATTAATTAGACGTCTACTTTTAGTTGGAGATGATGTAGTATGTGGTAACGACGTCGGTAATTTATCGTCGTGGTTTTATCCATCAAAAGATGGCGGTCAATTTCACAACGGTTTAAAATCCCGTTGTTTATTTCATTTTTTGTAATAGTGCCATCTTGCATTTTTGTTACAACAAGTAAGAAGTAATCTTAGCCTCTCACATTCTTTCATAGTTAGTAAAATACAGAACGTGAAAAATACGAATAAATACATATGTGCTTTATTTGGCAAAATTTTGGCAAATTACAACTGAAAATTCTGGCTTAACATGGCTGTTTATTAAGATGAAAATTACTCAGGGCTTGTCCGTCATTGCGGTGCAGGGCGTCCTGCAAAAGAAAGATTCAGGGGAAAATTCCTAAGGGAATCCACAAGGCTGAGCGGGAGAAACAGAAGCGTGAGCATTTTAGCGAGCTTTTCTTTGACCTGGCTGATGCTCTTGGTAACTTGTCTTTTATTTATGAGAACTTCTCTATGATTTCTCTTAATAATTTTTTTGATATGTTGGTGACTAGTGCCTTCGTCTTCTTTCGCTCATTCTAGTAATTGCTTTGTTTGACTATTTTATGCGGAAGCTACTATGGATAATAAACAGATATTGAGACATTTACAAACATATATATACTGCCTAATAAACCAGCGCAATATTGCCAACATGTCACATAGGGTTGGAGGGTCTTCAATGGCAAATGATTTAGGCAAAGATCTACTAATTAAAATGATAAACAAAAAGTAAACATAAAAAGAAAAAAACAAACCCTTATAAGCTACTAAGGGTTTTGTTTAAAGTAGCATGCCACACAGTACATTTCAGCTCACCAAACTCTACAGTTTCTCCAAATGTGTGTACAAAAGCTCCAAAAACCCAGGAAACAGCTTCTGAACACAAGAGTCGACATCTACGATATTAACCGTCAAACCCTTTAATTGATAATAATGATTATACAAATTCCTCAAGTACCTAAGAAGCTCCGTCACTTCCCCAGAGTAGTTGCCAGAACTATGGTAATAAACTCCTTTCATAAATTTATTCATGTTACTAAGGACTGGAGAACGGTTCCAAGATTTGAAATTATCAAAATCGGATGATCGCAAAGCTTTTTCCACAGCTTTTTGTTTACCAACAATGTCCCACTTACGATGATAACGAGCAAACAAACCCATCCTTTCTTCAGAGCTTAACAAGAACGGATGAGATATCAATTTCTCTACAAACTCAGGATAGCTGAAAAGACGAAAAGAACATCCTATAAGAAATGAAGTACGAAGAAGAAAGAAAAAAGTTAAAAGTAGTAGAGAACTCACTCCAAACACTCAGCATTGTCGAAGAACTTCAAGAAGCTACTACATTCCTTCCATGAATATTTAGACCCCAAAATTTTCTTGAACACGACATCTAACATCATCCTAAGTTGCATTAAATCTTTTTTCTTTTTTTCGTCTTGTTCACTGAGACTCAAGTCAGCCAAAGATCCCTCAACGTTTATTACTTTCAGCTTGTCATGAAAAAACACAAAACTAGATTGCTTATGCAAACCACCATGGAATAAGCCCTTAGCGTGAATGCTACGCACACCACGAATCAGATCCCTACATAAATACAAAATAATTATGTCAAAAATAATTAAAACGAAAAACTAAACAGTAACCTTATAGAATTTATTTATTTACCAAAGTAACCTTATAGAATTAAAACTAACAAATTACCCAATGGATGTACGCCAAAAGTCTTGAAGACGGTCATCAGGAGTCCGGAGAGGTAATTTAAGCTGATCATCATAGGGAACAATTTCTTTCGACTGAACCTTGTAGGCCCAATCTTTGAGAGGTTCAAAACGATCGTAACAAACACACGATACACCCTTCCTTATCTCTATGTGATCAGGCAGTTTGGGAAAATACTTCTGCTTGATGAACAAATCCTTATGAGGCCGTAAAACCACATCAGCACCAACTTCACAAGTCCTATGAAAAATTAATTCAGCCCTACTAGCAGCATCTATCCCATCAACTCCGTCAACTTTTACAAATGTCACGGGTATCGGTTTCCCATCACGTTTGAAAGATAAAGATCCCTTATACCATTCTTCTGATTTATTATAATCAAATGAAAAACTGTAAGAACAAACCCTCGGTCCAATAACCTTGTGATGTGAATCATTCCTATCATACTCATCTTTTGCAAAATTAAAGAACTCTGTCTGGTCCTCCATTTCGAAAAATTAACAATAAAAGGAATCTGCAAGAAAACCAGTATGGTAATTACAATATAGCTAGCAGTCAAACAATTCCGCTAACAAGATGAGAGGGAAGAAGATGTTTTCTTAAACGAAAACTGGAACTTTAATTTTGCAGAGTTCAAATCACCATTGGGAAAAAGACCTTTCTTCGGCAACCAAATTTGTAAATATATATGCAGAAAATCCAACACTACTTTGGCAGAATATTTAACAACATACCTGAATTTGGCAGACGCTCCAATTCAAGGAAATCTAAAATAAAAAATAATTCACAAATATTCGAATAGGTTAGATTGGAAACCAAGGAAGAAGAGACAACAGAAAAGAGGGAAACAGTAGACCACAGCAACAATAAAAACTGAGAAAGCAATAGAAAACAGTCAATCTGGACAAGCCAACAAAGAGCCCCACAACAGCTTACTGTACCAGACACAAAAGAGAGAAAACACTCGGCATGACGCAATTTGTATTTTTTGTCTAACAGTTATTCCCAGAATTAAATCTTTATGCCTCATGAATCAACCAAAGAATCTACGGTTTCAAATTTTCATGTCGTGGTAAGGATTATGAAGGCTTCCATCAATCACAAAGGTGTGCCATGAATCTCTTGAGTGGCTTGCAATATTTATGAATGACTGGTGGGATTGTGAGCAACAGAGGCACTCGTTCATCATGAGGCAGTGCGAGGCAACCAAGTGGTGAGGTAGGCAGTGCGTCGATGAGCAGAAAGTTGGATGGTGGAGGAATATGGTGGTCATGCAGACACAACCAATCGTTGGGGTTTAGGATTACACTCATTAATCTTGTTTTAATATTTTATTAAAATTAAATAGTTTAAATTTAATGACTTGACTTGAGGCAAGTTATTCAAGACTCAAATTTAGTGTTCGTAGCATTATTGGTTTGATAAAGATGTATTGTTGGTCGATCAATGTTCAAAAGACAAACACTACTCATAGTTCAAAAGAAAACAGGTAAAGATGTATTGTTGGTCAATTCAAAAGACCAAAAACGATATCAGTTCAAAAAAAAAAAAAACAAACAAAAAAAACAAAAACTACTCAATGTTCAGAAGAAAATATAACAAAAAGTAGATCATGAATGAGAAAACATAAGGTAACCTAACCTTTGATTATCATAGACAATGAAGCAAAAACGATATGGATTCAAAGACAGGTCTAACGATACCTTTGATTAAGAAGTGCGAAGCAAAAAAAGATATTGAATCAAAGAGAGATCGAAGAGGAAGAGCCGCATGTAAATTATATGGGGTTTGAACTAAATCACTTACTAAATTGGCCCTAAAATACCAATCTCATAAAACAAGTAACAAACTCTGATTATAAAACGGGTAATAAAAAACGTTGCATGATAAAACAAGTAACACTGACAAATTCTGATACTAAAGCTGTAGAAAATTTTAAAAAGGGATTTAAAAAGAATAAAGAAATCAATACTTAGCCAAAATATTTTCCACATACAATTAAAAACCGAAATACTAAAAAATTCTTTAGAAAAAAAGGGTAACCATCTTTTATTAGGCCTTGAAATGGGAAGTCAATTCTATAAAACGGGTAACAAATTTTTATGTCGATTCATATTTTATATATATATATATATATATATATATTTTAAAGAAAAAAGAATAGCAGCCTCAAGAATTTTACACGAGTTAAGAAACTTTCCTGATATCACACCCCCAAGCAACCATAATAAAACTCCCCTCTGCAGCGGCATCCCCAAACCCTAAATTCCCTTGTGCCTCAATTTAGCATTTCAATAGCGAACGCCTTATCATCTGTTTTCATGGGGTATCGGAAAATATCTCAACTTTGTGCCGCCGCCGCTGGCCTCACCTCGGGTCAAGACCATGCCTTGACGATGGCTTCACACGAAGATGAGCTCCTGGGCAAGATATCAGAGATCGAGAAATCCCTAGCCGCTCTTTCCACCAAGCAAATCCAACTGGTCGATTTGAAGAAATCAATATCGGATGAGCTTGACCTACTACGCGCCAGTAGGGCCCACAGTTACAAACATGGGGCTGTTCATCCTTACCCAAGGTCAGTGCATGGCTTTCATCTCATCTTCTTAATTTCTGTTTCTCTGTAAAATTGTTGTTTTTCTTGATTTGCCTTTATGTTATTTTGTTACGAACTTTTTCGACTTGTTTTAAAAATTCACTTGGCTTGTTCTATATATCTATTCTCTGTCCAGATTGCCCATGGAGGGGGAGTCATCAATGACGGTAAATCAGGGGGAACACAGATCTGTGTTTTTAATGATAACTTTCAGTAAGGGAAACATAGGTGCCCTATATGAAGTTAAATTCAAATACAGGGGAGAAGTTGATGATATGGACGGAAGAGCTGCACTTGAACCGGTAGTCAAGTTCCCTTGTATTAACGAGTGTGCAAGGATTTTCAACCGCTCCCAACTATACGTATTTATGGAGGATGGTTGCATTAGGTCATTCGATACAAAAACTAGGGAATTAGATCCCTCCCTACCTCCTACCTTAGAGTTGAACCCAAGTGGTACAGTCGTGTCTGCATACGACAGACTCTATTTTCTTGAAGAAGCATCGCCCTTCATAGCAGATCCGCTTCCATCCTTTGCAAAATACAATCCTGATGAGAACGACTGGGAGCGAATGCCTGAGTTTCCAATTCGTTATCCTTATCCTATGCGGGTAACTGGTTATGCTATTTGTTATGGACTTATTTTGTATACACTAATTGACGGTCATGAAAACTCTGATGTTGTTGCTTTTCACGTGGGTGGAATGAATTGGATTCGAGTGGAAGTTGACACTTGTGATTATACTCCTTTCCGAGGGAGGGCCGTGGTTGTAGGTGAGACTATATATGCCTTGGATCTATTTCAAGTGGATGAGATTATAGCATTCTCCTTGAAGATGAACAAACGCGACGACGATAATATTGCATACACACTAATCAAGCTGTGTAAATTGGACGGCCTAAAGATTGCGTCTCCACCATGTCCATTTGATGGGCTTGAGAGTGACTATTTTGTTCATTTGGGGAACCAAGACTTTTTTCATGTTAAGACTGGCACTAATTTTGAATTTTACAAGGTTCAACATATTTGTATCACCACTTTTCAAATATTTGTTCGAGAAGACGGAATACATATGATCAAGACCTTACATTCATCTGTTCTTCCTATGGATATCGAGGCTTGTGGCCGGTTCATGCTCACGTTTGGCTTCACTACGTAAGTTCTCTTCACATTTATTGTGTTTTCATCTAAGAAGCACGGACACGGATACGGATACGGTGATACGATACGACACGACACGGGGATACGGTAAATTTTCAAAAACTAGGATACGATACGTCATGGATACGGTTATTAAAAATATATATTAATAAATATATATAACCTAAAATATATTTTAAATATATTATAAATTATAAATTATAAATATAGTGTAGCATTTTGGGCTTTCTTTTCTGATTCTTTATATTTTTAGGCATCTATAGCTTTTTTCACCCGAATATATCATTACCCAAAGCCCATTTTAATACTATTGTTTAAGACCCAAACCCATAAACAGATCTGTGAAAAAAAAAAATTATATATATTACAAATCCTGTTTTAGCAAACGACGTCGTCACTTGAGATCAGTCTGACATCTTCTTCTTCTCTCCCTCTCTGTCTCTCTGTCTCTCTCCCCCTGCAGTCTGACATCTTCTTCTCTCTCTCTCTCTCTCCCTCCCTCTCTACCTCCCTCCAGTCTGACATCTTCTTCTTCTTCTTCCCCCTCCCTCCCTCCCTCTTCACACGCAGCACCCAGGGGCTCCACAACGGCAAACTTCGCCCGGAGGTTCGTATCCAAAAAGTCAGATACGCGTGTCTGGAATGTCGGATACTCGTATCCGTTAGTCAACTGACGTATCCGTTGACTGCGATACGTATCCAATGCGTATCGGACCGTATCCGAAGCGTATCGTATCCAAACAAGTATCCGATACGGGATACGCCACTAAATTGGCGTATCCATGCTTCTTAGGTTTTCATAAATGACATTAATTTGTACATTGGATTCTATTATAGTTTGTATGTATCAAAACCCTTATAAATGTAGTTTTTGGTGATTATGACTCTCAGAGAGTGCGAGGATTATGAACCCATAGAAGGGCAAAGTGTAGCTAGCATGAAGCAGCCCAAACAAGAAGAAGAAAACACATATCAAAGATAATTATTTGATGTGTGGGAGGTGAAAGAAATGTGTTTACACGAAATCTTTTTATTTATTTAATGACTGTGATTGAAAGAAACGATGTTATTGATTGTGATATTTAGCTGATTGAAAGAAATGGGTTTTGCAGATAGAAGCCAAGGAGGAAATAGGCCCTGGACAGCATGAGAAAGCCAACAAAAAAAAAACCCAAGGATTGCAAACGGAAAAATAAAAACAAAAAAATAGAAAAGAAAGAAGAAGCGGATGGAAGGAGGGGACATGTAGTAGAAATAACATGTAATGTAAGTACTTGAGGAGCAGGGAATCCGTCTTGGATTAGATATTATTGAGGCGTTTGACTGCCATCTAAGCCCTTGGTGTTATAGTGTAAAAACGATGTTATTGATTGTTATATTTAGGTGATAGTTCACATTATACATTTGATTTGATCTCTCCAATTCTTTTTTCTTTTAAAACTAAGCATTCACAAAGTGAGTGCAAAATAAGACATGGTATGTGATGCGTAAGAATTCGATGTGTGTGTGTTGACTGTTGCGAGTCACTTGTCTGGTTTCAAAGGCTGTAGGTGTATGCACAGGTTTCAACTTTGCTGCTCAAGAAATTGACATTATGAAAAGTTTACTAGCATATACCATAAGACGGAAAAATGAAGAAGATTCATATTAGTCAAAAACAAGGAAAGTCACGTTGCGAGTCACGTGTCTGGTTTCAAAGGCAAGCGCACTCACCACACGGCCTCCTCTGCCTTGTCTTCTCCCGCCACACACTCTGTCTTCCTTCCCTCCTAAATGCCAATCGTTCAGTTACCTTACCTCTGTAGTCAATTACATTTCCATCTACAAGTAGGTGTATCAGTAAATTTTACATTTCCTCAATCTAATTATGCATTTCCTCGGGTTGTTTTCTTCTTTCTTCTCTACAAAACAGTTGCGAAATGAAAACTTAGAAATGGGGTTTCCGAAGGAATGGTTAAAGATACAGGGTACATACATTATGTTGTCGAACCAGTATACGCTTGTCCCCGTCGAAATCTACTTAACTTTGGGGAATGTTGGATGTGCTGCCCACTATAGTTATTTGTTTCGGCCGATCTTGAATTAGAAAATATATGCAACTAGTGACGGATACTTTTTCGACTAGAATTTACTCGGACAAATTTAATGGTATCTATGTGAAGGAAAGAATGCCTATGATTCATAGACTTGCATTATCAAGGTTAATAGTAGTGTTAATAGTAATGCTCCAGAGACTGCAAAATTTATAATGAAACTTGATGTAATAGCCCGAAAATGTCGACGGCCAGAATCGGAAATTGGATCGGGTAAAATCGGGTATTGAATTGCAGTGATTTTGATCGCTTTGTGAGTCGTCTGTAAACTGTTTGTTAAAATGCTTGCAGTGTTATTGAAAACTAGTGTTTGGTAGTGTTGTAAAATGACGAAAACTTTGATTGATAGGTATTGAGCGCTTTGTCTTCATTATTATCCACCCGCAGACATTATGAGGTCTTTATGTTCTGTTCTGTTCTGTTTAGTTTATCTTGTTTTAAAGTTTTTGTTTTGGTTTTTTTACAGCATGTTTAGTCTGTCCTTTTTTATGGTTTCAAAATATGATCCTAATGTAAATTGCTTGGCGTGAGAGCAAATGGAAAAATTAAGCCTAATGTGCACGCATACTTGTTAATATTGATTTTTTTTTTTTTTTGCATATAAATAATATGGGGTTTCTGTCAACTAGTGATTAATTTTATTTTTCTTTGGTGGAATTTGTATCATAATCAATTGACATCTAAGTTGGTTAAAATATATAGGATTTTGTCTTCGAGAGATATGTATGTGTTGTTACTCTAATTTGACAGAAATTGGAGATTGCGCTTGAATTACTTAAATTGAAAATCATAAGGCAAAATTGATGTACAAATGGTAACTATTATTTGACCAAAAGACGGAAAATAGAAGAAGATTCATATTAGTCAAAAACAAGGAAAGTCACGTGGCGAGTCCGTGTCTGGTTTCAAAGGCAAGCGCGCTCACCACATGAAGTCAAGCTATTAAAGGCCAGTCTAGCTTTTGCACCATGAAAGGCTTCAAGCATTGTCATCAAGTAATCTGACTGACTGGTGAAAGTGAGCTCTTGAGACGGACCATAGAAGTCTTGCAAAGCCAGTTCTTACTTAAACTTTCAGAGACAGCTTTTTTGGTTGTCCTGTGCAGAACCATTTCAACAAGGTTTGCGTGGAACAGCATCAGCCTGCATCGCCATGAAGGTCACAACTTGGAGTCAAGTCAATCGTCTGCATGGATAATTCAAGGAGTAGGTTTTCTTTCATGTGTGTCGCTATGAATTGTTCCAGTCAGACTCGTGCCATTGATCTAGCTAGCTAGCTTTGTCCCATTAAGAATTTTAAGTCTTAAACCAGATTATAAGCCATGGATCAACACCGTAAACATTCTTGTCAAACAAACCATTCAAAGTGAGAGATCGACCAAAGAAGTCTTTCAAAAGTTAATAATGTTCAGCAGTTTCACCACATTCTCAAAACTTAATTTTCGGTGCCCAAAAAAAAAAAGATCATATGCTGAGAAATTATAATTATAATTCTAAAATCTGCATAAACTCTAAGTCATTCATAAAATTTAGCAAAATTAGTTAAATTAATAGTGCACATAATTTCAATCATACTTGTGCATGCATTGCTGATATAATTCACACTTAAATTTTTCTTTAAATTTGGTATATCAGCTCATACCACTTGAGTTTTGTTTCAGAGGCCATCTATTAAACATCGTAAACTTCAATTTTTAATTTTATTTTCTTCTATGAAACTTGATAAACATAAAAGTAAACGACATTTGCACGTTGCATTCATGTCTGCATATCGTTTATTCAAAGATGTGGATTCCCTTCCTTCCTTGGGACTTATGGCAGATACACCACTAGCTAACTCAGACTTTATGCAAAATCCAATCCCAGACAAAGACTTGGAAAACAAACAATGAAATTACAGGCTTACAGCCAGAGTTGACATACTAGGCTAACTGCTCTCTTAGCTACAAATGAACCACTGTGGAATCTATATGGTCCCAACTGTTTGGGAAATTATTGTATGTGTGAAGGCAGAGAACGACAGAGAAGGAATTCAAGAGAGTTGGGAAATTAATTACTAGAATTTGATATTAGCAACCCATACTTGCTGCAAAATAAGCAATTAAGCATCAAACTTTTGGGTACTTAAGCATCAAAGTTAATGGATCTTGCCTGGGTTTATAAGGAGTTGGGCTACTCTCCCTATTGTCAATTAGTTTTGGGGTGGAACCTCAACTTTCCTTGATAGTATCACTTCCCTACTTATCCTAAATTAGAGGTCTTGATGTCTTTGTTTTTATTGTTGAAGTTTATCTAATGATTTCTTGATAAATAAATAAAATAAGTTGGTCGTGCCTTATTCTCTATCTTAGACACCATTTGAAATGATTAGTCATGAAAAATTCTTAATCAGTCCCCAATGTCATTGGATACTATTTCTGTTTTGTCTCTAAGAAAAGGTCCCTATAGAGCCATTTTCTACTAGTGCAATTAACCTTTTTTTTTAGTATAAGAGTAAATGAATAATGCCAAACAAATTTTAGCATTCAAAATCCTAAACATGAGATTATTTTTGTCGTCTATATATAACACATGACTCACACCTTCTAGTTCTCATAACATATATTTCACTTTCATAGTTTCCAAACACTCGGAATTTAGGAAGTCGTGACTCGGAAATACATAATAAAATATGACTTCTCCGAAGATATGGAAAACCCAATAATATTGCTAATCTTGTTATGTTTGATTAAATTTCTCTGTAATTGTGTGTGTGTATGTGTGTGTGTGTGTGTGTTTTTTTTTTTTTTTTTTGCCAAAGTTAGGAACAGGCAGAGGAAAATTCACACACACGGGTACCATGTTTGAACCCAAAACCACTTGGGAGCACACCAAAAACTTGGGCTAATCCAACTTACACCCCGTCACAAATACCAAACTGTTTCTTGATGTATATTATGGGGTTGGTTGGACAGTAATTAATCAAAATGATTGTAGCAAACAGCTAGGAAAAGAAGAAATTTGTAAATTCGTCTAGAAATACATTATAGAAACCATATATCAAAAACAAATACAAGGCTCAAATACGTCCCCTCCTCCTGTTGATCCTCTTGGCTACCTCCACAAACCATTCATGCTTCTTGTTTGTCCAAATGTCCCCATAAATCACTCCGATTATTAGACCACTAATAATTCCTGGCAGAACCACGTACCAGTCTAGTTCAATTTGAAACCCAGAGTCTTCATCTTCTTCGAAGATTGATGGCGGTAGCGGTCTTGAGCTCTCACATTTCTTTGACAAAGGCTTTCCACACAAACCCGAGTTTCCAACATAGGAATCTTCTAGGAATGTACCAAATTGTTGACCGAGTGGTATAGGCCCCCAAAGATGGTTATGGGAGACATTGAAATATGCAAGGAAATTGAGTTGTGCCAAATTACCGGGGATCCTTCCTGAGAGCTGATTTTGGGAGAGATCTAATGATTCAAGAGCTGCCAAGTTCGCTAAAGATGAGGGGATGAGACCAGTGAGAGTGTTGTTGGAAAGGCTAAGCATATGAACACCTCTTAGATTCCCGATGATACCTGGAATCTCTCCTTCAAATCTATTACTCGATAAATCTATCGATCTTAAAAGATGAGGGACCGCAAAATATTTCAACTCAACACCTTTTGCAAAAGTTGTGATCCAGTATGGAACATTCATATGTGAGCTATTAAAGGTCCAAGAGACCTGAAAATAAATTTGGTGATTCTCACCGGCAACAAATTTCATGGAATTCCAGTTGTCTAAGTAGTTAGAGGGCAACTTACCTGAAAAACCATTGTTAGATAAATCAATGATGCACAACTTCGGGAACTCATGGTTTGTTGCAGGCTTCCCAATCATGCCATGAAAACCATTGGACCTCAAACTGAGATATTGTAGAGCTGGAAGTCCCCCTAACCAAGATGGGAAGATGTCACTCAGCTGATTGTTTCTAAGGTTAAGAAACTCTAGTCGAGTGCAATTGACCATTGATCTTGGTACCTTCCCTTGTAATTGATTGTAACTCAAATCAACCATTTTCAAATTATTTTCGGCCGGACATATTTTCGGAATACTGCCGTGAAAAGAATTGTAGCCCAGGACCAATATTTCCAGAGAACTGGAGTTTCCCAAACACCATGGAAGCATGCCAGTAAGGCTGTTGTTGATCAAGGAGAGAAAATGTAAACGATTCAAGTTGCAGAACGAGCGCGAAATTTCTCCACTATAATTATTGTCTGCGGCATTATAAAATTGGATTGACTGTGGTGGAATTGGGAGTGATCCTTGTAACATATTGGACTGGAGATCCAAAGAATTTAGATTCAGCCATGGGAGAATGATTGGATCTTGGTCAAATCCTGTTAAGAAGTTATAAGAGAGGTGGAGAGTCAACAATGTTTCTCTAGTTGCGTTCCACACCCATTTTGGTATTCGCCCATGGATGTTGTTGTTACGAAGGTCTAGGTACGACAATTCGTATTGATTTTTTAAAAATTCTGGAAACTCTGTTAAGTTGCACGAACTCAACTCCAGAGCTTGAAGCTGGGGAAAAGTAGCACCCAAATTGGGTTTGCTCTGCAACAGAGATAACTTGTTGTTTGATAATCGCAGGAACTTCAACTTTTTGAGCTTGGAAAACAGATCAAACTCAATTAACCCACTCAAGTTACTATCGGAAAGGACAAGATATTCAAGATTTTTGAGATTGGAAAACTGATCAAACTCAACTAACCCACTCAAGTCATTATGGGAAATGACAAGATATTCAAGATTTTTTAGCTGAAAGAACGACCCAGGAATTTCTCCTTGCAAATTGTTACCCACGAGGCTTAGATAACTTAACTGGGTCAGGTTAGCCACAAAAGATAGGAATTCACCCTTTATGTGGATATTGTCAAGGACCAAAGTGCAGAGCTTGGTTAGCTTTCCAACCCATGACCAAGAATCAATAAATTGGCCTGTGGAATAACTATTTGAAATGCCATAAAAGGAGGACATGCCAAGGTAACTGAGTTGGGTAAGGTTTCCCAGGGAAGATGGAACAAGGGGGGAAAATTGACAGTAGGAGATGTCCAACAGACTTAAGGCATGAAGGTTTCCGAGGGAAGCAGGAAGTTGGCCAGAGAAATTTGTGTAGGCAACATCCAATTCCTTGAACAAATTGCTCCTGTTAAAGGTGGGAAAATAACCTGTTAGGTTTGAGTTATAGCTCACAACAAGAATCTCTAAGCTTGGTAGGTGGAAAATGCCTACTGGAAATTCCCCATTCAACTCACAACTGTCAAGTTGGAGAGATATGAGAGAAGATGCATTGACCAAGGTATCAGGCACAGTGGATTGTATCACTACCCAATTAAGATGAAGTTGTTTTAGGTTCGTCAAGTTTTGAACCAGGCTTCTCATGTTTCCCTTGGTCAATTTTAAAGAGTTACTATAAACAGGAAATTTCTGATGATTGAACGACAGATCAAGGGTAGACAGCTTCGATAGCATTGAAATTTCTGATGGAATTTGGCCATAAAACAAGGAATTTGAAAGGTTGAGACATGTTAGACTCGAAAGATCTTGACCGAACCTTGATTGTATTTCAGAGAAATTGAAGTGATTATCTGAAAGGTCAAGCCTCTGCAGATGAACAAGGCGGAAGAGACTGTTGCTGGAATTGATAGAACCGTAAAGACAGCTGCTGCTGAGGTCAAGGCCAACAACATGGCTAGAGTCCTCATCACACTCAACACCATCCCATGAACAACAATTACTCCGATTCTGATCTCCTTCTAGCGTCCAAAATGCAACCTTCGGATAAGCAAGAGGATATGCAGAAACAGACTTACTAATTGCAAAGCTTTCCTTGAACTGCAACAAGGCTGAGCACTCATCAAACTGGCCAAGTGCCTGAGTCTGTACAAGTAGAAAACAGTGAGTCGCATTGAGTAATAGCAAAAGAAAACAACGTATAGAAATAAACTTTGACGGCCACGATTCCATTCCCATATCTCACAGCTATGTTTTCTGATTATGGAAATGCTTATGGCTCTTACGTAATTAAGGATCGAGAAATCCACCTCCTTTTATAGACACAGCTCATGCAAAATAATCAAGGAAAATGGGGATGCTTGATGAGCGGGGATGAAGCCAAATCAATCACTCCAATACTTGAGCTAGTTTTACAGGGTGATCCTGACTAAACCAAAGTATCGTGACTCAAGGGGCATGATCGCAAGGCCGAAGTCAAGTCGTCTGCAGGATTGATATTTATCTTGCTCGAAACTTTGTTTCACAGTCAAAGTCTTTTGCATGTAACATCGATCTCTCTCTCTAGCTAATCATTACCACAAACACTTGCTGTCAAACTATAATTATTAAAAGAAGTGACATCATCGAACCCAAATGTGTTGCCTGCTGAGGAGGGCATTTCCCTCCTCCACTCTCTTTTATTTCCATTTTATTCTTTTAAGTAAGTGAAAAAAATCTTGTGCTGACTTGGTCTGAGTCGTGCTTATGTCTAAGTACCCATTGCATTTTTAATCTAATTCCCCAAATTCAATCATTCTCCCAAAACTTCCTCTAAAATTTTTCATTTTCTCTACATCAGTTTACCCCGCATCTGAAGAAGTGTACTGCGATCTCTCTATTTTTTTATTATTTTTTTTATCATTGTTGTCAGTTTGGCATCTTTGTTTGCAATATGTCCAGTGGTGGTTCTACATGGAGGCGAACAAGGCTACAGCCTGGCCCAAAATTTTCCAACCAAAAAAAGTACATATCTTTATCCCAACCCCTTAATAATAATAATAATAATAAAAGAAATGAGCTTGTGTGATGCATTGATGACATTTTTTTAAGTGTAATGAAAGTGAGTGGACTTTGTTTTCAAATAATAAGCATGGTTTTATGATGGGAAATTTATGCATATTGTTTTGATGGTTTATTGAATATATTATACATTCAATTGTTGAACTTAATGTTTTTAGAAAGTGTTTGCATTATATTTGGGTTTTGGCATATTTGAGTATCTTGAGTTATATATATGGATCTTGAGAATTTATATCTATGTTTGGCTATGTTGGGGGCAGTGTCTAAAAAATCGACATTATCGCCGAAATATCGGCGATAATTTCGTTTTTTTGGGAAGCCGATAATCTGAGAACAAACCAAGCATTTTTCGTCCAAATATCGAAATTGTCGCCGAAAATATCGCCGACATATCAATCCCGATATTATCGAGCAACATCGACGCCATGGAAGATCTGGAGTTTAGTGGTAGGGACTGGTTTTTGCCCTTGGCAGCCATGGAAGTGACCCCATGGAGAAGAAGAAGAAGCTTCGGTGGTGGCAGCTGGAGCAAGAAGAAAGAGAGAGAGGTAAAAAAGGAAGTAGGAAAAAGAATAAAGAAAGAGGAAGACGGGAGGAGAGAGAGAGAGAGAGAGAGAGAGAGAGAGAGAGAGAGAATAAAAAAGAGAGAGGGGAAAATATTATAAAAAAAGAGAGAGGGGAAATATAATAAATATCTTTTCCTTTTTTCTTTTTTTCTTTGTTTCCTTTCAATCCCTTCCAATTATTTCAATAATATTATCAATAATTCCATCATTTTCTCTATTTCAAATGTCGTATATTAACAAAAAGTTCTAAATATGATGAAGAAAATATACTTAAAAAGATTGCTTATATAAAATAAAAATATAACAACAAGGGATTATAATTTATCCCAAAAAAAAAAATAGCCACTCATGTGGCTTATCTCTAGTTTTTAGTTCATACAATCTATTGTTCAAGCCTAAAAATCTACAAAAACCAACCAAAATCCACAAAAACTCACCAAATTTTCTTAATACATTTATACTTAACCTTAATTATTTATTCGATAATTTCAACATTTATCATGTAGTATTTATAACATCTCGATAAATCTAGGTATGGGCATTTGTGGCGGTAATTAATTATTTATTTGATAATTTCAAACATTTATCATGTAGTATTTATAACATCTTTAAAAATGTCTGTAATCTAGGATAAATTTCTATATTAAAAAACACTAAGGGGATTCGAACCCCTCCCATTTTACTCCTTCAACACCTTAACCACCATATCACTTATGTCTTTGTGAAAATATGTTAAACTATTTATATATATATATATATATACATGGTTTTGTTTTGAATTCTTTTTGCAAGAAACAAATTTTCACATTACGTTTCTACTTTTGATGCAATGTATAAAGTGTAAAATATTGTAGTAATTCATTATATATAAATGATTATGGTGTGTTTAATCTTCTTTCATTAATTACTACATATTTTCTACACTCACAGTGTTTGCCAGCTCGCTATATAATCAACTTAAATAAGTTAAATCCATCATGTAATGTATTTCCTTCCCATTTTTTGTGATAAACTAATAGATAATTGACTAAAAAAACATCCTGCAAAGTTTCAATAAAAATTTCCAAGTTTTTCTTGCAATTTCCGTGGTTTTTATTCAATTTTTATCAATATCGATAATATCCCGATATTTCCATCGAAATTTCCGTGTTTTTGAACTACCGATATTTCCGATATCATCGATATTTTAGACCTTGGTTGGGGGTACGTAGGTGTTGATGTGAGATTATGGAAAGAAACGAGATATTAGTTATGTCAGTTTGAAGTGCTATAAGCACTCCCATATGTACCTTCCTGAATTTGGAACTTGAGATACTTGGATACGTTGGAACCAGGGCACCCTTGACGGGGTGTTTCGTAGACCCATAGTGGGCTAGTCTGCGTGCATAGGACTTGTCACAGGTTTACAAGTACTGAGGATTATGCTATACGTACTGGTGAGCTTAGTCCCAATTGGACGGCTCATTCCCTAGCCACATGGTCAATTGAGGATTCTTTCATGTGGACTAGTCAAACGATCCCCAATTGGATTGTTTCCCCGATACAAACTAGGTATATAAGTATATACCTATTATATTAAATACATATATGTGTTTATATATATATATATATCTATTCATTTGTTCTTGTTTATCGGTGAGGATACTTCCTCGCTCGCCATGCCAACGGGCACACGTTTTGAGAGATTAGTTTTTGTACTATGAGGAAAAGTTTGGTTGGATTTTTTAATAAAGTTTTATTGTGGGATTTCGGACTTAGTTTGGTTATGATGATTATGACGGTTTTGAATGCATATGGTTTTCAGCATTGTTTTCTAAACAGTGGGGTTATATTATGTTGGTTTCAATTGTGAACTAAACTTTGTTTTTGTCCACTCACACTTTCCTGTTTAGTGCCTCCCCAGACAGTAGCTACTTTCAAATCGAGCGACCGAGTCGAGATCTCTACTTTCGAACTCTGAGCCTCCGTAGGGCTCTTTTATTCATTTTATTTCCGTTGAACTTTGTTTTCTGTTTGTAATCTGAACTCAGTTGGAATGCTTTGTTATCGCCCTGTTAGGGCTTGATTTGTGAGGCTGAAGGCCTTTGTTGTAATTGTTGTTTGTTTTTTAAGCATGTTATCTGTTGGGATATACTTAAATGTGTTTTAAACAAGTTGAAAATTTTGGGAAAAGTCCAATTTTCAGGGGAGACTCTACTGAATTTTAGGCAAAGAGTCTCGTTCTTTAGTAAGTGGGCCCAACATCTGTGTGATGGCTGAACTTTCCCCGGATTCGTCCCAGATTCTGAGGAATTCAAGGCGGGTCTTGTCAATACGGATGTTAGAACTCAAACCCAAAACCTTTCTTGGAAAGAGCATCTTCTCCGAACCACTTTAATAGCGGGTGCTTTGCTCGAGAATGCTTAATTTTAATGTAGTCTATACAACCTCTATTCCTTTTTTCTAGTACAAGTTATAGTCTAAACTAAAGGGGATAGAGATTTCTCACACACGCACAAATATGATGGCATGGGTGCTCGAACTTGGGACCTTAGGTTTACAAGTTAAGACCCTTTTTCACTAGGCTAGACCCTGTTGGCGACTTTTATTCCTTTTATTTTTTGGTTTTGCTGGTTTTGTAGTCTTTCTTAGTTTGTTGTTTTTATTGTTTTGTCGGGTTTGGTGGCTTCTTTTATTGGTTGTTTCTACTATTGAATGTTGGAGTTTCTATATAGAATAGTAAGTGTTCTTGCACAGAAGGTATATGAGGAAACGTTTCAGAGAGAAAAGAGAGAGAGAGGGAGTCTGTTAGCAAATGATTGTATTATGCACACTACGTGTGTGTTCTCATTTCACTATCACCATATTCTATATCAGTACAAAAAATGATTCAGCCAACACACAATTGTACCAGCCTGTGAGCTGTACACTTGGCATGAATCTGGACATGTTAGTCCAACAATATGTGATGGCATATGAGCCATACACCTGTCTAAACTAACAATTGAACCTGAAAACAATTTATACTTCAACACTCCCTTCTAAATTGTTAACTAGTTTAACACCAAGCAATCCTTTAAGATAGTTGAACCGATCTTTAGGCAAAGCTTTAGTGAAAATGTCAACCACTTGTTCTTCAGACGTGCAGTATCTCAAGTCCATAAGCATCTCGTATGAAATGATACCTGCGGTTGATGTGCTTAGTTTTCTGATGGAAAACAAGGTTCCTTGTCATGGCAATGGCAGAGGTATTATCTACCATTAATGGAGTTGCCTCAGTCTGCAATTCTCCAAAGTCTTCAAGCACAAATCTCAGCCATATAGCCTATGTAGTAGCCTTACTTGCGCTGACATATTCAGCTTCAGCTGTAGAGAGGGCTACACTATGTTGTTTGACTGATGCCCAAGAGAATGCTCCACTACCAAAGGAGAAGGCATAGTCGGAGGTGCTTCTCATGTCATCTTGGCTTCCACTCCAATCACTGTCACAATATCCAATTAGGATAGCCTCTTTTCCCTTCTGAAATTCAATACCAAAATCAATAGTTCCTTGTATGTACCTCAAGACCCTCTTAGCTGTTCCATAATGCTTCTTGGTAGGACAATGCATAAATCTAGCTAGTAAGCTAGCTGCAAACATTATATCTGGCCTTGTGGCTGTTAGGTACAGCAAGCTCCCCACAATTTTCCTGTATTCATTCTCATCAGTAGGTTCACTGCCATCATCTTTACATAGCTTCTCACTTGCCACCAAGGGAATGCTAACAGACTTGCATTGCTTTAAGCCAAACTTACTTAACAGAGTCAAGGCATATTTCTTTTGACTTATGAAGATACTCTTTTCAGTTTGAATCACAGCCATACCAAGGAAATTATATAAAAGACCCAAGTCAGTCATCTCATACCTTCTCATCATTTCAGATTTAAACTCTGCAATCAATTCCCCACTGCTTCTGGTATACACAATGTCATCAACATAGATTGAGACAATTAGAGTTCTTGAGTCTTCCTTAGTTTTGCAATACAATGTGGCTTCACTCGTGCTTCTGACATATCCACAGCTGGTGAGGTAGGCATTGATCTCTTCATACTAGGCTCTTGGAGCTTGTTTTAACCCGTACAGAGCTTTCTTCAGTTTATACACCTTATCTTCATAGTTTGGAACCACAAATCCATCCGGTTGATCAACATAGACTTCCTCCTTAAGCACACCATTTAGAAATGCAGACTTGACATCTAATTGGTATAGTTTCCACCCTTTTTAAGCTGCCAAAGCTATGAGAGTTCTAATCATGTCAAGTTTGGCCACAGGAGCAAAAGTCTCATTGAAGTAAATTCCAGGCTTTTGTGCATAGACTTTGACAACCAGCCTAGTTTTGTGCTTCTGTATTGAACCATCAAGATTCAATTTGGTTTTATAAACCCATTTGACACCAATTACTGGCTTTTCCTTTGGTATGTTAACCAATTCCCATGTTGCATTCTTCTCAATCATCTTTATTTCAGCCTCCATTGCTTTCTTCCAAGCAGGATCTTTTGAGGCTTCTTCATAATTCTTTGGTTCAATAACACTCATGTTACATCTTGCATAAATCTCAGCGATGTCTCTGAGTTTCACAGGAGTTTCAGTCTGTGTGACATTCTCTGGTTCAGATCTAGAAAGGCTTGAGTTCTCAAACTGAGGTTCCTGTGTAGATGAGTCTGCAAGTTCACTCTCCAAGGCAGTGTCTCTTGTACCATCTTCAAGACTCATGGGAATTGAGATGTGCTGCACACTCTGATTTTCCCAATCCCACAGAGAATCTTCATCAAAGATTACACTCCTAGAAACAGCAATCTTGTTGGTTTGTAAGTTGTAGACCCTATATCCCTTCTGACACTTACCATAACCAACAAAAATACATTTAGTTACCGAGTCATCCAATTTGGACCTCAATTGATTAGGTACATGATAGTAGCAAACATAACCAAATACCCTCAGATGTTTTATTCTAGGCTTTCTCCCACTAAATGATTCAAATGGAGTTGAATCATTTAATGCTCTAGTTGGACATCGGTTTTGAATGTAAGCAGCTGTGTTTACTGCCTCTCCCCAAAACTTATAAGGTAATTTCTTCTCATGCATCATTGCTTTACTCATCTCTACAATAGTCCTATTTTTTCTCCCAGCAACTCCGTTTTGTTGAGGTGAATAAGCCATAGTCAGCTGTCTTTCCATACCAATCTCTTCACAGAACAACAGAAATTCAGTGGAAGTATACTCTCCACCTCTATCACTTCTAAGCTTCTTGATCTTATAGCCACTTTGTAACTCCACCATAGCCTTAAACTTCTTGAATATATTAAATACCTCAGACTTATACTGCATGAAGTACACCCAGTACATTATAGTGCAATCGTCAATGAATATCAAAAATATTTGTTCCCACCGATTTTTGTAGACTGCATTGGTCCACAGACATCTGAATGGATAAGCTCCAGTGGCAGATTTGCTCTCCAAGTCTTCTCTTTACCAAAGGCTTCTCTATGTGCTTTTCCCATTACGCATCCTTGGCAAATTCTCTTTGCATCCTCAATTTCTGGCAATCCGTAGACCATTTCCTTTTGTTGTAAGCTTTGAAGATTAAGGTGGCCAAACCTCCTGTGCCAACACTAAGTAGTGTCTTCCAAAGTGACCTTCATAGCTATAGATTTTTCATACTTCAAAGAAAGTGGGAAACATCTATTCCCTGTCATTGGAACTCTAGCAACAAGATGGTCCATTGATTTATCATTAAAATATCTCTACCAATGAATTACCAAACAACAGAAAATAACCATGCTCCACCATCTGACCAACACTAAGAAAATTTTCATCAAGACCTGGTACAAGCATGACTTCCTTGATATGTCTAGGCCCATATTTAGTGGTAATTACTAAAGTCCCTTTTCCAGTGGCCTGCACCAGTTCCCCAATGCCCATTTTTACCTTTGCAGTGACATTAGTGTCTACATTAATTAGAAGGGATTCATGTGAGGTCATGGGGTTGCTACAAGCACTATCCACATACCACACATCATTGTTTGTCACTATAGAAGCAGAATGACATGCCTAAAACATTGTACCTTCTTCCTTCTTATGTGTCGCATAGTGAGCTGTCTGAGCTGATTTGCCTCTGCATTCCTTTGCCAAATGACCAAACTTATCACAGTTATAGCATTTAGGTTTGCCTTTGAACCAACAAGCACCATAGTGAAGCTTGTCACATGTCTTGCAAGGAACCTTCACCCCTTCATTCTGATTTTCCTTCTTAAAATTGGTTTCAGGCTTTGCATCCCATTTCTTTCCTTTTTGTGACTTCCAGCTCTTCTTAGATTTCGAGCTACCACCTTGTCCTGAGTTTGATTGTTCTCTGGGACTTACACTTAGGCTAGAGAATGCCTTTTCTGGCATTTTCTCAGTATGCCTTTGCAGCCTCTATTCATGGGATTTCAAGGAGCCTATAACCTCCTGAACTTCTATAGTCTCAGTGTCTTTAGTTTCTTCTATTACTTCAGCAATAGAATCATACTCCCTAGATAAACTAATCAAAAGTTTCTGCACAATCCTTTGATTAGTAATCTCCTCACCATATGCTTTCATTTGATTTACTAACTCAAGCAGCTTAGTTATATAATCAGATAAGGAATCACCCTCTTCCATACGAGTGTACTCAAATTCCCTTCTAAGTGCTTGGAGTTTTATAGATCTTACCCTCTTATCTCCTCTGAATTCTTGCTGCAGAATATCCCATGCTTCTTTAGCCGACTTCTTCAAGGCGATTCTGGGAAAAATATCATCAGAAACTGCACCTTGTATCAGTCCCAAAGCCTTGGCATCCTTTGCAACGTTCTCTTCCAAAGCAAGCTTTTGAGCTGCAGTCAGAGCTTCTCCTTCTTCCTTCTTCACAGGTTGCTCATACCCATTTTCAACCATATCCCACAGCTTGTGAGACTTGAAGATTGTGCACATCTTTATTCTCCAGAAATCGTAGTTGCTTCCATTGAAGATGGGAGCATGGCTCACCCATTCCAAATCCAGCCATTTGAGACCAGAAGCAGAGGTTACCTCAGCTAGCTTACTACGATTCCACAACGCCCAGATTCAGATCTAGAACCTGGCTCGCGATACCATGTTGGAGTTTCTATATAGAATAGCAAGTGTTCTTGCACAGAAGGTATATGAGGAAACATTTCAGAGAGAAGAGAGAGAGGGAGTCTGTTAGCAAATGATTGTATTATGCACACTACTCGTGTGTTCTCATTTCACTATCACTATATTCTATATCAGTACAAAAAGTGATTAAGCCAACACACAATTGTACTAGCCTGTGAGCTGTATACTTGGCATGAATCTGGACATGTTAGTCCAACAATATGTGATGGCATATGAGCCATACACCTGTCTAAACTAACAATTGAACCTGAAAACAATATATACTTCAACATTGAAATGTATCAAAATTTGTTATTTGACATAGTAGTTTTTTATAATAATAAAAATTTAATAAATGGATGTAACCAAAAACAATTTAATAAATGGATGGAGCACAACTTTTCTGTTAAATCATTAAAATGATCTTATTTTTTGGTATTATGATGATAGAAAATAATAATGAAGGGAAAAAATGATACTTCTGACCATATTAATTTTACTTATTTATACATATAAAACAAAAAGTAAAGAATGATAAAATATTCAAAAACCCAAAAAATATCCTTGATTAACCAAAATGCTAAAAGACTACAAATTATAAATTCCACCTAAGTAAATTATATGGAGGAAGTTACTCCCCACTTCATCCACATTCCTCTTCTTACTTCCCACTCCACTCCACCACACTTTTCTGTTTTCTTTTCGATTTTTTATTTACATTTTTGAATATCTATATATTTACCTGATGTAAAAAAGAAATTATATTTGCATATGGAAAAAAATAATATAATTGGCACACGCTAGTTATAATACAACTTGAGCATTGTAGAGTCACCAAACTCGACGCTATTTCAGTTCAGAATCAGATTGTACTCGTTCAAGTTGATTGAAAAAACAAAATGTTGCAACGCCCAACTTTCTATGTCGCTGCTGCTTCTTCTGCTCCATCGCCAATGCCTCGGTGAAGCAGACTCAGAAGAACTCATTTTCCACCATTTTCATCCTCTGCCTCAATTAAGGTTAGTGGGTCATGCCCGTTTCTCCAGTTCCATGCTCTTTGTTCCCAATGATTTCATCGAAGACCCAGCTACACTTAATTTCAGTTTTCTCTGAATCTGTAGGTCAAAACTTGATATCAACCCTCGAATTGATCCAAGAACTTCATTTCTGAAAAACCCAGTTCTATACGTGGTACAGTAGGAAAGTATGAACAAATTCCCATTTCGTCAGTTTTCTAGTTTGCCCAATTCAATTGCAAAAGATCCCACCTTTACAAACCCCACAACTTGTGGGAAATTTGGAAAAAGGAATTGGAATCCACTTCCTATTCCCCACAGAACAATTCCTGAACCCAAAGGGCAGGACCTTGATTTTGTGAATGTTGCAAACAGCCATCTAATTCACTCTGACTGGGCTAAGCTCAATTCCTTGTCCAATGGTCTAACTGCTTTCAGAGTGAAACATATACTGCTAAAGATTAAGCAGGACTATGTTCTTTCCCTTGAGTTTTTCAATTGGGTTGCAGCTCAAAATCCCACTTCACTTACCCTTGAAACACACTCCATGATTCTCCACATTCTCACCAAATACAGGAAGTTCAAGTCTGCAGAGTCTATTTTGAGAAAGGTTCTTGTCTCGGGTTCGATAGATTTGCCTTCCAAGTTGTTTGAAGTAATATTGTATTCGTACCGCTTGTGTGATTCTTCTCCTTGTGTTTTCGATTCTCTTTTCAAGACTTTTGCGCATATGAAGAAATTTAGGAATGCCACAAATACATTTTGTCAGATGAAGGATTATGGATTCTTCCCAACAGTTGAGTCTTGCAATGCATATCTGAGCTCATTGCTTGATTTACATAGAGCTGATATTGCTTTGGTATTTTATAGAGAAATGCAGCGTTGTAGGATTTCCCCGAATGTTTATACACTTAATATGGTTATATCTGCTTATTGTAAATTGGGAAAATTAGATAGTGCTGTTGAGGTCCTTGAGAAGATGGACAGCATGGGTTTTAGTCCTACAGTTGTATCATATAACACGCTGATTGCAGGACACTGTGATAAGGGTCTTCTGAGTTCGGCTTTGAAGTTCAAAAACTTGATGGCGAAGAATGGATTGCACCCGAGTGTGGTCACTTTTAACTCACTTATTGATGGGTTTTGCAGAGAAGGAAAACTAAAGGAAGCAAACAGAATTTTTAGTGAGATGAAAGCTGTGAATGTTGCTCCTGATACCGTAACTTACAATACTTTGATAAAAGGGTACAGCCAAGAAGGTAATAGCGAGATGGGCAATAGGCTTTTTGAGGAGATGTCAAGGAATCAAGTAAATGCTACTATCGTGACTTATAATGCATTGATATTGGGACTCTGCAAGGAGGGTAAAACAAAGAAAGCTGCATATCTTGTTAAAGAACTTGACAGAAAGCGCTTTGTCCCAAATGCCTCAACCTTTTCTGCCCTTATTGAGGGGCAGTGTGTGAGAAAGAACTCGGACCATGCCTTCAAGTTATGTAAAAGCATGATGAGGAGTGGTTATCATCCCGATGAGCATACTTTTAACATGCTGATATCTAGCTTCTGCAATAACAGGGATTTTGATGGAGCAGTTGAAGTCTTGAAAGAAATGTTTGAGAGATCTTTTGCTCTTGATTCAAGCATCTTATCTGATTTATGTCTAGGACTACGCAGATGCAGGAACGAGAAAATGGTAAAATTGTTATGCAGTGAGATGGAAGCTAGACGTCTCATCCCTCAAGGTTTTGACAAGGCAAAAATTCTCTCCCCTGTATTAGTGGAAGAAAACTGAACATTCGGAAATAACATGTAAAGGTGTACATTGTTTTCCTTGTACCTTTCAAAGAGAACGTTCTACGGTGTTTTGGATGCGGATTATTACTTGAGTTGCAAGAGGCCTTTGTTAATTGGTTTAATTTAACTCCTTTTCTCTTGAGCCATGCACTTGAACTTGCGCCAGATAAGTTCATGTAAACAATTCTCTGTGTCTTTGTTTTAAACAAGCCTTAAACATTGTTCCATACGAGACATAACCGTGGTAGATTGTAAGTTTAATTGAAGAATTAATTGGTGCATCAATGAAAAATAATGTCCGCAATAGAGACCTGAACTGCAAAAGCTTCCATACTAAATGCTGATGCTAATTTTGGTTAAAAGGTGTCAAATATGCATACAACAAATCAAACGTTCTCATCAGCTTTATGTAAAGTTGTCAGCATTACAATTTTCATATACCTAGGACCTGCTCAAAACCCACCTACTTAAATATATCAGAGGTTATAATTATGTCACGGCTCCTCTTCGCCAGCTTCAGCAGCAGCTATGTGAGAATCCAAAGTGTCTATCAGCTGCTCACTTACTGTTTTTGCCACAGATATCATGTCAAGAATGATGCTTGGATCTAGGCCGGCACCGCCCCGTTTGGTCAACCCACAAATGTGGCCTTGCCTATTGATGGAAATAGAAACAGCCGAGCTCATTTGTGATTCCTCTTCTGAAGTGGCATCTACAATATAGTGCCGACCTACCTGAGAAACAGATGGGCAGCAATCAATACAAGACAATAAACATTTGCAGTTTGCTGAAGGACAGAAGAGATGGTTAACTCATGTCACCTTTGTTAATGAAACTATGACAGGGACCCTAGACGTGTCAAATTGCAGAAATTCCTCATCGCTTACGTCAACCTCTGGTTGCTCATCGCCTGATGCACCGGCTGCAACATTTACTTTTGGGATGCCTGTATTACTCAAAGCAGCCTTTGGGAACATCAGTTTCTTTAAAAGATAAGTAATTTCTTTGGAAACTTAATACTAAACTTTATCAACAGCCAGAAATATCTTCTGTTGTTCTTACTTATTTACAGAACAGAAATAAATTGAGCATATCAAAACGGATAAGAAATATCAAGTACCTTTATAGCAGTACCTAGGGCATCTAGCAGATTCCCATCTG
The DNA here is from genome assembly GCA_020226455.1 of Prunus salicina. Taxonomy (NCBI): domain Eukaryota; kingdom Viridiplantae; phylum Streptophyta; class Magnoliopsida; order Rosales; family Rosaceae; genus Prunus; species Prunus salicina. The sequence continues at coordinate 22,108,929 of CM035344.1, forward strand.
AACTAACAACAAGGCCGTCGATGTAAAGATCCCAACAGATCTTTCCTTTTATAGACACAACTCATGCAAAATAATCAAGGAAAATGGGGATGCTTAATGAGCGGTGATCAATCACTCCAAGACTTGAAGTCAAATCGTCTGCAGGATTGATATTTATCTTGCTGGAAACATTGTTCCACAGTCAGAGTCTTTTGCATGTAACCACAAACATTGCTGTCAAACTATAATTATTAAAGTAGTGACATATAATCGAACATGATCGCTTTGAACATAATTTGTGACCCCAAATGTGTTGCCTGCAACCTGCTGAGGAGGGCATTTCCCTCCTCCACTCTCTTTTATTTCCATTTTATTTTTTTAGGTTAGTGAAAAAAATCTTGTGGTGACTTGGTCTGAGTCATGTCAGTTTGGCATCTTTGTTTGAAATATGTCTAGTAGTGGTTCTACATGGAGGGCGGACAAGGCTACAGCCTGGCCCAAAATTTTCCAACCAAAAAAAGTACATTTCTTTATCCCAACCCAAAAAATAATAATAATAATAAAAGAAACGCTATAACTGCCTAGTTGATCTCTCCTACTCTCCACCTTTTGGCATCAACTTTTCTGCATTTGAGGGTAAGGTTAATTCCATCCCTTAACTAGGTGTATTTTTTATGTTCATTAATAAAATTTACTTGTGCAGTTGAGTTTAATATGTAAGTTTTACCTAATCATCTTTGAAATCATGGATCCACCACTAAATCTGCCCCATGTTCTACCTTTTCTCTGAGGCTAAATGAGTGGTTTATTATTCGGGCATATCAGTTGTTTTAGAAATTTAGTTCTTTTGGGTTTTGTGAGGTAGGCTTCGGATTAAGTATTTTTAAGAACTTTTCATATTAAGAAGGGCGACAACATATTAAATTCACACACTATAAGGATGTTATGACTCAAACCCAAAACCTTTCTTAAAGAGAGCATTTGTTCCAACCAAGGTCTTAAATATCGATAGTTTCGGAAATATCGGTGGTTCAAAAATACGGAAATATCGATGGAAATATCGGGAAAATATCGATATCGATAAAAATTAGATAAAAACCACGGAAATTATGATAAATACATGGAAATTTTTAATGAAACTTTAGAAGAAGTTTATTTAGTCAATTATCTATTATTTTGACACAAAAAATTAAAAGGAAATGCATTGCATAGTGGGTTTGTGTAATTTAAGTTGATTATATTGCGACCTGACAAACTCTGTGACTTAGAAAATTTGAAGTAATTAATGAAAGAGAATTAAACACCCCTTAGTAATTTATTTATCATTTTTAGTACAATATTTTACACTTTATAAATTGCATGATAAGATACATGAGTAACTTTATTTCACGTTATTCACTGGACATGGTACACGTTGTTACTTCTATTAATTTATCAAAAATTGAAAAATAATTAAAGATGTAAACCAACTTGATTTGTCATGAAAATTAAGCACTTTATCATGCTTAAAAAATAATAGTGAAGATTGAAAATTAACTAAGAACATAAATAAATTTATCCAATGAAGAATTAAATAGGAAATAAAGAAAATGATTATAGAAATTTAAGTAATTAAGCAACAATTTGTTTCACGTTATTCATTGGACATGGTACACGTTCTTATATTTATTATTTATTATTTATTAAAAATTGAAAAATAATTAAAGATGTAAACCAATTTGATTTTTCATGAAAATTAGGTAATTTACCATGCTTAAAAAATAATATTAAAAATTGAAAATTAATTAAGAATATAAATAAATTTATTCAAAGAAAAATTAAATAGCAAATAATGAAAATGATTATAGAGATTTAGGTAATTAAGTAACAATTTAAAGGAGAATTTAGAAAAGAAATAATGAATAATAAAATAGAAATTGTTGCCAAGTACTTTCACGTTTGAAGTGATTCCATAGTTTATAGTTCCCAAGTACTTTCCCTGCCTCCCTCTCCCACTTCCCAAGGTTTTTTTTCCTTTTTTTTGTCTGAACTCTCCCACTTTCCAAGGATTTTTTTCCTTTTCTTTGTCTGAACTTCCCAAGGTTGCAGATACACATACACGCAACCTGCCTTCTCTCTCTCTTTTGGGCAGTCACCCATCTCTCCCTTTTTTATTTTATTTATTTATTCCTCTTCTTCTTCTTCCGTTTCACACACACACTCTCTCTCTCTCTCTCTCTCTCTCTATCTCTCGGTCACTCTTCTTCTATCTCTCGGTCACTCTTCTTCCTATTCCCTCTTCTTCCTCTTCCATCACAATCCAAAACAGTAAAACATAAAGACCCACTCCATACCTTTTTTCCCTCTTCTTCCCTTCTCTCTCTCTCTCTCGCTCTCCTCTATCTGTTTTTTTTTTCTTTCTTCTTCTATCTCTCCGTCTCTTTCCCTGCTTCCTCTTCCCTCTTCTCTCTCGCTTCATCACAATCCAAAACATCAAAACATAAAAACCCACTCCATAATTTTTTTTTCCTCTTCTTCCCTTCTCTCTCGCTCTCCTCTTTGTGTTTTTTTTTTCTGAGTTAAGATTGAGTTGAGAGACAGAGAAAGATTGAGTTTCAGAGGCTGAGGAATTCATCTGAAGGCTGGGTTTAATTTTGAAAGTTCATATCGCGATATTATCGATAATATCGCGATATATTGTCCATTTAAAGCTGCAACTTGAACGAAAATATCGTTATTGAAATATCGGCGAAATTATCGATAAATTGACGATATATACATGGGAATGTGCTAAAATATCGCTGCCCCAAAAAAACGATAATTTCGCCGAAATTTCGGCGAAAATATCGAAATTTAAGACCTTGGTTCCAACCACCTTAATAGCGGAACAGACTTTTGATTGCAAATCTTTTCTTGAATTGTAACAAGGCAGAGCACTCATCAACCTGGTCAAGTGTCTGAGGCTGAACAGATAAAATACAGTAAGTAGCAATGAGTAACAGCAAAATCAAATAACGTACAGATATAAACTTTGACCACCGCCATTCCATTCTCGCTTTTATAAAAATTAATATTTGGAAGTGAGAAAATTACAAAAATTAATAAACGGAGAAGGTGAACAGAAATTGCTTGAAGTCAAGTCGTTTGCTCAGAGTCTGTCTCCATGTAGACTTTTAAGTCATTAAGGCTAACCATTCAAAAGTCCTTAAAGTCTTTTCTAAGAACTTAAATTTCAGTTGGTCAAAAGTTGATAGCAATTTTGTCTGGGATTTGCACTTAACCCAAACTTCAACTCCCAATCCAATACGAAACAAATTTATGCAAAACATGTCAATTTTAATTTTCAATTAAAACCAATAACCAAATAGCGCAAGACGGTGTTGATGAAGCCCCCTCTGGCTGATGATGACTCAAAGATTAATCTTAGGTTAGCTTATTACTAAAATAGTTTGTTAGTCTCTAAATACATAAAAAAACGATAGCAATTAATCAGCTAGAATCAAGAAATTCTCAAGACATAACTTGCAATCCACTTTATTAAACCATACACATTTTCAAATTTGGCTACTCGAGAACACTACATATTTGACTACTTATTGAGAAATACATTACAAATATATTATTGAACATCTACAAATAACTTACACCACCACATATGCAAAATATACTACACAATTGGTACCACGAAACCTCACACAACAACAACATATTATTCTTTGAAGGCTCAAATACTTCCCTTATGGACACACCAAACATGCATACGTAAACACAGATTCATGGCCTTGGGTTAAGTTCTGCGTCCCCTCCTAGCCCTTGTGCCTCTTGGCTTCCTCCTCCTGCTAAATGTCTCCACAAACCATTCGTGCTTCTTTGTTGTCCATATGTTCCCAACAACCACTCCAACTATCAGACCACTAACAACTCCTGGCACAACCACGTACCAATCTAGTGCAATTTGAAATACAGAGTCTTCATCTTCTTCCACGATTGATGGTGGTGGCCGCGTTGAGCTCTCAGAATCTTCACATTTCTTTGGCAGATACTTTCCACACAGACCTGAGTTTCCTTCATACGAGTCCTCCTGGAATGTATCGAATTGTTTGCCAAGTGGTATAGGCCCGGAGAGATGGTTATGGGATACATTAAAATATGCAAGGAAAGTGAGTTGTGCTAAATTACTCGGGATCCTTCCTGAGAGCTGGTTCTGGGAGAGATCTAACGATTCGAGAGCAGCCAAGTCCCCTAAAGATGAGGGGATGTGACCAGTGAGAGAGTTGTTGGAAAGGTTCAGCAAAACAAGGCCTCTTAGGTTCCCAATGGGACCTTCTGGAATCTCTCCTTCAAATCTATTACTTGACAGATCTATGAGTGTGAGAAGATAAGGGGTCCTTTCATATTTCAACTCAACACCTTTTCCACTTATTGTCATTGCGTAATCACTACGAAAGTATTTTCCACCGACTTCATCCGAATTTACTTCAAAATAAGTTCGCCGGTTTTCATCAACATATTTCATGGAATTCCAGATCTCTAAGTAGTTAGAGGGCAACATACCTGAGAAACCATTGTTAGATAAGTCAATGATGTGCAACTTTGGGAACTCATGTTTAGTTGCAGGCTTCCCAATTACGCCATGAAATCCACTAGACCGCAAAATGAGAATCCTTAATTCTGGAAGTGCCCCTAACCAAGATGGGAAGATGTCACTCATCTGATTGTTTGCAAAATTAAGAACCTCTAACTGAGTACAATTCATCACCCCTCTTGGTAGCTTCCCCTGCAACTGATTATAACTAAAATCAACAATTCCCAGACTAGTTTTGCTTGGACATATTGGAGGAATATATCCATTAAACAAATTGTTCTGCAGGGCCAATATTTCCAAAACACTAGAGTTACCCAAACATTGTGGAAGCATGCCACTGAGGTTGTTGTTGGACAACTCGAGAATTTGGAGATTATTGAAGTTGCAGAACAGAGGTGAAATTTCTCCAGTATATTCGTTGTTGTGGACATCATATAATTTGATTGATTGCGGTGGAATTGGCAGAGGTCCTTGTAACATGTTAGACTCAAGAGACAGAATGGTCAGATTCGGCCATGGGAGAATGCCTTGATTTTGGTCAAATCCAGTTAAAAAGTTGTAATCAAGAGAGAGTTTTGACAAAGTTTCTCTAGTTGCATTCCAGAACCATTTCGGTATTGGGCCGTGAATATAGTTGCCAGAAAGGTCTAGCCTAGTCAATTCGGATTGATTTTTCAAAAAATTTGGAAACTCTGTTAAGTTGCAGAAGCCCAGTGCTAGAGTTTGAAGCTTTGGAAGAGTAGCACTTAAATCATTTTTGATCTCCACAGATAACATGTTGTTCGATAATTCAAGGCCCTTCAACTTTTTGAGCTTGGAAAACTGATCAAACTCAACCAACCCACTGAAGTTATTACGGGAAAGACTAAGATATTCAAGATTTTTGAGTTGGAAGAGCGACCTAGGAATTGGTCCTGATATTTCATTATCGGACAAGTCTACAAATTCAAGTTGTGTCAGGTTAGACACAAAAGATGGGAATTCTCCCATCTTGCCTTTGGAAACGTCATTAAATGAAGACATGGAAAGGTAACTGAGTTGGGTAAGGTTTCCGATTGAAGATGGAACATTGGGATGAAAATTACACAATGAGATGGAAAACACAATCAAGGAATGAAGGTTTCCGAGGGAGGTAGGCAGTTGGCCAGAGAAATTCGTGCTGGCAACACCCAATTTCTTGAAAACATTGCTCTTGTTAAAGGTGGGAAAATAGCCTGTTAGGTCTGAGTTATAGCTCACACGAAGAACCTCTAAGTTTGGTAGCTGGAAAATGCCAACTGGGAATTCCCCATACAACCCACAATGGTCAAGTTGGAGAGATGTAAGAGAAGATGCATTGACCGAGATATCAGGCACAGTGGAGTATATGTCTACCCCACTAAGATGAAGCTTTTTTATGTTGGTCAAGTTTTGAACTAGGCTTCTCAGGTTGCCCTTTGTCAGTTTCAAAGGGATACTATCATCAACTTTCTGATAATTGAAAGACAGATCAAGGGCAGACAGCTTCGATAGCTTTGAAATTTCTGATGGAATTTGGCCAGAGAATAAGGAATTTGAAAGGTTGAGATACGTTAGACTCGAAAGATCATGACCAAATCTTGATGGTATTTGAGAGAAATTGAAGTGATTATCTGAGAGGTCAAGCCTCTGCAGATGAACAAGGTGGAAGAGAGTGTTGTTGGAATTGATAGAACCGTAGAGACAGCTGCTGCTAAGGTTAAGGCCAACAACATGGCCAGAGTCCTCATCACACTCTACACCATCCCATGAACAACAATTACTCCGATTCCCATCTCCTTCTCGCGTCCAAAATGAAACCTTCGGATAAGCAAGAGGATCTGTAGAAACAGACTTGTTAATTGCAAAGCTTTCCTTGAACTGCAGCAAGGCTGAGCACTCATCAATCTGGCCAAGTGCCTGAGTCTGTACAACTAAAAAACAGTGAGTGGCATTGAGTAATAGCAAAATAAAACTACATACAGAAATAAACTTCGACCACCACAATTCCATTCCCATCGCAGCTTTCTTTTCTGATTATGGAAATGCTTATGGCTCTTACGTAATTAAGAATCGAGAAATCCACCTCCTTTTATAGACACAGCTCATGCAAAATAATAAAGGAAAATGGGGATGCTTGATGAGCGGTGATGAAGCCAAATCAATCACTCCAAGACTTAAAGTCAAGTCGTCTGCAGGATTGATATTTATCTCGCTGGAAACTTTGTTCCACAGTCAGTCTTTTGCATGTAAGCACAAACATTGTTGTCAAACTATAATTATTAAAAATAGTCACTCTCTAGCCCATCAAATGGAAATGGTGGAGATGCAATTGGTAGCGCTCTTCCATTAATGTAATGACTTGAAATCAAGTTTATCATCTTCAATCATAACTTATTCTACAAGTAATTTATTTCGTATTTATCACTCTGAAGTCATTAAGGCTGAAAAGTCTTGAACCAATTTATAAGTTGTTGAAAAATAATGCACATTTGGTGGAGACTTCTACAAGCTAGCAGAATTTTATAAAATAATTTAGAATGCAAAGCCGGTGGATGTATTCCCTAAACACTAGTCACTAACTTAATTGAAGCTACAATATGTGGCTGGAATTACAAGTTAATACCAGTTTACTAGAATAACCGACTTTACTACTTGGTTTGTTCCCTCTATAAAATTGGCCAAATTAGTAACACGAGAACTAAATTGGCTAATGAGGTAAAACACGGGGACCATTTCGACATTTAAGCCATCATTAAAATGATCTTATTTTTTTTGGTATTATGATGATAGAAAATAATAATTAAGGGAAAAAAATGACACTTTGGACCATATTAATTTTACTTATCTATATATACAAAACAATAAGTAGAGAATCTATATATATAGAGCAAAAGGTAGAGAATGATGAAACATTCAAAATACCAGAAAATGCCCTTAATTAATCCAAACATTAAGAACTAAAATTATTAATTAAATGAGGCTAAAATTATTATTTTGTTTATTTTAAAAGCCTCTTGCAGGCGTTGAAGCGCGTGCAGAGAGGCCAATAATAAAATATTCAAAAATCCAAAAAATATCCATGATTAACCAAATAGAAATTTAGTTATATACCCAATCTTAGACATAGTCTTATAAAGAAACCTCATACTATTTAAAAACTATAAACACACCCAAAAAAAACTCAAAAATTGACATCTGTCAATTTTTTCAATTTAATAGCTGTTTTTTTAGTTTATTTGTGTGTGTTAAATACCTATATTGCCCTAGTATTATGGATTTGAGAGAGAAAAATCAGATCTGCCTAGATTTGCTAAAAAAAAAAAAGATTTGCACAGATCTGCCAAAAAAACCAAGTTTGCCAAAAAAATCAAATCTTGCAAAAAATCAAATCAGATTTATTTTCTCCTTTATTGTTGGTGCTTTCTCTGGTGTTCGAGCAAGAGGAGCTTCCATTGAAGCTCAGTCTCAGGTCCAACTATATTCTTCATCTTTAATCTACAATTTTCAATATTTCACATTCGATTTCTTGTTCTAAAATCGTGCTTCTATTGATTTTTTTTCCGGATTGTTCAAGACCTCAAACGAACCTTGATCAAATGCTCTTAGCTCTACTCCTCTTCGCCACGTCGTCGTCGTCGTTTGGGTTAGACTTGAGATTTTTGAACTTTTGCTTCAATTATGTGTTTCTCTTCGGATTTTAGTTGATTTTCGAAATGTATTTTAAGATTTGATGATCGATTTATCTTTTATTACTATTTTAGTTATGGATCTTATTTTTGTTTAACAATGTACTTCTATGACAGAGTATTAACAATGTACTTTTATTACAGAGTATTAACAATATACTTCTATGACATAATAGTATTAACAATTTGGGCTCAACTTGTTTTGAGTTGGTCTGGTTTGTTCTTTCTTCATCTTTTCTTTGTTGGACATGTATTAGAAATAGCAACATGACAAGTATTAATCAACATGATAGTAAACTAGCAGTGTTATTATCCTAGACTGGAATATTACAGGAGTAGACATGCATTAAAAATAGGATGTCATATGAAACTAGCAGTGTTATTACCCTATACTAGAACATTACAGGGGTAGATATGCATTAGAAATAAGATGTCATTGGAAACTAGCAGTGTTACTACCCTAGATTGGAACATTACAGAGGGTAGACATGCATTAGAAATAGTATTTCATAGGAAACTAGCAGTGTTATTATCCTAGATTAGAACATTACAGCAATTAATCAACATGACAGTAAACTAGCAATGTTATTACCCTAGACTGGAACATTACAAAGGTATACATGCATTATAAATAGGATGTCATAGGAAACTAGAAATGTTATTACCCTAGACTGGAACATTATAGGGGTAGACATGCATTAGAAATATAATGTTATAGGAAAATAGCAGTGTTATTACCCTTGACTGGAACATTACAGCCATTAATCAACATGACAGTAAATGTGTGGAATATTACAATCATTAATCAACATGATACATTGATGAAGCTATGGTTTTCAAGACGTTTTGTTTGTAATGAATTGTTTGGGTTTTTTTATAAAATTGGGTTGGGTTTGTTTTGGGTGCTATTAAAATTTTTTGTGTTGGACTTCTTTTTTAAGTTGATCAATGGCAATCACGTAATTTATAGAAACTTAAACACCGATTTTTTATGTAGTAAATGAGTTTTAGGTGTGTTTCTAAAGTGCATTCTATGTGGAGTTTTTTTATAATTTCAGCCCCTATTTTAGGTATATTAGTGAAACTCCCTTAACCAAAATGGTAAAAGAGTACAAATTAATACAATATGGGTAAAATGTTAAAACACTAATTTGATCAATTATAAAATATAAAATAAATTCCACCTAAGTAATTATATGGAGGAAGTTACTCCCCACTTCATACACATTCCTTTTCCCCTTTTTACTTCCCACTTCACTCCACTCCACTCACATTCTTCTGTTCTCTTTTCGATTTTTTTATTTATATTTTGAATATCTATATATTTACCTGATGTAAAAAAGAAATTATATTTGCATATGGAAAAAAATATATATATAATTTAAAAAAGAAAAGGCCAATTGACACATGCTGGTTATAATATAACTTGAGCTTTGTAGAGTCACCAAACACCATGCTATTTCAGTTCAGAATCAGATAGATACCCGTTCAAGTTGTATCGTTTGATAAATAAATAAATAAATAAAAGTTGCAATGCCCAACCTTCAATATAGCTGCTGCTTCTTCTGCTCCATCGCCAATGCCCCGGTGAAGCAGACTCAGAAGAACTCATTTTCCACCATTTTCATCCTCTGCCTCAATTAAGGTCAGTGGGTCATGCCCGTTTCTCCAGTTCCATGCTCTTTGTTCCCAATGATTTCATCGAAGACCCAGCTACACTTAATTTCAGTTTTCTGAATCTGTAGGTCAAAACTTGATATCAACCCTCGAATTGATCCAAGAACTTCATTTCTGAAAAACCCAGTTCTATACGTAGTACAGTAGGAAAGTATGAACAAATTCCCATTTCTTCAGTTTTCTAGTTTGCCCAATTCAATTGCAAACGAACCCACCTTTACAAACCCCACAACTTGTGGGAAATTTGGAAAAAGGAATTGGAATCCACTTCCTATTCCCCACAGAACAATTCCTGAACCCAAAGGGCAGGACCTTGATTTTGTGAATGTTGCAAACAGCCATCTAATTCACTCTGACTGGGTTAAGCTCAATTCCTTGTCCAATGGTCTAACTGCTTTCAGAGTGAAACATATACTGCTAAAGATTAAGCAGGACTATGTTCTTTCCCTTGAGTTTTTCAATTGCAGCTCAAAACCCCACTTCACTTTCCCTTGAAACACACTCCATGATCCTCCACATTCTCACCAAATACAGGAAGTTCAAGTCTGCGGAGTCTATTTTGAGAAAGGTTCTTGTCTCCGGTTCGATATATTTACCTTTCAAGTTGTTTGAAGCAATATTGTATTCGTACCGCTTGTGTGATTCTTCTCCTCGTGTTTTCGATTCTCTTTTCAAGACTTTTGCGCATATGAAGAAATTTAGGACTGCCACAAATACATTTTGTCAGATGAAGGATTATGGATTCTTCCCAACAGTTGAGTCTTGCAATGCATATCTGAGCTCATTGCTTGATTTACATAGAGCTGATATTGCTTTGGTATTCTATAGAGAAATGCAGCGTTGTAGGATTTCACCAAATGTTTATACTCTTAATATGGTTATATCTGCTTATTGTAAATTGGGAAAATTAGAGAACGCTGTTGAGGTCCTTGAGAAGATGGACAGCATGGGTTTTAGTCCTACAGTTGTATCATATAACACGCTGATTGCAGGACACTGTGATAAGGGTCTTCTGAGTTCGGCTTTGAAGTTCAAAAACTTGATGGCGAAGAATGGATTGCACCCGAGTGTGGTTACTTTTAACTCACTTATTGATGGGTTTTGCAAAGAAGGAAAACTAAAGGAAGCAAACAGAATTTTTAGTGAGATGAAAGCCGTGAATGTTGCTCCTGATACTGTAACTTACAATACTTTGATAAAAGGGTACAGCCAAGAAGGTAATAGCGAGATGGGCAATAGGTTTTTTGAGGAGATGTCAAGGAATCAAGTAAATGCTACTATCGTGACTTATAATGCATTGATATTGGGACTCTGCAGGGAGGGTAAAACAAAGAAAGCTGCACATCTGGTTAAAGAACTTGATAGAAAGCGCTTTGTCCCAAATGCCTCAACCTTTTCTGCCCTTATTGAGGGGCCGTGTGTGAGAAAGAACTCGGACCATGCCTTCAAGTTATGTAAAAGCATGATAAGGAGTGGTTATCATCCCGATGAGCATACTTTTAACATGCTGATATCTAGCTTCTGCAATAACAGGGATTTTGATGGAGCAGTTGAAGTCTTGAAAGAAATGTTTGAGAGATCTTTTGCTCTTGATTCAAGCATCTTATCTGATTTATGTCTAGGACTACGCAGATGCGGGAACAAGAAAATGGTAAAATTGTTATGCAGTGAGATGGAAGCTAGACGCCTCATCCCTCAAGGTTTTGACAAGGCAAAAATTCTCTCCCCTGTATTAGTGGAAGAAAACTGAACATTCCTTGTACCTTTCAAAGAGAACGTTCTACGGTATTTTGGATGCGGATTATTACTTGAGTTGTAAGAGGCCTTTGTTAATTGGTTTAATTTAACTCCTTTTCTCTTGAGCCATGCACTTGAACTTGTTCCAGCTAAGTTCATGTAAACAATTCTCTCTTTGTTTTAAACAAGCCTTAAACATGGTTCCATACAAGACATAACCGTGGTAGATTGTAAGTTTAATTGAAGAATTAATTTGTGCATCAATGAAAAATAATGTCTGCAATAGAGACCTGAACTGCAAAAGCTTCCATACTAATGCTGATGCTAATTTTGGTTAAAAGTTGTCAAATATGCATACAACAAATCAAACGTTCTCATCAGCGTTATGTAAAGTTATCAGCATTACAATTTTCATATACCTAGGACCTGCTCAAAACCTACCTACTTAAATATATCAGAGGTTATAATTATGTCACGACTCCTCTTCGCCAGCTTCAGCAGCAGCTATATGAGAATCCAAAGTGTTTATCAGCTGCTCACTTACTGTTTTTGCCACAGATATCATGTCAAGAATGATGCTTGGATCTAGGCCGGCACCGCCCCGTTTGGTCAACCCACAAATGTGGCCTTGCCTATTGATGGAAATAGAAACAGCCGAGCTCATTTGTGATTCCTCTTCTGAAGTGGCATCTACAATATAGTGCCGACCTACCTGAGAAACAGATGGGCAGCAATCAATACAAGACAATAAACATTTGCAGTTTGCTGAAGGACAGAAGAGATGGTTAACTCATGTCACCTTTGTTAATGTAACTATGACAGGGACCCTAGACGTGTCAAATTGCAGAAATTCCTCATCGCTTACGTCAACCTCTGGTTGCTCATCGCCTGATGCACCGGCTGCAACATTTACTTTTGGGATGCCTGTATTACTCAAAGCAGCCTTTGGGAACATCAGTTTCTTTAAAAGATAAGTAATTTCTTTGGAAACTTAATACTAAACTTTATCAACAGCCAGAAATATCTTCTGTTGTCCTTACTTATTTACAGAACAGAAATAAACTGAGCATATCAAAACAGATGAGTAATATCAAGTACCTTTATAGCAGCACCTAGGGCATCTAGCAGATTCCCATCTGAACTAACAACAAGGCCATCGATGTAAAGATCCCAACAGATCTTTCCTTCCACAACTACCAGAGAAGAGAGATCAATTCCAGCACCTGGAACAGACAAAGACACCTATATTATCAACTTTACAGTTATATGGAAATGCCTGTACAAACAAGAAATATTTACGGCCAAAAGAGATCATACATCAATGGTACAACAAATTTACTATGTTTATCTCACTGTTCAATGAGAATACAGACCAGATCCACTTTTACCACCCAAGAGACAACATTGAAGAGCAACCGAGAGTTCTTCTGACAGCTCCTCACCCCCTCTACCCTGTAGAAATGCAACAAAACAACAGCTTTACAAGAAGCGTAAACACATAGGTTCCTACTATCCATTGCAATGTACACCAACAGGAAAAGTTAAGATTGCCTAATAGGATTACAAATAGACAACCATAGCCCTCGCATTTGATCAGAGCATGAATTCCACTAAATCAAAAATTGTACTTCGTAGAGGATCTTGCAGAAACCAAGATGTAAGCCTCAATTGACAAAGTAAAAAATGAGAAGGAAGCGGATAATAAAAGTGTTAACCTCAAACATTGGTGCAGCAGTAGGACTGCAATCAACATTTACAACGACCTTTCCTTTGTCAGGTTGCAACGCATTCGGCCTTCCAAGTTCAGCCTGAACTCATTCAAATTTACCAGAAAACAGCAGGGGCTATTTAAATTATTAGACAAGCAAACGACGTAAATTTAGTCATAACATTCTAAAATCACTAGTACGAGCTTCAGGCCAAGACTAAATGATACCTTCACACTGGCAATGACATCTGTGGCACCCATCCTGACCCTTGCCGAACCATTTGCCTGCATGGACGCCATCAAGAACGGGGATTATAACAAATCAAGTAAAATTTTCACGTCACACAGGAAATTCTACAATTCAAAATTCAAAAACTTTAGGCCAAAAAAAAAAAAAAAACTTCCTTTCAAAAGAAACACATGACATAATATTAACCTGAGAAATGACTCCGGTTTCAACATAGATAGGTCGAGTCGTCAGTCTTTTTCGGCCATCAGAACGAAGATCCTGAGCAATGCCACCCTGTATAAAATGCTTTTCTCCTATGGATAGTCCCACCATTTCTGAACATGTGATATGAAAAATGATTTATGATATAATTAACTTCATAGAAATCAAGATGCAACAGAAACAAAACAAAAAACGAAAGAAAAAAAAAAGGATATAGCAGAAAACCATTACGATTAAAAACAAAAGGCAGTCATCCTGAATGCCTCACATGTCAAAGAGAAATTCTACATTCTACAGTGTGCTAAATGAAGGTGAACAAACAATTAGGTCCAAGTAAAGGCAGTCACTTTGAATGCTCAAATATCAATAAATAGCAAAAAGAACTGTCTGACCAGATGGGTTCAACCAAGCAACCAACTAGCTATCACTTCACAAACACAATTATCTAAAACTTTTGTGCCCTACCAATTCCATCTATGCAAAACTTTGCCAACTTCCCAACGAACACTAACAAGTAAAGTGGAATAATTACCGAGCAGAGACGATGCTCACGAAGCCCTAAAGAGTGAGAGAAGGTTGTGGCGGCGGCGGCGTTGCTGAGGCTGAGAGGGATGTGGAGGGAAAGACTGTTAGGGACTTAGGGTTAGAGATTTCCAAAATCAAATTATTACGGCAATTTGACACCTGCAAGCGACTTAGCGGGAACGCATACCTTCACTGCTCGTTCTTCCTCAAAAGAACGAGTTTTTAATCGTACGGAACCTACACCATGTTTTATTCTGTGGAAAGCACTCCCTAAGCGACACGTGTACCGCACTATATCGGACGGAAGAAACACGTTCTACGTATTTCTTTTATGAACCGTCGGATGAAAACCCAATTACGTGGCGCACGTACATCGCTGGAGAGGAAATGAAACACGCTCCCAGTTCAACCACCACATCATCAATTGGCCCAAACCGAAAATTCCCAATCTTCACCTGTAAAAATTAGGGTTTCTCATTTGCTTCGTTTCTTCGTGAAATTCAATCGATGGGTCGGTCCCGAGCAGCTTCGCATCCCGCTGTCGACAATCACAACCAGAGGTTAGTCAATTTTCCTATCACTTCGCTTCAAATTTTTAAGCTTTATCAGACAATAATTAAGTCGTTAAAATTTCTCAATTTCGGTCACAAAAAATTGTTATTTCCTTTTTGGGTAATTTTCAGTAGGGGCAAAAGAAAGAGAACAGCTTCAGGTGCAGAGCCAGCAGAGAACAGTAGCACAGCTCAGAAAGCTGTAGCCCAAGAAACTAGCGAACCCAAAGGGGCTTTCTACCACTGCAATTATTGCAATAAAGATATATCTGGGAAAACTCGCATAAAGTGTGTGGTGTGCCCAGATTTTGACCTTTGCATTGAGTGCTTCTCCGTTGGAGCTGAACTTACACCTCACAAATGCAATCATCCATACAGGGTTATGGTGAGTACCTTTGTATTTATATCAAAAGTTACTGTTTTGATATGTATCTGCTCTGTGAATGTTAAACGTTTCTAGTGAAGTGATCGTAGACTAATAGAAATTGTTGCAGGGATGGTTGCTTGAAGAAATTTTTATTTTTATTTTAGCTTTAAGATATTCTGTCAATATCCAGAACAGAATTTAGAATTTGGAAATGGATAGTGGCAAGATTAGGATGACCTTTGAGTAAAATGCATTAAATGGCAAAAGATTGAATTGGTTTTCTGACCCGAAGTGAAGCTCTAAATACTGCATGCAGATAAGAATTTGTTTCCGTGCAAGCAACAGAACCCATTTGAATTCACCTCAAATCTGTGTCTAAACAGCTATGAGTAATTATTTTTACTTGTTTAGAGAGTATTTTTATGAGCTTGTTCATTCATTTAATTATATATGAGATTTTCCTCCTAAAGTAAATTTTTGTTCTGCTTTCGACATGAAATCACATCGGAGATTATGAGATGCTTTTGAATATGACATGGACTATTAAACGCGCATGTATTATTTGAGGAATTTTGTTTTTTAAAACAGGACAATTTGTCTTTTCCACTTTTATGTCCAGACTGGAATGCAGATGAAGAGATGCTATTGCTTGAGGTATTAAATTTGCTGATTTCTTTTTATAATGCTTCTGATCAATCTGTGTCTTTTTCTTTTTGTCAAACTGATAAACCTGTGTCTAATATCTCTTGTTCTTTGACCATACTTTTTAGGGTATTGAAATGTATGGATTTGGGAACTGGACCGAAGTTTCTGAACATGTTGGAACAAAAAGCAGACAACATTGTATTGACCATTTTAAAGCTATATATATGAACTCTCCGCGCTTTCCTGTACCAGTAAGACCAGTTTTCTTATTAATGTATCCACACACACGTGAAATACACACATAAACATCATATAGAAAAAACCAAAATTTTCTCTAATAATTTTCATAATTACCTAGGACATGTCTCATGTTATGGGAAAGAGCAGAGAGGAGCTTCTTGCCTTGGCTAAGGGCTCGGGTGAAATCAAGAAAGGTTAGTTTGCAATGATTGTATTATTAGATGAGCATGAAAAGCAACTTTGTTTATGGTGATCTTGCATTGCAAGCAACTATATCCTTTGTCGTATCACTTATGATTTATGATGCCCCAACAGTTTAGATCAAACCATTCAGTAGGTGTGATGATACTTGCTCAATGTTCGTAGATTGCTCTGTGTCTCTGTTTTTCATAGAGACTGATAATCCTTTAAATGAGGCAGTTCATTTTTCTTCTTTGAAGTCGCTTGTGATGATGCTCACTTTCATACTGTCATTATAGACATATACTTTATTTTCATTTTGTGGATTTAAAGTGTCCATCTCAATCTGTTCTTTTTTTTTTCTTTGTAGAAGTTCCCATGCTTGTGGAGATTACGTTGAAAGAGGTGTCCCCCTTTTCCACAGGAGTCAAGTATGGCTATTATTATCTACTATTGGTTCAAGTTCTTGTTGCACATTTTCTTTTTTTAATTGTCTCTCTTTCTTTTTTGCGCTTGATCAGGTGTGAAGAATCAAAAAAGAATCCAGCTTGTCAATCTTCATCCCACTCAACTGCTGGTATAACAATTAACCCTGTTGAGGCTTTTTGGTTCTTGAGCAATCTCATTTATCATGTGTTTTTGTTTATGCATGAATGGAGAGACCTAATTTTGTGTTTTGCATTAGATGATGCCTCGGGTCTGGTCCTAGGTGCTGTGAAGAAGGCATCCAACAAAGCGCAGATTAAGGATGAGACTAAAGTCTGTAAACTGGAAGGTATGCTGGATTATATCTTACGTTACTATTATTGCATAGGTAATGCATCAAAAAAAATTTAATGCCATGTATTGGTTTAAAGAGATGTTCGTTTATATGTTACATTGTCAACAGAATCTCAAGTTGATCGGAGCGTCGGAGGGAAAAAACTAAGGAGTTTAGGGGACAAGGGACCTTCTATAACAGAATTTAGTGGCTATAATTTCAAGAGACAAGAGTTTGAAATTGAATATGATAACGATGCTGAGCAGATACTGGCAGATATGGAATTTAAAGATTCTGACACTAATGCTGACCGGGAATTGAAACTACGAGTTCTACACGTCTACTCAAAGAGGTACTTATAAGGTTACTTTGGTAGATTCAAGGTCGATGGATACATTTTCTAATTCACGAAAGTTTTTGAAACGGAAGAGGTTAAAGTATACCAAGATAAAGTGATTATTTTCGTGAATTTCCTTAACCTATTCCTTCACTCGTCATGCATACTTTCATATAAGTAATATCCTCACTATAAAAATGAGTTATACTTGCTTTCCAATTTTCCCTTCTTCCCCCTGATATATTCAAATAATATGTGTGGGAATTTGGGCAGGCTTGATGAGAGGAAACGTAGGAAGGATTTCATACTTGAAAGAAATCTGCTGTACCCTGACCCTTTTGAGAAGAACCTCTCACCCGAAGAGAGAGAAATATATCACCGCTTCAAGGTTTTCATGCGGTTCCACTCAAATGAAGAGCACAAGGAATTGCTCAAGAGTATCATTGAGGAACAACAGATTGTCAAAAGAATACTAGATCTTCAGGTCTGATGCATGTGCCTCACACTTGTATTTCTGTTACCTCATTTCCCTCTATATATACTATGACTGTTGGTTGATCTAGTTCGGTAAGTAATGGTATCACATGAATTTGCATCGTTCTAAGTGAAAGCACCATGGCTTCCCACAGTTAACATGACTTATGCGGCTCGAAATAATAAGCATCATATTGTATGGCTTCTGCTTATGTTCTTTGCATTCATTATGCAGGAGGCTAGAACAGCTGGCTGTAGGACAGCTGCTGAAGCAAGCAGATACCTTGAGGAGAAGAGGAAGAAGGAAACTGAAGAAAGTTCCCTGAGGATCAAAGAAAGCTCTCAGGCTGGTAAAGGCTTGCAGATCAGTCCTCGGGGAGCTTTTAAGGGATCCACAGGTCTGCATCCTATTAGTAAGGACTCATTTTCAACTACGCAAGCCATTTCCAGCTCCTTGGACTATTGGGACATCACTGGCCTAGTCGGGGCCGATTTACTCTCCGAAACCGTAAGAAAGACAATCTCAGAGTCTAATGCTTTAGCATAGAAGGCGAATTCTGTTTGTTGAAATGTTTGTCTAATACATGCAGGAACAAAGACTTTGCAGTGAGATGAGAATCCTACCTTCACATTATCTAAACATGCTGCAGATCATCTCCAGAGAGATTGAGAATGGCAATGTTAAGAAGAAATCTGATGCCCATAGTCTGTTCAAGGTTGAACCATCCAAAGTTGATAGGGTTTACGATATGCTTGTGAAAAAGGGAATGGCTCAAGAATAGTTATGTACAGTTGTGTTTGTTACTTAAGAGGCAAAGAATCCCATTTTGTTCAATTATCCTGGCAAGAAGCCCAGGCTGTTTTAATAACCATAGATTAATAAAATATTTATACAACACTCATAAACAAAAACAGAGATCACTGCCATTGGTTATGTTGATTTGGCCACAACAAAAATTATAAATTTCATGCAGAAAAGATCATTCATAGTCAAAATAAACCTCTGGACGACGAATACATGTCTAGACTGGTAAAGGCAAATGGTAAATACCAAATTATAATTACCCATCATTTATACGTATGAAGTAAACTCGAATGTTTTTGTACTTGTAATGCATACTTACCACTGAAAAATGGTAGTTGGTAACGAAAAAATAACAAAAGGGAAGCATTGCAAATATTCACTGTAGATTTTCATTGCCCCTCGACTACCAAAGAAAAAAATGTTTTTTGGTATTTTCTCATAGAATAGAACCCAATTCAGTACAAGTCAATAACATGATTTTAATAAAAAGTACAATAGAAAGCATCTAGTCAGAAAGAGCCCCAGAACCTGAACAAACTAGACTTGGAAAATTAAAACATGTCCAAATAATTCAAAAAGCTCACTTTTAGTAGTTGTGTAGGGTCAGGTCAACTCTCTCTCTCTCTCTCACATAGATGATATCTGAACAATCTGATGATATCACCACCCAAATCATAAGTACACTTCTTATGTCAGTTTCCTCCATAACATTAATCTGACCACCATAATTTCCATTTTGCTTTCCCCTTCTGCTTCTTTGTTTTGTCAGTGTCACCATCTCCCAACAGCCAATACCTACCCCCTCTCTCCCTCCCTACACTACACCCAGTTAATTCATTCATTAACTAACTAAATCCCCTAATTAACTTAATTAATCTGCAGCCCCAAAGTCCCATAACTCATTAACTAACTAAATCCCCTAATTAACTTAATTAATCTGCGGCCCCAAAGTCCCATAGGTGCAGTGTCGTATCACTCGAGCACGCTGCGACATGTCGTTCGTCGCACACCATTGCATTGACGTCCCCGATCCTCTCCCTGAACCTGTACAGATATGCGCCCCTCTCCACCTCCCACACACTCACCACGCCATCGGTGCACATTAGCGCGTACCCCCCGTTCATGCACCCCATCGCCCCCATCTCCGCCGCCCCCCTCACGTTAAACCTGCATACCTCCTCCATCGTGTCCACCAGACGCACCCTAGCCAACCTAGCCAACCTAGCCAACCCCATCCTCCTCTCCGCGATAACGTACGCCGCGCTGCTGACGTCAACCGAGGTCACAATTATCTCCCTCCCGTTCCTGTACTCTTCATCACCCAACACGACCCCCTGGTTCGTCAGATCGAAGACCATCACGCGCGAGCTCGTGCACGCCACGGCCGATTCGCGACTCGTGACTCGGACTCGGCCCACGAACCCGGTCATCTCGGTCAGCATGTGCCACCCCATCACCGCTTCCGGATCGGTCAACGTACCGCCCACGAAAGTCAACTGCCCCGTCACGCCGTCCCATATGTGGAAGGCCCGACCCGGTACGCCCGCGTAGAGCCCGACCCACCACCTCTCGCAGCCCGTGAAGTCCACCAGGGCTCCGTCGTTGACCACCTCGCCCAGGTGGACCCGGTGCGTGCTCTGGGGGTCCCCGATAATCGCCACGTGGATGTCGCCGTCCAGCGTGGCGAAGACGAGTTTGGAGTCGGTTATGACGATGCCGGTGACGGCGCGGGAGAATGGGCCGAGGCGGTCGCGGAGGTGGGGCCGGAAAGTGTTGACGTGGAGGCGGGTGTCGAGGTCGAAGACGCGGACGGCGCCGTCGGCGAAGCCGCAGGCAAGGTGGGCGTCGGAGAGCGTGAGGCAGCGGCAGGTGAAGCCGTTGGAATCTTCCACGTCGGACGGGTCGAAGTGGAGTGTTGTGTGGACCGATCTACGGGTCTGGAAGTTCCTAGCCGTCCGATGCCAGTAGACGTACTCGTCGCGCCACGTGTCCCGGAGGAGGCGGGTCCTACCCCAAACAAGGCGCGTGAGTCGATGCCAGAGGAGGTCCGAGCGGGAGACGGCGCGCCACGTTGAACAAATCTGCCAACCCAAAGAAAAAAGAGTGCCACGTAGGCAGGCGAAATTAGTACATGGGGTACAGCTCATTTCATGCATGCACGTTGCCTTGTATAAAAAATATTAAACATAATTCTATGCCGATATTTATTTATTTTAATTAATTGGAGAAAAATAGGCACCCTTGCATGTGTAGGTAAGGGTTATATGGGTATTTAATGTTAGTGTCAGATATTGGACGCATCTATGTTTTAACCGGTTAAAGGGAGGCACCTTAACTAATTACACCCCCGACATCCACACCACACAAGCCACAAGGAAACAAGAGCAACAATACAAAGACCTGCAGGACAAATGTTAATTCAACAGTGCAGTTTTCAACTTGGAACGCACAAAAAGGGTTGGCAGTCCAAGTTCCCTCATGTTCTACTAGCTAGATTCATGTCCCCCTTTTCTTTTTTTTTTTAAATAAACCATATCGGGGAGGGAATTCGAACACAAAACCTCGGGGCGCAGAGATAACTGTTCTTTAACTAATTTTTTTAAATAAATAAAAAGGGAAAAACTAGGGATTAATTAATTTGTTGTGTTTGGGTGTGGTTGGTTCTCATATTAAGTGGAAGGGTGGGTGGGTGGACAGCCATTGACAGAGAAGAAGAGAAGCATATGAATCCAAAACCCTAGACGGAAAGCACAGGTTCATGCCATGCGCGTAAAGCTAGCTATTATTGTATGTGAAAGAGAGAGAGAGAGAGAGAGAGAGAGGACCTTGAAGGTGGAGCCCGAGGAGGGGCAGGCAACAGCTCAGCTGGCAATGAGCAGTGAAACATGACCAGAGAGAGAGAGAGAGTAAATACTATAGCTAGGGTTTAGTAGAGTGTAACAGAGGAAGAAAAACATCAGTCAGAGTAAGTCTAAATAAAGCACTGGCATGTATCTGTGTGGTTTATATCTATCTAGTGATCATTTCATTTTCTGCAAATCTCTCTCTCTCCTCCTCTCTCTCACATGCAAAATTTGCAAAGATAAATGACATATCGATCCGACTATCATGGAAATTGAAAGCTGGAGAAGAAGGCTGACACCTAATCTCCCCACTTTAATTATTATCACTCAACCCACGTACACTTTACAACATATATTGTACACCCAAGTACAATCGAGCTAAAGCCTAGCTACATAAAACTTGACCCTATTTGCATGCGAAAATTAAAAGCGACATAAATATTCTCAATAAAACTTTGGAATATTTTTCTTAGCAACTTTGACATAGCTAGGGACAAGGACAAGTACAAAAACCACTTGTAGAGTTAGGTGGTCCATACATGAAACATAAAGCTTGGTTTGGTTTTGCTTGGACCAAAAACATCACGAAATTTATTTTGAGACAAACATAGGATTGCAAATTTTGCGTGCTTCCCCACATATATATATATCTTTCATTTCCAAGAAAGGTGTATGTGTGGGTTGTAGCCAAAGCCTGTCCCGTCAAAAGCAGCGAATCTTTTTCATCCCTACCCTCTTCCCCTCTTTCTTCCCTCCCCCTCTCTACCGTCTTCTTTCTTTGACTCTTCCCTCCTTTCTACTTGGACTTATCCCACCCCTGCGTGCACTCACGTTTTCCTGCTCTAATTGGATCTTTCTTTTTCTCTTCTTTTCAGCTCACCCATGGAAGATTTGATCGTGTAAATACATTCTTGGGTGATGTTTTAGTTGATCTTTTGTTCAGAGAGGTTATTAATTTTAATCACATCTTTAAACAAGGTGTAAATTCAGTGTTAATATTTCTCGTACGCCTAGCAAGATAACATTTTTTTATGACAATGATTTCATGTTTAATCATTCAAGGCTAATCTTTCGTCTAAAGTGTTGGGAGACGATTAATTTGAATCACATATTCAAACACAAAATTTAAATTCAATGGTTAAAGTTAATTATCTCGTACGTATAGACATCGAGCTATCTAGCAAGAGAATGTTTTATGTAAGCAATAATTATAATGTGTATTGTTCTTATATAGAGTTTCATCCATCATAGTTAGGCTTTGTCATTTAACTAAATTTATACTCGATGGTTAAAGTTTATTAGCTCGTAAGTATAATTGTCGAGTTGTCTAACAAGAGAACATTTTATGTAATGCAATAATTATAGTGCGTGTTGTTCTTATATAGAGTTTCATACATCATAGTTAGGCTTTGTAATTTAACAAAATTTATATCCCTAGTTAGGCTTCCGAAGCAAGAAGAGGCCAAGTAATAAGAGTGTTTCAAAGGCACGAGACGAAAAGGAAACAAACAAAAGAAAACAAAGCATAGCATAAGCATATTAGAAGTGACCGTTTTGAGATTGCATGTAATAAGAGACAAGCACACCTCTGGAGTTGACGAGTAGACATGAGTTTGTAGACCAAACCAGCATTGGGCACCATGTGCTTTATCGCATATGCCACATGCATGCAGGTTTTTGACACATCAACTGTCAGAGAGATCACTCTCATCTCTCCTCATCTCATCCCAATCAAACACCCCCCCTACCTCTCTATGCGTATGGCTAATAGCCCCTCCTCATATAGAAAGCCGTTTGGATTCAAATCAAACTCAAGTGTTTTCTTTTCCCTTCCTTTTTTTTTCTAATGGCATCAAGTTCAAGTTTCAAATATATTCCACATTCCTTTTAGTACATTTTCCAGCTAAGTGAAAACACACTCATTTTTTTAAAACAAAACAAAACAAATTATAAAAAGACTCAAAGAACAATTGCTCTTCCAGAAAAGGTCCCGAGTTTGAATCGGAGATTCCGAGTTCGAGTCCTAGTATAATCGTGGTATGTTAGCTAGATATAGAAAAAGAAAAAGAAAAAAAAGAGCAACACAGCTCCTTAAATTTTGCTATTTAGTTCTTAACACTGCCTTAAAGTTCGCCATCAATCTATCTATCTATATCTGCAAGCATTATTTGTATAAGGAACTGAGAAAAGGCATCCCGATAAAATTTGAAGAAAGTTGAGTCAAAAAGTAGAAGCCAATGGGGGTATTGCAAGAGCTCAAAAGGGTTACATGCCAATAAAGGGTAAAAGGAAAAATTCAAAGCCAAAAGAACCCTTTTTCATTAGATTTTGGAAAGGAAGAAAAGGGGTGCAAAAATAGACACATTTTGTGAAGTGTGCTACAAAAACAACAAACCTGTGAAAGGGACATTTTAAAAAAATTGCATAGAGAGAATGAGAATAGACCCATCAAAAAGCACTTGCTTTCAGAAAGAAGTAGTTTTCTTCTCGGATGCTCATTGCTCATAGGCAACCAAGGCAAGCCAAATCGAATTTTGTAAAACGTCCCAATATTATGGAAGGATTAGAATAAAACCCAGAACTCAAAATTTTTATTTTTTATTTTTTTGTTGTAATTTTACACCCTTTGACTAGACTAATACTTTGTCCAGTTTTGGTAAAAACCCATCAGTTTCTCAGTGCACCGAGCCAAAGATGCCCCCCCACATCATCAAAATTAAGCACACAAACACATACCCTACTCGTATTATGGTAACAAATTTCACATTGTTACACAAAAATTCTGAACAAAAAAAAATCTTCATGTATAATTAATTAAGCAGAGGAATAACATGAGTTTGAGTAGTTATGATTATTCATTTGATAGAAAACGGACCTGAAACACATTGGCAAGAGCAGGAGCTGCAGCAAGCCTTCCCATGGAGCGAGAGGCATCAATGGCAACTTGGGTAGCGAGGGCTTCCACAAAAGGCTCAGGCCAGACCTCGTTTACGGCACGTCGTCTGGATGAGGATGGGCCTTCAAAATCACCACCTCTTTGTACATTGCTAGGGCCAGCTGCATTGGCACTGTGGTTTCCATCTTGGGATGAAGAAGATGATGAAGTTGAGGGTGAAGACATGGATAATAATGGGGAAAAAAGAAAAAAGAAAGTTGGAACAAAGAAGAAGCTGCTATAAAGGAGACCGGCAAGTAAAGGAGGGAGAGGAAAAAAAAAACTTGAGAAAGGATCACAAGGACAAAAAGGTGTGGATAAAGACACAATTGAGTGAGGGACCCAAAAAGGGTCTTTGGGATTCTTGGATATGCAATTTCACACTCTCATCCCCTCCATCACTCTCTATATATATAAAATAATTTGTGGGTAATTTTATTCTCACTTGGAGTTTGTGGAATTTTATTGTCCATAATCTTTCTGTAATTATTTTAAGAGTATCGCTTGACTCCTTAAAATTGAGTTCTCATAACAATGAGATAGTACACTTGTAAACTTCAAAAAAAAAAAAGTAAACAAAATTCATTTCTTGTAAGAGAGAAGTTCCTTTTCAATTTTAAGGAGCCAAGCATTTTCCTTTTACAGTTTGTTTCCTTTGTACTTGTTATTCATGTTGATCTAATAAAAATTTTGATGCACTCGTTCAAGTGTAATTTCTTCTTTATATTTATTGTCAACATTTTAAAAAGGTCATCATGCACTAATTGAAGAGAGTGCACTTGTATGTTTTATAATAATATAATAAAATATCAATTTCAAAGTGGAAAATAATAAATTGATAGTGTGAATTTGCTTTTAAAAGTTAGTAAATAATAATGTTTAGAGTGAAAAGCAATAATTGAGAGTGTGACTAGAAGATGCTCAATGTGACATAAATTTGTTATGAATATACATACTGATAAATATTGAGAAGATAAAAACAAGTCTTGTTTGGGCTCTTTGGTGGGGTTGGGGGATGACCTAAGAGGGGGGGGGGGTGGTGTGTGTGGTGGTGGGGATGGTTGGTTTGGTTTAATTTCCTGCGCTGCAAAGACGGCGGCCGGGGAGGGGTTGAAGTGGGGCTGGTGCTGAGGGAGTTCTGAGAGACCGCAGGGCTTTTGGCATAGCCCTGGATTTTTCAGGGGATTTTTAGGACTAACTCTCTTCGGTCCTTGTGGAGTATCAGTTGCAGATGATTGTCAAGAAAATGGGCATGCCATTTTACCAAAACCAAAAGTGCACAAATCACAGTACCCAGAAAGAAAATAATTGCATTTCTTTTTTCTGTTTTGAGCCTTGTTTGTTTGCAAATTGCAAGTTGCAAGGCGTGCGTGATTAATAATAATAATGCTTGTGTCTGGAAACCGCTCGTCTTTCTTATTAATTAGTCTTCTTGGTAACAGGGTTTCATTGACTTGGTGAGAAGTTGGGGACAAAAGTCCACTCTAGCTTAATCAGGGTTTTTGTTTGGATTTGGGGTCCGAGTTAATGTTTTCAAGCGTTGCAAAAATGACACGAGATTACCGTCATAATTAATAAGCCTCATAAGTTAACGTCTACAGTCATTACTGTTGATGACTAATGATTCTTCTTTGTTCACTTCGAGAGACTAAACGAAAAAAGCAGCACAACAAATCTAGGGCAAAAAGATTGGATACTACTTGTCCTTGTTGGTAAAAGATAGATACTTTTCCTTCTTACGAATCACAATTTGACACATATGCAAAATAATTCATCAAAAATATAAAAAGAAAATTTTGCACATATCATATATCACACTGCTACAGGCAGGAATATAAAAGGGAAAGTATTTTCCAAAACAATTAGGGTGACAAGGATAATACAAGAAGATTGTGGAACTTGATCATAATGATGCAAAAGAATTTCAATTTTTGGTTCTCAAAGCTTCTTTTATAGCTTAATAGCATGCCCCAAGTTCGAAAACAATAAAATAAAATTTCTACCACACAATAGTATAATTTATTCTAAATTAATTTAATTTGCCTAATCAATTACCCTAATTCACATCTGTCAAAAATTTCTACCACTCTAGATAGTCTAGCTTGCTATTATGCTATATATAATAGGAGACATGAGGGAGAAAAAGAAAAAAGAAAAAAGAAAAAAGCTAATGAGTAGTTGAAAAAGATTTTATTATTAGATTCAAGGAACTTGGAGTAGTGATGATACAAGTTTATGGCGTAGAGTTAGAGTTATAAGTGCCAAAATTAAGGCAAGCGTGAATTTGGGTTGGTGATTGTTGTGTTGGTGATTGTTGTACCACCGACCACCGGACCAACGCATTTGATTGGAGATGATGATCATTAACGATGTGCCATGCACAACTTGCTTACAAACTCATGGAAATTTTGCATCATGCCAATGAAAAGTTTGAATTTTATTTATTTATTTATTAACTTTTATACAAGATGATGTTGGATCGAGGAAGAAATCGAACATAGAATCTCGAGTGTAGAGACACTTAACTCTACCTAAACTACTAATCTCTCAAAGATAGATAATTACAGTAACCATAAAGCATTTCCCGTGACCTAAATTATCAATCAAAATTGAGAAGAAGAAAGAAGAAGAAGAAGATGGCGGGCGTGTAAAGAAGACGCAGTGCAAAAGAGAGTGGGAAGAAGAGGAGGAAGAAGAAGGAAGGAAGGTGTGGGGCCAGAGAAAGACAGGGGAGTGCTTTTTGACTAGAATGGCATGCTCATGTCTAATCAGCGATGTCTCGATGGAATATAACTGAAAGATCTTTTAGCAAAGTACAAACCATCAACTTCCCTTTCTCTTCTCTCTCCTCTCTCTTTCTCTCTCTCTCTCTCTCTCTCTCTCTCTCTCTCTCTTTTCTTTGTCTGTCTGTCTGTCTCAAAAATTGGAAAATTTTGAAAAATTGGAAACTGAAAATATAGGGTGGTAGGGAGAGGGTAGGGATAGGCTGCTACTACTATTTATTGCTAGACTAGGGTTCCTGCCACACTCAGTCTGTAACTATCATAACCATATATCCCAACATACATCACTGCCCTTCTGCTCTCCCCTGCCCTGCCCCTTCTCTCTGCCCTTCACATTTCACAAAATATTAATTCATCCTTCTGTCACACCTTATAAATATAGCCCTCTCATGGGACTCACCCACTCCTCTCCTTTTGTGTTTCTCTTTCTTTAGTTTTACAAAATCACTATCATCTATCCATTCATTCATTCATTCATTCATTCATTGTCCAACAAGTTTGAATTATTTAAAGTCGTTTTTTCTTCCGTCCTATATTGACTTGCAGATCAGTATTCAGATTTGAATCTTTATGACACTTTGATAGTGTGTGTGGAAAATCCTCTTCCTTCCCATAGTTTAAACTACTGCTTGTATTCAATGATTTTTTTTCTTTTCATTATATATTTTTTCAAATAAGGAACAAATATGAAAAGATTTCAGACTGAAGAATTGGGAGTGTGGGTTTCCAGAGACCATGCTAGGGTGTCCATAGAATCCCTCTTTGTCATGTTCTCACTCTTTGTGGCCCAAATTTATTTGGGATTGTAAGAACGAAAATTGGTTGGACAAAGAAATAGTAAAACCCATTGGGCCTAATACAATTACTTTGGACTGAGCTCAGGTTGTCATTATTTCGCGTAACTTGTCACACATTCATACATCAGAATTGTCCCTCAAGTCTTTTGCTACCATGAGGAAAATCCACAGAGGCCTATTTGCATTTCCGAACAGTTTTACTTGCATTTCCATGAATGCAATGTCTTGTGATTAACCAACCACCACACTATAGAAACATTTTAGTATTTCAATATCTGCATTGAAAGAGAATCAATGGCTGAAATTGGAACAAGAACCGGCAATGAGCATGCAAACCGCAGCCTTACTAGTCATCATCGCCGAGATCTCCCCATCTGACATTATGCTTTGCAGCAAGATAATGTGGTCCTACGGGCCCTCTACTACCGTAGGGGTAGAGCTCAGGAACAATCTTTTTCTCATCAAGCTGCTTTAACAATGGTGTGAATAGGGCCCAAGCAGCATCAAGCTCATCACTTCTAATGAACAACCTCCGTTCCCCTTCAATTGCATCTAAGAGCAGCCTCTCGTATGCATCTGGTATTTCTGCTGGATACCTTCAAAACAGAATTATATTCATTGAGATGCCTTCATTATGTAAGTGCACAAATGTTGTTGCATTATTATGCATAAAAGTTCTGGTTTGGGACAGGTATTTTACAACTCCAAGCTTTTTGTCATCAATTGGTGGTGCTGCCTTCTTATAAAAGAATAGAACTAGAATGGATTTTAATGTTGAAAAGAAAAATTAACTGTACAACTATAGAGGATATACTTTTTGATCTTCAAAGTGGTCATAATTAAAACACGAGTCTTTCCATTTTGTTAAAATATATTTCAAATTATTTTAGACCATTTTCAGTCAACCTAATTGTCTACATGATTATCGTACCTTGATCGGTAAAGCAAATTTAGGTCACTTTGATCTAGTCTCATTCCAAGACCAGGGACTTTGTTGTTGATCTTCAGATATATAGCTTCATCAGGTTGTACACGAAGCACAAGCTCATTTGTAGCCTTATCTAAATCAGTTCCAAAGTTCCTCTTGTACAAATTACCTGGGACATGTCTGAATTGGACTCTGATCTCTGCTCTGGGTAATTATAGTGAAAAAAAATTCAGGTCACTCAATTATTTACATCTCACAATATGAGGGAATATTAAAAGAAGTGATCCTTAAGAAGATGAAACATTTCTACATACCGCTTAGTATGGAGCGCTTTTCCTGCTTTCATCAAGAAAGGAACCCCATCCCATCTGGCATTATCAATAAAGAGAGCTGCTGCTGCAAATGTAGGGGTGCGACTGTCTTTTGGCACAGTTGGGTCATCTATATAAGCAGGATACGATTTACTGCCCTTGCTATGGCCCTTATATTGACCGACAACTACATCTTCAAGCAGCAGTGGCCTCATTGACCTTAGAACCTTTACCTGAGTTCAGACCATCAAATATATCATGATCAACTCGAAGTGAGAACATTAAGGTAGGCTCTCCGTAACACCCTGAGATAAAAGTTCTTAAAACCAAAATCTTGACCTTAAAAGACATTGTAAATGGAAAACAATCAATACCTTTTCATTCCTAATGTCTTCAGCATCTAAGCTGACTGGTGTTTCCATAGCAAACAGTGCTAGTATTTGCAGAAGATGATTTTGCATTATGTCCCGTATGATTCCATACTTATCAAAATATCTGGAAACAAGGGTAACTGCAATCAGGTGATTGAACAACTTTATTTCGTACAACATTGTTGAGGAAGAAACTCACCCTCCTCTTCCCTCTGTACCAAAATCTTCAGAAAAAATCAGTTGCACATTACGAATGTAGTTCCGAGACCAGACAGGCTCAAAAACAAGATTTGAGAAGCGAAGCACCGACAGGTTCTCAACAAGCTCCTTGCCCAAGTAATGGTCAATCCTGAAAAATATTATCTATAAGATCAAACTTCCTTCTTTAGATTTGTATAAATCTGACTATTGATAAAGCTTGAGAGAAAAATTCACCTAAATATTTGGTCTTCAGTAAGGTAGTGCTTTAAACATTTGGTTAGCTGAGCAGATGATTCAGAGTCACGACCAAATGGCTTTTCAACAATGACCCTTGTCCACCCATTTGCTGAAGAAGCTCTAACGCTAGCACATCTCACCACATCCACAAATATGTTTGGAGGTATTGATAAGTAAAACAACCTATTTGACTTGCTTCCAGCCTGGACATCAGAACAATTGAAGATATCAAATGTGAATGTTTGTCAGTGTAAATCAATATAACTAAGAGGGTAAGACAGACAAATCTGTCAGCAAGATGGTTATTCATGGCATCTACTAGAACACCATCTCTGAAGATTGAACTGCCTTTTATAACTTTCTCACTTTAGATTTGATTGAAATGAGAAGTTGAAGATCTTAACCACCATATTTTACACTATATGGAATTTGAGACTTGACCTTCACTCTTAACAGTACCATGAAAATCGCAGAAACGTAGACTGTAAGATTGCCAGAGATAGATGGCTCTTTAGGATATAACGCTATATATGTAATTATCCAGGTTTCAAATCTATTTAAAGACAATTAATTATTGCATCCACAAGATTATAAGACATGCTGCAAGATTTAAGAATTTGCTTCCATTTGCCTTAAGTCCCTAATTTACATCAATTTATCTAACACTTGATGAATTTTCTGCATTTACATAAATAGCTGTTAATATAGTAACACATTACCTCCTTCTCTTTCAGCTTGCGGTCCAATTCTGCAAAATGCTCCTCAGAATTATACTGACCAGCATGGTAGAAGCACCTTTTCAAGAACTGATCCATTTTCTCCTCACAATTTTCCCTGTGAGTCATTTCTGCATGTCAATTTATAGATAACCCAAATATTTCATGTAATCGCATGTTCACTGTGGCTTAGCAAAGTACAATACCGCTGATCTATCCTGCAAGTCAAGGTTGTGCTAATCACGTTCCTTAGCTCTTCATCAGTCATTTCAGTTCGAGCATAACCAAACACCATAAAATTCTACATGAAGATAATAACATGCAGAATGTAGTTAGTCGTTTTGGTTGGTATGATTACAAAGTGAACATTGATGAAGAGATCAGACAAGAACCTCAGGCAGACAATCTTCATAATAAAGAGCAAAAAGTGCTGGAAAAATCTTCTTCTTGGCAAGGTCTCCAGAAGCACCAACAACGGTTATGCTTAATTTAGATTCTACATTTTCTGAATCTGAGATGGGAAAGACTTTGCCTCGAGGTTCAGTCTGTTCTTTGCCCACAGGACTTCCAGCTGAAGTAATTTCAAATACCCATTTAAAATTGAGCAGTGATAAACCCAACAAAGAAAATTTACCAAGTACATTATATCAAACAGATTGCAGACAGCTAAATGGAGCAACAAGATCAGAAGAGGTGGATTGAAAATCTAAGCACACCTTATCTTCCAAGCAAGTTACCTTACAATCACCAGTTGTAATTGTTATTGTTAAAAATTTGAACTTGTATCAATAAGCATTCAATCCAAGTCAAACACAAGTAAGATTTCCTGTGATCAAACCTGTCAGAAAGCATTAAACATGTTGCAAATGGTAATGTCTGCTAATAAAGAATGTTTCTTGATGACAGAGGTAAGCTTGAAAATTACAAGTTGAAATCACAACCCTATGCAATCAATCAATCATAATAAAAGCATTGGGGACATGAACTGGTTGCTTAAACATAACGAAACTAGTTACTCAAAGAATTAAACAAAATGGCCAAAAGGGGAAGCATATAAACAGCAGAAGAACCAAGAAGCGAACCGTCATTGAAAGACACAGCATTGAGTGGATGCCCATTTGACGATTTGAGCTGGAAGTGCTTTCTGGCAGGGGTTCTGAGGCAAATCTGAGAAACCCATCTGGAGGAGGAATGTGCTTCTCTTAGCGAAGTGATGAATTTGCTGAACTGGGGCTTCTCGTTCTTGAATGAAGAAGGTGTGGATGAGGTTGAAGAAGATGAACAAGGACTGAGGTAAGTAGCCATGCAACAGGTTGAAGGGAAGATGAAGCTCAAAATTGAGCAATACTGTGAGATAAGTATTTATAGCTTTACAGATAATGTTTTTGTTAAATGAATGATGTGGAATGTATCTTGTGGTCGTCTAGTCTATATACTCTGTTCAATATTTATCATCACATCACATATGCTTTACTTGCTTAGCAAAACATGTCGATGACCCTACCCAAAAAAAAGAAAAAAAAAAAGTCAATGAAAGTACCATTTTGCCCTTCTCACGAACGACTAATTTGCAATTAGACCACTGTTCAATTACTGGTGGCAAATTTAACATTTTAGTTTTGAGGTGAAGGGTTTCTCATTTTGTTTTAGTAATGCAAGTGGCATTCTGGTATTTGTTGAAATCCGAAGTGAAAATTATGTGAGGACAAGGAGTTAAGGCATTTTCCTCATCACTAATGATCGTAAGTTTGAAATCCCTCAACCTCTTATAACTTTGACAGAAAAAAAGTGAAAATAATATACATAAACATATGAAAATGATACGCCATTCTTTTTTGGCGCTAATTTTGCACTTATATGTAAAGATATACCTGATTTTAAAATAGGGGGTTAAGTTAAGTGTATTGGATCTAAAGTCTAATATTTAGCTTTTCTTTTCTATTAAAAAGATAATCATATAGAAGTTTAAAACGATGTAGTTGTAAAGATAAGTATAAGATGAATACACACACAAAAAAAAATTATATATATATATATTAGTAAATAATTCAAATCCAATAATGTAGAGACATTTTGTTCATTATAAATAAATAAATAGAAAAAAGTGAAACAATAAGTAATCCTATGCACACCACAGAAAACATAAACCCTGGTTTAAAATTGGGCCAACTCTATTTTTTTTAAAATGGGGTAATTCTTGAATATTTATGGTTTTTAGGTTTAATGGTCTCTGAATTTTGACCCAATTTATATTTGTGTCCCTCAATTTTCAAAATCGTTCTCGTGGTCCTTCAACTTCACTTTCATTAGGACAAATGGTCATACTGTCAATTTTGTTATATTTTAGTTAAATACAGAGGCAAAATGTTATTTTTGTATTATTTTTAATTTCCACCATATGAATATTCCTTTCACCCTAAAAATAAAACTAAAAACTAAAAAACATTTTTCTTATCCTCACCATCGCAGGGGGTGGGAATGTTTGTGGGAGCGCCATCCATTGTTGTCGAGGTGGTGGGTTAATTAGCTCAATGTCGCATGAAGGTTGTCCATGGCTTTGTTGGATTGGAGGAAGGGAGATGTATCATTCCTTGATTGGTGGTGGGTTTTAATGGGCTTGGCTTGGGGAGGTAGGGAGATATTTGGACTGGGAGAGTTAAGTTGCAGCGGTGGGGGAGTGAGTGTGGGGTTTGGGTGTGCCATGAATTGCCCATGTACCCCATGAATTAAGCAATTTTCATTTTGACCCTCAATGCATACCATGTGCCATGCAATGCTCAAATTTAACAAAAAAAGTTAACAAAACTGATGTCATAATCATTTGTCCTAACGAAACTAAAATCGAAGGATTATGAAAATAATTTTGGAAATTAAGACCAAAATGCAAATTAATCAAAGTTCAAAGACCATTAAACCTCAAAACCTGAATATTTATCTTCGTAGACTTTTCATGTGGACCATTTAACCCCACTCAACTTTCCAACAAGTGAAATCACTGAAATGTTTGGTCTACCAACTGATGTGACCCAATCCAATCCCTCAACCCCAAGGCCAGCCCAGCCCCAACCAGCCTAGAAGCTTGACTTGGTCCATGCGAATTGTACGAGGCAAATTATTATGCAGAATGTGAACACATTGATTTATTCAACACCTCTCCACGCGTATTCACATGGTATTTTACTCATTCATTCAATTACTGTCAGGCTCTAGTACGTATTTTGTTTTAACCCCAAATTTCTAATTTCAAAAAGATAAACACAAACCAATTTTTTTGTCTACTTAGTAGACCGATTGACCAGAGGTCAACCTTAACATCTTAGTCAATTCTTAAACAAAAAGTTGACACGGGATTATCAAGTCATCACCAGCTAAGAAAAAAATGATTAAGGGACTAATCCAACCCTAACATTGCCCTAATTGACCAATCTAGAACCTGAGTATTTGCTGAAATGTTTGGAATGGTTTTCAGATTTTAGTTACCATTGAGAATAACTGAGATGAATTAGTTACTTTCATTCCATGCCTACCAACCCAAATGCCAAACTTCAAGATCTGCCCTCAAGATTCAACCTACCATCCTCAAAATGAACCCTTTAAATCCAACCATCTTTCTGTTAAAGTGCTCACTTCATGCAGAGGAAAAAACAATGAACTTTCATTGAACTTTTTATTGGTATAAACATCAAAAAGAGAAAGCTACTGCTAAAAAGATGGATCATCTACAGTAAAAATTCAAAGATAAAGCTAAACTGGCCTTGAAGAGGTCAGTAATGGTAATAATAAGACAGCTAAAGGAACCAACCATAAATTTCTTTTCTTGATTTTTCTTGAAAGACCACTGATTCAAGTCTTAGTCATCAAAAAGAAATATCATTAAGGTAGTTGACTGAATTGGGGGGTCTATTTCTGTGAAGTGTATCAGTTCACACCAGATTATTATACTGACAACTCTAGAACTTATATAAAGCACCCTCCAGTTTCATTTCCTTTGGCATATTGCAAAAGAGTAAGCCAACCTCACTAAGCCTCTGAGAAACAAAACCCTTCAAAAAATCTCTCAGATTTTATCCCTCCAAGAAAAAACCACCATGGATTATATCAAGGTTTCAAGCAGCCAAGCTGCAAGCCAGTTCAATTTCAGCCAATCCCATAACCAAAGCAAAGTCATTAAACTTTTGCTCTCTGTCTCAGTCTTGTCAATTTTATTGTCCTACTCTTCCTTGGTTTCTTTCCTTCTTCATTCCTTCAATGCCTTCACATCTGCAGCTTCTGTGAAACTGTTCAGCTACAGCTTTGATAAGAACTACATGTTCTTGCTCTGCAATGGTCTTCTGGTCTTTATTGTCAAGAATTCTGGTCTTATTGGAACTTCTCCACCAGGAAGTACTGATCTTAACAATGATGAACATGCTCCCAAGAACAGCGAAAACCGGAAAAGAGTTGTCGAATTGGCAGAGACAAGGCACCAAAACAAAGGAAGAAGTTGTCAATGTGGAAGTTGAACAAGAGCAAGAAAGAGAAGATGAAATCTTTATCACAGTAGAAGAAGAAGCAGAAGAAGAAGATAAAAGGGTTTTGATTACGCAAGATGAAGAAGAGGAAGGCTGCGAAACAGCTTAATTATGGTTGAAGATCATGACATATGAAGAAGAAGGAATTGAGTCGCTGAGTAGAGAGGAGTTAAACAAGAAATGTGATGATTTTATCAGAAGAATGAAGGAAGGAATTAAACTTGAAGTCCAACAGGCAGTCATGTTTTGATTTGATCAGTCAGTGAGCAAAGAACTAACAAGCTAGTTTTTCAATTAAAAAAAACTACTCTCTGACTGTAACTTTGAGATTTTTGCTTTCTTATTCCTTCTGATTTCCTGTTGTGTAAAATACCATCCCAGCTCTTTACCTTCATATCAATAATCAATGATACAACTTTTAGCTGAAATCAGAGACTTGAAATTTTAAGTTTAAACCATAATGTGGATTGAATGAATTATAAAGATCATACACCTCTTACGCCCATATTTGTACCATATTTACTCATCGCAGCTCGAAATAATATAAATGGTTGATCTGATTGTGTGTAAGCAAATCAAATTGGGAAGCATATCATCAAGTCCTAACATTAAATAAACGGTTGAAAATGACTTGAAATATATTCATATCCCAGTACAATTCCACGTCGCAAGTTGCCACAAAAGCCATGAGTCGGTAAAGCCAACTCCTCCAATTACGTGCAAGGACAGGGCAAAAGGTGCATTTAAAAACCCAAATAAAATAAAAATATGAATCAATGATATCCATGATTTCACCTTTTTCCTTGTATTGTTTGTTTTTATTAGATATATATCTTTGATTCTTCTTTTTGCTTATGTTTATCCACCTTTTAAGAAGATACCGAGCAATTGATCACTTGACTCATTTCTTCCAGGTCTTTCAGAAAAAGACAATTGTTCTAACAAACAGTCCAATTCATCCGAGAGCTCAAATTTGTCGGATCATAATACAAGACATAGACATGCTGCTACCAGTCAACAATGTTTATAATAAAATGAATATATGTTGTATTGTCGGACAATTTATCGTTCGGATCTAATCAATTTATGGTTTATGTGGACATTGTAATAAAATAATAAGATTCGTGAAACATGTTTTCTTGTCACACTGTCGAAAATGCTTATATACATTAATTATGATGATTTTGTTAAAATGTATTGTCCAATCCACAGTCTTAACAACATCAGTATATGTAAGTTAGCAACAGAACATTATGATAAGCCTTGATCCTACAATCTTTATGGACTCTACTTTAGTGCATGTTCACCCACATGATGAGCTGTCCAATTATGTCCAGGATTAGGAGAAGGTGTGCCAATTTTCTGTACTTCCTGGCGGTGTTTTAGCAGGCACAGAGTGACCATCCGACAAAACTTAAAGATCTTCACGTCTTAGTGAGCATAATTAAGGCATGATGAGACGCACGACATTCTCATTAATGAGCACATAAGTG
Source organism: Prunus salicina (assembly GCA_020226455.1). Classification (NCBI taxonomy): domain Eukaryota; kingdom Viridiplantae; phylum Streptophyta; class Magnoliopsida; order Rosales; family Rosaceae; genus Prunus; species Prunus salicina. The sequence goes on from CM035344.1 coordinate 22,145,741, forward strand.
ACAAGAAACAGACACAAACTGCACCACTGCACCACGACCTAAGTATGCATCACCATTCACCAGCAATATATCAATGTCATCAGAATTGCCTTATTCCCTAGGATACTGTATATATGTATGCGTGGTATTACCGTCAAACACAATCAATTTTCCTCTTACAAGCATTATGAGGGGTTTTTAGCTCTAGTGGTACAACTCAAACTTTCCTTTTCCGAATTGAAAATACAGATAAAACTATGGGAAGAAATTAAGGATGGAACAAAACGGATAAAGGACAAAACATAATGAGATTGAAACTGACTTCCTCTTTGACTGGTTTCCTTGGAGCCAAAACACTGACAAACATTACAATTAAACAGACAAGTAGAGTGGGAGACCAACCCCAATCAGACGTTTTCTTGTGCGGTGAACAAAATTAAAGCCATGGAAATTCAAACGTTCAATTGACATGGTGGTCCAGTCCATTGAAAAGTCTAGGTGAAAGTTCTGCTCTGTCGTTTGGAATCTTGATGAGTGTTGTTTGTGGCAACGAAGGACATTGAATTTTATGCGGAGGACCTACAGAAACAGGGACATGGCGGTCATTTGCCAGTGACCCCACACACACTCCACAATAAGTGATTAGAAACTCTTTCTTCATGCCGTGGTCAGTGGGGTGTTTCAGATTTTTTATGGAACCAGTTGAATTTTGAGCTGTAATAATTGAATGATATTTTACAAGGAACAAGCATTTTGCACAATCATTTCAATACAACTGCATCATCAAGATTATGAGGAAATTAGGATAACTTAACACTAAATTGAGGTCAGTTTCCAAACACCATTTGTCCAAATTTACATTGTTAAGGGGACTCGAATAAACTGCAAACTTACATTTTACACTGAAAGTGACCAGCTTCCGCTTACCTCATTCCAACATTTCCTGAAACTTGAAGTAAATACAATGAAAGAATGACACCCATCCAGGCAATCTGAGCTGGCTTGCTAGGGTTGATAAAATATTTGTATTGCTGTTTCTTTATCACTCGTTTGCAAATGTTCCAGAGTGTGAGCTTATTAATGTTAATGACTACAATTTGATGCCTTCCACACCACCTCATTTCATCTTCCAGAGATTCTGAATCTTTTGAACAAAGGTCACAGTGCAGCATCTATATTAACTGCTAAACCAAGCCGACTACGATTCACTGATGTTATTAGCTGCTGCATTTGCAGCATATTCATCGATTACTGGCATATTTCTAACATGCTCAAGAAGACTCGTAAGTTCGTTATGGACATAATTAAATCTGTCCTTGGAGATTAAGGACTCTGTCAATAAACTAGCAGTAAGACTCTGGAAGGCCTGAGCACAATCGTCGCTGCTGATTTGAGCATTTTGGTCATCCACAGAAACCAATGAACTTTCTACCCGCCAACGGAGCAGAAAATATTTTTCTGGGAGTTGAAAGTAGTTCTTCACTACAAGTACGCGAAGGGAATGCCTGCATAAAATCCCAGAATGCTCAAATTCCTTACAAGAACAGTGAATTTGCTCATCATCTGGCATCCAAATGACAAGACATTCTCCATCCAATTTCTTGTAGTGTCGCACAAGATACGATCCATTTGCCATTTCTGTTGTTGCATATTGCACAGACAGAACAATTTCGTGTTGTAAGACATTGAAAGCATAAGGTGTAAGAATATTCCGTGCATGTTCTTCAAGAGGCATGCCGTCTTGACATGCATATATTGCATCCCTTCTCTGGTCTGATTCTCTAAGTTGGCAGCAATACAAACCTTCAAATGACCAAAACAGAACGTAATGATGCAGTTATCCAAATTTGAAGAACATACATGCACAGAAAGATTGAATAAATTACCTGCTCAAAGAATACTTGCAGACATGTCTGTCCATTCAATATTCTTTTCAAGAATGACTCCAAAGACAGTGAAAACTCAGCTGTCAGTGTACGAGCGAGAAAGTAACTTCTAATGTAAGAAAATGTCCAGGATGCTCGATATGAATACAACAGAGCTATATGCTTATCGGATACAAGGCCAAACCGAGCAACCAAAATATTCCATTGATGTTCAAAATCTTCAACACTCTCCAGTTGAGACAACATATCAAACTCAGTTTTAAAATTTTCATACTGTGATCCAAGGGGCAAAGAGAACCAACTGGATATTTTGGATAAAATATGCCATATACATAGAACATGTTTTGTATTTGGCAATTCCGTTGCTATAGCATCTCTAAGCCCTGAGTCTATATCTGTAAGAATAGTCTGTGGATGCCTCCCTCTCATAAATCGCATAAAAGCCTGTTCAAAAGAAGAAAATCATAAGGAAATACAAGAAGATGATGAGGACTGATCACAAGAATTTACATCCACAAACCTGTAAAGCCCAAGCAAATGAATGAGAGCTTTCATCTTGTAGTAGCACACACCCTAAGAAAATTGCCTTGCCATGATTATCAATACCAAACCACACTCCAAGGAGCAATCCATAAGTGACAGAGCGATACGAAGTGTCAAAAGCAACTACATCACCAAACATAGTATATGCACGAATGGAGTCACCAAATGACCATGCAATATTTTCAACCTTTTCATTTTCATCTATAGTATAATCATAGACAAAATCCGGATCCCTCCCAGTCATAGCCTTGCAGGCCTCAAGAAGTTCTAGCATATCGTTCTCTCTTTTCTCATTGAGCAAAGCATCATTTTCTTGAACAGTCTTTTTACAAGTCCGAACAAAATTCCTAACATCTTTCTCTATGAAGGGCAACTGTCCAGGTTGAACTCCCTTTTCTAGCTCCAACACCTTGACTATTCGGTTTACAGGAAACCCAGCTTTGGACAGTAAAAGAATCCGTTCTTGATCAACCTCTTGTATTTTACGATATGCAGGAAGTAGGCGCACTTGGTCATCTTCCAATAACTCATGGTTATGAACGTTACTAAACTGTGAAACATACCATTGCATAACACCATCAACAATTTCCTTTGTCAAATACAACTTTGCATCGCATCCGCATCGTACTGATTTTCTCTCCCTGGGATGCTCCACGTTGGCCTTTTTTCTTGGTTGATTAAATCCTGAACGATAACAAACAAAATCTCGTCTATATATCCCTAAGTTTTGGCTTTCGGTTGAGCGTGCTTTTCTAATTGAAAACCCATTCTTCCGGGCAAAATTGCTGTAGTATTCAAAAGCATCATCATCAGTTTTGAATATTTGACCAACATAAGGAGTGAAGACAGCTTCTGATGATGACGAAGATGGAGTTGTCTCACTCTTTACATGCTGAGAACTTACTGAGCCCAGATCATCTCCTTCATACTGAATGTAACACTTCCAATCTCCGCACGGGCACTGTTGGCGTCGAATCCAGATGTTATTTGATGGCTTCATTGCCATTTTTTTGGGAAACACAAGAAGTGTTCCAGCTTATGTAGCCTTCAGCCAAACAAACAGCAAAAAGAAAAAAAAAACTTTTAATCAAATATTTGTTGCAATTCAGACTGTCATATACAAGAAAAAAAAGAGGCAAAATATGTCCTTATAATGCATAATGCATTACGCAGTTCAAGTCCAAAAAAGCAAAGAAAAAATAAAAGAGGAAAGGTGAAATAGTTCCTTAAACTCAAATATAAAGTTGGAAAAAAAAAAAAAAAAGAGGGAATGATCAAAATATATAGTTTAGCTGAAGATAGTGAAAGCTAGATCAATGAAGAAAAAAAAAAATTTGTCATGGACTAAAATGAATAACTACTCCACAAAAGAGACATGTCATGGGCTACAGTTTAGGAAGGAAATGAGAAAAATAAAGAAACCCAGCAACAAGCATGAATTCAAATTGTTTTATACCCCTAAAAATTTGATCTTTCAGAAAGAGAAAAAGCTCAAAACTATACATGGTTATTAGAAAAAAGAAACTTACCAGTAAAAGTGGCCCTCAAATGGTTCAAATTATTCTGAGCAAGACAATGTGGTGTTACAGAGCAGCTGCAGCCGGAAGTTCAATAAGATGAACAATTATAATATTCAGTTGAAAAAAACCCGAAACTTAGAGTGGAAGTGAAGACGTAAAGGTTTGAACTTTACAGAGGGACTATCAATTCAGAGAAATTACATACCCGATAAAGAAATGCGAGCGAAAATATAAACCCTTCGTGTTTCTCTTCTTCGCGCTTTGGGTTCTTCATCGTCTCTCTCTGCAAAGGAATTTCAGTTATTTTTAGTAAATTTAAGATAATATTATAGAACAAGTCAATGGAGGCCCAACTGGAGTAATGGGTTATGGCCAAGTCAGAATAGGCATGTTAGTTGTGGGCCCATAAATGAGATGGAAAAACTTGATTCAGTTTCTGACATGTCCACACCAAAAAACAACTAAAATTATACTGCCAATTAGAGTTTAAAAAAAATTATTAAGAAAATTAACAAGTTGGAAAAGAGATACATATTAATTTATAATCTATATAAAGTGTTTTTTTTAATTAAAGAAGGGTACATTCATACGGTATCAATAAAATGTCAATATCATTATCGATAACATCTCAAAAACAAAATGTACCACATGTTATTGATACATCAACAATATGTTACAAAATCCATCGTGGATAGAGAAATTTTGTAACAGTGATTACTTCCCAATGTATCAGTTTCTCAGGTCACAATGGACAGGTGAGCTTCAATTTCCCTGCTGAGTACACAACTGTTGAAAGCTATGCCGCAAAATAGCAGCCTCCCATAAATTCTTGGGCACATTTCCTTAAATTAGACAAAATTTGATTGATACAGATGCGTTAACCCAAAATAATAAATTACTGTACAACAATACCAAATTTAAGCTACTATTGAAGTGTCAGCTTGCTTAGTTGATAAAATCACTTGCCACACTCATGAAAATCTCAAACTGTGAACCATGCTCAAAGTCTCCGTTAGCACTAAGTACTAACAAGTCAGCTACCAGTAATCCCCACAAGAACACTTGCCATCTGCAAAATGATGAAACCTGCTTGAATCTCGCAATACTATTTGCCTACCAACAATCTTCGATATGTATTTGAAAGCAGAGTGGCAGTCGCTGCAAACACGGAGATTTTTCATAATCCTTATAGGCAACTGTGACGGGCGAGTAAGAACATATGCAACTGCAAGCTTCTCACTGTGATAGCTCAGGAGTTCTTCCTTATTCTCCAGTTCAAGATCATAGAGTGCGAATTTTGTTTCAGGCACGTATCCAGCCTCCCTCATTTTCCTGTTGAGTTCCTTCAGTTTTTCGTATATCAAATCCTTCTCTGGGTGTGATTTGTCTCCAGCTACAAAAACATGAACACCATCCTTCATGGTGACCCAACTACACCCAGCTTCCTTCTTCGCTGTTGCCTTCCTCATTGCCATCCGAGCCTTTGCCACATCGTCCCACTTCCCTCCAGCAGCATACATATTAGCAAGAAGCACATAGTTTGTAGCGTTTTGGGGTTCCAACTCCAATAGCATTTCAGCCACCCTCCTACCTAGCTCTGTGTTACGGCCATTAGCTCGGCAACAAGCCCCTAAAACTGTCCTCCAAATGAGAACATTAGGCTTCATTGGCATTTTGTTGATGAAGTCCTCTATCATATTAAGTTTGCCTGCCCTGCCAAGAAGATCAACCATACATGAAAAGTGCTCCATCCTAGGAGCCAGTCCATGTACTTTAGTCATGGATTTGAAATGCTGAAACCCTTCATCCACCAGCCCTGCATGACTACAAGCTGACAAGACCCCAACAAAGGTAACATGATCTGGCAGCTGACCTTGTAGCTTCATTTGCGAGAAAAGACTCAGAGCTTCGTGTCCTTGACCATTGCGAGCATACCCAGATATCAATGAATTCCAGGAATATGCATTCCTCACTGGCATCAACTCAAAGAACCTTGAAGCATAATCAATCCTTCCACATTTTGAGTACATGTCAACAATTGCACTCCCAACTACAACATCAGATTCCAAACAAGCTCTTATCCCACACGCATGAACTTCCATACCACGTTCTAATGTTGCAACTGAGGCACAAGCACTGAGAACAGTAGCAAAGGTAAAAGAGTCTAATCTCTGACCCCTTTGCATCATAAACCAGACCAAATCCATGGCCTTGGGCAAGAACTCATTGTGTATGTATCCAGAAATCATGGAATTCCAACTTATTTCATCCCTTCTCTCAGACATTCTAGAAAATATCTTCTCACAGTCATCTATCCCTCCACACTTTCCATAACAAGTAATAAGTGCATTCTCAATAGCGCAGTCCTCCGCAGCATTGTATTTTAAGACAACAGCATGAATCTGCTGGCCCAGGTCAGGAAGTGAGAGAGATGAAACTGCTGCAAGAATGCTCATAAACGTTACTCTATTAAGTTCCCATCCAGATTGCATCATGTCCAAGAAATATTCTACAGCTTCTAAAACTGATGCCTCTGAACCAGCTAAAGCCCCGATTATGGAATTCCATGATACTTGATCGTAATCCTGCATCGAGAAGAAAACATTCCGGCATTCACTAAGATGCCCAACGTCGGAATATAATGCAAGAAGAGCATTCGAAACTGAAACATCTAAATCAAGTCCCAATTTAAGTGCTTCACAATGTATCTGCTGTCCCAGAATTATCCAACCCAAGCTTGCACATGAACTCAAAGCACTAATTAACGTGAAATTCGAAGGCAGCAACTCAGATCTTTTCATTTCACGGAAGTTCATGACAGCATCTTCAAAAAACTCATTCTGGTCAAGACCAGAGATCAGAGAGTTCCACGAGATTAAGTCCTTGTCCACCATGTGCCTGAAAACTGAGCAAGCATCACTAATAGCACCACACTTGGCATACATATTAATAAGCCCATTTCCTATTGCAACCTTTCTGTAAATCAAACCAGCCCCCATTACATATGCATGAACCTCTCTTCCCTTTCTTTTTCCTTCTTCCAAAACAGAAAATTCAGCAAAAGAACTTAAAAGAACCACAAGCGAATCAAGGTTTATTCCAACCAAACCCTTCATCTCCATGAAAACTTCAGTGGCTTCTTTTCCTCGCTTTTGCCTCACCAATGCAACCATCAACCCATTCATTGATACGGCATTCCTCTCACTCATCTGCTCAAAAATCTTCCTAGCATAATCAATTAACCCAAACCTAGCAAATCCACTAACCAAAGCACTTCCTACATACAGGTCCTGTAAAATTCCAGATTTATTGACCCTGGTCAGAATTTGCTGAAGCAAACTCAAACCTGCATGAGCCAAAGAACAAGCAGCAGTTATCAAGCTACCAAATGTGTACTCATTAGGTTGCAAACTGAAAGGTGAACCGTCCTTTTGCATGCTTGAGAAAAGCTCGAAAGCAGAGATTGCATCACCTCTTTGGCAATAAACTGAAATAATAGAATTCCAAGATACTGAATTTTTAATCTCTATCTCGCAGAAAACATGGTAAGCATCGTCAACAGAACCCAAACATCTCCCATACATTGACATCAGCACGTTAGACATTACCATATCAGAAGCATGATTCGTTTTACATATCAACCCATGAATTTGCATCCCAAACTTAAGCTTACAAGGACCAGACTCCTGGCAAGCTCGAAGAACACTACCACAAGAGTAAGGACTCGGGGAAAAACCATCAGACACCATTTGTTTAAAATGGGCACACGCTTCATTTGGCATACCGTTCTGGGTACAGCCCGAAATCAAGCAAGCCCATGTAACCGAGTTCTTCTCAGGCATTTCTTCGAACAACTTACCTGCTTCCACCAAAGCACCAATTCTGACGTAAACATTAATAAGCGTATTGCACAAAAACAAATCATTAGCAAACCCATGTTTGCAAATTTGCAAATGAAAGCTTTGCGCATCATTTGAGGTACGCGAGTCTCGGTATTGACTAGAAAGATACCCATATGTTCCATTGTTGGTATGAGTGAAATGTAGGGAAAATGGTGGGGCTTTGAGCTGTGACTGGGATGATTCGTACTGATCAAACGAGCTTTGCAATGGGATTAGAGGTCGAGTTGGGTTTTGAGATTTGAAGAAAAGAGAGGCGTGTGATGGTGGTGGGTCTGAGACAACAGGGGAGGAGGCAGTGAATGTGCTGAAAGCATGGTTCGAACGGCGAGGGACTCTTCTGCAAGGGTGAGAGGGTGTGAACAAGAGAAAGCAGCGAACCATAGTCTAGTGAAGACGAAGGTTGTGCTTTCCTTCATGGCTTTTCGCTCGATTTGATGAAAGGTTGAGACTTTCAAACAAGGTCGCCGTTTTTTAACTTTGTTTCATGCTTCATGTCATCGTCCTCCTTGAGCGTATGGTCACCACAAAAATAGAAAAGATATTTACAATACTATGTTTTGGCTAGATATAAAATTTCGTGTTACACAAGTTATTTTTATGAATTGATTGAAAACAAATTTTTATGTGAAATATAAAGTATATGGTGTCTAAATACTACAAATAAAATCACAAGGTATGTTTCGAGTTTCGGGTTTAGGGTTTTAGATTTAGTTCGAAATTCAAAGTTGGCAAATCGAGAAATGATGGAGAGCTTTCAGATACAATCTCACGAAATGAACATTGCGTGGAAGAATATCTTGTATTAGTTTTCATTTTTTTTAAATTAAATTATTATTTTTGTATCTTGTGTGTTTTTGAAGACCATATTTGCATAGTCCAATTCATGATATGCACAAGAATCTCTTTTTTACAGTTTAAAGGGTTAGCTTAGCATATACACTTTAATCAACTCAGTTTCAAGCACCAAATTACCCCTCTACAAAGCTTGTGACTTGATGTTGTGTCTATAGCCCTAGAGAGAGAACAAAGAAAACCTTACTAAAGAATGATGATACGAAAAAGGATGCAAATGAAGATGAGCAAAGAACATATGGCATTGAGACCGATTCTGGGGAAGTATTCTGCTGAACTTGACCTGGATTGGCTTCAGAAATCTTGGGATTGACTTTGCTACCAACATTTATACCCACTCTAAAACCTCTAATTAATATCCCCAATCTATGAAGCTAACCAGTGAAAAAAATCAGTATCTTCCAGCCTCTGAACAATTGTTGGTCCAAACTGCTGACTGATATAGGCATTTATTTATAGACAAGTCACTCCAGTTAAGTGCCAGGCAACTGCAGGGGGAGTGTTGCTTCTTTGTGTGTAATATACATAGACCAGTGGGTTCATCTGCCAATCTGGTGAACCAATGGAAACTCAATGAGTATTATAAAGGATGATCTATCTTCTTCTCTCTGGTATTGTACAGTTCCGTTCATGATCTTCACCAGGTTTTGGCTCATATGCAGGCCGAGACCTTCCTTCGAGGCGCGATGGCTGCTGTGAAACATCTCTTGAATTAAATCTTCTGGAATTCCCGGTGCTGGATGAATGATACTGCAATGTTGACCACACAATTGACTTTAGCATTCTATTTGAGATCATTGCTTCAAAAGAGAACTATCAGAGGTTAGTCAAAAGCATGCTGCGTGAAATAACAACAAATTGTTACTGCATTCTCCTCAGTCCAGAAATAGTCTAGTAGTCAATCAGATTGACACATCTCATACGTTAAAAACAGCTTCTCTTTTTCTTCATTTAGGTTGTTAGTGAAGGAAGTTAATCATTTGAGCAATATCAGCCATGAAATATTGAAAATTGCACGAGAATTACCGAAACTCAAGATGAACAATGTGCATTTTCATCCCTATACGTTCCTTCTTCGGAGTTACTCTGAGCACAATGGATGATCCTTCAGATGCAGGGGTGAAAAGGAGTGCATTAGTCAAAAAATCTGAGAGAACTTGTTGTAGCCTCAAATTGTCTCCATACAAGAGCATGGATGACACCTCAGCTGGTGAATCATGGATGACCTCTACTTGCCGCTCCTGACTCAAAATCATAACTTGATTCATGACAACTTCCACAGCTTCCCCAAGATTAAATTCACTAGAACTCATTTCCATGTAGCTGCAAGTAAGTCCAGGAAATCACAATGTAAAACTTATAGACCAATGTCAGAATTGCCAAAATATTATGGTTCACACCATGCAACACACAATACAAGAGGACTGATAGGGTGCACAAGTCAGCAGAAAAATACTCTTCAAGTTAAAAAAATAAAGCAAAAAAGAACATACCATTCCTCAATACTTTCAATATCAGTGTCATCAACAATTTTGGACAACTGTTCCTGACACAATCTTCTATTCTTAAGTAGTTGCTTCTGCTCTTCGCTTAAATCAGAAGACCCCATTAGATTCTGGATAAACATAACCCCACTTAGAGGCTTTTTGATTTCTTGACGAATGTATGCCAGTTTCTTAAGGCTATCAGCTGCAGCATGCTCTGATACTCTCTGCATCTGCATAGCATACTTAAGTTCTGGACTAGCCACATGTAAAAAGCACAACACCCCAGTTATCCGTCCCTCTGCATCAATTCGCTTATTAGCAGAAAGTAATGCTTCAACATAATTACCCTGCTGGTCAAAAAACTCAAAAAACAATTTACAAGCATCCTGGCCTGCGATTACCCCATTCAGTAGTATCCTAAGCTTGGTTAATGTGTCATGACCTTTAACACGACAACCAAAATTTCTTACTGTGAAAACTTCCCCAACGAGCATCCGCTCAACTGCTTCCTCCCTTCTCAAACCAGAAACTTTTTGCATAGCATAATTCCATTCCAAGCAACGAAAATTCTCATCAGTCATAAATATAGGAGGGATCAGTGCAGATGGGCTCCGCACTATTCCAATATAATCACCTAGCAAACGGGTATATTTGTCCATACCCAACCTCTCTCCTGTAAGATCTTGGCTTACAAAGCAAGCCCCAACTACATCTTCCTTTATATCTCGGCTACAACATGCATTAACCACCAAGGTTACAAAACTATCATTTTCTTGACGACCATAAGTTTTCAATTTGATTTCAACATTTTTCTTTTCTACACCTGCCAATTTACAGTCACATCAGAAGAGGGAACAACACAAGAAAAAATACAACCAAATCAAATAAAGAAAAAATTACAGAAAAGAAAAAAGAGATGGAATCCAAGAAATGAATAAGATTAACAAGTATGTAACATAAAAGAAAAGCACACTTCTAAATTATAAAATATCTGCCTTTGTTCTACAAACTTCATACTTTACATGCATAACTGTAATTTCCACTTACTTGACATGCATGAGATGGGAACAAAAAGAATCCAGAAGAGGTATCTCTATTTAATTCCAAACAATTATATCTCTAGGATTTGTTAATTAGGCAACCAAATAATTGTGTCATACAAGTAGAAGAGTGGGTGTGTTGTGGGTCAGGAAGCAACCCATAAACCAAACTCAACCATAGCATAGGAAAAAGGGCAAATCATCTGTCTGATTTTTGTGAAAATTCACAAAGTCTGAAAGAATGTATGAATATCAAAGTAGACAGGCCAGAAAAGCTGCTCCTAACAATTAGAACACCACATTGCAATTAATGATTTATCACCAATTATAGGTCAGGTAAACAAACATCCAAAGACTATTCTGAGCATGTCTGAATCACTTATTCTGGTCTACTTATACTCCATGGCACATAACCAAAAATCAGTCAGCAACAGGTTTCAATTTGTTATAATGGGTTTAACAATCCAGACCCAGAGGACGAATAGTAGTGTCACCTTGTAGCGCAGATGAGAGCATGTCCTTTACCACTTCGATTGAATCATCGCCAACAACATCAACCAATGGCATACCAATGGCTTTCTCAACAGCCAATTCTGTTAGTTCGGATGCTTTTGTATTCCACCCATTTATATTACCAGAGGCATCAACAGCCAAAATGGGAACTGCAGCTGTCTCAATAAGTCGAACCATTTCATTTGTGACAATTCGCAGTTCATCCACTCTCTGTATCCTTTCATCAACTGATGGACCCTTTACAAGCACTTTGGAGTTATCCACAGTCTCATCTGGCAATGATCCTCTCAGTATCAGCTGTAAAGAATGGATGACATCCATTTCAACATCTTCCCAAGGTACACTTCGCCGCTTAACTACCTCCAGAAAAGCCTTGAATGATGACCTGGGATGCATCTTTCTTCCGTCATCCTTGTCAGCAGGATCATGTTTTGCACCACCCCACTTGATTTCCTTTGCAGTGTGGGACCGAAACCAAAAAAGGAAATCTTTTGAAGTAATCCTAATGGCTGCCATTCCGCAAACTTCATCCCCAAGAGCTGAAGCGCCTGGATAGCCAGCTTCCATAAGGCTATCAGTACTTAAGCCTGTGCTCCCACCATGGTACTTGAGAAGCCATTCGGCAATATCCCCAATTTGTGCCTCTGTCGGGGTAACCCCAAGCAACCATAATTTCTTCCTGTAGTATAATGCAGCTCCATCACACTTAACAAGATCCATTACGTTAGGCGACTGAGTAACAATCCCTACAGGGGAATCTCTAAGGAGCATGTCACAAAGCACAGTCTGTGTTCGCAATATATGTTTCTCCCTCAACTGAGCAGCCATCTCCAATTCTTTGCTGATCTGTACACCAAAAACTTGAATCAAGAACTCACAGGCATATCTTAAAGGAAATTGAACAAATCTAGGGCTTGTGTGATGGCAAACCACTAAACCCCACAATTTTCTTCCCTTCTGCTGATCAGTCTCCATCTCATCAACATCATCGTTGATTGTCACAGACATCACAAGAGATGCAACGGAACCCATATTTTCCATATACTGTGCATGACAATCATGAGGAGATCTCAATGTTGATCCACAAAGACTCAATGGTTGAGCTAATTTCTTGTCCTGAATTACTTTAACTGGAGGGGCCAAACAATCGCATATCATCCTAACCTTGTTTTTCATAAATAAGAATCTAGAAGCCTGTGGTATATCAGTGGCTGGGAAATGCAAACCCAGATAAGGTTCCAGGTCAGGTCTACGGCACTCATTGACAACTTCTCCATGTTCATCTTCATGAAATTTATACACCATTACACGATCATAACCCGTCAAATCACTAACTTCCTTAACTATAATATCAGATAACAAAGATATACTCCCACTTGGCAAGGATTGCAATTTTGAGATAGCTTTAGCTGCAAGCTTATAAGATTTCAATGCCCCCGCAGCAGTCACTGGAACATCAGCTGGACTTACTGGTTCTAAATCAATTACTAAGCCAACATCAACTCGATGCAGAATTGCATAAAAGGGCTTACCCGAGGTTTTACAATGCAGCAATATGGGATTGAGAAGATTAACTTCCCCAAAATGGGCAGCTTTATGCAACGCAGCAGCACCTGAGGACCGAAAGAGTGTGCGCACATCCACTCCAAAAGTCAAAGCTTCTTGCTGCTCTATATTTGGAACAGCATGAGGGGCCAAGTCCAACATTTCTGGGGCATTTTCACTGTAGGCAAGAACTGTTAAGTTTTGCTCATCAACAGCAATTATGCAACCAAAAGGTTGAATAAGCCTTCCTCTCTGCATACTTCGAAGATAAGCAGATACAGTGCTGGAGGGGACATTGCTAGTGGAAGATGAAACATTGCAGTCAATTGAAGTGGAGTAATCAAAAAACCGCTCAGATTCTCGGAAGTCTATGTCAAGCTTTGCATCAATGGGCGTCTGCGCAACTACACGAGCCCCGTGTTTTGATTGAGTAAAGCTGTTTCTAGAACAATTCGTCTTGTTCAAAGACAAAGATGACATCTCTCGACCCTTCTTACTCTCCAATTTTTCTTTCTTCCTTCCCCAACTAGCTAAGTTTAATCAACCCAACCCGTGAATATCAAACAAATTATACCAAACTTCAACCACCCCTGCATCGAAATACAAACTATGAGCTCCCAACCAAGGAAAAAAAAATCATTACTTGCATCAAAATAAATGTAAGTCAAATTCAAAACCAAAGCTAAATTACCTACTCTTGGTCACTGGAACCTCCCGGACCCAGGAACCATCATGAAAGTGGAAAAGAGAGAAACCCACCACCATTTGAATGTAAAAAAAGCAATCGCTTTTCCATTTACTACGGCGCCAAGAAAAGAAGGTTAAATATCATTCACAGTCTCCGTGATTCCATTCTCAACCAAAAGGCCACCAACATAAGAAAATGGTCGCCACCACAAATAGATTCTCCTAGAACATATCCAAAGTGAGTTAGCCAGTATAAACTTCTACACAAGCTTAGAAAGCAGAACTCAGATAACCAATCAAACTTCAGAGCATAATCCACAAGTTTCTCACACACCCTTTGCACAAAAAATCAATTATATACAGCTTGAATTCTTCTAACTTCTTCAGAGAGTTTAAAAAATTGAAAAAACTGTTTCTTTATACCCACAAGTTGACATTCCTATCTCTACCCACAAAGTTCAAATCCCCAAACCAAGACAATAACATACAGATTTCAATAAATTAAGAACAAAATACATAAATAACCAAAAGAATTGTATGCATATGAGATGAGACGGTGGGAGAGGGGCATGGGTGTCACTGACCATAAAAATTTGCAGGATATGGATCAGTCAGGCACGTGAAAACCGACCTGAATTCCGGGGCTCCGGAGTCACCCATGGATCAACAAGCTACAAGGTTCACAAAGATTAAAAATAAAAAAAAGCAAAGACCTTTGGATGCTTCTGTTACATGGGTTTTTGTTCTTTTTTAGTTATGTTTGGCGAAGTTCACTATTTATCTTTTTCTTCTGGTTTTTTCATGAGCTGAAAAAGAAAGTATTGTTTGTTACTTGTGGCGAGGTAATATAGGTAACAGGTGGAGTTTTTGACTGGGAAAAATGTACATTAACTTGGCTGTAGCTCTAGTAAAAACAAGCTCAGAAATCAGAAATGTCAAATTAGCAACCAATGAAATGTATGGGGCCCATTTCGCTTTCTTTTTGCTACTAATTCACGGGATTTGTTGCAAAGTAGAAGAAGTTCCTTTTCTTTTTTTTCTCACACCTGTTTTAAGTTGCTAGAGTAATTAGGATGACCGACAAATTTCCTTTCTCACTCAATTTATAGCTAATTTTATGAGAGTAAGACGTATGCCAAGGTTATCAAACTTTATGATCATTTGTAGTAAGAAAAATACATTATTAATGAGGTATAAATTTGAAAATAATTCAACCTCTAACTCTAATAGTGGGTGAGCATCTCATCTAGATAGTATTAAATTATTATCAATGACTCAAAAGGATAAGAAATTATAGAATGATACGGTATCACCATGTCAGTCGGTAATATTATCAATCAAAATTTGCTTCGTGTACTTTTTAAACTAGAAAATAAAATAGATTTATACTTGGACTTTATCTTCCAACTTTACCATAAATAAAATTATTTTAAAAAAATATATATAATTTGAAAAATAAAGTCCTTGGGTGCCCCCCCCCCCCCCCCCCCCCCAAAAACATCAAAACAACACCACCCATATTACTCTGATGATCATAAAGTCATCATTTTGAATTGGTAAGACAGTGGGAGAGGAGTTAAAGGTAATTAATGTTGAAGCGTAAAGTCGGAAGACAAAGTCCAGGTATAAATCTATTTTATTTTTCTATTTAAAAAGGACATATGGCAGATTTTGAATAGGAGTATTGTTTGTACAAATTTCCCCACGAGAATATTCGATTGGAAAGATTCCCCTTTCTTCTTCGCCGCCTCCTTCTCCCTGCAAAATAGAACCAATAAGAGGACCACACCCGGGGGGTGTTGGCCAAAGGCCCTCCGATGCCTAAATTAGTTCAATTGAATCGTATAGAAAACAATAGCTAATAGGGTACGAAGATGTGTTTATGGTGTAAACTGGGCAGCCGGAGCCTTATGTAAAAGAGAGAGAGAAAGGAGGTGGTTAGGTTGAGGTTGATTTACCCTAATAAATCAAATCAATTCCAAAAAGGGGAGGAATAATTCCCTTCCATCTACAGAATTATTCCTCTGAAACTCTAGCCTCCGAGACCACTATAAAAGCATAGCCACACACAAGGGTTGAGGTACCTCTAAATTCCTACTGAAACTCTGCAGAAATTATTTTCTCACAAATCCTAGCCACCACTTTCTTTCTCTCCCTTACACAAGGCTCCGGCCATCACACACGGCTTCGGTCACCCGGTTTTCCTTGAAATACCTTACTTAACTTAGGCATCGGAGGGCATTTGACAAACACCCCCCGAGTGTGGTCCTTTTACTCCGATCTGCTTTGCAGGAGAAAGAGAAGCGGAGAAGACGAAGGAATCTTTGACGAATAATTCCTTGAAAGCACCAATTTGGAGGGAATGATTTTCCCCACGAGAACATTCGCCAAAGATTCCTTCATCTTCTCCGCTTCTCTTTCTCCCTGCAAAACAGATCAGAGTAAAAGGACCACCCCGGGGGGTGTTGCCCAAAGGCCCACCGATCCCTAAGTTAGGTTAGGTGTTTCAAGGAAAACTGGGTGGCCTGAGCCGTGTGTGGTGGCCGGAGCCTTGTGTAAGGGAGAGAAAGAAAGTGGTGGTTAGGGTTTGTGAGAAATAATTTCTGCAGAGTTTCAAGAGGAATTTAGATGTAACTCAACCCTTATGTGTGGTTATGCTTTTATAGTGGTCTAGGAGGCTAGGGTTTCATAGGAATAATTCCGTAGATGGAAGGGAATTATTCCTCCCTTTTTTGGAATTGATTTGATTAATTAGGGATTTGATTTATTAGGGCAAATCAAATCCCTAATTGTGGTAGGTATCAAATCAGATCATAATTCAATTAGGTAACTCCCCATTTAATTGGGATTCGTGGTAATTAATCAAATCAATTCTCAACCTAATTAGGTAACGTTCAATTTAATTGGGTAACCCCCAATTAAATTGAGTAACTCCCAATTAGGTTAATTAGTTCCCAATTAGGTCAAATAATCCCCAAATGGAATGAATTATTTGACCTAGGGTTTTGATTTAATTTGGTTACCACAAGTATCACCAGATGATGTAGTGATATCGTATTACTCTATAATTTCTCTAAAAGGAGGATTGGATAGAGTCATCATTTTTTTTTTTTTTGGTTACAAGAGGGTCGAAGCCCAAGAGAAAACCAAAAAGAAAACTACACTGGGACAAGGCTAACCAAAAAGAAAACTACACTGGGACAAGACTAGCAGTGGTGTAGAGTCATCATTTTGAATTGGAGTGGAGTATTTACCACTAAAGTAAACAATGAAAGTAGTGACGTGTAAGCACGTGTATGGTTTCGAGTGATGGGGTTATTTCGCTAAGTATATCCTAAACCCAATTATTTGCTTGATTTAACACTCACACACGTGCTATAAAGGTTCGAATTCATCCCAAGTTCACATTAAAACCCATCAAGGGTGAAATAGTCATCATGATGATGGGTGAATTGTGGTGGGAAAAAGACGGGGACTGAGAATTTGTATTGTATTGTAGTGTATTGTATTTAATTGCATTGATCCAAGTTCAAATAAAAAGAAATGGGAAAATCTCAAAAATCTATGTGGATGCATGTGAGGCACTCCAACGATTTGCAAAGTGGGGTGGTCACTGATCCCTTTGCAAGCTAGTTCCAAATTTACAAATGTTTGACAATGGACTCGTGTCACAATCACATCCCCACATCATGTGTATGGCACAAAAGCATGCCAAGTCCACATGATTATGACACGTGGCTCCTAATAAGGACGGAAGAGTCTTGCCCTAGGAAGGGATCAATAATTATTAGTCTTGTATCAAATCATGCAACCTTAGCTCTCACACTTGTATCTTCCCAAACCCAAGTCCTGAGCATAACATTCTTTTTAAAATCAGTTCTGCCATAAAAATAAAAAAAATAATAAAAAAAAAATAAAAAGTTTTGTTAGTAGCCTTTCTGCAATATTGGACAAGTTACCATTGAAATTTGAAATCATAAATCCTGTGAGATGTTTGACCTGTACATCTATGAGATGCTCAAAAGTGTCAACATAGCAATAGATTGGCACAAGAAGAATGAAAAATTATGATTTCTCTTGAGTAATATTTTGATTGTTGAAGAAACAAATGTGAACATCTCTGTAAGATAATACAAAAACATCTAACAACTACTTAAGCCATTGACAATCACTCAACAAAAAGAAATCCAGATCTTACCAGTTACAAAATGCGGATGAAAAGATGCTGAAGCAGCTATGTTTATCTATGAATGATACATCTGAGCAAAAGTCAAGCACAATTGGTGGTCTCTCTTGTCCCCCCAACCTCCCCAACCCTTGAACCCAGCTTTATACCCCGGCTGATGCTCAAAGACTCGCACTTCCCAGTCTGAGTGGATGTTTGCAACCGTATCTATCTCCTCCACTTGAAAGTTTACCATACCATTATCGATGCATGCTTTCGCCTCCCCCTGGCCCTGGTGCAAACCACATTTTCCAAAGTGTACTGCACTTGTTCGAGGACCTCGTAGTGTGAAAACAGGATTACCAAATGAGGGATAGACTGTTGCCCACATTGTTATGTCCCAATTGTAATCGTCAAAGAAACAAAACTCTGTAGTCTTTCTGTGGATTTTCCTCCACACAGTCCGGTTAAATGTATAACCCACATTCCCCATTCTCTCTGCAATCAAACTATCCCAACCTTCTCCTCTTGCATTCACATCACAAGGAGCTAAATTTGCAGCATAGCAATGAGGGCATTTCTGAGGCTTCAATTCTGTGAGTATCTGTAAGTTACGATATGCATTGGGATAAATATAGTGGTCCTCCTCTATGAAAAGAATATGACCACTGTGATCCTTGGTCTCCTTCAAACCGTCCCACACCGTGTTCATCATCCACCACCAATGATGTTTTAATGACACTATCTTCGGGGACCGGTGGTTTCCATACTGATCAGGAGTCCCTTTGCAGTGTTTCTTTGTTGCATCATCCTTCTCCTTACAGTCTGTTGGTGAAACACCTGGAAAGCTATTGGGAAAGACATGGGGCGAGTATGGAGCGAATATCTGTTTCACCTGGCAAAATCTGATGCCTTCCACAATCTTGTTCATTTCTTCAAAGTATCCGTCATGGCTCACTATTAGTAAAGTTTCATTAATTCCGACAACCCGAGACAGACTATCAACAGCTACTTTGAGATATTGGGGCCGATTGTGTACATAAAGAACAAAAGTTATGTGACCCTTGTCTAGACTTGGATATAGATCTAAGTTCCTGGGAGGCATCTGATTTCTCTTTTCCAACTGAAGTGAGAATTCAGTCTGCTTGGGGAGGCTAAGCATATGTCTAGCATGTGAACGATTTGTCAATACCTGACTAAAATCATCCGAAGATGGTGTGGCAAAATTTGAATTAATTCTCAGAAGGAACATCAGCAGGAAAACCCCTAACAATGTAATCGAAACCAATGGCAAGAAACGGCGAAAAGCCACTTCATCTTTTAGACGGTTTTTCTTAATACTAGCCATAGAATAAAACCAACGACAGAGATGGCATCAAACACACTTCATATGACAATTACAGTCACACCATCATAGCTTCACAGAGTTCAGAAACCACATATGCATAAAAAGGAAACCCAGAACTTGAAACTAAAAACGAAGTCTTTATCCTCTCAAACAAGAAAAACTAAGTCTATAAACTTCAAAAAATATCACCAGCCCCTTTGAGAACAGAGGGAACAAGCAAAAGGGTAAGTATCAAAAACCTCCAAAACAGTCGGTGCGTCCTGAGATTGAACCAGTCAAAACTTGATCTAATTGAAACCCATGAAGTGAAACTCGAGCTTCCTGTTGCCGCAATTCGAATTTGGTAGAACAAATCAAAGCTTGCAGAGCCAGAAGAATCAAATCACAAAACCCACAAAGGAAAACTGGAAAGAGCACCAGGGCTTATGGTTAATTGACTTAATTCTTTTGGAGAAATCGGAGGAACAACCAAATGGGTAGCAGTAAAAATCCAATCTTTGAGCACCAGATTGCTTGGGAGGTTGAAAAGTCTTTGATACGAACGGCTTTGATTTCGCAGTTGACTGACTTAGAGAACAACAGAAGCAGAGGACTAGCAAGGAAATTTCCAAAAGGACGACCTTGGCTTTGAAAAGTGGAAAAATTGTCTCTGTACTATGGGTAATGGGTTAGGTTCCGGGTCACAACAAAAAACAAGCCGGAAACTTCAAGGCACATAAGAGTTGATTGCAAACGACGCATCAATTTGGCAAGTAGAGCTTTGCCATCTTTGATGAGAGGGGTTCATTTGCCCAATACATTCCCATATTCTGATTGGGGTTGTAGCTTTTTTTTATTTTTGGTTGGAATCAAGTTTCATTCATAAAAGGCAATGCGAATTACAAGATAGTGAACCTCATAAAAATGAGTCCAAACAAATGGCATAGAGCTAGCCCACTAGAAATAAAACTCAAATAGGCAAAAAGTTTACAAATGGCATAAAGCTAGAGCCCAAAATTAAGATAAAGTCAGAGTACAAAACTGGCATGAAGTCAAAGCCAACCAAAAGCAGAAACACCACCAAACGCCAAAGTACCGGTGTCGCTGCTTCCATGAAGATCGAGACATCGCCACCAGGACTAATGATGAGTGAAAGAACTACAAACATACCAAAACACACAAAACAAATACAAATATGAAAATCTCTCGCAATACATAAACCGACCATCAAAAACTCAATAACTCTTACAAAAACGAAACCACTAAAGCACCAAGAGGGAAACAACAACCAATCCAAGAACAAACCTGGGAAAACACTTCCCAAAGCCAAAGAAACCAACATCCTAAGCAAGGAAGGAGGTGGTAACAACCCAAGAATGGAAGGAGGTGGTGCAAGCACCTGAGCAAGAGCTCTACACATCTCCCGAAGGGGACACAAAAATCGTGTTTGGGATTAGTCGCTGCAGCCCATCGGGGTCGATAGATCCAAGAGGGAGATACAGTCTTGAAGAAGCCATATAAGGAGGGAGGAATTTAAAGGGAGCTAGGAAATTAAAAAGAAAAAGAAAGGAAAATAACAGAGAGGGAATGAAGAGGAAGATGGAAGATGGAAAATGGAGATTGAAAGGGGATATAAAGGGGAGGGAAGGAGGGGTAGTTACCACCTCCCCCCTTGTTTGAAAGACTGAGGGTTTGAGAGAGTTTTTTTTGGGGTTGTAGCTTTGTCCAATCATGGCCTCATGGGTGGTTCTACCATTTTCACAAAAACAATCATGTTTCATTGGAACAATTTATTTCATGAAAAGACATATAAAGCATCAAACGTACAAGAACCAGATGTTGAAGTTGGCTCACCATAGATACGAAAGGAGGAAGAAGAAACGGCAGAAAAAGGAGATCACTACAAAATAGTTAAACCACGACACAAAATAGATGACGGTGCATCTTAAAACCGTCGTTGTGTTTTAAAAGATGAAAAAACCATCGTTGTGTTTTAAAAGACAATGATTTTTTCAAAACCGTTGTGATATCTCATCTTATACACTACTAGCGTTGGGTTGATTTTTAAAAGATGACGCTTGTCATTAACAAGCGTCCTCTTTTAAAACATGCTAAACAAAAAAATGCAACTTAAGTGAATTCGCGCTCAACCTAAAATTTTCAGATTTCCACCGTGTCTCTAAAAACCTTATCTCTCCCTTCTTGAAACCTTTCTCAACTCTAACACCCTTATGAAATTCTGTGAAACACTCCCACTCACATATCTTGAGCACTCCTCTCCTTACAAAATCATCAGAAAATCGATATCAACGAAGGAGTTAAGAGATTGAAATCTTCACAGATCCACAAGATGGAAAGGGAGGTTCTGGATATGAGAATCAAAGCTGGTTGGATGTGGTGAAGATCTCGATCCACACGCTCTTCAACGAAGATCTCCATCTCAGGCACTCAACTCGCTCATCAACCTCAATGACTTGGTCCGGTTAGCTCTCCAATTTCGTGGTTGCAATCGAGAAAGACTCGTCCAATTTTGCGGTCGCGATCTAGAAAGACTCGTAGAAAGGCAATAATTTGAATATTGGTGATGTATATGTCTTTGTGTACACATACATCACCAACATTCAAATTATTGCCTTTCTCAAATTGGTGGCTCGATTGTGATGAGGAACACATGCTCATTTAGTACATAGCTCCCACTGGTACGATTTCATATATCTTGAGATTTTCCAATATTTCTCTTATATTCATTGTACGATGATTTGTTTTATATATCCTCGACCATATTTATTTTCCAGTTGATTTGCATCTATAGCTCTTCTCCAGCAATCATCCATTATAAGGCAAGCAAGGCAAGCACTTTGCAAATATGGTTTGTTTGTCTTCTCTCTTTCTCTGCCATCATATTTACCTCTGTCTTTCATGATTATGAATTGTTGCAGCTACATAGTTTGGTTGCGTAGATTTTGACTGCTTTGGGATCCTTAACATGTCGGCTATTTTTATTGTATGGCAAGCAAGGCAAGCACTTTGCAAATATGGTTTGTTTATCTTCTATCTTTCTCTGCCATCATATTTACCTCTGTCTTTCATGATTATAAATTGTTGCTGCTACATAGTGTGGTTGTATAGATTTTGATTGCTTTGGGATCCTTAACATGTGAGTTACTGTTATTTTTTCAAATATAATTAGGGGGTTTCATAAAAACAAAAAAAATAAAACAATGAGGGCGTACTCAGTAGCATGCTGTAATAAATAAATAAAATTTAGACTTCACGGCTTATATCCAAACACGCCGTCAAAAGACACAAAAATTACCTTTTTACGGCATGCTTTCACATGCCTTAAATATTAGTTATTAATAGCACGCTTTATTACATTTTTAAGGCGTGCTTTGCCATATGCAGTAAATATCAGATATTAACGACACGCACAAAAAGCGTGTTGTAAATCTCAAGTTGTAAAAGCTCCAATTTGGTGGTGTCTCTTGTGAGTTGGGTGTTTTGTTTGTAGTTGAGTCTCTACTTGTATTTTTACTTGTGACAGTTTAAAAGTTGTAGTTATATTTATAGTTTTAGGTGCTACGGTCCATGTCTGATTTTTTTAGGCTTGCGGCTTTCATGCCGAAATTTGTTTGGTTTTATGCCACTATTAGTGGAGATATATCTAGAATAACCCTGCTGTGTTTCCACATTTATATCAACCCCTTTTAGGTAGTTTATGTCCTTATGACTAATGATCTTGGTGCCTAAGTTATGAATACAATTATACTTACTCTAAAAAAATAAATGTGAACTGACTAGTTGCATATCTTGAGTGAACATAAATGACTTGAGAGTAACGTTGATAGATAATTGATCCATCTAGTGCCAGCACTATTTCTCAATCCAAAGTGACAATTGTCTTTGATTTATAAAAAAAAAGTGACAATTGTCTCAGGCACGGTCAAGATACACCCTTGGTGTTCACGGTCCGTGCAATGGATGCTGGAGCTATCATTGCCTGTGAAAGAATGGAAATTGAAGATCAAATTAAGGTATGAATGATTCTAAATACTTAGGATCCATCTAATCTGTGTCATTATTTCTGGGTCTGAGTCAATAATGATTTGTCTGTATCGAGTAGTAAGTTGGTATGGTAATTGATAGCCCTTGAGGTGCAAGATTTTCTTATACACGATGGTTTCTGCATGCATGCTATGATATATCTTAGTGCGGACAAGTTAATTGCAATTCCTGGCCAAAAAGAAGGGGAGAAAGATTAATCTTCGTCCGTTTGATGTTATGTTTATTATTATTTTTTTGTGAAAGGAAACGAAATGTATTAAGAAGCTTGAGAAACATTACAAATTACAGTCATGGAAAAGCAAATCCTGAATCAGATCAGGAGGGTCCACATCTCAAACAATATCATGAGAAGAACCCAGACCAACACGAGCAAGCCTATCAGCAACAGAGTTGCAAGTCCTAGGCACATGATTTAAAGAAACAGAATGAAAATTTGAGAGAAGCCCCCATACAGTCCTCATAAATCCTACCTAGCAGAGAGAAGTTGGCCCCCCCCCTTTAACACCGCAGTAGTGGTTTTGAGAGAATCACTTTCAAAATGGAACAAATCATGGTCAAGACTAGCACCTAAACGTAACCCATCAAGCAGGGCAAGTGCCTCAATTTGATCAGGACACCCAACGTTTCTAATCTGATGCGCACCAGCAGCAACAAAGTTCCCAGTACAATCACGAATAATCACAACAGTACCTCCAATCCTCGCATCCTTCCTCCTTGCACCATCAACATTAATCTTCAGAAACCAACAGAAGGAAAATTCCAACGGGCATGCAAGAGCGCAGTGAACGAGGACCAATCAATTCAAGGAGTTGAAATTCAGCCAGCCATGTCTGGGCCTGAAGAACAACCCTATCACGAGTGTGTTTTTGGGTTCATCTGACTTGCAGGCACTAAAATATATCACAACATGATGTGCACAGAAACCATGTGGGCATATCAGGAGTATGTTTCTGTGTACATCCTGTTGTGATAAATTTCGGTGCCAACAAGTTAGATGCACTTCCCAGCCAAAAAGGAGGGAAAAGGTTGATCTTCGTGTATGCAATGTGCAGAGATGCACACACATAGCTGCAATAGTAACAGCGAGAATTTCGGAAATTTGGTATATGGAGGAAAATTTATATAGGGGCTAAAATAATGAACATCTAACTAGGCTGGGACAGACAGCATCACAGAATCCTAGAGAGAAGCAAATGCTTGCCGGAAATTTCTTTAAGTATATTCATGCCTCAAAATAAAGGTTCACGAGTCTACTAGGCTGGCTAGTACATATAATTCATTAATCTCAACTATAAAATGAGATCAGCTTAATTGGCAAAAAGAGATAAGCTTAATTGGCTCTATGTTTGTCGTAATCATTCAAGCCTCCAAATCATTTGAGAGGGGGAAAAATGATTGGTAGTTGCAGTTGCAATATAGGAGTTGCAGTTGCAATATCTACAGCAATAATGCCAATCATTTTTCCCCCTCTCAAATGGTATTTGGTTGTAGGCTCATACGTCCTCGCTCCTGTCTTTCCCTTCTGCAACTCCTATGGCACCGGCCTCACAGACTCAAGTATATCTTCAACTTACGGGAAAATTGGTCTCTTCATCATCGCTTCATTAGTTGGACGTGATGGTGGGGTTATGGCTGGGTTAGCAGCTTGTGGGGTGATGACTGCCATTGTGACTACCGCAGCTGATCTCATGCAAGACTTCAAGACGGGTTACCTCACTATGTCCTCGCCTAAGTCTATGTTTCTTAGCCAGCTAGTGGGAACAGCCATGGGTTGTGTGATTGCTCCGTTAACATTCTGGTTGTTTTGGACTGCTTTTGACATTGGATCACCTGATAGTCCGTACAAAGCACCCTATGCTGTAATATTCAGGGAGATGGCAATAGTGGGTATCGAGGGCTTCTCCAAGCTGCCCAAGCATTGCTTGGCTATGTGCTGCGTTTTTTTGTGGCAGCTCTGGTTGTAAACCTCCTGAAGGATGTGACCCCTAAGAAAATATCACAATTTATTCCTATTCCAATGGCCATGGCAGTCCCTTTCTATATCGGAGCATACTTTGCCATCGACATATTTGTTGGGACAGTGCTATTGTTCATGTGGGAGCGGCTAAATAGGAAGGAGGCAAAGGATTATGCAGGAGCAGTTGCTTCGGGTCTAATATGTGGTGATGGGATTTGGACAATTCCATCATCGATCCTCTCTATTTTCAAGGTCAATCCACCCATCTGCCTTCTTTGAGCAGTTGAGTTGAGACCATAGCTGGGAGAGTTCGTTGGACTTTGTAAATATCTACTTATCTACAGGAGGACTGATTAGAAATGAATAACTAGATCTTGCTGGGTTTGATAGAGGCTTTAACCCCATCATGCTATATACATTACCTATATTATATTATGTACAAGTTAATCTCAGGGACTTACGAAGTTAAAAACCCCTCTTCTTTGGACAGGTTATCCACCAATATCTTCTCACAAAACAATACCAGGATAACAAATGTATTCGTACAGAAAATACTAACAGCAATAAGTAGCAATATTATACTGATCAGAAATTTAACCAATAAAGGCTGCCTTTATTGGTTAAATTTCTGACTCTGTACAATTAATTTAGTTCAAAGGACTTAACATAAATATTTATTTTGACTCTGTACTGGACATGGCTTACACATCTGAAAACAATAGAGAACAATACTTTTAGTTTCTATATCTATCAGAATAAACTGCCTGTGCAGTAACATAGATTTGCTACTCTAAGCCAAAGAATATACATCTAAATTCCTAATTACAATCGATTTCAGCTAATTATATCTTATGTCACAACTAGACTAGATTACTAATATACAAACGCTACTACGGGAAGAAAAACGTACAGTTTAAACATTAGTGGAGTGAATACATGCCTTCCATAAATGGAGTGTGAAGAGTGACAATATGAAATTATAGAGACCATTCAAAGACTCACCTAAAACCTCATTAACAGCCAGAAGGTTGCTCTTTTTGCATAATTCCTTGAGTGTAATGACTATAATCTTCACCAAATTGTAGAGACCATCCCCTAGTACAAGGGCAATGGCGATAAAGACCTGCAAAGTACAACACAACGGGTCAGAACATCGCTTTTGGAGCAAATTCGCATTTATGAGAGAGGATGGCCAAAAACAACCAATATGAGAGAGAGAGAGAGAGAGAGAGAGAGAGAGAGAGAAGAGCGTGTGTGTGTTTGAGACCATGCTTCCGTACTCTACCTTTAGGTGTTTTTCATAAGAAATGCAACAAGCTCCATTCTACAAATAGTTACATTACACTCATGCAATTAGCCTAAGAAATCAAGGTAGTGTGCCCCAAATGAAAATCGTTCCATAATACCTTATATCCATAAAGACCTTTCAAATCATTACTACCAAGATCCGCTGGATACCCCAGAATACTGGGATATTAATGGCCAAAGAAAACCCCATGATAAGATGGCCCCAAAAAGAAGTGAACAGCTGACTATGTGAGAGCATATGAGACCGCATCCAACATAAGTTGGACTGAAGTCAAAATAAAACCTGCGTGAAGCAAGTCATGTAAAACATCAGCAACTTCACTGTTATAAAATATTGTGAATCTTACTGGAAGGAATCCTTTTATTCCACTTCCAAGGAACTTAACAAATGGAATTCGGGTCGACGCCCAAAAGAACAAGGGGTCAATGCGTGTGGGAAGAGAGGGAGGGAAAGGAAGCTGACAACAAATAGGAAACCAGTCATCCACCACAAGCTTGGATTTTTAACATCTTCTGCCCGATTACCAGGGTAATCAGCACCAATAAGATTATATGTTCTCTCATCCATTGCAATGATATATGAACCGAACCCCCCTACCAATTCATTTCATTACACCAGGAAATAGAGAGTAAGAGTTATATCATTGAAAAGACCCTATTCGCACTGAGTAATCGCCAGAAGCCAGGCTATAGCAAGCAGCAACACAGGTCTGGATGACGGTGTTTTCTTGCCTGGTAAAGGGAGCAACAGAAAATCCTAATTTGGACAAGAAGCCAGTCCAGGACTTGACGAAGAAGAAACTCATAAGCCCAGCGCCGACATTCAAGGACGGGATAATCCCGACCGTCAGATTGAGCTTGTGGGTGATAATGCAGAAGAGGCTCCCCAGCAGCGAGCTCACCACCAGCCCTCTGACCGTTATCTGGTCTGGTCCTTCCATTTGGGGACTTGGTCATCATCATCGACTTTCTGAACCGGTCTGATTTCGTCCAAATCGTCAACCAACGGCTCTGAAATCTCCACGAACGCTCTGTCAGACCCCGTCTCGGTCCCTATTACTGTGAGTCTGTGAGGAGCTTCTGGATATTCTGGTGTGGATCAAACTATTTAGTACTAATCCTATCTTATGGAGGGAAGTCAGAAAAAGTTCTCTGATCCGTGTCGTCGCCCTTTTGGTTGTTTTTGTCAGTTCTGATGCTTACGTCCTCAGGTACTACAAGAAGTAAGTTTTTTACGTGCTGGTTCTATGACCACACAAACAAATCGACAAACTTCTCAAATACATGATAAAAGTTGTTCATGTTAAATCAAAAGAAGAAAAAAAAGTTTCTGATCCTTTTTGGAGGGTCAGAGATGCTCCAATCCGAGGTACAATAACTAAAACATCACATGTTGTAATTATAAAGATTAACTTTCCATTAGGCTTGTTTTAGGTAGGGAGGGCCCACTATTAATTAGTTAAACATCACATCTTATTCTTATGAGTATGACAACTAATTAGTTATTTGGCAGCTCCATTATTATGTATTATTGTCAATTTAATTTAAGCTTGCTATGAGTACCTGCTGAGAGGCCACTACTAATTAACTTCCCATTAGGTGGGGGTTGGGATCTTCTATCTGCAAAACTCCTGTCCCCTGATGTCCCCTTATTTAATATAATGCCACTTGTCTTTTCACTTAACTTAAATTTAACACCGTTAAGTATAAAAAAAAAAAAAACATTGTTTTAAATATGTTTTTACCCCAATATATAGAATATATATGTAAATAATATCCTCCAATATTATTTAGCTCGTGTATATGAATTTTGTAAATAATATCCTCCAATATATAGAATATATATGTACATAATTTAGGGTTAAATATTTTTTTGGTCACTGAGTTTTACACGAAAATTCAATTTGGTCACTGAGAAGAAAATTTAGCCAAATTGGTCACTGTGTTTCTAAAAATTTACAATTTATAGACATTTCACTATCTTCCGTTAAGTGCAGTTTTTATTTTTAGTTTTATAGAAACACATTCCATCTTGTTCCTCTATTATTTTTTGGTGCAATCAAATTTCTATATTTTGGTGCTCTATATCGAAGCATGAATCGATTAAGTGAGAACCCTATTGCAATTTTGGATGGCAATGAAACATAATCAAGCGATAGAGCACTAAAATATATTGGTAAGTTGTTGATTTCATTTTAATTTGGTTTTGCATTTTGATTTTCCTTATATCTCACAATTTTTATTTCAACCCAATATTTCCTCAATTTGTTCAACCATAATAGCACAATATACC
This sequence comes from Prunus salicina, assembly GCA_020226455.1. Classification (NCBI taxonomy): domain Eukaryota; kingdom Viridiplantae; phylum Streptophyta; class Magnoliopsida; order Rosales; family Rosaceae; genus Prunus; species Prunus salicina. The sequence continues at coordinate 22,174,810 of CM035344.1, forward strand.
TTAACTAGTTGAGTAAGAAGAAGAAGAAGAAGACTGAAGGTGCTTCCTAAAAAAATAAAAATAAAAACTGCATTTAACGGAAGATAATTGAATGTCTATCAATTATAAACTTTGAGAAATACAATAATTTGGTTAAAAAATTTTCTAAGTGACCAAATTAAATTTTCGTGTAATGCCTAGTAACCAAAAGTATTGAACTCCTATTCTAAGAGCACTTCCACCTATTTGCTATGACAAAGGGCAAGGGTAAGTCAAAGGCTGTTACTATTCATGTGAATAGTGGTAACTCTTGCAAAAGGTTGTGGTGTTTCCATCCATTGTCATGACAACAAATATTCATATGAGATATGATGAGAGAAATTTGTATAGAGTTTTGGTGTGGGAAGTGAAGAATATGACTAAGTATTTATTAAAAAAATTATAAAATTATTAGAAATTTTTTTCTATTGCTGACATCATTGCTAATGTCAACAAACTCAGGCAACTGCCCAGACTTGTGGAGCTCACCAACACCCTTGGCAACATTTGTCCGTTGGAAACTCTTTTTGGGCCTAGGCCCCCTCATGCCTGGGCAAAGGGTAGGCCGCTGGAATCACTCTATACATGGAAGGGAGATGTTTTTTTTAATATATCGAGAAATGTACACCGAGGAAGCTGCACTTTACTTATAGACTAGGTGCGTTATTTCATTTTTTTTTTTCATAACCTAACCTAAAAATTATGAGAAAATGTTAAAATACTCCTCTGCATGAGTTCCATTGTTAAATAAATCCGCGCGCAGACACATGTTATTCCGGTCCAAAATAAAAGTTGGCCGAATCTGCTTTCTCATACTGCCCTCATGGGAAACAAGCCAACATGCGTGCGTTAGGCCCCACGTTTTCTCTCCACCATCTCACTCTTTTAGGGGGATCCATCTCTTTTTATTTTGTTGGACGGATCCATCTCTTGCAACTTTTTTTTTTAAATCTCTCTCCTTTGGCCCCACCCATTTGCGCATTTAATCACCATTCTTTTTTTCTTACGTTATACATGATTTTTTTTTTTAAACACATCTATGTAACTCTCCATTTGGATAAAGTAATTGAAAATTATATAGAATTTTAAAATGACAAAATTTAGATTTCCATATCATTTCAATTTCTGACAATTGAAGATTTCAGTGTTTGGATTTATGTACGTCGAATTTTATAAATGACACCATAAAAATTGTGAAATGATGTCTATTTTAGTGGAAATTAAACTGCTCCAATTTCCACGATTTTTTTTCCAAGCGTCATTTAATAAATTCCACGCATAAGTTGCCAAATAAGGAAATTGTCAAATTTTCCTCTTAAATTCTGAGTTATTTTCCCTCATCCAAAGGAATGGAGGAAATAAGCATATGTAAGCAACAAAAGTTATTTATATACAAGGATAATAATCATAATAAGAGGGTTGGAAAAATAGGTAACTTGGGTATGTAATTGTTAAAATTAAACATGAAGGTACTAAATTGAAATAGAGCCACTCCTTCAATCTCATGCAGACCCACTGACTCAATCTCTTGATATTTGTTCTTTGTTGAGACTAATATTCCCCTGTTTCATTTAAAAAAAAAAAAAAACTAATGTTATATATATGATTTTTTTCCTTGACCCATTCCTGGAACTCTCCTTGGCCGTTCCAAAGACGAAAAGAAGACATAAGCTAGTGGTGGCAGATAGGGGTCATTTCCCTTTCGTAATCAAGGGATGTGCCCTACATGCCCAATTCAGGTTGTCTTTTTCTCGAAGGCCCTCCTCCTTCCCTAACTTGTTCGTTTCTTTTCTTTTGATTCCTTACTTTGTCTTTACCCTACCTTGTTCCTTATTCTTTTCTTGTTTTTGTCTTGTTGAAATGGAATATTATTTCCTAACCTTTGTAATACAGTATACAAAATAAAACATTAATTGCATATTTCGCATACAGATATATCTAGTAACAATTTTACTAAAAATAATAATAAACATAAGAAAGAAGATATATAAGACCCATTTGTAAATTTGCTCCTCCAATATTGTGCCGATGATGTTTCCCTATTACTAATAGGCCAATTTTAAAACAAAATAACAAGAAATTCCGAGGTAAAAGAAGCAAAAAAAATTATTAGGGTTCTTGTGGTGGGGAAGCCTCGATTTTCTTCTTGCTCTGCAAGATACATGATGTCTAAAGTGATAACAGGGCCAAAGGAAAAGGCTTTTGATGATTCAAAAAATAATAGAAAGGTGTGGTGAGTGATTGACAATGTATCACGTACTTGATGCCCAACGTGACACATCACTTCATGCTTGCAAAACTAGAAAGAAATTCATGTGAATCTCCATGGACATTGTGTTAGACCCCGTCTCGGTCGCCATTTATTGTGAATCTGTGAGGAGCTTCTTGATATTATGGTGTGGATTATTGGAGGAGGAAAATGGATTGGTTTCAATTTAGGACAGGATCGAACCATTTAGTACTAATCCTATCTTATGGAGGGAAGAGCAATTGTCTTCAACATTTAATAGAGGCAAGTCAGGAAAAGTTCTCTGATCCGTATCGCCCTTTTTGTTGGTTTTTTCAGTTCTGATGCTTACGTCCTCAGGTACTACAAGAAGTAAGTTTTTCACGCGTTGGTTCTATGACGGCCAATGGGTTTTGAGTGTTTCTCAAATACATGATAAAAGTTGTTCTAGCCTAATGGGAAGTTACTTGTCATAGTCACAGCATGTGATGTTCTATCCTAATGGGAACAACGCCAAAAACACTCATGTCAAAACCTAATGGCTGAGGTACTGAACCAATATGCGGACCACATTAGGTATCCTATGTTCTCTGTAAGTCCGACTTCCCTCTATAAAATGTTGAAGCCAATTGATCTTCTTACATAAGAGCTACCACTAAATATTTCTTGCTTGATATCTGCTGCAATGGCTTTCTATAGCTCATTTATCCTCGTTGTTCTCACTGTAAGCTCTGCGTTATTATTTAGTTTTTCCAATATCTCATGCTACAGTGTAAAGGAATATCTCGTTACTTGCTCATCTTGAAAATACGAATTCGTTTTCTTGTTTTCATTTACTGAAAACATTTTATGAAAATGTTTCCATAAATTGTTATTATTTTAAGGATTTTAGTTTTGTCCACTGATTAATTACATTTTGTGATCTCATGCTTACTGATGAGAGTTCAAATTGTTGCAGTCTTGCAGATGGCAGTGTTGGCACTTGCAAAGCATTCTCCTCTACTTTGCAAAGTATTTTTGTGTATGGAAGTACAGAGTTCCAGTAAAGCACAGAGCACCTCAACTTTATTGGAGCACTGTGCTTCCATACACAAAAATTCAAAAAGCCATCAGTGACCTAATTCTCCAACCAGCTGGTTTGTATTTAAAATCTTACTACTCTTCTATCATTTTACTGATAAAGTGATTTACTATTGATCCCTTGAACAAGTAAATTTTAAATATATTCAAACATATTTTGAGTTTCTGAAGCAGCGGACTTTGGTAATCATATATTACCTAAATTTAAACGTTATTTAAGACCCTTTTTTTTTTTTTTTTTTATTTATAGAAAATTTGACTTGAACCATTCAAATTAATTTTAGCTTACCTACAACCCATCACCCTATATTTTTATAAATAAAATTCACTTTTTATAAGTAAACCTAATTATTAGGAATCAATTCAGCAAATTATCCAATCAAGCTTAATGTGTTAGATTTAATATTTTTCAGATCCCTAAAATACCCCCGCTTACTTTTTGACGTGCTATTTGAGTTGTCTCCATTTACCCTTTCGTTGTTGTCAAATTTAGAATAAGAAAAAGTCATGTTTACACTCACCTTTATGGGACTTCACGCACCTAATTCCAAAATTTTGAACTGATTTTTAAATTTTTGAATAATATTGTACCCATTTCGTGTTTTGGTAAAATAGCATTATTATTATTATTTTTATTTTTTTATGAATGATAATATACTTCTTAATGCTTTACTGCACTTATTAATTTTTATCGATAATAATCTACCTATTTAGTACCTTTTAATTCTTTTATGAATGGTAGTTTGCCTATTATCATGATTTAATAAAAATAGCATATATACGTTAAAGATTGTTATGTACCTATTTTTAATTTATAAAACGTGTACATAATTTTGTATTCCAATATACCTACATTAATTTTAATGTACCTACTTATACAACATCCAATGTACCTACCATTTGAATAATATACGTACTACAAAATATGTATAGGTAAATTATTATATGTAGATATGGTATGTACATATTATTTATGAACTAATATTTATATGTATATATTATGAGAATGTTTTGATTTTTTTAATTCTAAAGAAATTTTAAGTCTTTTAAAAACATTGATGTCATATTGAATGTCCAGCAAAACCATAATAATAGGCTAGGTATTAGGGATTGTTTAGGAAATATGGTTGGATAACAAAAATAGGGGTTTTGTAAATAAGTAATAAGATATGGGCACCTTTTATGCTACATGGCATCCGCTTTCAAAATTGTGTTTTAGTTGGAAGGAAAAAAATAGATGAGTTTTTGTCTAGACTATTAGAGTTGCAAGGGCCTATTACATAATGACCCCCTTTTCTTTCTCTTTTCTGTAGTGGAGCAGGGATCTTTTGAAGCAAACACTCTTAAGGAAACAATTGAATTGTGTGAAAGACCGGGTAACAAGGGAGAGGAAAAATATTGCACCACCTCTTTAGAATCATTGATTGATTTCAGCACTTCCAAGCTTGGAACAAGAAATGTTGAAGCAATCTCGACGGAGCTACTTGAAAAGGGAGTCATTAAGTCCTTGCGCAAGTTTACAGTGTTGCCTGGAGTGAAGAAGCTGGGAGGCGACGAAGCTGTTTCGTGCCATAAGCAGAGATATCCCTTGTAACTATTTTTAACTAATGGTGCAACACAACATCTAATTGAGTGACATTTGTAACTATTTTTTTAGAGTTGAGTGACCAAAATGTAACTCCGATTATAGTTGAGGGACCATTGCTACAAATAACCCTTATTTATATTTTTGTTTGGCATTTCATTTTTATAAATATTTGGAATGAATTTCCAAGTTTACCTATGGATTTAACTGGCCTAGATGGATATTTAAAGCTTACATGGCGAAGCTCAATCTCTCCCCTTACGTTATCCAATTTCAGACCAGACTCGTCACTAGGGTCTGTCTTTGACTTCCTGTCTATTATTGCAAATATGGAAACAGCAGCATTCTTGGCTTTACTAGAATCAACAGCAAAGGAGCTCCACTGAGAAATTCCCAAAGCTGCCATGGTTAAAGCATAGAAAACCTGCTGGCCAAATACACATCTTAAAATTCATCTACATATGCTTTGGTCTTGTTTTCAAAACTATTGGATTAAGGGAGGGAATAATTACTTGGAAAACATGTGAAAATGTTGTTTTTCCAGCCTCAAACTGGTTGCATAGACACAAAACAGAGAGAATAAAGATATTCCAAATCCTATTCCGCTGATGAAGCCTTGTCTTTTTGCTGCCTCGGTAGGGGCTTCACATTTCCTTATGTATAGGTCCATTACCTTTTCTTCAGCACAGAAAGAAGCAATTGTCCTTATGCTACCAATTGCATCGTTTGCAACTTGGCTTGCTTCCTCATACATCAGCTGCAACCATTTAATTATACATCTTGATCATTAAAAGAAAGAAGGGATTTCGATTTACAAACTGTGACAATTGCCACTTGAAAATATAAATATGGACAAACTCTGAACCCTAAACCCTAAATCTCCTGTTGCCTCAGACTCTACATCCCAATCCTGGTCACGTGAAGGATGTCAGGAGAAAATCCCTTTGAGTGACATCCAATCTACAGTTAAATGCCCCCTAGAGAACTATGCAACCCTTTACAACTGATCTCAACTTTCATATTTTTCTGCTAGCCACAACAAACCAAGTTGGACTTCAATCCAACATTCCCTCTGTTAGCCACAACAAACCAGAGACCTAATAGATAAATAGCTAAATTCAACAGTAACTGTATTTAAATGAGAAAGCTTTTGCTTCCAGGGAGCTCTAGATCATACCTTTGCATCTCCACTGAATCCTTGCTTGAACATATCCATTAACTCCGATCAGAGGAATCAATGCTTCCAGGGAGCTCTAGATCATAATCTCCACTGAATCCTTTCATGAACTTTGCTTGAACATATCCATTAACTCCGATCAGAGGAATCAATGCGAGGACAATGAATGCCAGCTGCCAACATGCAGTAAAACCAATGAACAAACCTGCAGCTGCAGTCGCAATGCTACTAACCATCTGAGCTAGTGCGTCTCCTACTAGGCCCCGCAATATAGCTGCATCTGCTGAGAGTCTGGCACCAATTGCACCACTTAAGTTTTCAGCCTCATCAAACCATGCAACCTTGAGTTTTCAGCCTCATCAAACTACGCAACCTCCATGTGAACCACTCTCTCAAAACACATCAATCTGATACGTTCAATTAACTTGCTCCCAGCAACAGAAAAGAAGTATCGTCTTGCTGGGATCACCAGTAATGATGCCAGACCAAGGGACATAAACATCATTGCCCAAAACTCTGAATCTTTCTTTTGTTGATGAGGTGGTTCATAGAAGGTCTTTACTACCCTCGACATAAGCACACCAAACAGAGGAATCATAACGCCACTGGTCATTGCAGCTACAGTTCCAATAAGAAGCACTGGAATCTCGTGCTTGTTAAGTGCAGCAAGGCAGCGGAGTGAGATCTTTGGAGGTTGCTCTAATGCCAGGGCAGGGGCTTCTGGTTCTGTCTGCAATGTATTGTTGTCACGCATGCTACCAACAGAGGAATTCTGACTTAAGGATCTTGCTAACTTCATCCTTTGACTGGACTGTATAAAAGATTCCCTTGTTATTTCTGATTTGTTTTGAGCTTCAGTTGTTCGTTCTGATCCCTTGTTTACTTCTTGCAAGTGTATAAGTTGAGAGTATGCTCCTTCAGGATCCTTGAGTAAGTCTAAGTGTGAGCCTGATCACAGTTGACGAGAACTACTGTTATATATGTGACCAAATGAAAGGGATAGTGTGCATAAATCAGAACTAACAGCCTCTCTGTGTATCTTTCCATTGTGAGATAGTGTGCATAAAACAGCATAATTTTGCAACAACAACTCCAACCATTGGGTGGGAAACATGTACTTTCTATGGTTCCATATGCAAGAATAAAAAGAATGTCTTATGTATGGCCTTTCTAGGTAGAATACCTTTTTCAACCATCTTTCCTTTATGAATGACAGCAATCATATATGTGTTCCTCATCGTGCTCAAACGATGAGCAACAATAACAGTAGTTCGGTTGACCATAATTCTATCCAATGCTTCTTGAACTATATTCTCAGATTCTGCATCAAGTGCGCTTGTAGCTTCGTCCAAAAGTAAAATTCGTGGATCTTTCAAAATTGCTCTTGCTATGGAAATTCTCTGCTTCTGCCCACCAGACAGCTGAGTTCCATGCTCACCGACCATGGTGTTAATCCCCTGAACATGAGATATGCAATTCCAAAGTGATCACTAATATATTCTTATGATGATCATGCATATAGTTCAATCAAAATGAGCTAGAGCTAAGAATTAGCACCTGAGGAAGTTTATCAATAAATATAGCAGCATTTGCAAGTTGAGCTGCTTCTTTTATCTCTTCAAGGGTAGCACTATCCTTTCCATAGGCAAAATTTTCCTTGATGCTGGATGCAAACAGTACAGGTTCCTGGTTGACAAGACCAATTTTACCCCGAATCCATTTGAGCTGAAATTCTTTAGGTTTATACCATCTATCAAAACTTCACCAGCTCGTGGATCATAAAACCGCTCTATCAGACTGATAACTGTTGACTTTCCACTTCCACTTTCTCCAACCAAAGCTGCGGTGGTGCCAGTAGGGATATAAAGGGAGAAGCCGTCGAATATTTGTTCATATGGTTTGGCTGGATAGCTGAAAAAAACCTCTCTCAACTCTATATCTCCACGAATGTCATCCAATGTCTTTCCTTTTTCGTCATAAGCATCAATCTCTTGCTTTCTACTGATTGTCTCGAACATCTTAAATGCTGCAACTTGACCGGCAGCGAATGCACTTAAGCATGGTGATGTCCCAGAGACCTAACTCATCCACAATATATAGTTCCAAAAGAAAGAAAATTAAATTATTGAAAAAAAAAAACAATTTCAAACATAAAGGAAAGATAATTTGATAGGTAAGAGTGGAGCTAATTACAGTCACAACAGCAAGAATCACATTCAGCACAGCACCCCCGGAATATCCTTTTTCTCTTATCAATCTTGAACCAAACCATACAGCCAAGGCATAAGTGCAGTACAAAACTGCTAACTATGGTAATAGAGACAGAGGAAGAAAAGAGCTGCTAGAAGTTTCTAAGAGCAGATGAGAAAACTGAATGATGTATTTCTTACTGAATCGTTTTTACAGTACAGTATATATATATATATATCTACTTAGTCTATTTGCTTAATGAGTAAATAATCGTGCTAACAGCTGACAGCTAAGCTAACCAACCTCCTAACAATTCTAACAGCTCTAACCAACTCTAACCATTGGGTAAACACCACCCCACACCCACAATCTCAGTTAGGGTGCCTAAATTGAGATTGGTACAATGCTTAACAAATACTGGACTATGAAGCCCCCTGGTAAGAGCATCTGCAACCTGATCATCAATAGGAATGTATTGCACTAAGAAGTCTTTGCATTGTACACGTTCTCGAACAAAATGGAAGTCGACATCCAAATGTTTGATACGAGAATGGAACACGGGATTAGAGCTGAGAGCTAATGCAGACATGTTATCACAAAACAACAGTGGAGGTTCTGGGAGAAAGACATGAAGATCTGCAAGTATCTGACGAATCCAAGCTACTTCTGCTGAGGCATTAGCAAGAGCACGGTCTTCAGCTTCAGTGAAGCTACAGGAGACAGACCCCTGCTTCTTAGACTGCCATGAAATTGGATTGGAACCCAAGACGACAACAAATCCTGTGTTTGATCGTCGAGTGGTAATGTCCACAGCCCAATCTGCATCACTATATGCAGACAAAGAAACTAGAATAGAAGAAGAGTAAGTAAGACCATAGTGCAAAGTCCCTTGAATGTAGCGCAAAATCCTTTTAACCAATTGAAAATGAACCTTTGTGGGACTGTTCATAAATTGGCAGACACTATTAACAGAATAGGCGAGGTCTGGTCTTGTAAAAGTTAGGTACTAAAGAGCACCCACTATACTGCAGTATACTGATGGTTCCTTTAAAGGTTCACCATCTGTGGGAAGAACCTGTGTGTGAGGTTTAGAGGGAGTTAGGTAGGACTGACATGATTCCATCCCAGCCTTGACTAAAAGGTCTTTGGCATACTTCTGTTGACTGATAAAAAGATCACCATTCGACTTATACGAAATCTGTAAGCCAAGAAAGAAGGTAAAGGGACCCAAGTCCTTAAGATCAAACATTGAACCAAGATCTATAATAACCTCTTGAATAACGTGAGAGTTTGAACTTGTGAGAATAATATCATCGACATAGAGCAACAATACAATGATAGCTGAATCTGAAATCTTCACAAATAGACTTGGATCACTATGTGACATTTTGAAACCAAGAGAAGGTAAGTAGCCCGTGAACTTGGCATTCTAGGCCCTTGGAGCCTGTTTCAAACCGTATAAAGACTCATGTAATTTACACACATAGTCAGGATGTGAAGAGTCTTCAAACCCTTGTGGTTGTTTCATGTAAACCTTCTCGTCAAGATCGCCATGGAGAAAGGCGTTCTTGACATCGAGCTGCCGTAAAGACCAACCATTAATAGAAGCCAAACTGAGAATAAGACGAACTATGGTATGACGTACCACTGGACTGAAGGTTTCATCGTAGTCAAAGTCAGCCTCTTGACTAAACCCCTGTGCCACCAGCCGAGCTTTATAGCGAGAAACTGTCCCATCTGAATTTATTCTTTTGATCTTGTAAATCCACTTGGAGCCAACAATATTTGTATTTGTAGGGTGAGGTACCAAATACCATGTACCCTGCATGGTTAAGGCAGAAATCTCTTCCTCCATGGCCTTAATCCAGGTAGGAGATAAAGAAGCCAAACGAAATGTAGAAGGCTCATCAAGAGTAGTAGAATCATGCATAGAAGTAAAACACTGATAATCCTCAAAAGACTTCTTTTGACACAAACCAGATTTGGACCTAGTAGTCATTGGATGTATGTTATGAGAAGAAGAGAGACTAGAAAGGAAACCAGAATTGGCATTATCAATAGGAGGCATATGCTAATCTGACGAAACTGGAAAAGAACCTGCCAGAGGCTGAACCAAAGAAGAAGAGGCATATGTAGAAACGAGATGCGATGGTGCAACAGGAGAGGACTCGCTACGATAGGGAGAGGATGAGGGATGATTGGCATGTGAAACAAGGTTCTCAGATGAAATGACAAGAGTGGAAGGTAGATTACTAGAAAGAGATGGAGACGCAGAGGACATAATATTGGAGTGTAAAGTGTTGGGATGCTTGAAAGGATAAACAGACTCATCATGGATGACATGGCGAGAGATGACAAATCTGTGAGTAGTACAATTATAGCACAAAACACCCTTATAGCCCATAAGATATCCCATGAACACACAAGTAGCAGTACGAGGTTGCAATTTATGAGAATTGGTCTCTTTTAATCACGGATAAACAGCAATACCAAACACATGCAAATAAGGAGATTGATTGGCAAGAACCTTACTAGGCATCTGATTAATGACGTAAGCTGAATGTGCCATTGCATGAAACCAAAATTTGTTAGGCATAGAAGCTTCAGTCAAGAGAGTAATGGCAGTCTCTACAAAATGCCTATTTTTTCTTTTAGCAAGTCCATTTTGCTGAGGTGTATAAGGGCATGAGATTTGATGAACAATGCCATAAGTAGATAAAAAAATCCTGAAACTGATGACTCATATATTCTCCCCTTCCATCACTTTGAAAGTACTTTACTGAGGCATGAAAGTGATTGGTAATAGAGGCAAAAAATTTACGAAATAGAGAGAACACCTCAGATTCTACACAAAGATGGTATAGCCACAGAAAACCAGTATATTCATCAATGAAGCTTACAACATATTGATAACCATAAACCAATTTACAATGTGCAGGCCCCCATACATCACTATGAATCCTATAGAAAGGAAGAAGTGCCTTATCATGCCTTGCAAAAAAAAGGTAAATGATGCAGTTTACCATTCAAGCAGTAAGAACACATATGAGATATGGAATCTGAAACGACCGGGAGTTGTGCTTCCTTAAGCATGAGTTGAACAACCTCATTAGTAGGATGACCCAATCACCTATGCCACAACGAGGAATGAATTTGTTGTCCAAGAAAAGCCATCTTTGGCTGCTTCTTGTCGACACGAGTTGAAGAAGGGACAGAGCATAGGATGGGATACATGCCATGATCACTCTTGCCGTGGAACAGAACCCTGTTGGTGACTTTGTCCTGTATAGAAAATCCTAATTGATCAAAAATCATATGGCAATTATTATCCCAGCACAAGTGATACATAGACAAAAGATTGGTCGTAAGCTGAGGTGCATGCAAAACTGAAGATAAAGACAGAGAGGAAGTTGTAGTGGGAATATGAGCTGAGCCAATATGATCAATGCGTAAACCTTCCCCATTTCCCACTCTGACTTGATCGGAAGAGGTGCAAGGTGAAGCAGAGTCCATTGTTTTCATATGAGGCACCATGTGATGACTTGCCCCACTATCTGCAATCCAGACAACATCAGGAGAGAAAGAAGTCTGAGCCGCCATGGCAGTGAAGGAGGCAGGTGGTGAAGAACCTTGATAAACATATTTGGAGCGACGGTAACAATCTAGAGCTCCATGGCCCTTTTTGCCATAAATCAGACATTCAATTATGGAAGAGGACCCGTGAGAGCACGCATGCCTCTGCAACTTGTTCAGCCGCAAGCGATTGATTGCGAAAGTCTTTGAAGGAAAGCGAAGTATCACGAGCAACCAGGACTGTCCTAATCATATCATACTTAGAAGGAAGGCCATTCAAGGCTGCAATCATCATATCATCGTCAGACACCGAAACACCAGCGATAGTGAGGTGATCGTGAATGTGTTTGAGGTGAAGCAAGAACTTCTCAATTGAGTCAGAGCCTTTTTGTGCAGTCTGAAGCTCGGTTTTGAGATGATTGATACGAGCACGAGAGACTGTGGCATATCGATCCGTCAAATTCATCCAAGCATCATGCGCAGTCTTGCAACCGATGACATATTCGAGCGCATAATCAGAAAGCGTGGCGATCAACAAGCTAAGAAGTGCTTTGTCGACCTGCACCCAGTCCTTGTAGGCTACAGTGAGTTCAAAGGTAACACCTTCCTCATCCAAAATTGCGAATTTCGGTGGTGCAATGTTGCAATGTTTAAGCCATCAAAATGGCCAAAGAGATCATAGCCGTCTAGAACATACTCAAGTTGATATCGCCACTTCAAGAAGTTATCATCTTTCAACCGGATCGTGATAAGATTGAGAATATCGTCAGTCTTGAGATGTGAAGTCGCCATGAAAATAGGAGAGAGAGTAAGCACAGAAATCAAAGATCAAAGAAATTGAAGAAATTGCATAAATGAAGAAACCGAAGACTAGCGAAGAAATTGAAGAAATTGCATAATTGTATGTCAGACACGAAGAAAATGAAGAAATTGCAGAAGCGAGAGGTTGAAGAAAATTGCGAATTCGAAGAAATCAAAGACAGAATCGGATTGAAGAATCAACGAAGGTGAAGGAATGGCAAAATTGCAGACGGTGCAGTAGGTGTAGAAATTAGAGGGGAGAAGAAAATAGAGGGAAGAATAGGGTAGCGGAAGCAAGAGATCAGGCCCTTAGAACCACAAAGGGCTCTGATACCATGCTAACCATGGTAATAGAGACAGAGGAAGAAAAGAGTTGCTAGAAGTTTCTAAGAGCAGATGAGAAAACTGAATGATGTATTTCTTACTAAATCGCTTTTACAGTACAGTATATATATATATATATATATCTACTTAGTCTCTTTGCTTAATGAGTAAATAACCGTGCTAACAGCTAACAGCTAAGCTAACCAACCTCCTAACAATTCTAACAGCTCTAACCAACTCTAACCATTGGGTAAACAAAAACTAGCATAACCAAGGGCGGAACTAAGAATTTTTCAACGGGTGGGCTAACTAAAGTTATTAGCTTAAAATTGAATGATTATTTTTTTTGGTACTTGCAATTTCTATAGTCTTTCTAGAAATAAAAGTAAACATTAAATCATATAAACTAAGCTAGTTCATAGCTCCATAGACTAATTTTCAATAAGTTTTAACATAAACCAAATAGGGTTTAACACCATAGTGGATTGAACATCTAAAACTTTTTACCTAGATTGACCTCAGCTTCCTCCATGCATTCATATCATACATGAAAATTTGTTTTATGTAAAAATATTGACTAAGTATGAAAAATAAGTTTTTAGAATAATCATTTTCTCAAGATAATTTTTGACGGCTTTTATTCCTCACACATCAAATAAGAAAACTTGATTTTATGGGATTTTAGTATGAAGTATACATTGACTTAATGAGCCATCATTTTTAGCCTAAATCATATTTTGCATTAAAACCGATTTTTCATTTTTTGATTTGGTGGGAATTTGATTTTCTAGTATTTTTATTTGAATCCAAATAGGGGTACTTACTTATTTACATTGTAAACTTAAGTAAATTGAGTAATATAAAAATAAATAAAAGTAAAATGTTGAAAATGGAAATAAGGTAATCTGTACAGCGCCACTGACTGGGCCAATATTGAAAATAAGTTAAATATATATTTTTTTTCTTAAAAAACCACATTGGGCTACAGTGCGCTACAACCCACTGTAGCCCTTAGTGTGGTTCCGCCCTTGCATAACCAAGCCATGACCAATTCTAGCAGTCGAGCCTTCATGAACAGCTGATTTGCAAGCACCCACAAGATATTTGTTGTAACTTGTAATAGCTTGCTTCTCTCCCGTAAAGGATGCAACCTAGATAGATAGATATATATAGGAAGGAACAAAATGAAAAACATCATCATATTCTTGGTTGGTCAAATTAATAAAAAGCAATTACTTATTCCAATAGCAGCTCCAAGGCAAGGCAAATGTTATGCGATTACATACGGTTCTAATGGAGCCTATCGTCTGTTCAACAACATTTGCTGCTTTTGCATAAGCACGTTATCCAAGGAATTCTGCCTTGGTTATAATGAAGGATATAGATCCACCAGCTGCCACAAGCAGAGGAACACAGGATAGCATGACAACGGTAAGAAGCGGCACTTTGATGAATGATATTATAAGCTCTCTAATGAATGTTGAAAGTAGCTGGACCAACTTCCCAACCTGCACCAACAAGTTGTTACATTAGAGCACTTCCAGCAGAGGGGGAGGGGGGGCTAGGGTAGCTACTATTCATGTGAATAGTAGCCGCCCTTGCAAAAAGCAACGTGTGTTTCCACCAGTTGCCATGGCAAAGGGAAAATACTATCCATTTTTTTGTTTTTTTTTTGCATATTTTTTTTCCCTAAACAATTAATTTGGATAATATTTTTGGATTAGATTTTTGGGTTCGTACGTGTCAATATTTATTATAAAATTCATATCTCATAATCGGAAAAAAAAATTCAGATAAGATTTCGGAAAAATAGAACTTGAAAGTGAAAAAAATATTGAGTAGAAAGTGAATTAATAGATGAAAGAGAAGAAAATGTATGAGGATTTGGTGTTAAAAGTGAAGAGTATTGGTCTGTATTTATAGAAAAAAAATTCATTAATTTTTGGGTATTTAAAAAAAAAATTTTGAATTTTTTTCATTATTTTATTGCACAAAAATTCGCTGCTGTTGAATTGGAGGAAAAAAAATCCGATCTTAGAGCCCAGACGGCATGTGGCTGCTAGTTGTTGGCGGCACTATAGCGCGCTGACGTCATCCCCAAAACTCGGGCTCCAAGTTGGGCTTGCCTCCCCCTTGGGCCATCCCAGTCTATTGGGGTCCACTTCCTGCTCGGGCCAGCCTTTGTTGCTAGAAACACTTTTTTGGCCCTACCCCCCCGGCCCAAGTCCAACCTCCACTGCTGGACTTGCTCTTATAAGAAGAACGATTTCAATGTTTCTATTCTTTCATTCCAAAGTGATTTTTTTTTTTTTTTGGTAATTGTACCTTCTCACCCAAGGCATTTTGTATGAGAACGGTTTCGCCAGACATTCTCCCACCATCTCTCTAGTGTTTGTCTCCATATCAAAGAAAGCAACATCTTGTCTCAATATTGTTTTCAAATACAAAACCCTTATCCGTGCAGCTTGTCTTTCCCCTGTTTAGTGCTTGTCAATGGGCCGGGCCGGGCTAGCCCGGCCCAAATTCAATGGGCTTGGGTCGGGCCGGGCCGGGCCGGGCTTTAAAGAGGAGAGAGAAAATATTGGGCCGGGCCGGGTTTTTTTAGAAAATTCAAAGCCCAAGCCCGGCCCATGAGCCGGGCTTGAGAAAGCCCATCGGGCCGGGCAGGGCTAAGCCCAACGGGCCTGGCCTAAACGGGCCTACTTCGTTAAAAAAAAATCATAAATTTAATCATAAGGCATTTTAGTCCAAATTTGATATTAAGCTCACTTAATTCCAATATTTTCACATCAAACCAAATTCATAAAACACCTAATAAAGTCACATAACTCAATAAGATTTTCCATAAAAATAATAAAACCAAGAAATAATTTTAAAAAAGAATAAGTATCAAACAAATATTTTTTTAAAAGGATATGGATAAATATGCAAATATTTGGTGATGTATTCAAGAAAAGCATGATTATATTTGGTGGTACGATTATGTTTCGTGATATTATTATATTTGGTGATGTGATATGTTGTTCATCTTATTTATATATATAATTGTTGAATTAATAATTTACACAAATTAATGTGCTAATCATCCAATTATAAACTAGGAATTAGTAAAGAAAAGTAAATGAAATGAACCAAATTATATATGTGAATTAAGTGATAAAATCATAAACCTAAACTCTTATTTATGCATAATTATATATGTTTGCGGGCCTAATGGGCCGGGCTTTTGTGGGCGGGCCGGGCCGGGCTTTCTTGGGCTTAATCGGGCCGGGCCTATGGGCCGGGCCGGGCTTCAAACACCCAAGCCCAAGCCCAGGCCCGGCCCGACCCAAGACGGGCCGGGCCATTCCAAAGCCCATAACGGGCCGGGCCGGGCTTTTTTCCAATGGGCCGGGCGGGCCCCCATCGGCCCATGGGCCTGCGGGCCAAATGATGAGGCCTACCCCTGTTACCATCCAGCAACCGACCTCTACTGAACAAAAGAAATACAGGTTTATCAATCAGTTCAAATTAAAGGTGTTAAAAGGGCCATGTCGGACTGGCCCCTTCCATTTAAACTCTTGTTTGCAACCATCTTATGTTTGAACTTCAAATGCTCAATTAATATACGTAGAAAATTAAGAATTTCTCCAAGCATTGCATTATTAAAAACTAGTCTTATGATATGTACTTACGAAGAGCTGCAGCCACAGCTGCCCCAATAGCCAAATAGAAAATTTTGAGAAAAACCTACATACAATTTTCCAAGATAAGTGTGGAAGCAAAATATCTCATCCTAGGTCAAATAATTAGGCCAATCAATTTGAGAATTATTTGACCTAATTGGGAGTTACCTCAATTAATTGGGAGGTTATTTGATTTAAATGGGATGTATCTGATTCCTGACTTAATTAGGGATTTGATTTAATCAAATCCCTAAGTACACCAACCTCGCCAAATTAGGAAAAAATAATTCCTTTCCATCTATGGAATTATTCTTCTGGAACCCTAGCCTCCGAGGCCCCCTATAAATACTTGGCTACTCACAAGGATTGAGGTACGTCTAAATTCCTACTGAAACTCAGAAGAAATTATCCCTCACAAACCCTAGCCACTATATTCTTTCTCTCTCTCTCTCTCTCTCTCTCTCTCTCTCTCTCTCTCTCTCTCTCTCTCACATACACAAGGCTCCAGCCACCACACACGACTCCGGCCAGCCTGTTTTCCTAAAAACACCCAACCTAACTTAGGCATCGGAGGGCCTTTGGCCAACACTCCCCAGTTGTGGTCCTTTTACTCCGATTTGTTTTGCAGGGAGAAAGAGAAGCGAAGAAGATGAAGAAATCTTAGGCGAATATTCTTGTGGGACGAAAATCGCTCCCACAATAAGTGAGTATCAAAATTCCAGTGATGGAAGGTTAAAACTCAGGTTGTATATTCACAATTTTATTACCTTGGAAACAACACTGAGTATTATGTGTGTATCGTTTTGATTAGTTCCAAAACAATCACTCATCTCCCCAACTAGTATGGTCATAATAGGCATACATGATCCATTCGCCATGGCACCAATTGTACCGACTAGCATCAACATAACATCAGCCTTATCTGCAAACCAAAATAACTTGAGAAATGCCACCTTTTTAGTTTTCTTGTGTCCTCCATTGTTGCTCTTGTCATGAACCCCATTGTTCATGGCGAAGCTTGTCTCGTCTTCTTCTTCTTCTTCTATTGCTTGGTTGCTCATGCCAGAGCTTCTCTCTTCTTCTTCTTCCTCTTCTACTTGGTTCTTTGATGTTGTAAACTCATGCTCTTGATCTTGAGCCGTATTTGATTAGCAGATTTTGAAAAATGCTCAAAGGAGAGGAAGCTGTGAATGTTACTTTGGAAGGAATAACCATTTTTTATATTAGACGTTGATTAAATATATCAACTACAAATTAATTAAACAACATCAATACATATGACATATACGCTTCTCTTATAATCAAAGTAAGAAATTTCTTCACATATAAAATAATAAGTTGTTTAAAGATGAAAAGTTGAAGTGGACTTTGTGGAGCTGGACACTTTTTGTCTTCTGCCCCTTTATATTGTTTGGATATTTGATTGATTAATGGTTTCAAATAGTTCATCATTTCTTGCCTCTAATTAAATTTTTAATGTTTATAATTTGAATTATCTAGTGGGCAAAAAAAAAAAAAAAATTTCAAGTGAAAAAAATTCAAATTAAATGGGTTAGTTCTTGGGCATGATTATGGCACCAGCACGAGCATGGCACAAGTCCGGCCCGGCCCATTTCAATATGGACATGGGCTTTGGGCCAGGCCAGGATAAATGATTTTACTAAATGGGCTAGCACGACACGGCCCGATAAATTAAATGGACCAGACAGGCACGACACGAAAATGTTAAAATCACGAGTTTAAATGGGACGGATCGGCCCGACACGACCCATTTGACACCTCTAGTTGTGTTTGCGCTGCAATGAAGCGGCTCACTGGGTTGCCTCTTTTGTTATTCTAGTTGCTATTCATGCACTAATTAAGGCTTAAAGGCATCAATAAGTAACACCACATTAATAGTTATTCTAATTCAAAATTCTTCACCTTTTTTCACAAGTAAACCCATCTCAAAAAATAGAAAGAAGAGAAATAGATTTTCTTTAATGAGAAGAATAAATAACATCACATTATTATAATATTCTTATGATTGTGTTTGGTTCATGGAAAAGAAAGCTTGGGATGGGAAATCAATTGTTTTCCCATGTTTGGTAAGTCCATATATGAAAAAAAAAAAAAAAAAGTTGCCTAGCACATGGAAAAATAAAGGAGGAAATGTACCAGAGTGTCCCAAAAATAAAGTTATTAAAGGATATAAGTTTCCTCAGACAGAATTGCTATATCATAGGCCACACCCTAATGGAGGCTTAAAAATAGGAATTTAATTTCATATACCAACAACATCCATGTAAATAAATAGCATTTTGCCAGAATGCATCAATAAGTGGAATTTTCAATAGCAGAAGATCATGGCATGTGTATTATAAGAAATTTAGCTAATATAAAATATATGACTTTGATCATAAATCAATATTCGACAAGATTGAGAAAACTCTCAAAGTTATATATACTTCAAATAGCATATTAGGCCTTCCCCTTGTAACTCATTTTTTTCTACCTGCAGCCCACCATATTATTTTTTCTTGGATTAAACCCATTGAATTCATACACACACAAAAACCAACAAAAAAACAAAAACAAAAACCATTGAGTAGACTCTAACTAAGCAAAGTTTCTCTAAGTTACTTTATGAGTCAGATTTGTGATTTTCTTCTACTTAAAATACCTCCATTAATTTATCCTTACTACTTGCCTCCTTTCCTGTAAACATATACTTCGCCTTCCTGCAAATCACAGTTTTCCATATATGCATGAACTTCTACTTATCTATATATATAAAGCAAAAGGCAGATAATGGTGAAACATTCAAAATACCAAAAAATGTCATTAGTTAATGCAAACATTAAGAATTGAAATTATTAATTAAATGAGGATAATATGGTAAATTCACACTTTTCATATTTTAAAAAAATAAAAATTAAAAGAAAAAAATCAGATAATGTATCCTATTTTTATGGAACACAACTACCCATTATCTTTTTTAATTCTTAAATAAATTTAAATTTAAAAAAAAAATGCATCTCGAAGGCGCGTGAAGAGGCTAGTATGATAAGAAGAGAAGTATTTTCCTTAATTTATAGCATGATATTTTGGAGGGGTAGACGTTTTCTTTGTTTCTTATTATAGTTGAAATTTAATGTTGATTGTTTATGTTGGAATTAGTAAGGAGAAATAAGAGGAAGAAAGAGGCAATATAATTTGCTCAAATCAACTTGTATTCCATTCATATTTGGATACACTATTTATAGGGGTACAAAGGCCTAAATCATTTACCAATCATAATCGGTAGGTTACAAGTACATAATGATGGGTATTATGATAGGTTAATATGGGCTATTATTGTGGGCATCCATAACCTATAAACCCATAATGTATGGATTTATAACACTCCCCCTTGGATGTCCACCATACAATGACATCATGTTGGACGTGCTAAATGTTGCCTCGTTAAAAACCTTGTCAGGAAAAACCACATGGGATAAAAACCTGATCGAAGGAAAAAAGAGTACATTGCACATACATCCGATGTAGTAAAACTGAGGAGTTTCCTCAATTGATATCTCCCCCAGATCTTGAACAGTCTGATTGCTTGTAAAGTCGTCGCATCCCTATACCATATACCAACTTCTGAAATATAGACTTCGGAAGAGCTTTGGTGAAGAGATCTGCCAGGTTATCTTGGGAACGAATTTGTTTGACTTCAATCTGTTGATTCTTTTGAAGCTCATGTGGGTAGAAGAACTTTGGTGGTATATGTTTGGTTCTGTCACCCTTGATAAACCCTTCTTTAATTTGAGCTATACAAGCAACATTGTCTTCATACATGATTGTCGGAGCTTTTGTTGTTGAAGAAAGATCACATGTTTTCTGAATATGATGAACTAGGGATCTCAACCAAACACATTCTCTACTGGCCTCATGGAGCGCAAGAATTTCTGCATGATTAGAAGAGGTAGCAACCAAGGTTTGTTTTGTAGATCGCCATGAGATCGCTGTATTTCCACAAGTAATTACATGACCAATTTGGGAGCGACCCTTATGTGGATCAGAGAGATACCCAGGATCTACATATCCAATAAGATTTGGATTGTTGGAAGGTTCGTTCGAATAAAACAGGCCCATATCAGTTGTTCCACAAAGGTAGCGCAAGATATGCTTTATACCATTCCAATGTCTACGTGTTGGAGCTGAGCTATACATGGCTAACAAATTTACTAAAAATGCAATATTTGGCCTAGTACATTGGGCTAAATATAATAAAGCACCTATCGCACTAAGATATGGTACTTCTGGACCAAGTATCATTTCATCATCCTCTTTAGGACGGAATGGATCTTTATTTGTGTCTAATGAACGAACTACCATTGGAGTGCTCAACGAGTGGGCATTATCCATATAAAATCGCTTCAAAAAATTTTCAGTGTAAGCTGATTGATGGACAAGAATACCATTGGGATGATGTTCGATCTGCAAGCCCAAACAATATTTAGTTTTTCCAAGGTCTTTCATCTCAAATTCACACTTTAAATATTCAGCAGTTTTAATGACCTCTTCAGGAGTTCCAATTAAGTTCATGTCGTCGACATACACTGCTACGATTGCAAATCCAGAATTTGATTTCTTTATAAAAACACAAGGGCATATGGGATCATTGATGTAGCCTTCCTTAATTAAATATTCACTAAGACGGTTGTACCACATTCGTCCGGATTGTTTCAACCCATATAGTGAACGTCTCAACTTAATGGAGTACATGTTCCATGATTTAGTGTTTGATTCTGCCAACTTGAGTCCTTCTGGGACTTTCATATAAATATTGGCATTTAACTCCCCATACAAGTATGCAGTAACAACGTCCATAAGATGCATGTCAAGTTTTTCTGAAACTGCAAGACTTATTAAATAACATAATGTAATTGCATCCATAACAGGAAAATATGTTTCTTCATAATCAATCCCAGGCCTTTGAGAAAATCCTTGCGCAACAAGTTGTGCCTTATACCTTGCAATCTCATTTTTCTCATTACGCTTTCTTGTGAACACCCATTTATATCCCACAGGTTTTACACCTTGCGGTGTTTGAACCACAGGTCCGAATACACCACATTTTTCCAAGGAATTTAACTCAACTTGGATTGCGTCTTTCCACTTAGGCCAATCAGGCCTCTCTTTGCATTCATCAACAGATCGTGGTTCAATATCTTCATGACCTTTTATAATTTTAGCAGCTACTGTGAAAGAAAAAATATCATCGATAACCATTTCACTTTGAGTTGTACGAGGGTCAAGATGAGACATAATGGATATGTTCCAACCTAATTCACGCCGTTCTTCAGGAACGGTCTTTTCTCCCCCTAACGGCAAGAAGAATGTCTCATCATAGTGACAGTCCGCAAAGTGTGCTGTAAAAGTATCTCCTGTCATAGGTTCAAGATAACGAATGATAGTTGGTGAATCAAAACCAATGTATATTCCCAATCGACGTTGAGGACCCATGTTTGTGCGTTGTGGGGGTGCAATTGGCACATAAACTGCACAACCAAAAACCCTTAAATGTGATATATTGGGTTGTCTCCGAAAGGCAAGTTGTAAAGGGGAGAATTGGTGTTGGGCAACGAGCCTCAAGCGGACTAAAGTTGCTCCATGTAAAATTGCATGTCCCCAAGCAGAAGTTGGCAACTTTGTCTTCAATAACAAAGTGCGAGCAATGAACTGGAGATGCTTGATAAAAGCTTCTGCTAATCCATTTTGAGTGTGGACGTGGGGAACTGGGTGCTCAACATCAATCCCAAGTGACATGCAATAGGCATCAAAAGTTTGGGAGGTAAACTCACCAGTGTTATCAAGTCAAATTGACTTTATTGGATTATCAGGGAATTGTGCTCGTAATTTAATTATCTGAGCAAGGAGCCTAGCAAAAGCAACATTGCGAGTTGACAATAGGCATACGTGTGACCATCTTGTAAATGCGTCGATTAAAACCATAAAATAACCAAATGGTCCACAAGATGGGTGAATTGGCCCACAAATATCCCTTTGAATTCTCTGTAAGAAAGATGGACATTCAAAGCCAAGTTTTGACGGAGATGGTCTGATGATCAATTTTCCTTGGGAGCAAGCTTTGCAAGACTGGTCAATGGAAAAAGTACTATGATGAGGCTTTAAAGGATGTCCATTTGAATTTGAAATAATTCTACGCATCATTGTGGATCCAGGATGCCCAAGATGATCGTGCCAAAGCATGAAAGTCTTTGGGTCAATGAACTTCTGGTTCATGATAGCATGGACTTCAACTGCTTTGATGGTTGTATAATACAACCCAGAAAAGAAAGCAGGAAGTGTTTCCAATATACGCATCTGGCTGTTGATATTGGTGGTAATGCAAAGATACTCCACATTGTGATCCTTTCTAGTTTCAATATGGTATCCGTTCATTCGAATGTCTTTAAAGCTAAGTAAATTTCTTCTCGATCTCAAAGAATACAAAGCATTATCAATGGTGAATTGAGTCCCATTGGGTAACGAAATTTGAGCTCTTCCAGAGCCGTCAATTAGGTTTGCAGAACCTAGTATGGTAGTTACCTTTGCTTTTGATAAATGTAAATTATCAAAATATTTTTTATCTCGAAGAATTGTGTGCGTAGTTGCACTATCCGCAAGACAAATATGTTCGTCATTTCTCCCAAAACGAGAACATCCATGATTGTTTTCCATGCCAAGAGGCTTCGTGCTGATAACGTGTTGTAAAACTAGGGAATTAGTAAGGAGAAATAAGAGGAAGAAAGAGGCAATATAATTTGCTCAAATCAACTTGTATTCCATTCATATTTGGATACACTATTTATAGGGGTACAGAGGCCTAAATCATTTACCAACCATAATCGGTAGGTTACAAGTACATAATGATGAGTATTATGATAGGTTAATAGGGGCTATTATTGTGGGCATCCATAACCTATAAACCCATAATGTATGGATTTATAACAGTTTATGATTTGTTTGTTTTACAATTCATTTGATTTGTTTTTTGTTTTTTTTTTCCTTATTGGTTTTATTGCCATCATTGATTTAGGGTGCTGTTATTTCCACCGACCTTATCCTATTTTTTCCCACTTATTTTATCTTCAAAATTTTAAAGACAAGTTTATTCCTTTGTAAAATGACTTCTAAGGACATACATAACCCACCTAAAAAAACACTAGAAACTGAACTTATCTAAAGAGTTAATCCAGTGTGGAACAACTTTAAAAAATTAGATTAGAATAAAAAACATTAAAAACTTGGAAAATCCATCATCACTTTGAGCCACCACCTAAACAACACCAGCCTCTTAGCAACCACCATCTACCACAACCCCAACATCACCCACCCACCCAGCTAGCTCTCAAGGTACCTACCCCCATCTAGATCGATAGACTCTGTCATTCGTCTCTTCTTCCAGGATATCAAGAAAATTGAGGATGAAAAGTTATGATCTAAACAACCAGTCTGGAGCATGCCTAGGCCATGGTCGTTAACTGATTGCATTCGCACTTTCAGACAAGAGAAGGAAATCCAAGCCCTAAGGGTGCCGTTCTATATTGGAGTTGAAGATCCTTTAACCCACATGTACACCTTCCAATCGGGACTAGGGTGCAAAGGTCTTGGCGACGAAGGACAATGTCTTCTCTTTCCTTCTACGCTCACTGGGGCTACCCTCAATTGAATCCACCGCTTGGAGCTATGTACGATTGATTCATTTTATGATTCATACCGATTTCCATTACTATGTCGACAATCTATATACCATACGGTAATGAGACAACGAACCATTAAGGGAATATATCGCTTGTTTTAGCCATGAGTACTCTTGGTGTCCAGAAACTGATGACAGGTCATCCTTCAGCACCTTCAAATGTGGCCTTCAGGCATCTCATTTCCATTATGTGGTCCACAACAACAATTGGACTTCACAAGAAGAATTAATAAAGTAAGCTGCGAGTCATGCCAAAGTTGAATACTTCAACTCGAAGACTGGGGATTTGGCTGGGCCATTCGAGTCTGGTCCTTTGGATTAGTCTATCATATCAGCACATAAATTTTCCTATTCATACCCTACATTAGGAGGCAAACGGAAGGACAATTATTAGCCTCATCAAGATGGGTACAAAAAGAACAAGGAGAGATTCAACCAGGGTCGCTGCGGAAGGCCTATGCCAAAGACAAACGTAAGTCCCCAACCACGAAGTCGCTTCCCAATCGGGTACTTGGAGAACTTCTATTTATACCATATCTGACCGGCCAATCATTTTGCGACACATGGAACATAAGACCTAGAAAGATAGCCTACATAGTATAGTTAAAACATTAAGGCCCATAAACAACCATAGGCAGCAGGTAAGCCTTCGACAACCTAACCTGCCAATTCGACTAAAGAAGGCACCTACTGAACCATACTGGACAAGGACATGTGGTAGCCTCTCAGACGATGCCCACAGTCCCACATCGAAACTACAACCCAAGGTCCCTCACCTTAGTCCTCTATAAATAGGGGCACAAATGCCCAAAAGTAAGGTAGCAGTAACATTCTGCTATTTAGCCCTTACTCTGTCCAAATTACTATTCACATCGTCCTTATGGTGACTTAAACATCGAAGAACCTTCGATCAGTACTCAAGGTCTTTCCATTGCTCTTTGTCTTGTAGATCATCCACGTCTGTTGAAGTGCCCACAAGACCGAAGGCATCATACTTCTAACTTGGGTCCATAAATGGTCATCCATTTTTGGATAACAACATAAATGGAAGTGCTTTAGCATACAATGAGAAGGTTTCAGATATTGAAGTTTCAAAGTTAACGCCTTTCTCATAATTTTCTTGGGTGTAAGGTTCTAGGTGAACTTAACGTCCGCTCACATAAAATGCTAGTTGTAATTTTCTTAGTAATTGATTTCTATGTGTCGTTCTACTATTCGTCCATACTATCACCTGGCAAGTGCTTCATGGTAATTCGATACAACCTACTAATTCCTCTGAAAAATTGGCTAAAACTTTGCTCGTGTGGATATTGGATATTGGTTCTATATAGCAATATTTTATAACTTTGAAAGCCCTCACTGTTGGAACAAATAAATAGTTGACTTTTTGACGTCAAAATTAAAAGCACGGTAAAAACGCGGGCTTAAGTGCAATGGGCAAATTGGTAAACTTACAATACGAAAACACTCAGCCAGCACCATTTAATTGATGTGCCAAATATATGCAAAATAAATAAAATTCACATTCATACATCATGTATTTGACCCAATACTTTTTTTTTTTTTTTTCAAAAATGAATTTCCAGTTAGTAGGTCCAAGGCTCGGGGTGTTTTTTTTAGTAAATTATGTAAAGGAAAAAGTTTGGCTCCTTAAAATTGAGGAGGGGTTCCTCCTTACAACCTATGTGGTTTTGTCATGTGCCAATTTTTTTAAATTTTCTTTTTTGTTGAAACTTTGTCAATGTTGCTAGAATTTGACAAGTGTCAAAACCCCATTGATTTTAAGGAGGAGCTCCCTCCTTAATTTTAAGCAGCCAAGCCTTGCTCTTATGTAAATAGGATACTACTTGAATCATTACTCGTAAAGAGATACTCCTCCTTCATGTGAATCACAGTTTGACATATATGCAAAAATAATTTATCAAAAATACAAAAGAAAAAACTTATGCACACATATCACAATGCTATTGATAGGAATATAGAAACTCTTACTAACCTGGTATGGAGGGAAGTATTTTCCATGTAGATACTAGTATTTTTAGGGAGCTTCACTATTATGCCCAATATAGGGGCCCAAATTATTTATAATAAAAAATTTAAAAAAAACTTACATGAAATAGACTTTAGAGCATCTACAATCATGCTTCCTATTGAATTTAATTTTGATTATTAAATTATTTTGATGCCCTATTGAGTGTTTTGGGCCTTTTTATGAGGTTTTGAGGTTGAGTTTGTTTTAAGAAATCAATGACAGTTTTGTAATTTAAAAGAAGTTAAAAGTTTTTTTGTTATGTTGTAAATGAGATTTGTGTGTTTCTAAAGTCCATTTCATATAGGGTATTTTTTTTTTTATAATTTGAGCTCCTATATTGAGTATAATAGTGAATCTCCCTAAAAAGTATTAAAAGATAAAAAGGAAAGAAGAATGGAAAAATCACCCAACACCACAAAAAATCAGAAGAAAAAAAAGGGGTCAGTTACGTTGGTCATATATGTGGGTTAGATAAGGTTAGTCTGTCTCCACTGTAACCACAACCATATCCAAAACCAGTGACATATATGTGATTCTCAAGAGATGGGCAA
Source organism: Prunus salicina (assembly GCA_020226455.1). NCBI lineage: Eukaryota > Viridiplantae > Streptophyta > Magnoliopsida > Rosales > Rosaceae > Prunus > Prunus salicina. Next base: position 22,201,765 of record CM035344.1, read on the forward strand.
ACAAAGATCAAACTTCTCATAAAAATGGCAGCCAAGTTGGCCCTCTCTTCTCCCACCACAACATTTCTAGCCTCCTCTAGCCCATCACTGCTATATCCTCCTTTCACTTCCATTTCACCAAAGAGGAGGGCACACAATTTCAAGATTCATGCAGAATTGGGTAAAAGAGTTCTGTAAATTATGTAAATCTCATAAATGTTCTTGTTATTGCTTGGTTTTTTCACAAATGTTTGTCCCAAGTGAGGCTGAGATGATAACTTGAGAAGATTTCTTCTAATGCTTTTAGGTGGTGGAGATGGAGAAATAAAAAAGGAAGGGAAGAAAAAGTTTATAACTAGAGAACAAGAGCCAGAGCAGTAAGTTTTCCACTCTTTATCAGTTAACAGTTTATCTATGGTCACCTTCTTAAGAAAGTGTTGATAAAAAACAAAAACAATGTCAAGGGAGTGATTCAAATAGCATAAGGAATTTACCATTTGCAATTTTGCAGGTACTGGCAAACAGCAGGAGAAAGGGAAGGGGAAAATCCCATGATGACCCCCCTTCCTTACATCATCATATTTGGCATGTCCACTCCTTTTGTAATCTTAGCCATTGCTTTTGCTAATGGTTGGGTTAAGGTGCCGGTTCGATGATTGGCTGCAATTGCAGCTTGGGGAGCAGCAGCAACAACACATGAGTTTATAATATTATTCAGTTCATTACACCTTAGTTCTACCATTTGAGTTCTTCTCAAATGCTAGTTTTTTCACCAATTTGTTTGATACATGTTATGAGTTTCTCAGATATATTGATCACAGTTGGGTCCTCTTGTTATTGTTCTTGGCTATGGTTAAGAAGGCACCACAATGTTTGTGAAAGGAAAGAAAACCTTTTTCTTTTTCCCTATTGGTAATGGGCAGTGTTGTTTTTTCTCATTTTTGGTCTTCACTTGGTATCTCAGCTAACAAACTTAATGAAATCAGAAGCTCAAAATAATTGATGAAAGGGCACATGATCATATCCAAATTGAAGTACTTGAAATATATTTGGCAAACAATCCAATTTTCACAGTTTTGCCTACATTAACTGCTTTCTCAACCTACTGAATCATCACAATCCTCTAATCAATATTACATCTATAAAATATTCTCTACTCCCATAATAAGATAAAAAAGAACTAATGATTTGCTCTTCTCAATGGCTTGTATAATACCGCCGTAACAAGTTTTTGACGAAACCTATGTGTAGAGCTGAGTGCAAAAAACTTGCCACCAACATGGTTCTGGATGTGCAAATGGTTCAATTGTGAATGATGAGGCATTGGCAATGGCTGGTCACCACCATTTGAGGAGGATGGCTTGTTTAAAAATGCTTCTTGTAGCTGTGGGGGTACTTCTGGCGGAGGTTTACTGAAATCATCTTCACTTAAGCGCCTGTTATCATAGCTTGAAGGTGGGGATGGAGGAGATTCAAACTTTGCGAGACGCTCACGCAAATCTGAAACACATTCCTGCATAATGCATTTTGGGAGTGAAATCGGCTGAAGCAGCATTAAACTGACAACATGAATAATTTCTCCAAATATGATAATCTATGAATTTCAACTGTCAAGCCATAAGATGTCGGTTACCTCAAAATTAGTGTAACTCATGCAACTTACAACATCTCTTTTATTTTGACTTGTTTGGAGAGTAAACTAAAAGAGGATAGGTTTCTTTTATGCCCTCTTCGCTTATGCTTAGTTTCCAAGTTTTCTTCTTTTAGCTCCTTAGCTCAGAAAAGAGCTGTAGAGAATATGTTACCATGTACAGGAAGTCTACTTGAGGTAAGAAATAATATAGACATAAATACAATCCGATTTACAGCAGGAAAGCTAATTGCTAGGAGGATTTTGTGAGGTTGACTTCCGTGTGTGCTAGGAAAGGAAAGCTGTGTTAACAAGAGCTTTAAGAGGAAGTAATTATGATGACTTCCTCAATTCCTATAATCCACTGGTGTATAATATAATGTGCAAAGACAGAAACAACTAACAAGAAAACTCCAATATGATGCAGAGCAATATTACACAGATTCCTCTGCTAAGTGCAGAAGGAAGGTTATCAGCAAGACGGATTCACAATGCACTGAAATGTCCTAAGCAATTGGATGGGCCAAATATGATTGGAAAGTTATGTACATAACATATTAGTACTTGGAGACTTGGGGAGAATTTAAGGTCCCATTCATATTTTTGTCTTAAAGTTCCAATTAACAATCTCAAGCAAACTGTGGTTGATTTACGAGTTCAAACACAGACCGAGATTATCCGAGGTTAGGTCCTTACTCATAAGCTCATCCTGCAATGCAAGTAAAAGCAAGTAGAAAGAACCCAATACTATGATCTGATACAGAACATTCAGTTTGCTTGCTAGTAAATTTGATATTTTGCCCAATAAAATGTTGAAATCAAGTTTAGGTAACCTTGTCTTAGGCGTTTTGTGTAAGAGGGTGAGTGCAGGTGAGACAGATTGCTTCTATACTCCTAAGACTTTTCCTGATAATACTTGATATGTAAACTGATCTCCACTCAACTAAACTTGACCTTCATCCCAAAAGTACATCATATTTAACCTAAGTGCAAGATAAACCCTTACATATAACGAAAAAGAAAGGGAGCAAGAGGCCTAGTACAAGGAACAGAACAGTTTTTCATTTATAGATCAGCCATTAGAAGTCATTATATTTATTACCTGCAAGTCCAAAACATTATAGGCACTCCCTGAATTATCATAGACCCATGGCAAGTCTGCAGCACATCTCAAACTCCCGTCAACAATGAAGCGGTACTGGTAGAGACCTGATGGAAGCAACTTTAAGATAACGAAATCTGTGCCAATACTCTGCATGAGTTCACTGATAGGAGGTGAACGTTATTCATATCAAATCATGATTATGTCAAAAACAGAAAATGAAGTTGGAAATTTAATGATGAAACTGCTATGTAACTTAGTACCTGGTCTCCCAATTGTCCCATGATCCTGTGATAGCAACTTGCCTACCACCATGGTTCCATGATATCTTCGCCCGTATCAATTTCTCGTTGTGTACATATTCATTATAAACTGAATGTTGTGATAATGCCTCAGCAGGTCTTGGTAAGGGGTCCCCAGGATTCTGAAAATGTAGATAAAAATTTAGAGATTTTGCAGAACATAAATCTAAGTGATGGCTCTAATATGCAAGGGAAACTTTCTTTTGCCTTTTATGCATCACATCAATCCTAGTGCAAAGATAAAAATCCGAAATCTGACAAATTCAATTAGAAAACCAGAGAGAAGAACCTTAGCAGAAGGATACATTTTTCTTGAAACCAATAGGTGTATAGCATTTGGACGTTTATCAAACAAGTATTGACTAGATTCATCTTCAAAGCTAAGGTAGAATGTCAACAGATATCACATGTAGTTTTTACTAGTTATCTTTTGACTATTAGGCTCACCCCATTGCTTGAATAATCAAAGAAATGATTGTCAGGAGACAAAACAGCACAAAGAAACTCACCATAACTCAAGACAATCACATGATGCCACATTTCTTTCATAAACTGGTAAAATTGCACTGAACTAAAGCAAACAACTTTCACCCCTTTACAGTCTTCTTGTCAAATTACAATTATTAATCCAAATAAACAAGTAAGAGAGATGCCTTTTTGAGAAACTCTTCTTCGAACTTCTCTTCTGTCAACAAAGCAAAAGCATACACACATGATATTCTTGAAAAAAAAAATAGAAAAACACAGAAAAGAACTCACTTGTGAAGTGAAGAAGAGAGATGGGTGGAAAGCTCTGGGGCTAAGGGGAGGAGAGTGAGCCATGGGTTCTACATATCCATCATCCCCTTGAAAGTTGTCAACTTCAGAAGGGCCTTCTCCATCTTTTCTACCACTGGCATTACCCATTACTGAAAACAAAGGAAATCCAGTTATAATCTGATTTATATTCTTATAATCATAACAGAAAAAAAAAATTCAAAAGGGAAGAGCAGAAAAATAAATAGATCTTCCTTGATGAAGAATTGAAAAGGCAAAAAAACAGACACAAGAACAAACCCAAAAACAGAAAAAGCAAAAGACCCAAGTGACTAACTTGGGTTTTTGATTGATGACATACCCATCTCTGTAAACAGACTGCAAACACACAAGAAACCCAACCAGGAATTGACTGAAGGAAAGGTAGCATTATTTTTGCACCTTCACTTACAGACTTTCTTTTTTGCCCTTTGAATTTTTCTTTTTCTGTGTAAATGGACAGCACAGGTAGTTCTCTCTCTCTCTCTCTCTCTCTCTCTCAAATAACTGGCTCAGTGTTGAAAAGGCAACTGTGCATAAGGAACAGTGAATTTGATTCTCCAATGAGTTTGGAAGATCCTACGGTGGACTAATAATGGTGTCTGTTTCAAAGCAGAAGGTTGCCTTGTGTTGTGTTGTGGCTTGTGTCATTTTTACGCTCTGTTTCCTCAGTTGTTGCTACAACTTGATGCAGCAACCAATTCCAGCCTGCCACCTCACTGCAGTGAGTTAGCTAGTTGGTTTTGATTTTACAGTTTTAGGCCTCAAATTCACTAGCGGGAGCATGGCACTACTGGAATAAGACTCTTTTCTTGTATGGACCCCTAAAATCTTCATTCAAAGAGTGCCAAGAAAGCCACATCATAAAGCAAAAGCTGTTTGTTGAATTTTCCATATTTTAATTTCTTATTCCTTCTTGTGAATTGTATTTGTAATTGTATTTGCTTTAAGAGAATCGTTATGGACATATTCCTCATAAAAATATAAAGAATAAATTTCACGATCAGAAGTGCACGATGACTTTTTAAAAATATGATATCACTCCATAACGAGAAGTGCACGATGACTTTTTTAAAATATGATATCAAAATACGATGTATTTAAAATACGAAATATGTTTCATAATTTTCAACATAAGTACAATATCAAAATAAAAATACAATAATTTGTACGTAATTTGTATATATTTTACTTCAACTAGACTGGCTAGAAACAAACCAAGTATGTTGTTATTTATTTATTTATTAATATATGTTAATAACATATTGGATATTAAAATATTCTGTTAGAATTAAAATGCAAGAAAAGCATCCATTGAGAATTCATTCTTTCTCTTTTGCTCGATCAGTGTCTTTTAAAATTGAGCTTTATTCTTGTGCAAGCGACATTGACAATGTCCTGCCCGTTGATGGAGAGATTTTAGCATCAAAACAAACCTAAACCTTTAATTAACAAAGTAAAGCCACGTCTAAACCCTATTATGCCTCTCAAGCAAAGCACAATAAAAAGTTGTCTTCGAGTTTCAAACCCCTTTGTCTTATGTAGTTGAGGCCATTTGGAACACCCCATTAACATTATTATTCAGTTAATTACTGATTAACTTTGTGTTTAGGCAAAAACATGCTTACTTTCCATTGGCTATATCAAACCACTTTTGGGTGGTGACAATTCTCTCCTAGGCATTGTTTGAAGTACAGGGTTAAACAAATCATAATCAAAATTTTGACTATATCAGTTGTCAACATGCACATGAATAATTGATTAATTCAGCATTAACGAACCAGTAACTCTTGAACGATGTTGTTTAGTAAACTCATTCCAATCATGAATTAATCTAACACCTTATACAAATCAACTTACTCATCATAACTTTGGCTTTTCAATCTAGAGGTGAGAAATCAAATCAATCGCATGAAAGTCTTGAAATTTTGGCATGGTTAGGCTGCTTTTGGCTAGTTCACCCATCTACGTATATATATACAACTAGTAGCTAGATCCTTCATGAAGTACTCCACCCTATATGGAAAAAATAAAAAAATAAAAGGCCCTTCCTATAGCCATAAGGGTCCAAAAGTTTAGATCTCTCCATGTGAGACTTGCTTATATAATATACCAATGAAATCGAATATGCCAACTATATCATAGCTAGGTGCAAGTTGAGCAGATTTTGAGTACCCTCCAATGTAGATAATATAAGAAGCCAGAGACACATGAGATCATAGAATTTGGGAAGTGGGCATCTCTCTCTCTCTCTCTTTCTGTTCATCCACTCAATCATATAACAAGCTATAAAGGCAATGCTGCAGATGCTAACAAATCCTAGTCTGGCAATTTCCTCTCTCTTTCTTTTGTGGATCATTTCATTTGGGCTCTCATAAGTTAACGCATTAGTGCAAGAATCTAATGAGAGTGAATTTTCCCTCTCAGAGAATACTTGGCAAAGAAAGCAAATATAAAAGTTATGAGAGAGAGAGAGAGAGAGAGAGAGAGAGAGAGAGAGAGAGAATTGACAATATCTTTATTATAATGAAAATACAGAAAAAGTACAAAAATATATATAGGTTGGTAGTTAAATGTTGGCATCAGATAGGTGGGAGATGTGACACGAGAATATGGCCATTGGAGGACAGCAACCTGTACTACACAAAATGAAAATTATATGAAATATATATGTAATGCAAGAATCATCGTTTTCAACTTTCATTGCCATGAAAAATGAAAATGATATTTCAATTATACATCTAAGGTTCAAATTGATTTACATGAACGTTAACTGGGCTGGACCGTTCATCCCTTGAAAGTCGCTTTACAAGTCACTCATTTTGTTTGTATAAAAAAATAAAAAATAAAAAATAAAAACTTTACATACTTGAAAGCGAATAAAATGATCCCTAGGGAGTTATAGAGCAATTACAAGAAATAGCTTAAGGACTATTAAAGAGGTGGATAGTGATGGATCTAGGAAACCCTATAAAGATCATTGAGAAACCTAACGATTTTTTACATATAAGCACTCTTTGTCAAAAGTATCCCTAAGAGATTACTTCAGACTTACGTAACACAATATATCGAATAACACATTTCAATGTGAAAATAAAATGCAAAAATTTGTAGATAACTACACTATTTTTTTACACTTTCAAGCTAACGCGTTTTGGACTGTGCGTCAATAATGTGTCAGAGTGTGTCTTGGACTTTGATTATTGAATATGTTTTCGTTGTTAAAAGAAATCGTAAGTTTTTTTATAGGACATTTCCTATTGAGAATGGCGATGATATACTATACTCACACACACTACATGGATGCTCGGACTCGAACCCAATACCTCTGATGTTTAGCCTCATGTTTTGTACCATGGAAGTACTTGTTGGTAACTGGCTTGCCTTATTTAGCTTGTATTTGCGCTAGAGCAAGTACTAATATGTTAATCATATAAAACTCAACGTATGCATACTGAAAATTTGACTTTTAATCTGCAACCAAAAACTAGGCCACCACTGTAAATTAAATTAGTACCAACAGTTTATAGGTAGCTCTAGATTCAAAGCACGATTTGTTTTATCCAACAAATTGTACAATTACGATGAAACATTCATGGAGTCTTAGATATGGTCCCCTCCATTCTCACAGCTCAAACATTCCTTGAGTTACACAGATCTCCAACACCAATCTGGTCACGACAAAAACTTCTCAGACCCCCAAACACATTTTCATTTTGAACCAAGTTATTAACAATATCAAGGTTGTTTCTCAATGTCTTGTAGTTAGGGAACTAGGGTTTCATGTCTGTGAGAGACTGCTTTATCGTAGAGCTACCACACGCAAATGGGCGACAAGTGGCATCATCTTCGTTGCCTTAGTTAATTTCTTTGACAGCTGCACAATGTTACTTTTACTTGTTTCTTGTTTCCCATGAGGACGGTATTCATGTTGGTATTTTGACGTGCAAGGAAGATTGGGCAGAAGATTAATTATTCAAGTGGTCCACAATGGGAAAAATACCGAGAAGGAAAGTCTTTTGAGATGCATGGGTTGCTCATGGATTTTTTTAAAAAAACTAATGAAAGAATTGTCTTTGTAGTTATTGAAATATTGGAAGAGATTAGATTCGAACAAAGAGCTTTGGATGTAGAGGTAACTACTCTATTACGCGCTGTTTGATTAGAAAATTAACAATCTAATAATATAAAATGTTTATCCAATGAATTGAAGGATACGATAAGTGTCTTATTAAAAGTTTAACCAATTAGTTACGCGGCAGACATATATATGCACATTAGACAAATCCCACTAAATCTGTTGACACGATAGTCAATTTGATTTTTGTCATACTAAGTGTAATAATGTTCATGTTAATTTCTCAAAGTGAAAGGCTTTCAATGATCCCAAAGGGAGCAAAAGCTTGAATATAAGTAAAAAGTCTTCAACCCCCTCGACATGATTTCATGGCATGGATGAAAGACTAGGCCATATATCCCACCGGATTATAGGGGAGTGGGGCAAGGCAAGCATATATAAATATATGCATGGTTGGTAGAGGCACATAGATGGCCCATATGTTAAAGCATACTTGAATATATCATCATTAGTGCCACAACCCCAATGAACACAAAAGTATGAATCACGATTAACACTCATAAAGCTAATAGCTATACACACGCATCATCACAAGAATGTCAACATCTTATAATGTTTATCCATCAAAATCAAAGATAAATAACCTATATTCATGATTTAGAAGTTGATACTCTTTTTTTCTTTTTTTCTTTTTTTGCCCCACATTTTGTTGCCAAGAAACTAAGCACATTATGGTGGGTTCCCAACTAGACGGCTATTGTCCCAAACTTTTACTAGTTTAAGCAAGAGTGGGGTTTATTTCAAAAGATTTCACTGTGATTTTAGCATTTTTCTTCTTTTAATGTTCTCAACTAAGAACTGTAGACCACTTTTTTTCTTTTTCTTTTGAATGAGTAAGTGATCCCATGTCTTGTTTGCTTCATCCCCTCACTGCTTATTTTCAAAGAACTTGGTTTTGAAATAATTGAGCATGGTTTTCTGTAGGGTGTATATGGTCTTACTTACACAAGCCAGGTGATCAATGCATGTTGCATATACATAAGCTTGATGTTATTGCCACAAGAGGGAAAATTTGACTGAAGGGTCTCTTTAATTTGAATGCTAGCTACTCTTCCCATAATTTACTGCAAAAGAAATGGTAGCTTTCAAAGATGATGCCCCAGAAGACAGTGAAAGCAATTTGGTTTCTGCTGAAAAGTTGGTCTTTTGAGCTGGTTTGAACAAGCTAGCTGATCATGAAGGAAAACAAATTTCTGCTAATGGGTGTGGCTGGTTTAGAGGAGAGATAATAAGCATTATGTTTGATGAAAGTCAGGTACAGTACTTCTAATGTACATTAGTCTTGGAGTTGACGAAGATATATGAATGAATGGAGGGATAATTAATCTTAGTCCACAGATTTTTTTCTTCTTCTATTTATCTTTCTTTTTGTTGGATTGAAGTTGGATGGAAAGTGCCATGTGGTGAGCTCAGATGGGTGCACATGGTTTCTCTCATTTCCCAAGCTTTCAGAGTGTAAACCAATACAGGGAAACCAAGTGGTTTTGGGTTTTTCAAGAGAATCAGTCAGTTGCAGAGTAAAACCTACCTGATTGGTGTTAATTGTTTTTTTTTTAAAACCCAGTTTTTTAGGTGTAATGGGGGCTTGGGAACTGTGAGTTTGTGATCAGAGCAACCACCCCCCTTCAGTAAAACTCCATTTTTATAATAAATTAAGTAGTATTTCTTCTTCTCCTTACCTTGCTTGCTTCTTCTTTGCAAACTAGTGTAGTTACCTACTGCAGCTGGTTCCTTGCTGTTCATGCCTTTTTCATACAACTATTAATATCAAGTGCAGTTTCTTGTTCAAATCCCACCTAAGCCTTTCCTTTTTTGGGTTTTGAAGTATATTCAAATATTTGAGCAAGGAAAGCACTGGAGATTTGTAGATTGTGAAGTGTGTTCTTGAAAGATTCTCTCTATCCTAGATCCTTCATTTTGTGCTATAGATTTGTGACTGCTATATTTTTTTGCTTATTCTAGAGTTGAAAAGGCCACTCTACCAGCTTTCTGCTATAAATTTTTGTTCCATCATTTACCCTCAGTATTCTTCTGTACATCTCTACCAACTTATCTACTGTACATGCAATCCAAGTTCCAACTAAAGGGAAAGTTTTTCTCTCCACTTAGCTTAATTGGTCTTCTTTCAATAATTACTTGCTCAGGCTTCAGAAATTCATGGAGTTGAAAAACATACTTGAGGATCAAATGGCTACTGCTTTGTGGTTCTTCAGGTTCCCACCACCATGGATGGCAGTTGTTGCTCCATTTCTTATATTGATGGGATTAATGGGCTTTGGGTTCTTCTCCATCTTCCTAACATCAATGGTATTGATTCTGTCAACTGTTTTCTTCACATTTTGTAAGCAAAAACCTGTTCTGGTTGAGAAGTTAGTTGAAGAAAAGGTTATCATCAGGTGTGACCAATCATTCTCTCCTTGCTTGGAAGATGCATCAAGAACACAACATGATGAAGAAGAAACTGCTGCCTTACAAAAGAAGGAAGCTCAAGAAGAAGGTATGAACCCTGTTCATAATTACTTAGGAGCATCACCATGTTCACCAGATTTGATATCAGAAAGAGAATGCCTTGATCACTTGTCAACTAGTGATGAATCTGAAGTAGACTGGTCATTTGGAGACAACGTGGTTCAGAGTCCGGATTGCTCAGACGGTTCCATCTCCGATGAGGATAGCCTCATCGAAATAGCCCTGCCAGGCGGATACTATGTTGGTCATAAGGAACAAGAGTCAATCTTTAATCTGCAGCAGAAAAGGCCAGGTTTGTCACACCAGTCCATTTTCCAACAGCATACTCTATTGGAGCTCTTAGCTGAGATCAATGAGATGAATGAGGAAGAAAACTTGATCGAAATCGACTTGTCCATGGGCTCTATCAAGTGTTCAAGGTTTGAGATTGAAGCTTGAGTTACCCTTTTTTCAGAGTTCACCATATTTAAGTTTTTGATCCTCCCTGGATTTTGGTTGAAAGTTACATGCTTCTGTGCTTTTGCTACTTTGTGTTATATTGTTGTGCACTGTGAAGCTCCTGCTTTTTGACAAACTTTGGATACCCCATTAAAGCATTTGGACTATGCCACTTTATTTTCTCCTAATGCACATTAAATTAAAGTACTAAGAGTTTAAAGGTGAAAAAAACATTTGATTTTGATGGAATTCCCACTTGCTTTTCCTTTTCTGCAGAACCTCTTTTTGCTGTCTATATGGCCACAATGGTCACCATTTAGATCTCTTCTCACACTTTTCTGGATTCTGAAGGACAATTCAGGATTAAGATTCAACCTTTTGTTAAATCAATAAACTAGATGTTGACTATTAGCATATGCAATTAATGCATTAATCATCAATTTTTAACTGGATCAGATCTTCAGACTAATGTATACTCTCTTTTTCCTTAATGATTCTGAACAAATATTTGACAAGATCTCATTTTTTTGACTGAGATCAGATCAAGTTCTGACTTTTGTTTTACCTTCTATGCCAATTGCTCAATGTCCATAAAAAGTAGGTCAATTCAGACTAAATTTACAGTTGATTGTGCTTTTAATCACTCCATGGCACTTCAAATTCCATTGCACGATCAAGCAGTAAAAAAACTTGGAATCACTTCTCTCAATCATTTTTTCTTTTATCTTAGTGAAGTTCAACCCTCCTTCAATATGGAAAATTTTCTTATGAAATTTGTAGAGAATATCTCTCTTTTTTTTTCTTTTTTTTTTTTATGAAAAGAAGTACAAATAGTAGAATTTCATTCCCAACGGCGATCCCTCTTCTTTTTTCTTTTTCATTTCTCATTTATCATCAAACAAATAGGGTAATTTCTATTTCTTCGATTAGTACCGATTCGATTGATGGGAGAGAGACGTATGTAGAATAGTACAATTATTGTTAGCATCAGATTCATGATTCAATATTCTGCATTTTGCAACTAGTTCTATGATAAGGTTCAGCCCATCAAGCTAATTTATTTCAAGCTTAAACTAGTTGAAATTGCAAAGTTCTTATTAGTTATATTGAAGGTTCTGAATGTTCCCACAAGGGCTTTTGGCACATAGTGAAGGGGCATATATGGCTGCCCATATTGCACCTTATCCAAATTGTTACCTTCTCCATCTCCTGCTCATCAAGGCAGAAGGTTTTACACTTACTTATCCACAAATATTTCTCAAATTTCTTGACCTTTTCTTTTCAATCTATTGTTTTTGTTTTGTTTTGTTTTTAATATTCAATAGATTGAAAAGAAAGTGAAGATTAATACTCCACTAGACCAAATGGGCATTAGACTCCATTGTTTTATAGCTTTAAATAAGTGGTGTTTGTTAAAGTTTTATAATTTAATATTAGAGAATGATCAGTTTCTAAATCAGATTTGGATCGAAGCTAGATATGAATTGTGTTAGATTAAGAATATAAAAAGTTTTTGATTCAAAATTAATTGGCAATCGAAATAATATATTTGTGGAGAAAAACCAGTATTGTATGTCACGGGGAATCTAAGATAACACTATTTTGCTACTGTTAATCAATCACGTTCTATCTCAACGTGATAGAGATTCCACATATTAGAACGTGATTAGATGGAGATAGCAAAACAGTGAGATATCCGTTACTACATGCAAGTTCTTCTCATATTGTTTGAGATGAGGGTTATATTTCCGAGAGATTCTACAGTCTCAACTGCTTGCTATGTTAGCCGCGGCTTTCAGTAACGGCTACAAGTAAGACCACGTGTGGAAACTGGTGGATTCAACGGTATAGATTTGACTTTTACACTTTGTTCGACTCGGCTACAGCCTAGAGCCAAAGCCGCAGCAGCCGCCTGAAGATTCTCAAAACGGCCAGCAGCATACGTGTCACTTCCACTGCCGTTAGATCCAACACCCCACACTATAATCCAACAACCCAAAACCCCCCACCTAACTCACAACTTATCGAGAAACAGCCGGCCTAGAACGATCCACGTGTCGCTCCCGATGCATTATTACCCTCTAGATCCAACGGACCCCAACACCTCTGCTTCTCCTCCCTCATCGCTCTCCGACGCAGTCCATCCGAGACGCCCAAGACCCCCGATATGGCCGATTCGGACAACGACTCGGGAGGGAACAACGACGGCAGCCACGCGCAGAGCGGGGAGCTGTCGGCGCGTGAACAGGACCGATTCCTGCCGATTGCTAACGTGAGCCGGATCATGAAGAAGGCGCTGCCGGCGAACGCGAAGATCTCGAAGGACGCGAAGGAGACGGTGCAGGAGTGCGTGTCGGAATTTATCAGCTTCGTCACCGGAGAGGCCTCCGACAAGTGCCAGAGGGAGAAGAGGAAGACGATCAACGGCGACGATTTGCTCTGGGCGATGGCGACGCTAGGGTTCGAGGAGTACGTGGAGCCGCTCAAGGTTTATCTGCAGAAGTATCGGGAGCTGGAGGGCGAGAAGATCACCATGGGCGGCAGAGACAAGGATAGTGCCGCCGGCGGCGGTGGGGGGGCTTCCGGTGGAGGTGGAGGTGGCGGTGTAAGCTCTGGGTCAAGCGGCGGCGGCGGTGGGTATAATGGGGTTTATGGTGGAATGGTGATGATGGGTAATCATCATCAGGGACACGTGTACGGTTCTGGTGGTGGGTATCAACAACATCATATGGGTATGGGAAGTGGAGGAGTTAGGGTTGGGAATAGTGGAGGTTCAGGTGGTGGTGGAAATGGTGGAGCTTCAGTTGTGAGGTGACTCAGGTCAATGCAGGTGCTTTGCTCGGTGGCTTTAATTAGGGATGATGATTATGATGATAAATGACTGTTAATCTTAATTTAGGTGGGTTAATTCAATTTTCTTGAGTTCTATATAGATGTGTGTCTGTCTTTAAGTGTAATTGTGGGAAAAGGAAAGGGGTATAGTGGGAAAAGATAAATGTATGTATCATATTGATTCTCTTGTAGATAGTTTAGATTAAACCCCAATTTAGTTGTTGGACTCTGGTTGGTTCTAAATTTCCCATCTGTTGAAAAGAATCCATGAATCATGGGTTTTGCTTATATGAGCTGAGACTGACAGAGGAGGAAAAGGTCTTTGTATTTGTGTTCTTTTGGGGAAACCATGACCTTAATTAACTAACATTGGGCATTCTTTGTGCGCGGTGTACCAAATAAAGAAATATCCAGGTCCAAATTAGACATGTCTCTGTACTTGTTTCCACATTTGTGTGATTGTAGAAAGGGAGGAACACTTGTATGAAAGGGAATAGCAAAACAGTTATATCCCATTTCATGTATTGGTTTTGGTGGCTGTGCCTGTATGTAAAGAGAAAAATCATTGAAGCCCAACTTTGATGGTTGAAGAGAGACAATAACCTGGTGGTGGTAATCTTTGATTAGTTCGGTTTTTAGGGGTTATTGGGGAATTCAAGTTTCATGGATCAAGTGGCTCCATAAATAAACATGTTAACAGGTCATGTAGCTAAGTCTATTAGAGAACACCACGTGGCCAAGTAAGCCTCGGACATTCATATACCGATCCGACCGACTTGACTGCCCATGGTATCGCTAATAGGCTTTATAGTTGAGCTTATTTGGGGACGTCATGTGGCTAGAGTTGGGGTGCACATGTACCAACCTGACCAGATTGGCCGCCCCAGGTCTACTGTGATGTCATGTGACTAGAAAGGCAGAAGTGCTCATATTTCAACTCGACTAGATTCCTGTCAGATCAGGTCACTTCACACACCTAATACCAGCATAGTGGCTGAAAAGGAGCATTTAATGCGCTTCACATCCAAGTCAGGTGTTGTCTTGCTACTTGGTCCCTGATAATCAGCACAGTGACTGGGGCCCATAACTACTCTTTGATCCCAACATTGGGAATGGCTGAAGATCTCCCCTTTTTATAGATTTAAGGAGATATGATCTCCCCTTTCTCCCTCTATAAATACTCCTCACCTCCATTGAGACAAATGTAATAACTATTTTCACCCTGAAACTCTGTATCCATTTTCCCAACTTCTAAGTTCTAACTAGCCATTAACTTAGTCATCGGAGGGGGTTTGATTGGTATCACACCAGCCTCCCCTCTTTTGACGGTCTAGTTGCTTGAAGTATGTAGGTTGTCCTACAAGGTCTATTCAACCCAACAACTTGGGGTACGTTCCAGCCTAAGCCCGAGTCTGGACCCCCGTCCAACATAACCAATCTCCGTATCAACAAAACCCAAAAAAAAAAAATTTACCATCACTGGAACTTGAACTTTATGGATCCTGAAAATTGTAATGGGCACAATATGCATCTCTACATTTGTTATTTGGGGCAAAAAAAAATTGTAAATATGTATATAAAAGTTGTAGTCTCTATTGTTTTTGTACTTGTAAGAATTTAAAAGTTGTAGTTGTATAGGCAGAGGGAAGCTAGAATTGTAAGATTGGAGGGGCCAAGATAGAAAACACAAGTATATCGAATTCATATAAGTTTTCAAAACACATGTTAGAATTAAAATTTTCAAAATTAGTCATGTCTAATTGTTTTTAAAGGGGCCATTAATTTAAATTATAAGTTGTTGAAGCAGAGAAAAATAAAAGAAGGGATGAGTCACATGCTAAGTCACTCTCTTTAAGACGTTTCAAGGCTCTGCCCAATTTGTACAAGCAGTTTAAAAAAGGCCATTACGTTAGATTTGGGCACTGCGATTCATGTTTGGTTTGTTCAGACATGAGGTTTTTATGCCGAAATTTTTCTAACTTTATAGGGCATGTATTTGGATTAACCATGTGTAATTAAAAGCTTCCATATTTGTATTACTCTTTATGAGTATTTATATTTGCATGTGTGGTCTTTGTGCTTAATTTATAAATATGATTATCCTTTTTCTCTCTTTAAAAAAACCTGTAAAAGTGTATACAATATATATAGTTACATACCTAGCAAAGTAAATTGTTAACTAAAAGAGTAAAATGCAGATTTCCTTCACTAGAAGATACTAGTGTTTCTGGTTCTTTTCTCTTGTGTCACTCTGCCCCTTTGGACCTAGAATAAAGATGGGAAAAGCCTATGTTGCTTTTTCATTTACTCTGGTTTTTCTTTGAACAAATTTGGCCTTTTAATTAGTATCCCATGGTGTGCCCCATACACCACTGAAGTCATGCATGGTCCTACACATATATTTATGCCTACACCACTAAACAAGCAAAGCAAACTACCTACTTTTCCATGAAATACAAGCACTTATTTGTTCACTCTCTAACTGAGATGTCAAATGCAAAATGTTAAGTTTGAATATGATAGTTTATGGGGCAATTTGATATTTTGGAAAAAATTTAACTCCACTTGAAATGCCAAATATTATATTATTTTATTATATTTTTAAAAGCAAATGGAACCCATATAATGCATTAAGTTTTGCAAGGGCTTTTTCGTTCCAGAAACTACTGATGGGCATGGGCTGCTGTAAAGAGCCAAATGTATGAAATTACCCATTGAGTGTGAGTTCAAGGATCAGACCCTAAGAGTGTTTCGAAAAGGTAGTTGAGCCTTAGGAAAAACATTGGTCTCCTTCACCAATGAAACCAACAATGGCTTACAGATAGATTCTTAACTTGACATGAGAAGTTTGTGGCATGGAAGCAAAGTAGTGATGAGTTTAGCATTTAAAGAGATAGAGGGATGTGAGTTCTTATGAGAAACAGGGGTTTTAAGGCAAAGAGGAAGAGATTCTAAGAGGGTTCGTTGAAAGAGAGAGAGAGAGAGAGAGAGAGAGAGAGAGAGAGAGAGAGAGAGAGAGAGAGAGAGAGAGAGAGAGAGAGAGAGAGAGAGAGAGAGATGGGGGAATAACAATGGGTGTGTTAAGTAGTTTCTGGCAGCTTGACGAAAGCTTTGGAACGATTTACCAGAAGAGAAAATGGGAGGAGATGGAGGAATAGGGCTCGAAATTGCAGAGGTTTCAGGGATTAGAGATGAAGCTTGCTCTCTGGATCTGTGTTGTTTGATGGGCTATTTTTATTAAGGTGATGGGCCAACATTTCCTCTTCTTTATGTTTACCCACATATTTAGGCTCAAGAAGTGGGCTTGAGTTTGGGGCTCCCAAGTGTAGAGGTTTTTTTCGTTCCGTGATCGGTGCATAATTACATATCTTTTTATACCCTTCTAACTTATGATTTGGTTATGTTTTTGAGTTAAACTTGTGCTTTTAATAAAGTTTGTGTATGTTTCAGTGTAATAAGGTTGAGACTCATTACATACATTTTGAAGACAATTTAGCTTAAAACAGTGTCTGCAGATCATTCAATTTCACGGATTAACCTGTACTTGCTCAAGAAGAACCAGATAATGAGCCATACATCATTGGAAAGATACGGAAGTCTAGTTTCCATAGCATTTTACGGTTCATGATTCGGAGTCTTCTAGAGGAAGTTATACATGATTTACTAGATCAAGGTCAAAATTCGGCAGCATCTGCGTTACTGGGCCATAAATGACATTTGAAGGTCTTTCCGATTTTTCCTTGAGTTGGGCTACATATGCTTGGAAAGATAAGACAAAGGGCTTGAAGATCCATATTTTTCCAGAATTTTATGAATGTATTAACAAGCCCAAAACGAACCCAAAAGAAGAGTGCAATGCATTGTCATGCATGACATATGCATGATGAAATGCATTATCTAGTGGGAATTGTTGGTGAAGTGCACTATCTTGTGGGAAGGTTAGGTGAAGCATATTCAAGTCTTATAATTGAAGTGGGAGCTGCAACACTAAGTTTAAAGAAAGAAAAATTGTTTTCAAATGTAATGGTGTGTTAGGTGAAGTTGATGAAGTGAGTGGAAAACAATATTTAATTTAGATTTTCAACTTCCTTAGGCCTATAAATAGTGAGGTTTCCCAAGCTTGTAAACACACCCCAAGGGGGGGAGCTCTCAAACATTTCTCTAGAGCTCCCCTCCCTTCTCTCCCTCAAATTCTCTTAGTTTTCCTTTCTATTTCTCAATTCTCGTTTTCCTTTTGCTTCTTAGTTGTAATTTATTTTTTGTAATGTAAATTCTTTTCTTTAGAATTCAAGCTTGAGTGGTTTCCAAGTTTCAATTATGATTTTTGTTCTTATTCATTATGCTTATAAGTTAATATGCTAGTTTGAATGATTGATCACCATTAAGGCTTACATGTTAGCTATCTTGGTTTGAATTAAGAATAGACACCATGCTTTAATTCGAATTGAACTATGAATAGGAAGAGTAAGTATGGACATTCGACAACAGGGATTAGATACATGCTTGGTTGTTTAAAATGTTCTTCTATGCTTAATGGGTTCCTAATGCTTAATTTAGGTTAGACAACAAATGATCAAGTTAGGGAATTAGGAACACAAGGTTAGGACCAGACACCATGGCTTAATCATACTTTAGCTAGAATCAATCCGTTAATCTAAATTGAACTTGGGAACTTATTCGCTTGAGTTAATTTCTTTTCTTTCTTCCTTGTTTGATTTATTTTCTTTCTTTTTTTCATTTCTGTTTTGTACAGGGAATTGAATTAAATCAATCTATCATCAATCCTCGTGGGATCGACCTGCACTTACATATGCTAAACTACCAACGGCTCGTGCACTTGCGAGTATCACAAGTTGAGGATGCAGCTGAATCTATTTTGGTGTAGCTGAATCGACGCAACATTCCGGCAACTACTGATGGGTCTGGGCTGCTGTAAAGAGCCAAATGTATGAAATTGCCCCTGAGTCTGAGTTCAAGGATCATACCCCAAGAGTGCTTCGAAAGGGTAACTAAGCCTTAGGAAACACCTTGGTCTTCTTCACCAATGAAATCAACAGTCGCTTACAGATAGATTCTTAGCTTGGCACGGGAAGCTTGTGGCATGGAAGCAAAGCAGTCATGAGTTTAGCATTAGAGAGAGAGAGAGAGAGAGAGAGAGAGAGAGAGAGAGAGAGAGAGAGAGAGAGAGAGAGAGAGAGAGAGAGAGAGAGCTGTGAGTTCCTATGAGAAACAGGGATTCTAAGGCAATGGGAATGGATTCTAAGAGGGTTCTTTGAATATAGAGATAGGGGGATAACAATGGGTGTGTTGAGTAGTTTCCAGAAGCTTGACAAAGACTTTGTCAAGCTCTAGAATGATTTAGCAGAAGAGAAAATGGGAAGAGATGGAGGAATGGGGCTCGAAATTGCAGAGTTTCAAGGATGAGATATGAAGGTTGCTATCTGGATGTGGGTTGAGATGATGGGTAAGAAATGCCTCTTTTTATAGGCGTTGGAAGCTCCTTCTTCCCAAAAACCCTAGATGGTTCCTCCCAAATCTACCAAGTCTCTCCCTCCCTTTCTCTTATCTTCCTTTTGATTCATCCATATTTTGTGAAATCTTCCTTAGTCCAAACACTCAAATACAAGATTTTTGGAGTCTCTAGAGTCTTCCCGCAATTGTTCCAGTGGCAATCTCCTATCTTTGGTTACTATCTCTCTTTCTTTCCTCCCTTATTCATGACAAGAGCTGGTAAGAGAAATAGATGGGTAACAACGTTGGTTTGAAGGGTGCTGGGCGCGCTAATATCCTTTGGTTCTTCGAGTGGTTTGCCTTGGGTTTGTTTCTTAGCCATGTGCTGGAGACTCCCAGTAGCCTGCAGAAGTGCGTGGCTTTTGGCATTTGTCATGGTTTTGTCTCTAACCATGTGCTAGAGACTTTCAAATATTTTATAGGTCATTTGGGCTCAAGAAATGGGCCTGAGTTTCGGGGCTCCCAAGCAGCCCAAAACTTCCATTTCTCGGCTCATCAATGAGTCTCATGAAAACTCGTAACCATCCATACCACAACCCGCTTAGGAAGCCCCGGACATTCGCGTGGCTTGGGCCCACTTAAGTTTGTAACATGGCGTGTTGCTTATTTGCTTGGTGTAGCACGTGTGCAAGCGTATATGATGAACCCTTGCGTACCCAAGTTGGGTTTCTTCCCAAGTTAGGTGTCGTACTGGGCTAGAAATATATTTGGGCCCAATCTTGGATTTTTGGGGCCTTTACACCAAGCAGCCCAAAACTTCCATTTCTCGGCTCATTAATGAGCATCATGAATGCTCATAACTGTCCATATCACAACCCACTCAGCAAGCCCCGGACATTTTACGTGGCTTGGGCCCACTTAAGCTTGTAGCGTGGTTAGGTGTAAAATAAAGGGTTTTCTGCTTGGCATGGCATGTTGATTGGCGTGCTTATGCTCGAATTTTATCGTTTTGTAAAGAGCTATGGTCGAGTCAAAACAGCACTTGGCGGATAATTAGCATGGGTTCATAGAGCAAGTAAATTTTACAGGATCGTTACAGCTTTTTGTTAGAAATGTGCCCTAAGAGCCAATACATTTGATGTAATCTCCTTAGAATACATTTCGTATATAAAGGGCAAACTTATTTTGTTATCTATTACATCGTGTAAAGAAACAAATGTCCAGGGTATGCTATATAAGAGATAAAGTAATCTAAAGGAGTTTAGATTCATGAGACCTTTAATCTCTAACTGTAGTACTCCAAAATGTTCCTAATCATAGGTTATCAAATGGGCATTGATTAACCATCAAGATTAGCACATATTATGTATGCTCAATTGGGAGGATGGTTAGTCTCAAACCATTTGTGTAGTTGACACTAATACAAGTATGTGGGTGCTCATTAGTGAATGAGTTCACTGAACGCGATCAACCGTAGTTCTCGTATGGAGTATTTATCTATATGTCAAACGAGAACTCATAGTTGCAATAATGCAAATTAGTCCTTAGACCTGAGGCATCATGGTTGTCCTGTAATGCGTTATTGATCTTTGATAGCTCTTCAAGCCAAGTCGTAAAAGATTTGTCTAAAGTGTTGTTGGGATCTCTTAATTCATCATAGGGGCATGTGAATGTACAATAAGGAATCTCTACTTTTGATATAGAAAGAGAAGTTTCAAGATGTGATTCAGCAAATTTCGGCCGAAGTATTTGAACATGATTTAGAAAGTGTTTTAGTCATGTTCTATTGAATCACATGAGGTTAATCATATTAGGGGTTTGACATTATCAATCCGTACCCTGAAAATATGATTGGAAACATTGTATAAGAGAAGGACCGTATTGCATTGCAATTCCAACTGAATAGGTTCTTTGTCTATTCTGATTAGCTTGGGTAGCCATGATATGTTGCTAGATGTCACTCTTGGCTTGTGGAAGTCCTAGGATTGATTGTGATCGATCCAAATAAAGGAAGAATTAAAAGGGGGTTTTAATTCCAGTTGGTTAGAAAGAGTTCTAATATTTTTCCCACTGCCTTGCTAAATTAGAACCTAATGGATCGCACACCTTAAATGGTTAACTTTGAGTAATACAAATGAAATGAGGAAATCAATTTGATTGATTTGATGTGGATGATTTACTACGTGTAAAATGGTATTTGGGCCTCCGTAATAGTTAATGAGAAGCCCAAATGGTTGGGTATCAAGCCCAAGGGCTTTACACACTTAAAGATTATGGTTTAAGTGTCATAAGGCCCACTTTTGGAAGCCCAATGTGGTTTGTCCGAAAATGCATATAAGATATGTATGGGAATTGTTTCCATAAGCAAGTTAATGAGCTAATTAACACACAAACACAATCCAACATCAACCAAAGGGGTTTGGGAGATCAAAGAGAGATAAAAGAGAGTTTTCAAGAGTGAAACACTTTCATCTTTCAAAGTGGTTTAGATTGAAACCAATCTTGAGATTCTTGAACTAGCATTCTTGTATTCTCAAGATACTCCTTCTCATCTCAAGGTTCCATTGGTGTCGAGACTTAGAGGCCATATCCTTTTGTGGCTCACAAGGAGGAGAAAGATCAAAGAGGAGATCAACAAAGGGAAATCATCAAGAGAAGACCAAAACACAACTTGGTTCATATTATAGCATCAAGGGTAATTAAGACTTATCCTTTTCTCTTGTGCTTTCCTTTATGAAATCATATCAATGTTCATGGCTTAAGATACTTGGAAGAAGTTTTGTTTTTGAATTTAAACAACCACCATATTCTTCCGCTGCGATTAATTTGATTAAATGCAAGTTTAATATTCAAATGAACTTCTTAAAAATGTTTTAAAACCAACAATTGGTATCAGAGCCATAGGTCATGAACTTGATATGTTTCTAGGGTTTAGAGATGCATATATATGGGTTGAAAAATTCATTTAAAGTATAATAGTTATACTTGATTTATTTTGATATGATTGGATAAAATCAAATGGAGTGAAAAAGGGTTGTTTGGGATTTTGAATTTCCGGTTTTATGTTTTGATGATTGATGCTCTCTTTGTATGCATATATGTATGTATGAACACTAGAGCATGGTTGCATTAAAACCCCATGATTTTAACCTCATGAAATATT
Source organism: Prunus salicina (assembly GCA_020226455.1). NCBI lineage: Eukaryota > Viridiplantae > Streptophyta > Magnoliopsida > Rosales > Rosaceae > Prunus > Prunus salicina. Next base: position 22,224,064 of record CM035344.1, read on the forward strand.
TGATATTAAGAGCATGAGATGGTTAAAATGGAATATGGATTTTTCCGGAAATTGCATGAACATTCATATTAGTTCATATGTGTGTTCTTGGTGTTCTTGATGTTCTTGTTATGGGATCTTTTTGATCCATAAGTTAGGTGACTATTTTTGGTGGTTGTGTTAGTGGATTTTTCCACCAAAATAGGTCAAAAGATGATGAAGATGTTTTATTATAAAATTGAAAGTTTTTCAAAAATGTTTCCACTTGATAAACATCTACCCACCACACTAAAATTAATAAGATTACTTTGTTGAGTGTGTAGGGTTTATCTAGATATAAATGTTAGTGATTTGATATAAAATGCAAAAGTTGGTCAATTTATTCCTATCACTAATTATCTACCCACCACACTAAAATTAATAAGATTACTTTGTTGAGTGTGTAGGGTTTATCTAGATATAAATGTTAGTGATTTGATATAAAATGCAAAAGTTGGTCAATTTATTCCTATCACTAATTATCTACCCACCACACTAAAATTAATATGATTACTTTGGTGAGTGTGGTTGGCCTATCTAGTCACATACATGATTATCCACCTAGTTGGTTTAATTGTGATCACCACTTTGTGTTATACAAATGCATGTATTAACCCCACACCCTAGTGGATCATCTTTGGATCCATTATTAATTGTTGAATAGTTTTGGACATAGTTGCAATATATGATATGTGTGACTATGCTTAAAAGGTTTCTACAATTACATTTACTATTGTAGAAAAATGTTTTCACTCCATGGTAAATTTATTTTGTTTGAATATGGTTACCACTTGAATTAAACCCATATATATGTATGCAACCCAAGAGCATGTTTGACATTACTAGTTTAATTGTTTAAAGCGTTTAAATAATTAAAGGATGATTATGGACTTAGACCAAACAATTGAGCTATGTGATTGGCCGCTTGTTGGATATGTATTCGATTTTGATTGGCTATGTAATAATGAAATGGCTTTCATGCCTAATTTATTTTATGCGCGCGTAATTAAAATGAATCACCTTCCAAGACCATGATCCAACATGGTGGCTCATGTTGGATCAACAAGAAAGTCCATAATCATCCTATAAGCCCAATGCAATTGCAATGTTCGGTAATGACAATAAATAAACCAATTAGTAGTACCAAGTATTCTCACTATCTCAAGGAAATGGTTTTCTAAAATATTTAGTGGGAGTATTATGTGCTACTAATATTTGCATTGGGAACCATTTAATGAGATTAAAAAGGCAATTTTAACAGGATTAAAATTGGATTAAAATGAGACCAATTTAACTACCCTCAAAGCAATATTAAGTTGATAAGCGAAATGACATTTTGAATGCTATTTTGTGGCCTTCCACCGTGGTAGTCTCTTATTGGGTGGCACATTTACATCTTGTTGGACCTCAGTGAGGCAACATCCAGTACTTGTAACCATCCAAGGGAAGCCTATTACACATACTTGATGTAGTGCGGATAGATAACGAGTGTGTCCAACAAACTGTTAGGTTGAGGACATACTTGAAACCCTATACCCACAAGCATGGTGGGAATAACTTAACTAAGACGAACGAAACCAACAAACTGTTAGGTTGAGGTCTAGTTCTCTAGAGGCCATAGTGATGGGTATTCACATTATGATGTGATTGGATAAGAGTATCCTCTCATTAGTATCATGGCAATCCAACAAACTGTTAGGTTGAGGAAAACTATGTGAAAGTGAGACTCCCATCCCCACTAAGAGTTTCAACGGAAACTCTCGGATTTCAGGAGGGATATGAAATTTGCCAAAAATAGTGGGAGCTACCATCATGACTTAAAGACCCTAAGTCCTTGGTAGAAGATTAATCTAAACTAAAATTTGTTTACGTTGTTGCAGAATTTTCAAATGGCCATTAAAAACCCAATCTCATCGATACTTAACAATTACATCCTTGATGGCACGAACTATCCGGGTTGGCTTCGCAAAGTCAAACTTGTCCTTAAAATGGATGAGATTGATTATGTGTTGACACATGCCCCACCACATATTCATCCTGACGAAGAAGCTTCTCAGGAAGAAATAACTGCTTATGAGAAGCATGTCAAAGATGATAGCAGAGGTAAATGTTACTTACTAGCATCCATGAACGATGAGCTACTAAAACAACATGAAGATATGGATGATTGTGCTTCCATATTGCTTCACCTTAAAGAGCTTTATGGTGAAGCTACTCGTAGCTTGCGTTACAATACAATATGTGAACTTGTCAACACAAAGATGACAAGAGGGACTCCGGTTAATCAGCATGGTCTCAAGATAATATCATTGCTTGAGAAATTGGAAAAATTGGATGCTCCATTTAATGCTGAAGTTCAACAAGACTTTTTTCTTTCGTCCCTCTCATCAGATTTTTCCCAATTTGTTATGAACTATAATATGGGAAAGATGGAAAGTTCCTTATCTGAGCTACTCAATATGGCTATGGTAGCTGAAAAGAATATCTTGAAGGATAAAGGAATGAAAGGGACAGTTGCGGTGTTTGAAAAAGGTTCTTCTTCCTCTTCCAAAACCAAACCGAAAGGTAAGGATAAGGGGAAGAAGAAGAAAGGTTTTCTAAAGCCCAAGGAAGGAAAAATAACAAAGAAAAGCAAGGAACTGAAAGGAACTTGCTTTCACTGTGGAAAGGATGGACATTGGAAGAGGAATTGCAAGGATTACCTTGCAAGCTTAAAGAACAAGCCTTCGGAAGGTAACACTCTTGTTCTTGAATCAGTTTTTTACAGTTAATACTTCTACCTGGATAGTTGATTCAGGAGCTAGTCAACATATCTGCAATTGTGTGCAGGGACTAGTGGGAAGTAGAAGACTCGGAAAAGGAGAAATGGTGCTAACTGTGGGTAATGGCACTAAGGTAGCTGCCAAAGCTGTAGGCACCTATCATCTCAATCTACCTTCCGGGGAGACCCTGAAATTGAATAATATTTTATTTCATTTCTGGTTGTGTAAAGAACATAATATCAGTCTCTATGCTTTTAAGAGACGGATTTGTTGTTTTGTTCGACAAACTACTTTGTTCTATTTCACATAATAATCAAATTATTGCTTATGCAAATTTGATTGATGGTCTTTTTCATTTGGAAATGAATGGTAGTATTAACTGTATGGATAAAGATGCATCTAGACCTAAAAGGCCCAGAGAAGTGGATAACTCAACTAAATTGTGGCACCTCAAACTTGGACATATTAGCCAAGATAGGATTCACCGGATGGCAAAAGATGGATCCCTTGGATCTTTAGACCCTGCTCCTATGCCTACTTGTGAATCTTGTCTACAAGGTAAAATGACCAAGTCTCCTTTTACTGGAAAAGGAGAAAGAGTTGCAGAATTGTTGGGGTTGATCCACACAGATGTTTGTGGACCTTTGTCTACAAACGCAAGGGGAGGTTATTCATACTTCATTACCTTTACCGATGATCATTCACGGTTCGGGTATTTATACTTAATGAAGCATAAATCTGAATCTTTTGAAAAGTTTCAGGAATTCAGAAATGAAGTTGAAAACCAAACTGGAAAGAGTATTAAAATCCTTAGATCCGATCGAGGTGGTGAATACTTGAGCACAGTGTTTCTTGATTACCTCAAGGAACATGGCATCTTATCACAGTGGACTCCACCAGGAACTCCACAACATAATGGGGTCTCTGAAAGGAGAAATCGAACCTTAATGGATATGGTTCGTTCCATGATGAGCTATACTGATTTACCTATATCCTTTTGGGGATATGCACTTGAAACAGCAATTCATTTGTTAAATAGAGTGCCTTCCAAATCTGTTCCAAAAACTCCATATGAAATGTGGTTTGGGAAGAAACCAAGTCTTGGATATATCAAGATTTGGGGTTGTCCAGCATATGTCAAAAGACAAGATGTGGATAAACTAGATGCAAGGTCCGTGAAGTGTAGATTTATAGGGTATCCCAAGGAAACTATGGGATATTACTTCTATCACATCGACGAGCAAAAGTTGTTCGTCGCAAGGTCAGCTACCTTCCTAGAAAGGGAATACGCTCTTGATGGGAAAGGGGGACATGAGATAGAACTCAAGGAATTGTCCAATGAGCTAGAAATCAACACTGAACTAAATGCAATCCCAGATTCACAACCTGTTGTAACACAAACTCCGCGTATTTCAAGTAGGGTTAGAAGAATGCCTGAGAGGTATTATGGATTCCTTCATGAAAACGAAGGAGAGTTAAATCTCCTAAGTGATTGTAAGGATATTGAAGACCCCTTGAACTACAATGAGGCAATGTCGGACATTGACTCACAGAAATGGCTTGGAGCCATGAAATCCGAAATGGATTCTATGTATACCAACCAAGTCTGGACTCTAGTTGATCCACCTCTTGGTATTGTACCAATAGGAAATAAATGGATTTTCAAGAGGAAGATAGGCTCGGATGGGAAAGTAGAAACCTATAAGGCAAGGCTAGTAGCAAAGGGCTACAAGCAGAGAGAAGGAATTGACTACGAAGAAACCTTCTCTCCTGTTGCTATGACAAAGTCTATTCGGATTTTGCTTGCAATAGCTGCATATCATGATTATGAGGTTTGGCAAATGGATGTGAAGACGGCTTTTCTGAATGGCCACCTTCAGGAAGAACTATACATGGATCAACCTGAAGGCTTCATTTCTAAAGCTGATAAGCATAAGGTATGCAAGCTACATAAATCCATTTATGGATTGAAGCAAGCTTCTAGGAGTTGGAACATCCGTTTTGATGAAGTTGTCAAGTCATTTGACTTCATACAAAATATGGATGATCAATGTGTGTACAAGAAGGTAAGTGGGAGTTCAGTAGTATTCCTTGTCTTGTATGTGGATGACATACTGATTATTGGAAACGATATAGGAATGCTATCTTCAGTGAAGCTGTGGCTCACTAAATCATTCTCAATGAAAGATTTAGGAGAAGCATCTTATATACTTGGAATAAAGATTTATCGTGATAGATCTCAGAGAATAATTGGATTATCTCAATCCTTGTATATAGATAAGGTGCTAAAGAGATTTCATATGGAACAATCTAAGAAAGGGTTACTTCCAGTTAGACATGGACTTCACCTTTCTAAGAACATGTGTCCGAAAACTCCTGAAGAGATACAGCAGATGAGTAAAATCCCTTATGCATCTGCAATAGGGAGTCTCATGTATGCCATGGTTTGTACAAGACCAGATATCAGTTATGCTGTGAGTATAACGAGTAGATATCAGTCGAAGGGATTAAGGACTAAGGACATTGGGGAGCTGTTAAGTGTATCCTTAAATACTTACGAAGGACTAAGGACATGTTCCTCGTTTATGGAGGAACATCAGAGTTACAAGTGGAAGCGTTTACTGATTCAGATTTTGCATCCGATGTAGATGATCGTAAATCCACATCTGGGTACGTCTTCATTTTGAATGGAGGCGTTGTTAGCTGGAGAAGTTGTAAACAAAGTGTTACTGCTGACTCCACGACTGAAGCTGAGTATGTTGCTGCTGTTGGTTTTAAAACATTTTTAAGAAGTTCATTTGAATATTAAACTTGCATTTAATCAAATTAATCGCAGCGGAAGAATATGGTGGTTGTTTAAATTCAAAAAACAAAACTTCTTCCAAGTATCTTAAGCCATGAACATTGATATGATTTCATAAAGGAAAGCACAAGAGAAAAGGATAAGTCTTAATTACCCTTGATGCTATAATATGAACCAAGTTGTGTTTTGGTCTTCTCTTGATGATTTCCCTTTGTTGATCTCCTCTTTGATCTTTCTCCTCCTTGTGAGCCACAAAAGGATATGGCCTCTAAGTCTCGACACCAATGGAACCTTGAGATGAGAAGGAGTATCTTGAGAATACAAGAATGCTAGTTCAAGAATCTCAAGATTGGTTTCAATCTAAACCACTTTGAAAGATGAAAGTGTTTCACTCTTGAAAACTCTCTTTTATCTCTCTTTGATCTCCCAAACCCCTTTGGTTGATGTTGGATTGTGTTTGTGTGTTAATTAGCTTATTAACTTGCTTATGGAAACAATTCCCATACATATCCATATATGCATTTTCGGACAAACCCCATTGGGCTTCCAAAAGTGGGCTTTATGACACTTAAACCATAATCTTTAAGTGTGTAAAGCCCTTGGGCTTGATACCCAACCATTTGGGCTTCTCATTAACTATTACGGAGGCCCAAATACCATTTTACACGTTGTAAATCATCCACATCAAATCAATCAAATTGATTTCCTCATTCTCATTTGTATTACTCAAAGTTAACCATTTAAGGTGTGCGATCCATTAGGTTCTAATTTAGCAAGGCAGTGGGAAAAATATTAGAACTCTTTCTAACCAACTGGAATTAAAACCCCCTTTTAATTCTTCCTTTATTCGGATTGATCACAATCAATCCTAGGACTTCCACAAGCCAAGAGTGACATCTAGCAACATATCATGGCTACCCAAGCTAATCAGAATAGACAAAGAACCTATTCAGTTGGAATTGCAATGCAATACGGTCCTTCTCTTATACAATGTTTCCAATCATATTTTCAGGGTACGGATTGATAATGTCAAACCCCTAATATGATTAACCTCATGTGATTCAATAGAACATGACTAAAACACTTTCTAAATCATGTTCAAATACTTCGGCCGAAGATTTGCTGAATCACATCTTGAAACATTCTCTTTCTATATCAAAAGTAGAGATTCCTTATTGTACATTCACATGCCCCTATGATGAATTAAGAGATCCCAACAACACTTTAGACAAATCTTTTACGACTTGCCTTGAAGAGCTATCAAAGATCAATAACGCATTACAGGACAACCATGATGCCTCAGGTCTAAGGACTAATTTGCATTATTGCAACTATGAGTTCTCGTTTGACATATAGATAAATACTCCATACGAGAACTACGATTGATCGCGTTCAGTGAACTCATTCACTAATGAGCACCCACATACTTGTATTAGTGTCAACTACACAAATGGTTCGAGACTAACCATCCTCCCAATTGAGCATACATAATATGTGCTAATCTTGACGGTTTATCAATGCCCATTTGATAACCTATGATTAGGAACATTTTGGGGTACTACAGTTAGAGATTAAAGGTCTCATGAATCTACACTTCTTTAGATTACTTTATCTCTTATATAGCATACCCTGGACATTTGTTTCTTTACACGATGTAATAGATAACAAAATAAGTTTGCCCTTTATATACGAAATGTATTCTAAGGAAATTACATCAAATGTATTGGCTCTTAGGGCACATTTCTAACAATCTCCCACTTGCACTAGAGCCATTTAGCCATGTATCTAATACCCATTTTCTCTGTATGTCTATCCAGTCGTGACTGTGACATAGGCTTAGTGAGTGGATCTGCTACATTGTCAAAGTGCTTGGATCTCTGATGAGACCTGGGTTCTTTGGCTTGAGCTATCGCCCCATTGTTGTCACAGTACAAAGGTACTGGTGACATTATGGTTTGAACCACGTTTAGTTCGGTAATGAACCTTTCATCCAAACAACTTCCTTTGCTGCTTCTGAAGCAACAACATACTCAGCTTCAGTCATGGAGTCAGCAGTAACACTTTGTTTACAGCTTCTCCAGCTAACAACGCCTCCATTCAAAATGAAGACGTACCCAGATGTGGATTTACGATCATCTACATCGGATGCAAAATCTGAATCAGTAAACGCTTCCACTTGTAATTCTGATGTTCCTCCATAAACGAGGAACATGTCCTTAGTCCTTCGTAAGTATTTAAGGATACACTTAACAGCTCCCCAATGATCTAATCCGGGGTTCGACTGATATCTACTCGTTATACTCACAGCATAACTGATATCTGGTCTTGTACAAACCATGGCATACATGAGACTCCCTATTGCAGATGCATAAGGGATTTTACTCATCTGCTGTATCTCTTCAGGAGTTTTCGGACACATGTTCTTAGAAAGGTGAAGTCCATGTCTAACTGGAAGTAACCCTTTCTTAGATTGTTCCATATGAAATCTCTTTAGCACCTTATCTATATACAAGGATTGAGATAATCCAATTATTCTCTGAGATCTATCACGATAAATCTTTATTCCAAGTATATAAGATGCTTCTCCTAAATCTTTCATTGAGAATGATTTAGTGAGCCACAGCTTCACTGAAGATAGCATTCCTATATCGTTTCCAATAATCAGTATGTCATCTACATACAAGATAAGGAATACTACTGAACTCCCACTTACCTTCTTGTACACACATTGATCATCCATGTTTTGTATGAAGTCAAATGATTTGACAACTTCATCAAAACGGATGTTCCAACTCCAAGAAGCTTGCTTCAATCCATAAATGGATTTATGTAGCTTGCATATCTTATGCTTATCAGCTTTAGAAATGAAGCCTTCAGGTTGATCCATGTATAGTTCTTCCTGAAGGTGGCCATTCAGAAAAGCCGTCTTCACATCCATTTGCCAAACGTCATAATCATGATATGCAGCTATTGCAAGCAAAATCCGAATAGACTTTGTCATAGCAACAGGAGAGAAGGTTTCTTCGTAGTCAATTCCTTCTCTCTGCTTGTAGCCCTTTGCTACTAGCCTTGCCTTATAGGTTTCTACTTTCCCATCCGAGCCTATCTTCCTCTTGAAAATCCATTTATTTCCTATTGGTACAATACCAAGAGGTGGATCAACTAGAGTCTAGACTTGGTTGGTATACATAGAATCCATTTCGGATTTCATGGCTCCAAGCCATTTCTGTGAGTCAATGTCCGACATTGCCTCATTGTAGTTCAAGGGGTCTTCAATATCCTTACAATCACTTAGGAGATTTAACTCTCCTTCGTTTTCATGAAGGAATCCATAATACCTCTCAGGCATTCTTCTAACCCTACTTGAAATACGCGGAGTTTGTGTTACAATAGGTTGTGGATCTGGGATTGCATTTAGTTCAGTGTTGATTTCTAGCTCATTGGACAATTCCTTGAGTTCTATCTCATGTCCCCCTTTCCCATCAAGAGCGTATTCCCTTTCTAGGAAGGTAGCTGACCTTGCGACGAACAACTTTTGCTCGTCGATGTGATAGAAGTAATATCCCATAGTTTCCTTGGGATACCCTATAAATCTACACTTCACGGACCTTGCATCTAGTTTATCCACATCTTGTCTTTTGACATATGCTGGACAACCCCAAATCTTGATATATCCAAGACTTGGTTTCTTCCCAAACCACATTTCATATGGAGTTTTTGGAACAGATTTGGAAGGCACTCTATTTAACAAATGAATTGCTGTTTCAAGTGCATATCCCCAAAAGGATATAGGTAAATCAGTATAGCTCATCATGGAACGAACCATATCCATTAAGGTTCGATCCTTTCAGAGACCCCATTATGTTGTGGAGTTCCTGGTGGAGTCCACTGTGATAAGATGCCATGTTCCTTGAGGTAATCAAGAAACACTGTGCTCAAGTATTCACCACCTCGATCGGATCTAAGGATTTTAATACTCTTTCCAGTTTGGTTTTCAACTTCATTTCTGAATTCTTGAAACTTTTCAAAAGATTCAGACTTATGCTTCATTAAGTATAAATACCCGAACCGTGAATGATCATCGGTAAAGGTAATGAAGTATGAATAACCTCCCCTTGCGTTTGTAGACAAAGGTCCACAAACATCTGTGTGGATCAACCCCAACAATTCTGCAACTCTTTCTCCTTTTCCAGTAAAAGGAGACTTTGTCATTTTACCTTGTAGACAAGATTCACAAGTAGGCATAGGAGCAGGGTCTAAAGATCCAAGGCATCCATCTTTTGCCATCCGGTGAATCCTATCTTGGCTAATATGTCCAAGTTTGAGGTGCCACAATTTAGTTGAGTTATCCACTTCTCTAGGCCTTTTAGGTCTAGATGCATCTTTATCCATACAGTTAATACTACCATTCATTTCCAAATGAAAAAGACCATCAATCAAATTTGCATAAGCAATAATTTGATTATTATGTGAAATAGAACAAAGTAGTTTGTCGAACAAAACAACAAATCCGTCTCTTAAAAGCATAGAGACTGATATTAAGTTCTTTACACAACCAGAAATGAAATAACAATTATTTAATTTCAGGGTCTCCCCGGAAGGTAGATTGAGATGATAGGTGCCTACAGCTTTGGCAGCTACCTTAGTGCCATTACCCACAGTTAGCACCATTTCTCCTTTTCCGAGTCTTCTACTTCCCATTAGTCCCTGCACACAATTGCAGATATGTTGACTAGCTCCTGAATCAACTATCCAGGTAGAAGTATTAACTGTAAAAACTGATTCAAGAACAAGAGTGTTACCTTCCGAAGGCTTGTTCTTTAAGCTTGCAAGGTAATCCTTGCAATTCCTCTTCCAATGTCCATCCTTTCCACAGTGAAAGCAAGTTCATTTCGGTTCCTTGCTTTTCTTTGTTATTTTTCTTTCTTTGGGCTTTAGAAAACCTTTCTTCTTCTTTCCCTTATCCTTACCTTTCGGTTTGGATTTGGAAGAGGAAGAAGAACCCTTTTCAAACACCGCAACTGTCCCTTTCATTCCTTTATCCTTCAAGATATTCTTTTCAGCTACCATAGCCATATTGAGTAGCTCAGATAAGGAACTTTCCATCTTTCCCATATTATAGTTCATAACAAATTGGGAAAAATCTGATGAGAGGGACGAAAGAAAAAAATCTTGTTGAACTTCAGCATTAAATGGAGCATCCAATTTTTCCAATTTCTCAAGCAATGATATTATCTTGAGACCATGCTGATTAACCGGAGTCCCTCTTGTCATCTTTGTGTTGACAAGTTCACATATTGTATTGTAACGCAAGCTACGAGTAGCTTCACCATAAAGCTCTTTAAGGTGAAGCAATATGGAAGCACAATCATCCATATCTTCATGTTGTTTTAGTAGCTCATCGTTCATGGATGCTAGTAAGTAACATTTACCTCTACTATCATCTTTGACATGCTTCTCATAAGCAGTTATTTCTTCCTGAGAAGCTTCTTCGTCAGGATGAATATGTGGTGGGACATGTGTCAACACATAATCAATCTCATCCATTTTAAGGACAAGTTTGACTTTGCGAAGCCAACCCGGATAGTTCGTGCCATCAAGGATGTAATTGTTAAGTATCGATGAGATTGGGTTTTTAATGGCCATTTGAAAATTCTGCAACAACGTAAACAAATTTTAGTTTAGATTAATCTTCTACCAAGGACTTAGGGTCTTTAAGTCATGATGGTAGCTCCCACTATTTTTGGCAAATTTCATATCCCTCCTGAAATCCGAGAGTTTCCGTTGAAACTCTTAGTGGGGATGGGAGTCTCACTTTCACATAGTTTTCCTCAACCTAACAGTTTGTTGGATTGCCATGATACTAATGAGAGGATACTCTTATCCAATCACATCATAATGTGAATACCCATCACTATGGCCTCTAGAGAACTAGACCTCAACCTAACAGTTTGTTGGTTTCGTTCGTCTTAGTTAAGTTATTCCCACCATGCTTGTGGGTATAGGGTTTCAAGTATGTCCTCAACCTAACAGTTTGTTGGACACACTCGTTATCTATCCGCACTACATCAAGTATGTGTAATAGGCTTCCCTTGGATGGTTACAAGTACTGGATGTTGCCTCACTGAGGTCCAACAAGATGTAAATGTGCCACCCAATAAGAGACTACCACGGTGGAAGGCCACAAAATAGCATTCAAAATGCCATTTCGCTTATCAACTTAATATTTCTTTGAGGGTAGTTAAATTGGTCTCATTTTAATCCAATTTTAATCCTGTTAAAAAAGCCTATTTAATCTCATTAAATGGTTCCCAATGCAAATATTAGTAGCACATAATACTCCCACTAATTATTTTAGAAAACCATTTCCTTGAGATAGTGAGAATACTTGGTACTACTAATTGGTTTATTTATGTCATTACCGAACATTGCAATTGCATTGGGCTTATAGGATGATTATGGACTTTCTTGTTGATCCAACATGAGCCACCATGTTGGATCATGGTCTTGGAAGGTGATTCATTTTAATTACGCGCGCATAAAATAAATTAGGCATGAAAGCCATTTCATTATTACATAGCCAATCAAAATCGAATACATATCCAACAAGCGGCCAATCACATAGCTCAATTGTTTGGTCTAAGTCCATAATCATCCTTTAATTATTTAAACGCTTTAAACAATTAAACTAGTAATGTCAAACATGCTCTTGGGTTGCATACATATATATGGGTTTAATTCAAGTGGTAACCATATTCAAACAAAATAAATTTACCATGGAGTGAAAACATTTTTCTACAATAGTAAATGTAATTGTAGAAACCTTTTAAGCATAGTCACACATATCATATATTGCAACTATGTCCAAAACTATTCAACAATTAATAATGGATCCAAAGATGATCCACTAGGGTGTGGGGTTAATACATGCATTTGTATAACACAAAGTGGTGATCACAATTAAACCAACTAGGTGGATAATCATGTATGTGACTAGATAGGCCAACCACACTCACCAAAGTAATCATATTAATTTTAGTGTGGTGGGTAGATAATTAGTGATAGGAATAAATTGACCAACTTTTGCATTTTATCCAATCATATCAAAATAAATCAAGTATAACTATTATACTTTAAATGAATTTTTCAACCCATATATATGCATCTCTAAACCCTAGAAACATATCAAGTTCATGACCTATGGCTCTGATACCAATTGTTGGTTTTAAAACATTTTTAAGAAGTTCATTTGAATATTAAACTTGCATTTAATCAAATTAATCGCAGCGGAAGAATATGGTGGTTGTTTAAATTCAAAAAACAAAACTTCTTCCAAGTATCTTAAGCCATGAACATTGATATGATTTCATAAAGGAAAGCACAAGAGAAAAGGATAAGTCTTAATTACCCTTGATGCTATAATATGAACCAAGTTGTGTTTTGGTCTTCTCTTGATGATTTCCCTTTGTTGATCTCCTCTTTGATCTTTCTCCTCCTTGTGAGCCACAAAAGGATATGGCCTCTAAGTCTCGACACCAATGGAACCTTGAGATGAGAAGGAGTATCTTGAGAATACAAGAATGCTAGTTCAAGAATCTCAAGATTGGTTTCAATCTAAACCACTTTGAAAGATGAAAGTGTTTCACTCTTGAAAACTCTCTTTTATCTCTCTTTGATCTCCCAAACCCCTTTGGTTGATGTTGGATTGTGTTTGTGTGTTAATTAGCTTATTAACTTGCTTATGGAAACAATTCCCATACATATCCATATATGCATTTTCGGACAAACCCCATTGGGCTTCCAAAAGTGGGCTTTATGACACTTAAACCATAATCTTTAAGTGTGTAAAGCCCTTGGGCTTGATACCCAACCATTTGGGCTTCTCATTAACTATTACGGAGGCCCAAATACCATTTTACACGTTGTAAATCATCCACATCAAATCAATCAAATTGATTTCCTCATTCTCATTTGTATTACTCAAAGTTAACCATTTAAGGTGTGCGATCCATTAGGTTCTAATTTAGCAAGGCAGTGGGAAAAATATTAGAACTCTTTCTAACCAACTGGAATTAAAACCCCCTTTTAATTCTTCCTTTATTCGGATTGATCACAATCAATCCTAGGACTTCCACAAGCCAAGAGTGACATCTAGCAACATATCATGGCTACCCAAGCTAATCAGAATAGACAAAGAACCTATTCAGTTGGAATTGCAATGCAATACGGTCCTTCTCTTATACAATGTTTCCAATCATATTTTCAGGGTACGGATTGATAATGTCAAACCCCTAATATGATTAACCTCATGTGATTCAATAGAACATGACTAAAACACTTTCTAAATCATGTTCAAATACTTCGGCCGAAGATTTGCTGAATCACATCTTGAAACATTCTCTTTCTATATCAAAAGTAGAGATTCCTTATTGTACATTCACATGCCCCTATGATGAATTAAGAGATCCCAACAACACTTTAGACAAATCTTTTACGACTTGCCTTGAAGAGCTATCAAAGATCAATAACGCATTACAGGACAACCATGATGCCTCAGGTCTAAGGACTAATTTGCATTATTGCAACTATGAGTTCTCGTTTGACATATAGATAAATACTCCATACGAGAACTACGATTGATCGCGTTCAGTGAACTCATTCACTAATGAGCACCCACATACTTGTATTAGTGTCAACTACACAAATGGTTCGAGACTAACCATCCTCCCAATTGAGCATACATAATATGTGCTAATCTTGACGGTTTATCAATGCCCATTTGATAACCTATGATTAGGAACATTTTGGGGTACTACAGTTAGAGATTAAAGGTCTCATGAATCTACACTTCTTTAGATTACTTTATCTCTTATATAGCATACCCTGGACATTTGTTTCTTTACACGATGTAATAGATAACAAAATAAGTTTGCCCTTTATATACGAAATGTATTCTAAGGAAATTACATCAAATGTATTGGCTCTTAGGGCACATTTCTAACAGCTGCCTCAGAAGCAGCAAAGGAAGCTGTTTGGATGAAAAAGTTCATTACCGAACTAAATGTGGTTCCAACCATAATGTCACCAGTACCTTTGTACTGTGACAACAATGGGGCGATAGCTCAAGCAAAAGAACCCAGGTCTCATCATTTCGAATGGTGATGTATGCATTCTAAAGGTTGCATCTGCAGACAACGTAGCAGATCCACTCACTAAGCCTATGTCTCAGTCACAACTGGATAGACATACAGAGAAAATGGGTATTAGATACATGGCTAAATGGCTCTAGTGCAAGTGGGAGATTGTTAGAAATGTGCCCTAAAAGCCAATACATTTGATGTAATCTCCTTAGAATACATTTCGTATATAAAGGGCAAACTTATTTTGTTATCTATTACATCGTGTAAAGAAACAAATGTCCAGGGTATGCTATATAAGAGATAAAGTAATCTAAAGGAGTTTAGATTCATGAGACCTTTAATCTCTAACTGTAGTACTCCAAAATGTTCCTAATCATAGGTTATCAAATGGGCATTGATTAACCATCAAGATTAGCACATATTATGTATGCTCAATTGGGAGGATGGTTAGTCTCAAACCATTTGTGTAGTTGACACTAATACAAGTATGTGGGTGCTCATTAGTGAATGAGTTCACTGAACGCGATCCACCGTAGTTCTCGTATGGAGTATTTATCTATATGTCAAACGAGAACTCATAGTTGCAATAATGCAAATTAGTTCTTAGACCTGAGGCATCATGGTTGTCCTGTAATGCGTTATTGATCTTTGATAGCTCTTCAAGCCAAGTCGTAAAAGATTTGTCTAAAGTGTTGTTGGGATCTCTTAATTCATCATAGGGGCATGTGAATGTACAATAAGGAATCTCTACTTTTGATATAAAAAGAGAATGTTTCAAGATGTGATTCAGCAAATCTTCGGCCAAAGTATTTGAACATGATTTAGAAAGTGTTTTAGTCATGTTCTATTGAATCACATGAGGTTAATCATATTAGGGGTTTGACATTATCAATCCGTACCCTGAAAATATGATTGGAAACATTGTATAAGAGAAGGACCGTATTGCATTGCAATTCCAACTGAATAGGTTCTTTGTCTATTCTGATTAGCTTGGGTAGCCATGATATGTTGCTAGATGTCACTCTTGGCTTGTGGAAGTCCTAGGATTGATTGTGATCGATCCAAATAAAGGAAGAATTAAAAGGGGGTTTTAATTCCAGTTGGTTAGAAAGAGTTCTAATATTTTTCCCACTGCCTTGCTAAATTAGAACCTAATGGATCGCACACCTTAAATAGTTAACTTTGAGTAATACAAATGAGAATGAGGAAATCAATTTAATTGATTTGATGTGGATGATTTACTACGTGTAAAATGGTATTTGGGCCTCCGTAATAGTTAATGAGAAGCCCAAATGGTTGGGTATCAAGCCCAAGGGCTTTACACACTTAAAGATTATGGTTTAAGTGTCATAAAGCCCACTTTTGGAAGCCCAATGGGGTTTGTCCGAAAATGCATATATGGATATGTATGGGAATTGTTTCCATAAGCAAGTTAATGAGCTAATTAACACACAAACACAATCCAACATCAACCAAAGGGGTTTGGGAGATCAAAGAGAGATAAAAGAGAGTTTTCAAGAGTGAAACACTTTCATCTTTCAAAGTGATTTAGATTGAAACCAATCTTGAGATTCTTGAACTAGCATTCTTGTATTCTCAAGATACTCCTTCTCATCTCAAGGTTCCATTGGTGTCGAGACTTAGAGGCCATATCCTTTTGTGGCTCACAAGGAGGAGAAATATCAAAGAGGAGATCAACAAAGGGAAATCATCAAGAGAAGACCAAAACACAACTTGGTTCATATTATAGCATCAAGGGTAATTAAGACTTATCCTTTTCTCTTGTGCTTTCCTTTATGAAATCATATCAATGTTCATGGCTTAAGATACTTGGAAGAAGTTTTGTTTTTGAATTTAAACAACCACCATATTCTTCCGCTGCGATTAATTTGATTAAATGCAAGTTTAATATTCAAATGAACTTCTTAAAAATGTTTTAAAACCAACACTTTTGGCGTGATGGGTTATATATTTGCTTGGCATGGCACTGTTGGTTTTAAAACATTTTTAAGAAGTTCATTTGAATATTAAACTTGCATTTAATCAAATTAATCGCAGCGGAAGAATATGGTGGTTGTTTAAATTCAAAAACAAAACTTCTTCCAAGTATCTTAAGCCATGAACATTGATATGATTTCATAAAGGAAAGCACAAGAGAAAAAAGATAAGTCTTAATTACCCTTGATGCTATAATATGAACCAAGTTGTGTTTTGGTCTTCTCTTGATGATTTCCCTTTGTTGATCTCCTCTTTGATCTTTCTCCTCCTTGTGAGCCACAAAAGGATATGACATCTAAGTCTCGACACCAATGGAACCTTGAGATGAGAAGGAGTATCTTGAGAATACAAGAATGCTAGTTCAAGAATCTCAAGATTGGTTTCAATCTAAACCACTTTGAAAGATGAAAGTGTTTCACTCTTGAAAACTCTCTTTTATCTCTCTTTGATCTCCCAAACCCCTTTGGTTGATGTTGGATTGTGTTTGTATGTTAATTAGCTTCTTTGCTTGCTTATGGAAACAATTCCCATACATATCTATATATGCATTTTCGGACAAACCCCATTGGGCTTCCAAAAGTGGGCCTTATGACACTTAAACCATAATCTTTAAGTGTGTAAAGCCCTTGGGCTTGATACCCAACCATTTGGGCTTCTCATTAACTATTACGGAGGCCCAAATACCATTTTACACGTTGTAAATCATCCACATCAAATCAATCAAATTGATTTCCTCATTCTCATTTGTATTACTCAAAGTTAACCATTTAAGGTGTGCGATCCATTAGGTTCTAATTTAGCAAGGCAGTGGGAAAACAATTAGAACTCTTTCTAACCAACTGGAATTAAAACCCCCTTTTAATTCTTCCTTTATTCGGATTGATCACAATCAATCCTAGGACTTCCACAAGCCAAGAGTGACATCTAGCAACATATCATGGCTACCCAAGCTAATCAAAATAGACAAAGAACCTATTCAGTTGGAATTGCAATGCAATACGGTCCTTCTCTTATACAATGTTTCCAATCATATTTTCAGGGTACGGATTGATAATGTCAAACCCCTAATATGATTAACCTCATGTGATTCAATAGAACATGACTAAAACACTTTCTAAATCATGTTCAAATACTTCGGCCGAAGATTTGCTGAATCACATCTTGAAACATTTTCTTTCTTTATCAAAAGTAGAGATTCCTTATTGTACATTCACATGCCCCTATGATGAATTAAGAGATCCCAATAACACTTTAAACAAATCTTTTACGACTTGCCTTTAAGAGCTATCAAAGATCAATAACGCATTACAGGACAACCATGATGCCTCAGGTCTAAGGACTAATTTGCATTATTGCAACTATGAGTTCTCGTTTGACATATAGATAAATACTCCATACGAGAACTACGATTGATCGCATTCAGTGAACTCATTCACTAATGAGCACCCACATACTTGTATTAGTGTCCACTACACAAATGGTTTGAGACTAACCATCCTCCCAATTGAGCATACATAATATGTGCTAATCTTGACGGTTTATCAATGCCCATTTGATAACCTATGATCAGGAACATTTTGGGGTACTACAGTTAGAGATTAAAGGTCTCATGAATCTAAACTTCTTTAGATTACTTTATCTCTTATATAGCATACCCTGGACATTTGTTTCTTTACATGATGTAATAGATAACAAAATAAGTTTGCCCTTTATTTACGAAATGTATTCTAAGGAGATTACATCAAATGTATTGGCTCTTAGGGCACATTTCTAACAATCTCCCACTTGCACTAGAGCCATTTAGCCATGTATCTAATACCCATTTTCTCTGTATGTCTATCCAGTCGCGACTATGACATAGGCTTAGTGAGTGGATCTGCTACATTGTCAAAGTGCTTGGATCTCTGATGAGACCTGGGTTCTTTGGCTTGAGCTATCGCCCCATTGTTGTCACAGTACAAAGGTACTGGTGACATTATGGTTTGAACCACATTTAGTTCGGTAATGAACCTTTCATCCAAACAACTTCCTTTGCTGCTTCTGAAGCAACAACATACTCAGCTTCAGTCATGGAGTCAGCAGTAACACTTTGTTTACAGCTTCTCCAGCTAACAGCGCCTCCATTCAAAATGAAGACGTACCTATATGTGGATTTACGATCATCTACATCGGATGCAAAATCTGAATCAGTAAACGCTTCCACTTGTAACTCTGATGTTCCTCCATAAACGAGGAACATGTCATTAGTCCTTCGTAACTCTGATCCATGTATAGTTCTTCCTGAAGGTGGCCATTCAGAAAAGCCGTCTTCACATCCATTTGCCAAACCTCATAATCATGATATACAGCTATTGCAAGCAAAATCCGAATAGACTTTGTCATAGCAACAGGATAGAAGGTTTCTTCATAGTCAATTCCTTCTCTCTGCTTGTAGCCCTTTGCTACTAGCCTTGCCTTATAGGTTTCTACTTTCCCATCCGAGCCTATCTTCCTCTTGAAAATCCATTTATTTCCTATTGGTACAATACCAAGAGGTGGATCAACTAGAGTCCAGACTTGGTTGGTATACATAGAATCCATTTCGGATTTCATGGCTCTAAGCCATTTCTGTGAGTCAATGCCTGACATTGCCTCATTGTAGTTTAAGGGGTCTTCAATATCCTTACAATTACTTAGGAGATTTAACTCTCCTTCGTTTTCATAAAGGAATCCATAATACCTCTCAGGCATTCTTCTAACCCTACTTGAAATACGCGGAGTTTGTGTTACAATAGGTTGTGGATCTGGGATTGCATTTAGTTCAGTGTTTATTTCTAGCTCATTGGACAATTCCTTGAGTTCTATCTCATGTCCCCCTTTCCCATCAAGAGCGTATTCCCTTTCTAGGAAGGTAGCTAACCATGCGATGAACAACTTTTGCTCGTCGATGTGATAGAAGTAATATCCCATAGTTTCCTTGGGATACCCTATAAATCTACACTTCACAGACCTTGTATCTAGTTTATCCCCATCTTGTCTTTTGACATATGCTGGACAACCCCAAATATTGATATATCCAAGACTTGGTTTCTTCCCAAAGCACATTTCATATGGAGTTTTTGGAACAGATTTGGAAGGCACTCTATTTAACAAATGAATTGCTGTTTCAAGTGCATATCCCCAAAAGGATATAGGTAAATCAGTATAGCTCATCATAGAACGAACCATATCCATTAAGGTTCGATTTCTCCTTTCAGAGACCCCATTATGTTGTGGAGTTCCTGGTGGAGTCCACTGTGATAAGATGCCATGTTCCTTGAGGTAATCAAGAAACTCTGTGCTCAAGTATTCACCACCTCGATCGGATCTAAGGATTTTAATACTCATTCCAGTTTGGTTTTCAACTTCATTTCTGAATTCTTGAAACTTTTCAAAAGATTCAGACTTATGCTTCATTAAGTATAAGTACCCGAACCGTGAATGATCATTGGTAAAGGTAATGAAGTACGAATAACCTCCCCTTGCGTTTGTAGACAAAGGTCCACAAACATCTGTGTGGATCAACCCCAACAATTTTGCAACTCTTTCTCCTTTTCCTGTAAAAGGAGACTTGGTCATTTTACCTTGTAGACAAGATTCACAAGTAGCCATAGGAGCAGGGTCTAAAGATCCAAGGCATCCATCTTTTGCCATCCGGTGAATCCTATCTTGGCTAATATGTCCAAGTTTGAGGTGCCACAATTTAGTTGAGTTATCCACTTCTCTGGGCCTTTTAGGTCTAGATGCATCTTTATCCATACAGTTAATACTACCATTCATTTCAAAATGAAAAAGACCATCAATCAAATTTGCAAAAGCAATAATTCGATTATTATGTGAAATAGAACAAAGTAGTTTGTCAAACAAAACAACAAATCCGTCTCTTAAAAGCATAGAGACTGATATTAAGTTCTTTACACAACCAGAAATGAAATAACAATTATTTAATTTCAGGGTCTCCCCGGAAGGTAGATTGAGATGATAGGTACCTACAACTTTGGCAGCTACCTTAGTGCCATTACCCACAATTAGCACCATTTCTTCTTTTCCGAGTCTTCTACTTCCCATTAGTCCCTGCACACAATTGCAGATATGTTGATTAGCTCCTGAATCAACTATCCAGGTAGAAGTATTAACTGTAAAAACTGATTCAAGAACAAGAGTGTTACCTTCCGAAGGCTTGTTCTTTAAGCTTGCAAGGTAATCCTTGCAATTCCTCTTCCAATGTCCATCCTTTCCACAGTGAAAGTAAGTTCCTTTCGGTTCCTTGCTTTTCTTTGTTATTTTTCTTTCCTTGGGCTTTTAGAAAACCTTTCTTCTTCTTTCCCTTATCCTTACCTTTCGGTTTGGATTTGGAAGAGGAAGAAGAACCCTTTTCAAACACCGCAACTGTCCCTTTCATTCCTTTATCCTTCAATATATTCTTTTCAGCTACCATAGCCATATTGAGTAGCTCAGATAAGGAACTTTCCATCTTTCCCATATTATAGTTCATAACAAATTGGGAAAAATCTGAAGAGAGAGACGAAAGAAAAAAGTCTTGTTGAACTTCAGCATTAAATGGAGCATCCAATTTTTCAATTTCTCAAGCAATGATATTATCTTGAGACCATGCTGATTAACCGGAGTCCCTCTTGTCATCTTTGTGTTGACAAGTTCACATATTGTATTGTAACGCAAGCTACGAGTAGCTTCACCATAAAGCTCTTTAAGGTGAAGCAATATGGAAGCACAATCATCCATATCTTCATGTTGTTTTAGTAGCTCATCGTTCATGGATGCTAGTAAGTAACATTTACCTCTGTTATCATCTTTGACATGCTTCTCATAAGCAGTTATTTCTTCCTGAGAAACTTCGTCTCAATATGTGGTGGGGCATGTGTCAACACATAATCAATCTCATCCATTTTAAGGACAAGTTTGACTTTGCGAAGCCAACCCGGATAGTTCGTGCCATCAAGGATGTAATTGTTAAGTATTGATGAGATTGGGTTTTTAATGGCCATTTGAAAATTCTGCAACAACGTAAACAAATTTTAGTTTAGATTAATCTTCTACCAATGACTTAGGGTCTTTAAGTCATGATGGTAGCTCCCACTATTTTTGGCAAATTTCATATCCCTCCTGAAATCCGAGAGTTTTCGTTGAAACTCTTAGTGGGGATGGGAGTCTCACTTTCACATAGTTTTCCTCAACCTAACAGTTTGTTGGATTGCCATGATACTAATGAGAGGATACTCTTATCCAATCACATCATAATGTGAATACCCATCACTATGGCCTCTAGAGAACTAGACCTCAACCTAACTGTTTGTTGGTTTCGTTCGTCTCAGTTAAGTTATTCCCACCATGCTTGTGGGTATAGGGTTTCAAGTATGTCCTCAACCTAACAGTTTGTTGGACACACTCGTTATCTATCCGCACTACATCAAGTATGTGTAATAGGCTTCCCTTGGATGGTTACAAGTACTGGATGTTGCCTCACTGAGGTCCAACAAAATGTAAATGTGCCACCCAATAAGAGACTACCACGGTGGAAGGCCACAAAATAGCATTCAAAATGTCATTTCGCTTATCAACTTAATATTGCTTTGAGGGTAGTTAAATTGGTCTCATTTTAATCCAATTTTAATCCTGTTAAAATTGCCTTTTTAAATCTCATTAAATGGTTCCCAATGCAAATATTAGTAGCACATAATACTCCCACTAAATATTTTAGAAAACCATTTCCTTGAGATAGTGAGAATACTTGGTACTACTAATTGGTTTATTTATTGTCATTACCAAACATTGCAATTGCATTGGGTTTATAGGATGATTATGGACTTTCTTGTTGATCCAACATGAGCCACCATGTTGGATCATGGTCTTGGAAGGTGATTCATTTTAATTACGCGCGCATAAAATAAATTAGGCATGAAAGCCATTTCATTATTACATAGCCAATCAAAATCGAATACATATCCAACAAGCGGCCAATCACATAGCTCAATTGTTTGGTCTAAGTCCATAATCATCCTTTAATTATTTAAACACTTTAAACAATTAAACTAGTAATGTCAAACATGCTCTTGGGTTGCATACATATATATGGGTTTAATTCAAGTGGTAACCATATTCAAACAAAATAAATTTACCATGGAGTGAAAACATTTTTCTACAATAGTAAATGTAATTGTAGAAACCTTTTAAGCATAGTCACACATATCATATATTGCAACTATGTCCAAAACTATTCAACAATTAATAATGGATCCAAAGATGATCCACTAGGGTGTGGGGTTAATACATGCATTTGTATAACACAAAGTGGTGATCACAATTAAACCAACTAGGTGGATAATCTTGTATGTGACTAGATAGGCCAACCACACTCACCAAAGTAATCATATTAATTTTAGTGTGGTGGGTAGATAATTAGTCATAGGAATAAATTGACCAACTTTTGCATTTTATATCAAATCACTAACATTTATATCTAGATAAACCCTACACACTCAACAAAGTAATCTTATTAATTTTAGTGTGGTGGGTAGATAATTAGTGATAGGAATAAATTGACCAACTTTTGCATTTTATATCAAATCACTAACATTTATATCTAGATAAACCCTACACACTCAACAAAGTAATCTTATTAATTTTAGTGTGGTGGGTAGATGTTTATCAAGTGGAAACATTTTTGAAAAACTTTCAATTTTATAATAAAACATCTTCATCATCTTTTGACATATTTTGGTGGAAAAATCCACTAACACAACCACCAAAAATAGTCACCTAACTTATGGATCAAAAAGATCCCATAACAAGAACATCAAGAACACCAAGAACACACATATGAACTAATATGAATGTTCATGCAATTTCCGGAGAAATCCATATTCCATTTTAACCATCTCATGCTCTTAATATCAAATATTTCATGAGGTTAAAATCATGGGGTTTTAATGCAACCATGCTCTAGTGTTCATACATACATATATGCATACAAAGAGAGCATCAATCATCAAAACATAAAACCGGAAATTCAAAATCCCAAACAACCCTTTTCATTCCATTTGATTTTATCCAATCATATCAAAATAAATCAAGTATAACTATTATACTTTAAATGAATTTTTCAACCCATATATATGCATCTCTAAACCCTAGAAACATATCAAGTTCATGACCAATGGCTCTGATACCAATTGTTGGTTTTAAAACATTTTTAAGAAGTTCATTTGAATATTAAACTTGCATTTAATCAAATTAATCACAGCGGAAGAATATGGTGGTTGTTTAAATTCAAAAACAAAACTTCTTCCAAGTATCTTAAGCCATGAACATTGATATGATTTCATAAAGGAAAGCACAAGAGAAAAAAGATAAGTCTTAATTACCCTTGATGCTATAATATGAACCAAGTTGTGTTTTGGTCTTCTCTTGATGATTTCCCTTTGTTGATCTCCTCTTTGATCTTTCTCCTCCTTGTGAGCCACAAAAGGATATGGCCTCTAAGTCTCGACACCAATGGAACCTTGAGATGAGAAGGAGTATCTTGAGAATACAAGAATGCTAGTTCAAGAATCTCAAGATTGGTTTCAATCTAAACCACTTTGAAAGATGAAAGTGTTTCACTCTTGAAAACTCTCTTTTATCTCTCTTTGATCTCCCAAACCCCTTTGGTTGATGTTGGATTGTGTTTGTATGTTAATTAGCTTCTTTGCTTGCTTATGGAAACAATTCCCATACATATCTATATATGCATTTTCGGACAAACCCCATTGGGCTTCCAAAAGTAGGCATTATGACACTTAAACCATAATCTTTAAGTGTGTAAAGCCCTTGGGCTTGATACCCAACCATTTGGGCTTCTCATTAACTATTACGGAGGCCCAAATACCATTTTACACGTTGTAAATCATCCACATCAAATCAATCAAATTGATTTCCTCATTCTCATTTGTATTACTCAAAGTTAACCATTTAAGGTGTGCGATCCATTAGGTTCTAATTTAGCAAGGCAGTGGGAAAACAATTAGAACTCTTTCTAACCAACTGGAATTAAAACCCCCTTTTAATTCTTCCTTTATTCGGATTGATCACAATCAATCCTAGGACTTCCACAAGCCAAGAGTGACATCTAGCAACATATCATGGCTACCCAAGCTAATCAAAATAGACAAAGAACCTATTCAGTTGGAATTGCAATGCAATACGGTCCTTCTCTTATACAATGTTTCCAATCATATTTTCAGGGTACGGATTGATAATGTCAAACCCCTAATATGATTAACCTCGTGTGATTCAATAGAACATGACTAAAACACTTTCTAAATCATGTTCAAATACTTCGGCCGAAGATTTGCTGAATCACATCTTGAAACATTTTCTTTCTTTATCAAAAGTAGAGATTCCTTATTGTACATTCACATGCCCCTATGATGAATTAAGAGATCCCAATAACACTTTAAACAAATCTTTTACGACTTGCCTTTAAGAGCTATCAAAGATCAATAACGCATTACAGGACAACCATGATGCCTCAGGTCTAAGGACTAATTTGCATTATTGCAACTATGAGTTCTCGTTTGACATATAGATAAATACTCCATACGAGAACTACGATTGATCGCATTCAGTGAACTCATTCACTAATGAGCACCCACATACTTGTATTAGTGTCAACTACACAAATGGTTTGAGACTAACCATCCTCCCAATTGAGCATACATAATATGTGCTAATCTTGACGGTTTATCAATGCCCATTTGATAACCTATGATCAGGAACATTTTGGGGTACTACAGTTAGAGATTAAAGGTCTCATGAATCTAAACTTCTTTAGATTACTTTATCTCTTATATAGCATACCCTGGACATTTGTTTCTTTACACGATGTAATAGATAACAAAATAAGTTTGCCCTTTATTTACGAAATGTATTCTAAGGAGATTACATCAAATGTATTGGCTCTTAGGGCACATTTCTAACAGGCACGTGGATCATGACTCATGCGAGCGCGTACAACGATCTCTTACGTACCCAAATCGGGTTTCTTCTCAGTAAGGTGTCATATTGGGCCGGGAATATATTTGGGCCCAGCCTTGGATGTTTTGGGCCTCAACAAGTTTTAGAAGAGAGTAAATGATAGTGAGGTTCATGACTAAAAAAAATATTAAAATAATGTTTGATATCAAGCTTTTTGATATGTAATTTTTGACATATTTCTTTCGGCCTTCAAATCAATATATAATTTGACTACTCAGTTGGAGCAACTGTAACTTTCAATTTTTGTCATTTCATGTTCATGTGGCAATTTGACATATCGGTTAGAGCACTTCCAGCAGCCCTAGGGCAGCTACTATTCATGTGAATAGTGGCTGCCCTAACTTCCCCCAACAAAGTGTGTTTCCAGCAGTTAGCCCCTTGCCGTGGCAAATACTATTCATTTTTTTGTTTTTTTTCACAACTTTGTTTATTTAAACAATTAATTTGGATAATATTTTCGGATAAGATTTTTGGGTTCCTACGTGTCAATACTATTCATTAACAATTATTAGAAATGCAAAACAAAATATAAATATTGCAAGAAACATTCATATTAATATTGGAAATACAAGAAATATTAACAAAATATATAAATTGCAAGAAACATTTAAATAAAAATTAATATGACATAGAAATTAATAAAACGAAAATTACAAATAATTTATCTCACATCTTTGTTTACTTAAACAATTAATTTGGATAATATTTTCGGATAAGATTTTATTTTATTACTTGTATTGGTTGGTATTTATAGAAAAAAAATGTATGAGGATTTGGTGTTAAAAGTGAAGAGTGTTGGTTGGCATTTATAGACACTAGCGGACCTAAAATTTTTTTAGCGGAGGTGCAATATTGACTAAGTATGAAAAATGGTTTTTCGGAATAATCATTTTCTCAAGATAATTTTTGGCGGCTTTTATTCCTTACACATCAAATAAGAAAACTTGATTTTATGGGATTTTAATATGAAGTATATATTGACTTAATGAGCCATCATTTTTAGCCTAAATCGTATTTTGCACTAAAACCGATTTTTCATATTTTTATTTGGTGGGAATTTGATTTTCTAGTATTTTTATTTGAATCCAAATGGGGGTAAACTTAAGTAAATGTCTTTTCCCTTTTTTTTCATTTTTTTATAGCACAAACATTTGCTGCTGTTGGATTGCTAGAAAAAATATGATCGGAGAGCCCAGCGCGCGCCACATGGACGAGGGCACTGTAGCGGCGTGTTCAAATCACGCGCCAACGTTAAAAAAATTTGAAAGCCACGCTGACGTCAGCTCAGCCCGCAGGCAAGCACTCAGGCCAAACCCCACCTCGGGCCAGCCTAGGTTGCTGGCCCCCACCTCCTGCCCGGGCTCCCTTTTGTTGCTGGAAACACCAAAAAGCCCCAAACCCCCCTCAGCCCGCCCCAGCCCGAGTTGCTGAAAATGCTCTTAGAGATGCTCTAATTTGGTGGCTCAATTTGGGTTGTATTGGAATTGAGTTCAAATCAATCCTTATGAATCTCTTTCTTCTAGACGGAAACTTATTCGCAGTGTTACCCCTAAATGTGATTAATCAAAAAGCACAATGATGTTTAAGTTTCATTATGAAGAATCGCACAAGAGATGGACCTTCGGAACATGGGAAATGGGAACAAAAGAATAATCAATTTTATCATGTAAAGAGACGACATTGCGACCATCAAACAAAACAAACAAGAACAGCCTGTATCCAACAGAATATGAAAAGAAAATGCTACCCATCATAATATTATTGAAATGTTTTTATTATTTGTATTTTTCTATAGGGGATCAGCCATCGCTGTCCATGTAGTCTAAACTCAACAAGTTCCTCTCTTCAAACCAGTCTGGCTTTTCTGGAGTACACTGCTGCCGACACATGTAGTTTGCTTAATTAAACCCTTTCTCTTTGTTTTTTATGCTAATCAGGGGCCCTATGCTTAATCAACTCATGCACGGGCAATTTTCTCTTTGGCCATATGCATGAGGACACTGATGTTGCCATTTCATCTACTTTATATTCAAATCATCTTACTTATGCTTCAATGTTTTTAATTTTGACATCCGGTTTGTTCGAACTTAGTTATCCATCGGAAGCAAAAATCTTTATATATATCAACAACACTGCAAAGAGGGATGATTCGAACACAGTACTTCGGATATAGAGGTACCCTGCTCTTAATCATTTTAAACGACTATGCAAAAGTCCGTAATTCACATTCTATGCACTTAAACAAGCTTGATCTTTGAAAAGTCATGTACCAACAGCTAACTCAAATATTTTGGTCTTGAGAATAAGTGTGCATTGAAAATTTGCATATCATTAATTGAACTGCCTGCATTTTTGCTCTGTTTTTTTCTTTTAAAGAGGATTTGATAAATCACGTGGTCCCTTTCCCTTTCATGTTTCAACCATTATGGATCAATCACAACTTCAGATTTCAATTTGACCCAACAATAGGGACAGTCTAGTGGTTAGAAAATTGCCTGATCAATTTGATCCCCAAATATATTCTCTCAAATTCACATCTGACAATTATCAATACATCATCACAAGAAGGACCCATCAAATTATTATATGCCCTCACCCCCTACCTAAACCAAGCTGGCATAACTCATAAGTCCTCAGCCTCATCACATATAAGCACACAATCTCTTTCTTCTTCCCATTCCTCCCCCTTGCCCAAAACCCACCTCCACAATTCCACAATGCCACACCCACCAGCCCTCACCTCCACCCTAGCCCTCTCAGCCCTCTTCCTCTTCCTCCTCTCCTCCACATCCCAAGCACATAACATTACGCGCATACTCGCCAAACACCCCGAGCTCTCCTCCTTCAACCACTACCTCACCCTCACCCACCTCGCCACTGAGATCAACCGCCGCCAGACCATCACCGTCCTCGCCATCGACAATGCCGCCATGTCTTCCCTCCTCTCCAAAGGACTCCCTGTCTACACCATAAAGAATGTGCTCTCCCTCCATGTTCTTGTGGATTACTTCGGTGCCAAGAAACTTCACCAGATCACCCACGGCACCACCTTAGCTAGCAGCATGTTCCAGGCCACGGGGGTGGCGGCAGGGACTTCGGGGTACGTGAACATCACCAACCTCAAGGGCGGTAAAGTCGGCTTCGGAGCTCAAGACAATGATGGGAAGCTCAATTCCTTCTATGTGAAGTCTGTGCAGGAGATTCCATACAATATCTCCGTCTTGCAAATCAGTCAGGTAAATGGTTTGGGATCATTTTGGGATAGGAATGAACCTTATATATGATAAATTAATACTACTAGATCAAAATTAACACTATCTATTAATTTATATTATTAAACTATGAATATGAATCACACATTTAAATAAAAAACCGTACGACGAAAAAATTTACACCGACAATATGCTACCATAACATGATAGAATACATACATACGTGTCAAATGTGTTATAATGTGTAGTGGTAAACTCAGTATGTTATGAAGTTCTCAACTCAAATTCTTCTTAGATACTTAAGCAAAGGACATGAATTCTCCCCCACAAGACCTCAAAAATTCCCAACATATCTTGGGAATCTGATTCTTGTTTGATTTTAAGAAATATAGAGTTCCAACTTGCTTTGGTACACTTCATTTTGGCCACTAGACAAAGGTACAGTATATAGTAGACATGAAACGACTGCGTTTCAGGTATTAACTTCGGCGGAAGCTGAGGCGCCAACCGCAGGGCCAAGCCAGCTGAACTTAACGGCGATCCTATCAAAGCAAGGCTGCAAAGCCTTCGCCGACTTGCTGATCTCATCGGGAGCCGACACGACCTTTGAGACCAACATTGACGGAGGCCTAACGGTGTTTTGCCCGACGGACGCCATCATCAACGGCTTCCTCCCCAAGTACAAAAACCTAACGACATCCCAAAAGGTGTCGTTGCTGCTCTACCACGGCATCCCCGTGTACCAGTCCCTCCAGATGCTCAAGTCCAACAACGGCCTCGTCAACACGCTAGCCACCGACAAGGCCAACAAGTTCGATTTCACCGTCCAAAATGACGGCGAGGTCGTCAGCTTGGAGACGGAGGTCGTGACGGCGAAGATAACGGGGACGTTGATCGACGAGGAGCCTCTGGTGATTTACAAGGTGAACAAGGTCTTGCAGCCAACGGAGCTGTTCAAGGTTAAGACGGCGCCAGCGCCGAAGGTGGTGGCGGAGGGGCCGGATGATTCTGCTGATGCGCCGGGATCTGATGAGGATCAAACGGCTGATAGTGATAAGAATGGAGTCACGGGATTGGACGGTGGGAGATTGGGTATGGTTGTTTTGAGTTTGTGCGTTGGGGTTTTGCTTATGTGATGGGCTTGAGAGGTCTTGTTTGTGGGAAAATTGAAAAAAAAACAAAAATCTTCATTTGATTCGAAAAAATAATTTAATGTACAAAAAATGTATTGTGTATTACAATTAAATTGCATATTATACCATTTAAAATCTGAGTTGAAGGGCAATTAAGGTGTATTCAACGTTTGGTTGGTGTGACTCGACTATTTCAATTAGAGTTATGGGCGTTGTTTGGTATGTTGAGACTGAACTTATTAAAATGGGCAACAATCCAATATATTATGTCTTAAAGGAATGGGGCTCATAAGAATTAGCTTGGACTCAAAGACAAATTGTAATAATTTTGTTTATTCAACAACGATACTGAAATTTACAATTTCCTTAAACACTGATGTCGCTAGACCAAATAATTATTTTCAAAATAATTTATATAACAACTGTCATATGTGTAGACCTTTTCTTTAATAAAACCAAATTGGAAGATACAACTTTCACATTAAGATTGGCAGTATCAAAACAGATGAAGATCCTCCAATGTTTAACCTGTTTCTTTTTTGTTTCCAAAACATAACAGTAACAAGATTGATATGGGCGTGAGGCCAAATTCTATTCTGATTCATATGGGTTCTGAAGTCTACCAAATCACAAGCCAAAAAGAAAGAAAATAGAAAAGGAAATACAACCCTATTCTGACATACACAAAGTCATGTCTAGATTTTATTACACACAAATATACATACCCATAGTTCCATTTTCCAGTACATGACATTAAGCTAACATCACCACTCTCACTCTCATGCATCACCATATCTAATCATTTACCATTTGCTTCCAAATAAGGAGTGAAGAAGAAAATATCACCAAGGCGATCATTAGTTGGTGAGTTCCCGCCATACACCAAAAGGCCCATTTCTCCATCCCACTGCCCGCGGGCAAACGCGCACCACCCGCGAGACCCGGGATGATGGCCCGAGCCAAGCCCATCATCCCACCTCTTCCACACCAATGTCTCTGTGTCCAGTGCATAGACCTCAGCAGCAAATTTCCCAGCACCCATGTGGCCCAAGTCACTAGGGTCCACTTCCCCACCGTATATAATTATGTATTTTCCAATTGCTACCGTAGAAAATACACTCCGAGCCGTTGGTTTCTCACCACTTGTCTCAATTTGGGTCCACTCACTATGGGCTGGGTCGAAGGTGTGCACATCGTCAGCTTCCTCTCCAGCAAAGCCATACACAACCCATATTTTCCCTTGGACCACTAGCAGGCCAGGCCCGCCTCTCCCCTTCAAATTGTCACCCGGTTTTGGGTATTGGATCCATTTTTTATCAACCACGTTGTAGGCCCATAGATCATTAAGGCGGCCAGCCACACCGCAGCCACCAAAAATATACACATGGCGGTCATCGGCGGCCACGGAGTGGTAGCTCCGATGAGGGGGCCCAATGTCCCCACTAGAAATTAGGGTCCAGTTGTTTGTAGATGTGTCAAAGGAATAGAGCTCATTGAGCTCGTTGTGGTCATAGTCCCTACCACCAAAAACATAGATGATTTGTCCAACAGCTACCAATGTCACACCAACACGTGGCGGCGGGACATCACCGGTTCCATCGATCACAGACCACGTCAGCTCCTTGAGGTCGAACACGTGGAGCTTGTTGTCGACGGGGACACGTGGCGTGAATTCACCACCAAAAACATAGCCCTTCTGTCCTACTAGGGTAATGGCATGTGAGCTTCTTGCTCCAGGCCCAGTTCCCTTTTGATCAAGCTGAAAAACAATAGTACAAGATTTGCACATGCAAATAAGATGAATAAAACTGTTTGTACCACATTTTACAAATCTCTCTCTCTCTCTCTCTCTCAAAATTATATACCAATTGTGATCACATATATTATAATCTGCTTTAGATCTAAACCAAGTACAGAATTTTCATCCAATCTGTTAAAACTGATGCACACAGAGGAGATTATTAAGTGTTTTCATTGATTTTAAAGAAGATGGGCAAAACCAAGATAATCTCAAGATGCAAAAAAGACCCAATCTTCAACCCAAGAGGCCAAACTTTTTTTTGTCCCCTGAGTAAATAAATAAAATAAACAACATTTGCAGTTACCCAAAGAACATGCACCACACAAGTTGGATAACCATTTGTTGAAACAGTAGAAATCAAGATTTCATCACAATTTGAATTACTTTTCAAAAAAAAAAAAAAAAAGCAAAATGATGATCTAAAACAGAGCTTGAAACTTGAAAGGGAAGTAGGGAAGAGACCTTGATCCATTTGCCTTGCACCAGAGCCATGGATGGATGGAACACAGGAATTGCTTGTGATTGGAACAGAGGAGTTGTGGACTCACTCACTGTGGAAGGAAACTCGAACTGTTGAGTTTGTTTAGTGGGGTTTCTCAAATGGCTTTCAAGCCCTCTACATATAAACATTTGCGTATTTCATCGTGACAGGTTTTGTCGTTTTTAACGTCATCTTGTGCAACTCCTCTGTGCCATGTCGTTTTCTGCGTTAATAAGGCCATTCATTTTGCTTTAATTTGCTTGATTAATTTATAACCATCACCTGGATATTATCGTATATTTCACCACAAATAAATCTGTGTATTTAATGTGTTTAAAAACTATTTATTCAGTTTACAAGTGAAATATTAGTATTTTACATTAAACACATAGATTTATGTGAGAGTGAAATACACGCGACACAAACTAAATTAAATAAAGTTCACAAACTTATGAGTTGTCTTCTTTTTTTTCTTCTTATAATTTCAGAGACTTAATTGAGTTTTTTGGATGTTCTTAGCCTCTTTAGGAGAATCATGCTGGTTAGCAACCAATTATATGTTTATGTCTTTGGACAAAATTCGGGGAAACTATTACAGTAGAAAAGGGTTATAAAAAATTATTTTTGAGAGTGATTCTCTTTAGATTGTTTTATATTTTCAGCTGGCTCATTTTATAGTCTATGTCATATATACACTTTTTTTTTCATATTGATCTAATAAAATTCTATCACCTTTCTACAAATTATTTTTTTTAGAAAAGGGAACATAAGAAAAAAGATAACTAGCATTCCTCCATTGGGATTAAAGGCATGGGATGTGCCTTCCCTATAATAAATTTAAGGTGGTTTTGGATAAATTGTTTTTGTTTTTATAATGGAAACGAAGGGAAGACCTATTTGGGTCTGTATACGGTCAGTTTATTTCGCCCCTAGTTTCAGCTTTCATTTATATTTTATATATTTTTTTGACCTAATCAATGTTTCTACCTCCCCTGGAAGGATTTGTCATTTTATTTTATTAAATGGATAAGAGAATAAAACCCTGAAAAAAAAAAAAAGAAAAAAAAAAGGGTTAATTGATCACTCAAAAACTTCGGTGGATGTCAAAGGCGGCATGAGGGAGGAAGGATGGTTTGAAACCATTTGGGGCAGGTGTTTTTGAGTCACTTTCATAAACGTATGCTATTGTTGTTTAGAGATAAGAATAAATATCCAGAAAATAATAGTGTATTGTTGTGTAGTGTTGTGTCCATTTGGGCCAAAATGTGACATGACATTTAGTTTATGTTATCTGAAAACTCAGGTACTTGGTAAAGTTCACTGAGGCAATGAATTCCACTTTCATAACCAGGAATGTGAGAAGCAAAACTTGCTTGGATCCCAACCAATGACAAAGTTAAAATAGAATAAGCAAGTTGAATTAAAAATATTAGCGTATATGAGACGTACACACACGGTATCTGGAATTTCGGTATAAATTATAAAGCAATGTAATGACATCAATATATAGGAACCAATTATTGACATGACATCAATGTAAAACGGGAGGCACTTGAAGGGAATTTTATACAATAGGAACCCACAGTAACTGTTATTGCAACTATTTTATGGAGTTTGATCAGCCTTTCTACTGATGATCACCGGTAGCCTGTATGTTGGCCATGTCCCGTTTGTTATGGTACAAGTAGCTTCTTTTTCCAGAGGATGTTGTTGTAAACATCGGAGAAAAACCGGCATAGTCCTTATCTGATTTTGCCAAGCATATCTCTGCTACATAATCGAACATCTTGTTTTTCCGAATGAAGGGTTGAGCTGAATATTCCTCAACTGGCATCCACTGAAAATAATTCCCAGAAAGTTACACATTAGAATAGTTTAGCATGATATGTTTTTCGGTTGACTCCTACATTGAGTGATGCTATGTAACACTTAGAAAAGACAGCAACTTTCTGTTTTTCTTGCCAATCAAATGGCAAACAAATTCCAAAACTAGATTGTATGATGAACTTTTCGTCTTCCAAAAATTACCTGGGCTGCCTCAATCTCTAAATTTTGCGTCTCGATGTCAGAGGAGTGTGGTTTTAACATGCAAACAAAAAACAAGTCTGATTTTTGAAAGAATGACTTGTGGCTTTGCCTGTAGAAAGAGAGAGAGATAATATAAAGAGGTATAATTGAAACGAGAAGAGCCGAGCACATAGCATTCTGCTACCAAGATGCCGAGCACATAGCAATGTAAAGAGATAATATTATATGTATGACAAAAGATGCCTTCTGCATAGCATGCTGCTAAAGTAAACTACAGATATCTATAAACATAGAAGACTCCTTCAACTGGAGGCAGGCTTCTCACCTAAATGCTAAAATCTCCACAAACTCTGTGTCAATCTGCAGAAGAAAAAAAAAATCATGGTATTAGATTTACACAGGAATTTGATAGCCTGTTCGTTGATACTATATTCCATCAGTTATCGCTTACTCCTGTCTCTTCTTTGACTTCTCTAACTGCAGCTGCACAAATATCCTCACCCTGTGGATAGGGACAATTTTATCCATGGTGAGAAGATGATTTGAAATATTTATTAAAAATTGATAAAGTTGTGCTCCTGTTTGTACTCACTTCATTAACAACCCCAGTCGGCATCTTCCACAAACCTGTATCTTTGAATCTGCCACTGATCTCCTGAACCACAAGTATCTGCCAAACGGATGATATTAATAGGCAAAAGCAGTAGCAGCAATGGACACATAATGTCGTAAAAACAGATTCTAGCAAAAGAAACTTAAAGAATTACTTAGAATGATGGCAACTGAAATATAAGTTCTTGAAACGAAACATGAATCGATTCTAATTTAGAACTTTTAACTGAGAATGTAAATATGAAGGGTATATACACCTACTCATAGTATTCAACCTATCCGTATGTTCTGTAGGAAACTCATAGAAAACAAGGTACCGTATATTCTAAGCATATCTGGTATTTCCTTCTTTATAACTGTTTGATCTATCCAAGTGCGTGGATATAATTATCTGATCTAGAAGCTAACAATATCCGCAGTTACGTATATGAAAGATTAACTTTTGGTTAGAAAATCACTTTGAAATAAGAGGTTGAATAATGATTTCAGAAGCTAAAAATATTACAAACACAAAAGTAAAGTGTTACAAGATTGACTTTCATTGTAGATGTCATGTTCAGAACAGTGAAAAAAAAAAATTAAAATTCAGAAGGCATACCTTTCTTTCACTGTTCATGACAAAAGCACCAATACCTACTCGGTGCGAAGCATTCGCCGGAAGAGTATCAATAGTTTCAGGAATCCATCTTACAAGCATTAAGTAATCTGGCTCAGCATGGTGGTACCTAAATCCTTCCTGCACAAGTACCAAAACAAATGGCGCTTGAGTGTTGGAAATTATATGCATGAGTTCCATGGCAAGTAAATAAAATTGTTTGCATCCCTTGTAAAGTAAATAAAGTCTTTATCTTGTTAAGCAATGAATGAGTTCCATGGCACTCAATAAATATACACAGATTAGGCTACAGCCAGAATTTCTCGTATGTCTTCGGGCATCAGAGAGCAATGAAACGGGGATAGTTTCACGACTTCAGTTAGAGGAGTCAGATTTCATGTTTGTTCTCTTATTACCTTGATATTATACATGTGGTTTATTTACTGGATTCTCTCTCTTGTCCATGGATGTATGTGGGATTTTCCCCAATCATTTTAAATATTGTGTTCTGTCCTCTTAGTCACGAATTATTTGGTCTACTGGGTTTATAAAGAACTAGCACAATGGAATATTTTTTTTACCTTAACAGCAGCATCCACAAGATTTGAAAGTTCAATAGGCAATTTGATCCACACACCCTTCTTCCCCTACAAAATACAATTCAAGCAAATAGTGTATATGTTAGGGACTCAGAGAAAACAGCAACCTTCACAAACTTAACACCATACATACAAATGATGAAATGAACAAACAAAAAGGTACCTTTTGCTTCCACTGTGACATTGAAGCTCTGAGCAAAGAGCTGAAAACCTCAGAATCCATAACTTCTTTCAACTCTACAACAACTCCTCCATGTAAATCCTCAACTGCACTGAGTAATTCAATCTTCTCAACTCCATCTTCTGGCATGATGGCTTGTTTTGCAACAGATGATGATGAACTTGTTGAAACTGACATGTCTTGAATCAAGGAAGGAAGTTTATCTTTTGGGTCTGTGAAGAAAAGAGTAGTCAAACAAAGTAGGGTAAATATTCAGATATGCTCAGATTATTATTCTTCTTTAATATGGAGGTATTTATACAAGTACAAAAATGTGTTAACCCTAAATAAAATAAGAAATATATCTAAATTACAATAGGAAATAAATCCCATTTAAAATAGGACTAAATAAATGGTAAGTAACCAAAATCCTAACTAAATAAATGATAAGTAACCAAAATCCTGACTAAATAAGGACTCGCCAACAAGAGTCATGCATATGTAGCGTCAACAATTAACCAACCACGACAAGTCTACAAAGGCAACCCATAAGAGGATCCGTAATCAGTCTCTCCGTTATGAGGTATTTCAAGATAATTCATTTATGTCCACATAATCACATCATTCTAGGAAAATAAATCTAACAGTCAAACATGAATAATAAATATAATTAATGAGGATTAGGTGGCCAATGGATATTCCAACAATTTAAAGAGCTGTCCATACCAAACTTCAAGTGGTGGTGATCGACAAAGTGTCAACTCAAATCCAATAAATTAATACACAGGATTTCTCCTGTATACGCGACCATACAGTATTTCAATAATTTCTCCTAATTTTGAACCCTTTTTTTTTTAACTTTTCTTGATAAGGATCGACCCCTCTCTTGTCCTACACCAGCTTTTCTTACGCTTTCTTATCACTAACGAACTCAAGTTCTGAAGTTTCTCAAGACACCCTTTTCAAAAAAAAAGGCAGAGATTCATGGGTACCAGACCACCACACATAGACAACCAAAATAAGTTCCACAAAAGCATGAAACAAACGAACAACTGCAACAACAATGGCATAATGAAAGACCAATTAAACATGCAGAAATTGAAGCCATACCTTTGGGCCAGGAAGATGAATAGGGTGCAAGAGTTCCAAGACAAGGCCTCTTTGGATATGGATGATGGAGCACAAGAGAAGAAGACATTGGAGAGATTTTATTGGCTGAAAGGTGTGGCAAAAGCTTGCTGGTGGCTCTGAACCTCTGCATCAACATCGGTTATGTTATGTGTAGTTTTTTATGAATATAATATAATAATCGAGTCTAAACGCTTGCATCCACTAAGAAAAGTTAGCGAAGGTCTTACCTCGTTGCAAAGCTTTTATACCCTTTGCTTGCTTGGCCCAGACAGAGGACGTGAAATTTCCTTGCTGTCTGGGTTTTGTGACTTTGAACTGGTAAAATCCTTCTTTTGGGCACGGCAATCTCATGCTAATTTCCAAGACGGAACGTATAAATCAGACAATCTGACCTGGAAACACGCGGAAGGAGACCTGCATCTCCTCAATGCTTTATCTAGAGAGAATTACTTCCAAAAATAAATTTTCTATAGCCTCTTTCAACTGCGATTCCTGAATTTAGTCTAATAATATTAAGGACAACAATTAACCATTAATCGGCATGATTTTTTTTTTATAACTTATATGAAGTGAAAGCAATAGCTCAAATAGGAAAAGATCTGTTACTTGATTCGTTATAATTCAATTTAGGATGAAATATTGCAAAGCCAAGCATATTAATCTAAACAATTACCAGCTTATTATATTCAAAAAAATTCTTCTATAATGAAGTTTAGTGTTCTCGATTTTGAGCTGTTAGATTATATAATTTTTATTTGAATATGTGATTTAGATTGGTAGTTTAACAACACAACACGAGTTAAGAGCAAGAAAAAACACCACCCTTCATTCATGCTACATGATATACTCGCATTGTCCAAAAAAAATAAACTGAAGT
Source organism: Prunus salicina (assembly GCA_020226455.1). Classification (NCBI taxonomy): domain Eukaryota; kingdom Viridiplantae; phylum Streptophyta; class Magnoliopsida; order Rosales; family Rosaceae; genus Prunus; species Prunus salicina. The sequence goes on from CM035344.1 coordinate 22,262,465, forward strand.
ATATGTCTAGATTCGATTCTATGGAAATTGTCCCCGAAAATAAACTGAAGAGTGTAAACATGGGAGATCTAAATGATGAAATCAAGCCAAACCAATGATTACTAACTAGTTGGATTTGTATTCAGATAGATAATCATGACATTTGGCACAAACATTTTTCTTCATCTGATGATGTGGTGCTCAAAAGTTCATAGTAATTTCACCCAAACAAAAAAAGAAGAAAAGTTCATAATAATTAGATGGTGGCATCATGCGACAAGGAAACATGGGAAAATATTGAACTGTAAATGATTGGGAAAATGATATGACTGATCAGAAAACTTTCTCAAATTTCAAAGTCAATTCTCGTACCTTCCTTCAAACTTTTGTTTGACATCCCAGTCCAGAAGGCGGAGACAGGTTTGGAAAACTTGGAAACTTCCATGCTTTTAGGTGAGCCAGGGCCCAACAAGCAGGTCTTGGGCCCAGTCACTTGGACTAGGCTCTCTCATACAGCAAATTCTGATAATAATTGTTTAATTTTTCACATGTTTGATGCTTCTCTCTCCTGAATTTCTTGGAAATGGAAAATACAGGGGAAAAAAAGACTCCGTCATCTGCTTGAGAATTTTTTATTTATAAGCACATGGCAATTTTATTTTTTTCTTTCTTAGTCTCCCACCTTTTTTAAATTTTATTTTGTTCACATGTAGGTTTGACATTTTCAATAGCTTCTGGTGGCCCAATCCTAAGGATGAATTCACACACTATTTTTACTTTTTACTTTTTATTTTGTGGGTATCAATTGGAATGTGGTGACTCGAATTTGGAATTTTTATTTTATTTTGTAAGAAAGAGAATTCATTTATAGAATCAAAGGCATATAAAGAGAGACACGGTACAGTGGCATTGTTAAAACTGTTATAGGACAACCTCATGGGACAAACCCTAGGGAAAAAAAAGTACCACACATGTCATTAGGGGTGGGCATCGGGACCGGAAAACCGGAACACCGAACCGAACCGGTGAAAAAAAACCAGAAAAAAACCGGTTGACCAAAAAAGTCAACAAATCGGACCGGAATCGGACTGAACCGGTTCCAATCGATTTCGGTTTCACACCCCACCGCACTGGACCGGACCGAACCGGACCGGTCATATATATATATTTTATTTTTACAAATTTTTAAAATCTAATGCCATATTTTAAATGTTATAATCACTATTTTTCCAAGTTCAACTTCAAAAAAGTTCTAAATGTATGAATTGGATTATTTGTTAATTTTTAAGCCTAAAAAATAAGTTATTGATTATAAATTTTTTTTTTAAAGAATTTATAAATTAATAAATTAATAATCCGGTTCAAAATCGGAACCGGTTGGAACCGGACCGGAACCAGTTAGAACCGAATTGGTTGGTTTTTGAAATTTTTTTTGCCTAAACTGGACCGGTTAAATAGTACCGGTTTCAATTCCGGTTTGAGGTACAATAAGAGAGTTTGATTCAGGTACAATAAAGAACAAATCAAAAACAAAAACTAATAGAAAGACCTTCGATGAGAACTGCAATAATAGACCCACAGGAGAGGACCGCAAAATATCACAACTGTCAAAAGAAGCCGTCTATGAACAAACTCATAGTCCTTCGACACCCACACAAACTGCAAGTCATACCAACAACAGAAGTTAGGAGAGAACACGAAGGGGAAACACAAACCAATAGTGAAAAGGACTCCTGAGAAGGACTCCATTTCAACTCATAACTTGTCGAAGAAAACCTCATATGACCAAGCATAGTTTTTTGGTCGGCTCAGAGTGGAGAAAAGTTGTAAGGAATCAACAAAACAGGGAAAAAGACAGCAAAACATAAACTAAAAACCCGCAAACAAGACCCCAATAAAATTGGCTTTTTAGCTTGATGAACTTCCAATAGAAGAACATCATAATGGGAATGTTTATCGGATGCTAAACCCACAATCGCTCTGACAAACACATCAAGGGGAATTGGGAGACCCATCGAGGTTAGCCTCCATCACCTTAGCAACAAACTCGTCTATGCAGATAAATTGCTCAACAACAGTAAAATCTCGATCACCACTCGGATCATAGAGCCCCAGCATGACAGAACCCATCGAGAGAGGAACAGAGAGCGCAACCAACAACCTTAGTCGCCTAAAATCACCTTAACACAGAAGATCCTAGAACGCACAAAGGCCATACTGTCCAAGGGCACCACTACTTGAATCAATGGCAGAGGAAATGAGAAGACCAAAACCAGATCGGAACCAAAACCCTTGCGATTCACTCGAGCATAGGGTGACACCACCACACAGACTAGTAGTCAAAAGAAAACGAGAACACCAACAGCCGACTTCGAGAAGGGACCGGACGAGAGTCCAACGTTAGGGTATAAAGCCCGTAGCACGTAGCACAAGCAACGCCAATGAACCAGCCTCACAACAAGAACCAAGAGAGCATAACGGGCGAACTAAGAAGAAAACCGATCTGGGACTGAAAGAGAGACAAGAGTGAACCAACGCATGCTGAGATAAGGCGACAACAAACAACGCCAACGACAGACATCGTGAAGACGATGAGGGACGACGACAACTGGATGTGGAAGAAGAAAACCCTAGGGAGACGCAAGGCTCTCCTTGTTACGAGAGAGCAAACCTTGAAAAAATATGCTAGTATACCAAATATAGGAAATCTTATTTATACATATATTCAGATATGTCATATCTGAATTTGGTACCTTTTTCAACATTAAAAATGCACAATTTGAATACCCTTTATGTATATGGGGAATGATTTTGACACTCCAAATCTCGCCTTCTACACTCTACCATTCACACATGAGCTGTGCATAAAGTAATTCAAAAGTGACTTTGGAGTGTCGAAATCATCATCCTTGTATATATCCTAAGTTTGCCTATTGATAAAAAGTACAGCTGCCCCTAACACAATTGATGCATGAGTAGTATTGATATATATGTTCTCTAACTTTCTTGATATCCTCACTTTATAATTTCTATATGGGTTATTTACTGTAAACGTCCATGAACTTAATCCCCAGTTGCAATTGGGTTCGTGAACTCTTTTTTTTTTGCCAATTACATCCTTTAACTAGACAAATAGTTGCAATTGAGTCCTACCGTCTAACTCTGTCAATTTGTCCGTCAAAATGAGGGGTAAAAGCATCCTTTCAAGTCTGAACCACGTGAAAGGACTATTTGTGTAAATAATAAATATGAATAATAACGCGCAAATCGCAGACACAATCTCTGCTAAATTGCGGGACCCACAACCACAAACAAAAGGTTGAATGAAGTGTGTTCGCACTAAAACTAAACAGATAGAAGTAGAGCTAACTTACATGTGGAGTGGGGAGTTTGGACTCGAGGAGCCTTTGGACCTTGGCGTCCTTCCTCGAGGCGTGAAGCTGGATTCGGCTTGGAGAGAGAAACGACAGGTGAGGTCTAAGACACCAGTGTGGCACCGGCCGAAGATCCTCCGATGCCAAAGTTAGTAACTAAGAGCAATTCTATTGACAGTGAAAGCACAAGTCAAGTAAACAGTCTTACCTCTTGGTTGGGCCAATGGGCTCTATTTATAGAGAGCATTTGTGATGCTCTTAGTACTTAGTTTCGATGTGGGACTCGTGTGAGTGTCTTTGACGGTCGACACGTGCTCTGACAGGTTTTGGCAGGAGTTCCAAGTTTATCTGTCAGAATCAGCTGGATGTGCTGATTGGCAAAGCGACATAAGATGCCGAAGATTGGTGTAGGTGAGTCGGTCGTTAGAACTTACTAACTTTGACGACCGTGTATCAACCGGTGATGTGTGCCTATTCATCGTATTAGCATGGTTCACCGAGCTGGTCTCTTGCTTCGTTCATATTCCACGTGTCATGACGTGAGTGAGGGGGTCAGATATAGTACAAACAAAGTGAATATTTGTCTCGTCTCACCGACTAAAAGTTGGTCAAGAACTGCATACTCCATATCGTAGTGTCACTTGCATCTGCATCACAGACCAATAGCCATCCACCTTTGCTATTCGTGTCATTTTCTAATTGGCCCTTCGGAAGAGCTTAACGATAAGTCTGCGTGACTAAAATTAGAAAGTAAAAGCAAAACCCAGAAAACCTGCAACTCCTTCCTCGCAAAAAATGGCCGCTATTTCCAACCAATTAACCAATGGAGGCCCTCCCCATAAGCTCATCCCATTCCCCACTTCTCCGGTCCCAACGCCTTCAGTCTCACCTCCCCAATGGGCCCCAGAAGCTCAGCACCCGCCGTCTAATCAAGCCCTTCATTTCCTCCACGCTTTCCCGACCGACCGCCAAGGTTTCCGCCGAACCCTGCACCTCATCTGCTTCCTTCGAGACCAGAAAAATGCCGTCTTCGACTCCCAACCGAGTCTCGGCCGATTCGCTCCCGTACCCGACCATACTGCCACCGACGGAAACTACAATAGGAACATTGTCGACACCATGGAGTACTTAACGAACATACTATCGTCAAAGGTGTATGACGTGGCCATCGAATCACCGTTAGAATTGGCCACGAAGCTGTCGGAGCGATTGGGAGTTCGAGTTTGGATGAAAAGAGAGGACTTGCAGCCTGTAAGTGTTGTTCCAAGTGTTCAATTGAATAATTTGGATTGGAAAAATTGGGGATTTTCGACGATAACTTTTTTGAATTTGCAGGTCTTTTCGTTCAAGCTTTGGGGAGCTTACAACATGATGGCAAGGCTTCCAAGGGAGTAACTGGATCTAGGGTTATTTGCTCTTCAGCTAGAAACCTTGCCCAAGGAGTTGCCTTGGCTGCTAAGAAGTTGAATTGTAGTGCTGTGATTGCAATGCCTGTAACCACACCAGAAATTAAGGTACACTTTTTTTTTTTTTTTTTCATTTTGGAGCTTAATTTCACAATTCTAATTTGTGGGTTTGGCTGATTGAATGTTGTGGAATTTTGTATTGCTTGTTTGCAGTGGAAATCTGTTGAGAGATTGGGTGCCACAGTTGTTCTTATAGGGGATTCATATGATGAGGCTCAAACTTATGCTAAGAAGTGGGCTCAAGAGGAGGGAAGGAGCTTCATACCTCCTTTTGATCACCCAGATATTATTATCAGACAAGAAACGGTTGGGATGGAAATAATCGTGTCAAACAAAGAGTGCTTTCATCTTTTGCGCGTTATTATTCATATTTCCCCAAGAGTTCTTTCATCCTGTCCCGAGAAAACCCTTCTCCCAAGCTTTAGTTTTTCAGCTCTGTTGGAGTTTCAAGGGAGGACCTTGCTAGATCTGTGACTGCTAATGCATGTCCCTTGATAGTAAGCTTGAGGGAACGGATTGTGCCCACTTTATTTTTATTTTTTATTTTTAAGTTTATTTATTTATTTAATTTATCACTTTTTTCAGTTTTTTTCTTCAGACTTGAAAGGACGCTTTTACCCCTCATTTGACGGACAAATTGACAGAGTTGGACGGTAGGACCCAATTTCAACTATTTGTCCAATTAAAGGATGTAATTGGCAACAAAAAAAAATTCATGGACCCAATTGCAACTGGAGGCCAAGTTCAGGGACCTCTACAGTAAATAACCCTTTCTATATTAACAAAACAAAAACAAATTTGGCTCAAAATCAAATTGACTTGATATTATTCTAGGCAAGTTAGGTAGAACAGGACCAATATAGGGAGTTAGGTTAGAACTTTAGAACTTAGAAGAATATGTATAGAAGTGATGATTGGTCTCATACACAAACACAACTCACAACTCACATGCTATTTTCTGATTTGTGCATATTCCAAACCAGCAAATTGGTTGTTCACCTTTAAATTATTGTATTCCACTGCCTAGCAAACCATTAATGTCCTAACCAATTCCAACCTGATTCTCAAGAAAATGGAAACAAAAATCACTTCCACTCCTGCTTTCCCAAATTGTTGTCGTTGATAGCGAATTTCTCAAATAATCTCGTTCCTCTTTTTTTATCAAACACCTTGACACACACATCACTTTCAAATAAGCTGATTTGAGAAATCCCTCAATTAAATGACGGAACAAAAAATACAAAACCAAAATTTTAGTCCTAAGTTAACATTAACATTACTCTTTATATAAATTTATGTACGATATTTCTATTTTAATAATTAATTTTGTGTGTAGAAGAGTGAGAGTTGGGGCAATCAGAATTACCAGAGAGAGAAGCTGCCACGCCACATGAGAGTGGCCAAGTGTTTGGGAGTCCAATACGTACCAAGAAACTGAATGGCGCCAGTTGAAGATCCCATTTCACAGTGTTTGTCGTTAACCTCAAACGTCCCAAACAAACACTGCCTTCACGCTTACAATTGGAAACTTGGGCACGCCAGGTCACCCAGTGTGCACGTTCTTCGTTGCTCCTTTCTTGTTATAACCCCAAGCTCCAAGCTCCAAACTCCAAGCTCTCTGCTTCATTGTACTTTTATATTTAAAAAGTTCTTGTTTTCTGGTATTTTTGCCACCACCCCATTAAATATTATATTCCTCTCCAAGTTTCCAACAGTGGTGAAGGGTTGGAGTTTTGGTTCTGATTCCTTCTTACACAGTAAGTTTTTTTTAATGCTTTCATCTGGGTTCTCTTTAGTTTCTTCGGAAATTAGTAGGAAATTAAGGAACAAGTCTTGTGCTTTCTGTTGTTTGGTTTAGTTTAGGATTCAGTTGACTGCAATATCTTTCTTGTCAATGTCAATTTTGAAGAACAAAAGAAATGGAAAACATGAATTTTTGAAATTTTCTTTTTGTTCTTCTCACCTCTTGATTCTCAAGAGCAAATAGATGATTGGAACATTGCTGATTGCAGTCGCTGACTAGAAAATTTATTTGGGTCTGCATCAATCAAGTTAAGCCTTTTTATATGAGACTCACTTGCCTTTGCTTGTGCTTTTTTCTGTAATTGTATCAGAATCTGTTTATAATTTATGTCCAATTTCAATGCTGTTTCAGTGTTGATTGAGTTCAACTATCTATTTGATGAAGTTTTATTCAGTTTTATTGTATGCATACTGACAGTAGAACTTTAAATCTGTGATGATCAGATTCTTCCATTGCCTTGGCCTTTCCAGTCTCATATCTTGCTTTAGTCACAGGGTTTTGCATTATCGGCACTATCATTATTTTAGGATCTTCAAATTTTTAATTTTCTATTGACAAGTTTTCATGTTTTTCTGGTTCCGTAATCTTGCGTGCTTTAGGAAACTCTGTATGTTGCTTTGCTTCAAAGACCAAATTGGGGATCTTTCACTTTTCGAAATCACTCTTGGGTTAATGTTTCTCTGATCATTGTATTATGCAGGTATCTGCATCATAAATGGCTGCAGTACTGGCTACAAACAGATGCTATTGCCACGATGTGGAGTTGATAAATCAAGGAAAAGCAACAGACAGTCTTAGTTTCTCAAGCTCAATTTCAGTTCATGAATCCTTTAAGGCCGGGAGTCCAACTCATGCTGATAAATTTTTAAGGTTTCAAGTGCAAATGCGAAAGGCTGAATCATCTTCAAGATCGGGTGTCAATGGACGGGCTGTGAGAATGGTACCAGCTAGTGAGGTAGTCAAACGAACAACCCCATCCACTAATAAGATTGAGATAGTGAATGGCACAAAGCAGGCTGTTAATGGAGCAAGTATAGTTAGGAGAAATCCTACTCCAGCCCTGGTTAAGACACAAAAATCTAGACCAACTAAAGAACTTCCCCCAATGGAGGAGCTAAAGGTTTTGCCCTCAGATGATGGATTCAGTTGGGCCAATGAAAATTACAATTCTTGGCAAAGGTCTGCAGATGTATGGTCATTTGTTCTCTCATTACGAGTGCGTGTTCTGTTGGATAATGCAAAATGGGCATATATAGGAGGCTTCACCGAAGATAAGCAGGTGGGTGGTTGAGACTTCTCCGCAGCTACTTTTTGCCCCTGCTATGTTGAATCGTAGTCATGATTAGAGTACAGAAATCTATTTTGCCTGCTACTTAAGTCATTCTGGGCTATGTCTCCCTTCAGTTTTTTGGTTCTGTGGACTACTTGTTTCTTGGCTTTAAGCTTTTGAAAAAAAATCTCTCATTCAGAAAAACAGAAGGCGAAAGACTGCCTCATGGCTCCGGGAGCGTGTACTGCAGCTTGGGCCAACATTTATCAAACTTGGACAATTATCTTCAACAAGATCAGATCTTTTTCCCCGTGAGTTTGTGGACGAGCTTGCCAAGTTACAGGTACTTTACGTATTCCTGTTACAGTATTTCTGAGAAGGCATTGTCTTCTTAAACTTGTGCATTTATGTTCGTTATAATTTCGCTGATTTTTCATTATGTAATTCATGTGATTCTCATGTAATATAATTCAGGATAGAGTGCCAGCCTTCTCACCAGCAAAAGCAATAGGCTTTATTGAGACTGAACTGGGAGCTCCCATCAATGTATTGTTTAAGGAGTTTGAGGACCGGCCAATTGCTGCTGCTAGTCTTGGTCAGGTGTTTATTTCATGACTCTTTTTCATTAAGTAATATTTCTTTGTAGTGTTTAAACTTTTGAATACATCAGACAGTACAGAGTTTGAGTTGAAATATATTAAACTCAAAAGAAAATATCTGTGTTGTCCTTCTCTACATAATACTCATATGAAATTTTTTATTTGAGATTATTTTCTTTTGCTTGTTTGGATATTGATGAGTTATGTCTTTAGGTTCATCGGGCTATCCTGCATAATGGAGAGAAAGTAGTTGTGAAAGTTCAAAGACCCGGTCTCAAGAAGCTTTTTGACATTGATTTACGTAAGTATTAGATGAGGTGTTTCTTTTCCCATCAGTCTATTCTGTCTTTTTTTTTGGGGCGGTGCATTTATCTATGTATATATGCAGTTCTGTGATATTGTAGATCTAGCTAGCTGATATGCTTCTCATATTTCTGTGTTGATCTTTGATACCACTAATTTGAATTTAGTAGTTTTAGTTATCTTTCTAACCTATTGTTCCTTACTTCCAGGAAATCTGAAGCTAATTGCAGAGTATTTCCAGAAAAGTGAAACCCTTGGTGGTCCAACAAGAGACTGGATCGGTATATATGAAGAGTGTGCGACGTATGTAATAAGCATCTCTTAGTTGCTATGTTAACTATTTATTCACATTTCATGGAACTGTTAGTATAAGCACGTGAACAATAAAATAAAAAACTTATTTATGTCCCCATTGACTTGTGTCATCCTGCAGCAGAACTCATGTCCGTTAATGCACAAGATTTATTTTGGTATTGAAAATCTTATATTAAAATTATAGTAGTTTTGGACCGTATTTTACTGGTTTGTTTAGCATTAATTATTGCTAACAGTTGTGCCTGAGAATTGGAGCTTTGCTGAAAGAATTCTAGTGAAACATGCTTCATTTTATCTCTACATATAATGTGAGTTCTGATGCTTTGAATTATATTTTCCCTTCATGGATTTCAGGATTTTGTATCAAGAAATTGATTATATAAATGAAGGGAAGAATGCTGACAGGTTTCGCAGAGACTTTCGCAATACAAAGTGGGTTCGAGTACCTGTATGTTTCTTGCTACAGAGCTACAAGATATGCCTTAACTTTTGATCTTGTTAGAGACATAACTGCACTCTTTGTATTGTCTTTACTGAGTTATATCTTGAGAACATTTCTTCCCCTTTGTAGATGGTCTTTTGGGATTATACTGCCATGAAGGTGTTGACCTTGGAGTATGTACCAGGTTTCACTCTATACTAATGCTTCTTTCTTTCTCTCTTTCTTTTTTTCATTTTTCCAGATCTTGTGTTTTGCGTAAAAATGGTGCAGTAGTGTAGTGTTAATGTGGTCAAGCATTAATTTGTTTTTTTGTTGGTTATTGTTGATAATATGTCTTTTTGCTGTTGTCAGGCATTAAGATCAATCGGCTTGATATGCTAGATTCACAGGGTTTTAATCGCGCTCGAATTTCCTCACGCGCTATTGAAGCATACTTGATCCAGGTCAGGAAATTTGTTCTTCTGCAAACCAACTCATATGACTACTCATCTTGACATTGAATATGATGACTATTTATTTTGTAGTAAACGAAAGCATCTATTCCTCTATGGAGTCTCTTTTGTTTTGATTACTATAATTAACAATTATCTTATATAAGCACATGATTAGCTGGACTTTGCTATGGATGCAGATACTCAGAACCGGTTTCTTCCATGCTGATCCTCATCCAGGAAATCTTGCCATTGATGTAGATGAAACTCTAATTTATTATGACTTTGGCATGATGGGAGATATTAAATCTTTCACCCGGGAGAGACTGCTTGAACTTTTCTATTCTGTATACGAGAAAGATGCAAAAAAGGTTCGGTTAATCCTTTCTTCCGCATTGTTCATCTAAGCATTAGCATGACTCAGAATCATGCACTTAAGTTCATTTGGAACACTTAAGATATATCATTATGTCTCCCCTTGTTGCAAAGGTTTAATCTAACAAAAGCCAGCTAATTGCAGGTTATTCAATGCCTCATAGATCTTGGAGCACTACAGCCCACTGGAGATTTGTCGTCGGTATGCATCATGCCAATACTCACATATTCTAAAGGGAACGATTAATCAATAGAATGATTTTCGGAAACATTGGTGCTATCTGTATCACTCTGTTTCCCCCTGTTTCTAGGTAAGGAGATCCGTCCAATACTTTTTGGACAACTTGTTGAGCCAGAGACCAGATCAGGCACAGACTCTTTCTGCAATTGGAGAGGTATGCATATATTGTTACACACCTAAATATAAATGACACCTCTAAGCTAGAAAGGGAAAAACAGTTAACACAGGTTCTACAGACATAATGAGATTGACCGCAAATCAGTTACCAAAATGATGTCTTGGTTACTTGTGTCCCTGTGTTGATGAAGATGTTGCCACATATTACTTTTTCATTCTGAATAACCCTTTTATGATCTAAAGTTGGCGATGGGGGTTTTCTTAATGGCAGGATTTATTTGCAATAGCACTAGATCAACCATTTCGGTTTCCATCCACATTTACTTTTGTCCTAAGGGCATTCTCAACCCTGGAAGGTACTCTCTCTCTCTCTCTCTCTCTCTCTCTCTCTCTCTCTCTCTCTCTCTCTCTCTCTCTCTCTCTCTCTCTCTCTCTCTTGTCACAGCCGGTTTAGATTTTAGGTACATCATCCTAAGTACGTTCAACATTGTGTTGTAGACACAGAGGAAGTTTCTAAATGTTATATTTGTTTGTCAGTTACAATAATCCTAATATTCTAGAAGTAGAGCTCTCCCTATTCACTGGAACAATGTTAGAACTTTCAAATCTTGATTCTATATTCTCCTAGTTAAAATGAATTTTCTTTGCAGCCCAAAGATTTGATCTGATAAGCAGAGTTATCTTGGTGTTTCTGCTTTATTCTCACTAGCAATGTTTGCTTCAGGTATAGGCTATGCTCTTGATCCAGGTTTCTCCTTTGCGAAGATTGCTGCACCTTATGCCCAGGTTCCATATTTGTGCATAGCAATCTTGCGTTTGCCTTGTCAATGGTTTGGTAGAATATTGCTGATATATACACTTTATGCAGGAACTTTTAGATTTAAGACAGAAGCAGCGTACTGGGACACAGCTTGTGAACGAAATAAGGAAACAAGCCGATGATGTACGGCAACTTAACTTTCTTCCCTTGCTTAGTTCCATGTTCTAGTTTCCACTAGGAAAATAAAATTTCGTGGTTTGATTTCTAGTTAAAGAAAAATTTATCAGTATTGGCACTAAGTGTGTTTGTGTATGTACTTTTAGGCCAGAAGCTACACCATGTCCATGCCATACAGAGTTCAGCGAATAGAGGAGTTTGTGAAAGAACTCGAGTCAGGGGATCTGAAACTCCGAGTCCGGGTGCTTGAGGTATTCATTTTTTACTACTTTTTAGAAAATAATATTCTTGATGTTTCATTTTTCAGTTTGAAGTTTTAAGTACTCTTCTTAGCACTCCAAATTTTCCCATTCGTTTACATCTAAAAATACAAGTTTAATTTAAAATGAGAAAACTACATTTGACAGTCAGAAAGAGCTGCTCGAAAAGCGACAATACTGCAAATGGCGACGATGTATACAGTCTTAGGGGGTACCCTGCTTAACCTTGGGGTCACTTTGAGCAGTCAAGGGAGTCAAGCTATCGCAAACGGATCGTTCATCGGTGCAGGTGATCCTGTTACTCAAGAAACCTTGATATAAAGATATACCTTCTGCTTCATTTTCTTCATCTTTAAATTTTGAAGATTGCATTCATCAGAGCCTTTGTATTGTGCAGGAGTCTTTCTCACACTGCTGGCTAGATCTATGCAAAGGGTGAAGAAACTTGAGAAATTTGAGAAGATGATCTAATTTCTAAACCCAAAGCCAGCCCAGAACCCATCTAGCCTTCGCAGTATAGCTTATACCCAATTTCCACATTCAGTCGCATAATTCTTGATTAAATCTTATCTAGTTTGATTTTTCACACGCATACACAAGACTTGTACACACAACATGAATAAAACTTCTCTCAGAAGATTGAGCCCTGTATATATGCATTGCTTTTCGATACAGACAATATTGGGGATGGGAGTATTCGAACACAGGATCTCGGCTATAGGTATTCACTCTTAACCACTTGAGGGAAAAGGTAATGTAATTGGTGACTTGAGAATGTTAGTGTGGTGCATTGATACCACAGCTACTTTGTACAGCAAATGCCACCATTTTTGGGATCTTTAAAAGTGAGGGAGGAGGTTGCTAGCATACTGCATAAGTCAGCTGGATACTTGAATTCTATAAACATAATAAAAGCACAACACATCGGAGCTTCATGCAATAAGGTACTCTACCAAATACCCATCAACGTCATCTATGTAATAATCGAATTGATTAAAATGGTTCATATTAACGAAATCCAGTCTGGCATCATAGCTTGTGTGGTGATGATGATGATGATGGATTAGAAGTTGACATTTTGATAACAAAACATTATATGTTTGTGACGGTAATACTATCACGTGTTATAATATGATTGAGCAACAAGTAATAATTTACATTTATTTAATATATAATGTGTAAATTGATATAGACGATGTTATAATGTGACGATCACACCAAAAAATTTATCGCTTGCAAGAAAGATAGAGTTACTGTTCTTTTATAACAAATTCTAAATTGTGAACTATTTCACATGCTCCATGATATTTGAGGAGATATTGCACCGTTAAGTTAGAGAGCTATATAACATATAAAAGTATGACGTTTGGACCAAGTGGTATTTATTTTATTTTTGGGGGTTAGTAGCTAGCCATATTTTCATCGACTTAAATGTGAAATTAAAAATTAAAAGACAGCAGTACTGGATACGGATTGAAGGCGCAGAAAGGGACAAACCACAATTTTGAATTATTGAAGTCAACAAAGGCTTCCATAAACTATGTAACAATCGATGGTTGGCGAACTTGGACTCAAAATTTCATGATCCACGAAATTATATTGAAAATGATGGGATTTTAGTGTACATCCCAATTTTATATTCAACTCATTGAAAGGTAGAACAGGCACTTCCTTACAAAATAGAAAACAATATATGATTTCGTTTTTCTCCATGTTTTTGGCATGATGCAATTTGTTAAAGCATAAAAATAAAATAAAAAATCATAATTGACATGCGATATCATGGTAGGTTATTCATGTGGCAGGTCTAATGGTTTCACATGCTTTTGCATCACCCCATAAGAATTCTCTACGGGTTAAGCGCAAAAGACATGTCACATTAGGGGATGTGTTAAGAGTATCTCACATCGAATGATGAAAGTATAGCGCATGAACTTTAAAATTTAAGTCACTCTACTTAATATAAATTTATTTTGAGTTGGATATTCATATCTTATTTATGTTTAAAAAATATAACGAATGTGGTTTTTATCAAGGTTTGTTGTATATATGCTTGCATGTGTTGCATAAAAAGATCGTCATGGTAATGGTAATGGATACTCATCCCTGGTTGACTTCACCATCCAAAGTCTACAAAAGTCATATTGTTCACATTCAGAATTAAAATTCAATCTGTTTCTTTATTCATAGCTTGCTTTTGTTTATATAATTCTCAATTACTTAATTCGGCTGGACATTGTTGAACTCACTCACTACCAAATTTAACTTGAAATTATGTCCATCTGAGTTGACAATGATTGCCTACCAACTTAGCTCAAATGATCACTGCATCAAGAGACTTGGAGTTGGTAAAAGTTTTGCAGCTCCATATATTTTTGTTTCTAACTTTCTACAAAGTGATGAAGTGAATAAGTGACCAAGTCAATCAGAGTTTGCTCTTGACTTCAATAATTTCAACTTTCAAATTTTCCTTTTCCTTCTTAGAGTTCAGAAATGAGGTTATTTAAGTAATCATAAACCCAAAATATCAACATCAGAAATATTTAAAAATTTGCAGATCTGGATTAGGTCAGTTGGTCAATATAGTGTACACATCTTATTGCACACGAGTTCGATCTCCCTCCTTATACACTAAATTAAAGTAATTAAAATATCGCTTTGTAAAAAAAAACACATAAATTATTTTGAGTTTAGCCTTTGAGAAGAGAATCCTTCAAAATTCGAATAACCTGCAAATGACCATTTGGTTTGATTTCTATATTTTGTTGGAGGGGATTCTAGTCCAAGTATTATGAATGACAGTTATTGGATAAAACGAAATTAAAATAACACATGAAGTAAGATAAAATTAAGTGGTAGTTTATGTATTGGTTTTTTCTACATCATAATATACTAGTTTCTCCACACGGGGCATGAGGCTTTTTTTAAAAAAATTTAAATTTATTTTAGAATTAAAAAAGATAATGAGTAGTTATGTTCCATAAAAAGAGGATCCATTATCTGATTTTTCTTTAAATTTTAATTTTTTTAATATAAAAAGTGTGAATTTCCCATAGTATCCTCATTTAATTAATAATTTCAATTATTAATATTTACATTAACCAAGAGCATTTTCTGGTATTTTGAATGTTTTACCATTCTCTATCTTTTGCTTTATATATAAATATCAAGCCCCATGAGAACAAAATTGAAGAATATGAAATATTTCACTTAATTAGCTTTATAATATGGTCAATTTTGGCATGTACTGACCCTGTGAGCCATTGTCAATTTTCTCAGAAATCATCAATTTTGCAACCCAAATTGATGCTTTATTTTTATTTTTTGATTTGCGTTTGATCACATGCACATACTACTCTTATCATTAACCTGAAATATTCTACAAGTTGTACCAATTTTCCTTAAATTGAAAAAGATGCTGTGATTTGTACCCATTACAAATATTATTTTTCTTTCTTTCCTCAGACAATTATATATAAATTTTACATTGTTTTCACCATCTAGGCTGCAACTAAAACCAACCCAAGGAATAATATTCTAGCTAGGCCAGCTTCAACATAGGGATCTCTGAGTATTGAGCCATCTTCTTCTTACCAATAAAATAATATGGAACCCTCTAGTTTGAAGTTGTTGGCCATTTGCTGCTACAAAATTTGCAATTTGGAGCTGTCCTTAGTTGACCATTTGCATTTCCCGCCACCACCAACAAACAAAATGGGTCTATTTTTTGCATCGTATCTTACCAAGCCAAGCCCCTAGCTGCCCCCAACCCTACCCCCCACCCTTTTTTTTTTCTTTTCAATTATTTAATGCACAGTCTCATCTATGTTCTTTGTCAAACTTGACGCCTGGGCACACTTGAAGTTGAAATGGACCAGATCCCATTAATACAGTCACAATTTTGGTTGGTGCCTGCCTCCAATGCTCCACAATTATTATTGATTCCCACCAAAATGCAACAAATTCCATGAGAATTTAATTTTAAAGTGAACTTTCTGTTGTACTATTTTTTTAATATTTCTAAATAATAAAAAATTCTCAAATTCATATGTAGCTTTTTTTTACAGAAGTTACATGTGTAATTAAGCAAGCTAAATGTTGTTTCGTCCGATTGAGTTTTATTTGCTACTTCTGTCGGGTCCTATTTGGTTCATGGGAAATGAGATTTGGGGATGGAAAATCAATTACTTTTCTATGTTTGGTAAGTCCAAATATGAGAAATCGTTGTCTGGCCCAAAGGAAAGTAGGGGGGAAAGTAAAGTCATCCTTCTAACTTGGGTTTTGTTTTCCCTCCTCATAGGAAAGTTTGGGGAAATGAACCAATATTAAATACACATTTTTCATTACTATTTTGTCCCAATGAACAATTTAGAATTATAATATATCATTAAATGCCTTCTTTTTTTATTTAATTTAATATGGGTATAATTGAAAATTTATACAAACTTTGTTTTCCATTTCTATTCAAAACAAATATGGGAAAGGAAATAAAGTGTTATCTCCCAGTTACTTTCCCAGCATTACCAAACGTAGGAAATGAATCTTCCATTTCCCAAGGATGGGAAATGACATGAGAAATGATTTCCCCTCAAATTCATTCCGTGAATCAAACGGGACCTTAGAGAAGCTCTAGTTTTTGCTCGATATCTAAAAAGAGCACATTACTTATTAATTAAATATAAAAGAAAGAAGAAGGAAAATTGTTTCAATCAAATAAAATTAATAAATACAAATACAAATTTATAAATAAACCCAATCCTAGATATGTATTTATAAAAAAACCCAAGCACTATTTAAACATAGAAATACACCCAAAATCAACCCAAAAGTCAATTTTTTGGGTGTGTTTATAAATGGGTTTTGAGTGTGTGTAATGATGGATTTTTGGTGTGTTTATATGTTTAAATAGTGCTTGGATTTTTTTATAATTTCAACACCCATTTTGGGTGTTTTAGTGAAACACCCAAATAAAAAATGAAAATGAAAGAAAGTGATAAAGTGTATTTTCAGGGGCATTTAAGTAAACTTGCCGCCTACTGTTTGTGCTCATCGTGCTTGAGCTCTCCCTATATAAAATCCAGTCGTGCTTTCACTTCTAGCTGACCTCAACCGAATTGAGACTTCAAGTTAGTGTTCTGCTCTTCCACCAACCCCCAAACCAGAAGGTAAATTTGCTCTGTGACTATGGGTTTCTCTTGATCTTGAAGCTTGAAGCCCACTTGATTTATCCATGTGATCCTTGTTCAGAATGTTGGTTCATTTAGCATTTGCTCATATTTGGCTTCTGTGTCGTTGGATTGATTAAGATCTGTCAGTTGTCGATAATTTCAAAAACCCACAGATTTATTATGATATTTGATGCATGCTTGCTTGTTTTCTCATGATAGATCTACCTCTAATTTTTTTTCTCCTTCTGTTTGGTTTTTTGAGTGAAATGAACTTGACATTGTTTATGAAATTGAAGAGAAAAGAGTTGTTCATTTTCTCTGATTTTCCAGACAATTTTATTTCTTGTTTCAAAAGTCAAACAAAGTTTACTGATTTGGTAAATGAAGGGTACAGTTGGCGGAGCCACCATGGGGTCAATGGGGTGCCCTGAAAATTGTTTGGAGGTCTCTGGTTTTGCCCTTGGCAGCCATGGGAGTGACCCCATGGAGAAATTATAGTTATGCTTTTAAGGGTTATCCTCTATGAAATGATTAGATTTATAGTTTTGAAATTATTCTTTGATAGTTAGATGAGGCATGATCTGTTATTTGTTGGATATTATTTTCTTGTCCGTATTAGAGAATTCTATTTGGGTTAGTTCTCGGAAAAAAAAAATTGAAAAAGTGAGAGCCTTTTGTCTCGTTTCATTTTCCCCTCTAAATTTTGAACTGTTAATGGTTTATTTCAAGCCATCATTTTGCTTTATTTTAAGTCAACATGGTATTCTGTCATGCATTCTATTGTGCTGCTCTTTTTTGTTTCACTAACTAAATGGTATACCATGTAATTGTTGCAGCTTTCCATTTACTTGTATCAATGGCTCCAGTAACAGCAGAAGCATGTTCCGATTCGATAAAGCCTAGAGGTGCTTCATTTTCTCTGTTTTATATTTATTTCTAAATTCAGAACTTTTTTTGTCAGCTTTTGTGGCCCAGGTGCATTAGAAACTTTAGCAAACATGTTAAATATACTCTTGAAACCCACTGGTGTTTTTGCTTATGTCTCTGTGATCAATTTACGTTTTCTGCTTTTATGTACTAACTACTTGTGTCTACTTTTGCTCACATTGATAATTACTAATATTTGAGATTTTTATTTATTTGGAACGCTGGTTTTTAAAGATTCATAATGTTTTCTATATTTAATCCAATTGGTTATAATGCAGATGTTTACATCGTTGGTGTTGCACGAACACCAATGGGTGCCTTTCTTGGTGCACTTTCATCTTTACCTGCCACCAAGCTTGGGTCTATAGCTATTGAGGGTAAGTAAGGGATCTCCTACTTCCTTAATGGGGTAATGTTTCAGATTTTTAGTTTCTATTGTTTAATAGGTTGCCTCTTCTGGTTTTACATATTCTTTTATGTCAACCTGCAGCTGCTCTTAAAAGGGCCAATGTTGATCCATCACTTGTGGAAGAAGTTTTCTTCGGAAATGTTCTCAGTGCAAATCTGGGGCAGGCTCCTGCTAGACAAGCTGCATTAGGTGCCGGAATACCTAATTCAGTGATCTGTACCACTGTTAACAAAGTCTGTGCATCAGGGTTGAAAGGTGCAACACCATAATTTTCTCTACTATTTTTTTTTTCTTTCAACAACAAATTTTATTTTTTGGTAGGAAAAATGATTTTAGAATAACACAAATTTAATTTCGATGATTGCAGCTACTATGCTCGCAGCACAAAGCATCCAGTTGGGCATCAATGATGTTGTTGTGGCTGGTGGCATGGAAAGCATGTCTAATGTGCCCAAGTATCTTGCAGAGGCGAGGTTAATACTTTGTCTGATTCATGGCTCTCTTGGACTCTAAAATGAAAATTCAACAGACACTGATTTGATACAAAATGCAGGAAGGGATCTCGACTTGGACATGATACTCTTGTTGATGGAATGCTGAAAGATGGTCTGTGGGATGTTTATAATGATTATGGCATGGGAGTGTGCGCTGAATTATGTGCTGATCAGCATGCAGTAACAAGGGAGGACCAGGTAATACTTATGTTTAAGCCCTTTTATACAATAAAATGTTGTAGCACAGTACCATCATATAGAAGTTTATTTATATGTGTTTGCTGCAGGATAACTTTGCTGTTCAGAGCTTCGAGCGTGGTATTGCTGCCCAAGGCAATGATGCCTTTTCATGGGAAATTGTTCCAGTTGAAGTTTCTGGAGGAAGGGGAAGACCATCAACAATTGTTGATAAAGATGAAGGTCTAGGAAAGGTAAACTAATAAATCATGCTTATGTCAGTCAGACACCCAGGCAGATCTATCTTTTTCTTGCACAAAATAAAATCTCCTATAGTTGTTCCCTCCTAACAGGAATGCAGTTTTTGAAGTAGATAGTTTCAATCAATGCTTGAAAGTAGAGATATATCATTTTCATCCCTTGCAGTTTGTTCAGCCAGCATTCTTCTTAGTTGTCCTCTCCTAACAGGAAGACAGCTTTAGAAGTAGATAGTTTCATTGTTTGAAAGTAGAGATATCTCATTTTCATCCCTTGCAGTTTGTTCAGCCAGCGTTCTTCTTGGTATATAGGGAGGAAGAGGGGGTGGGGAAGAGCAGTCTACAAACTTTTAACAATAATGAACTGTTATAATCCTATTTTCTTTCATTTTTATTTTGAGTTCAAGTCTGTTACTTGTCATTGCTAAGCGATAATAAAAAGTATCTCATGTACTAGAAGTCTCTGAATTACATTCCTTGAGCTCACCCCAGCTTTTTTGTGATGCCAGTTTGATGCTGCCAAATTACGGAAGCTCCGACCAAGTTTTAAGGAGAGTGGAGGTTCTGTTACTGCTGGCAATGCTTCCAGTATAAGGTTATTAATTTATACATATTTATGTTCAATGATTTTATTTAATTGCCTTCATCCAATTATTTATTGTTTACATAGTCATGCTTTGAGCCACGAGGTCACTGCAATAAATTTTCTTGTTTGATGTGTTTTTATTGCCTCTCTTGTTATCCCTTTTATAGTTTTTGAAATGAGCAAAAAATTCACTTGTTAAGATGTCATTAGGTTGATTTTTAATTGATGGAACCAAATGCAGTGTCCTTCCATTTTTGGTTTCATAAGTCTTACAAACACATGAACCCAAGTTTTAATGAAGTCTTGAATTCCTTTCATCAACAGTGATGGTGCTGCAGCATTAGTTTTGGTGAGTGGAGAAAAGGTATTGAAGCTTGGGCTACAAGTGATAGCAAAGATCAGTGGATACGCTGATGCTGCTCAGGTACTATAGTAGTTTTTGTATATCTGAACAAGATGAGCCACTGAAGATCTTGAAAGTTGAAAATCCTTTTTTTTAATATCATTTGTACCGCAATGCTTACATGAAATCGATTGTGCAGGCACCAGAATTATTTACAACTGCTCCTGCTCTTGCGATTCCAAAAGCTATTTCAAATGCTGGCTTGGAAGCTTCTCAAATTGACTTTTACGAAATCAATGAAGCCTTTGCTGTAAGCTATTATAACTAATGCCAAGCTTTTAAAATATTAGCTTCTCAAGGCTGTCAATCATTAATTGGTACGTTTTGTGTGTGTACAGGTTGTGGCTCTTGCAAATCAGAAACTGCTTGGACTTAACCCAGTAAGCGCTCTCTCTCTCTCTCTCTCTCTCTCTGTGTACTCGCACAACACATAGACATTTACAGTATCCACATGTGGGCAAGCTAGCACACACATACTAGCATAGCAGTTCAGATTTGCTCTTATCACTCACGTTTGCTGTTCTGGTTTCAGGAAAAAGTTAATGTGCATGGTGGAGCTGTAGCATTGGGACATCCCCTAGGTTGCAGTGGAGCTCGTATCCTGGTCACCCTTTTAGGGGTACATATTATTCACTTTCTACTTTTTCTAGGGAAAACTTATTACATTAAGAATGAATAAGCTATGATATACCTTTTTGGTATCCTTGCCCTCTCTCTATCTCTCTCTCTCTCCCCACATCTCCCTTTTTTATTCTAGCCCACCTGCAATTATTTTCTATCGAAGGATATCATTTTCCAAGCCCCTTATTCAAAGTGCAATCGTGTTGTAGGTACTGAAGAAGAAGAGTGGGAAATATGGTGCTGCTGGTATTTGCAATGGTGGAGGTGGTGCATCTGCCCTTGTTTTAGAGCTGTTGTAAGCGAGTTTCATTTCGATAACTGGTAAGTTTTGTGCATTCCACTGTCAGAAATGGCGAATTATTATTTACTCATTAGCATTTACTGGGATCTGTTTCACCTATTTTTAGCTTTGTGGACTTTTCCAAAACCAGAGCTTTTCACTCAAAAAAGAAGAAGTCAATTTGCTTATGAGTTACATGACTTGTGTTTCAGGTCAGACGCCGAGGTTGGACCTTCTCGTGTGAGATGAAACTGCCATTACCAAAAAGTCCCTGTTGTGCAGTTTTTTCTCCTTTTCTTTGTATTTGATCTGCTTCCCAATAAATTAAAAGTGTATTTTATAGATTTTAGAAGAAATATATTTCCAACACTGTTCACAGTCTCTCTCTCTCTCTCTCTCTCTCTCTCTCTCTCTCTCAGCAGTTTCAGGATTTTGTAAGTGGTTTGGGTGATTCTGATAATCCACGTAAGGGTTTTGCCAACAACAAAACCAATCAGCATAAAACTAAAGGGTGATCTCAGTTAATTCCACAATATCTAGTGTCCTCCAAAAAGAAGATTACACGATATCTAGTACGAGGCACAGTTAATTAGCAGTTTGATCCAACAACACTCTTTGCCTCGTACTTTGTTTTGCACAATAAAAACCAAAATGTGAGCTCAAAACAAGAAGCACAATTTTTGAGGGTGCTGCTTCAAGCTGCTATTAAGAATAGCATCCATAATCATCCTCTATTTTTTAGTTAAATTTTAGTTAAAAACATATTAAAGTTATTTTAGGAGCTCTTTATAAAATTTAATCTTCAATCGTGCTCTCTAGTTTATGGGGTCATAAATGCTATAACTCTTTTTAAATTGGTTTATCTCTATTACAAAATAATTTGCATTAATTAAAGGTTTGAAATACTCATTAAATAAAGCTACATTAAATTACAGAGAATCACTAGGAGTCCTTTTTCTCCTATCAGATTTAGGAGCTCCTAAAGGTCTCCTTATTTTAGAAGGTGGATAGAGAGCATGGTTGGAGTTTGTATTTTTCAATTTCTCCCTAAAATTTGTCTAATGATGTGATTTAAGGAGCCCATTGTGAATGCTCTTAAGAATTAACCCCATTTAGAATTGCTTCACGAAAAGTTTGATATTGGGTTTAATGGTGACGCTGCCCTGTAGCGTTATTAGTTTAAGTATTAATATGAACAGATGAGACGATTGATATGCCATAATTTAAGCAACATTATTAAACAAAGTGGTGAATTTGTGGTGGTCTAACGTTGTTTTTATTACCTTAATATATCCATACATAACGCATGTGGCCATTTGTTGGATGGAGGCCTAATACCTTCATATTGCTTGCCACAAATAACTTTCTTTAGTAGATATAATGAGGTAGGTGTTAGTTAATCTCATCAATTTGATGCTTTTAGGACATTTCGATAAATAAATAAAAACATAATCCAAGGGGAAACACCTGTCAAGAAGTTTGCTTACAAAAAAAGTAGGAGATTCTACCTACAAACTTTTTTATACTTATCAAAATTATCATATTTTAGCTGTTAATATGATGTGATCATATATTAATAGAAACACGTGAAAGACAGTCGCTAGCAAAACTTAAACGTACACGTCAGAAACTCAAAAGTTGTGAGATTTTCTCGTTCATTAAAAATAAAAGAAAAAGACCACACTCTTTTCGTTCAGTCCCAAAAGGATAGCAACAATCTTCGTTGTTTTTTGTTTTTTGGCCAGAACAACATTTTCAGTATATTCAAGGAATTTATACTGTTCACCATGGAAGGAAATAGACAGGAGTGTATGGTGCATAGCTGGAAGCACCAATCAGCGTTTAAATTGTTCAAATAGTGGGCCCCGCATAAAGCCCATTCCATTCCCCATATATCAATTGCATGGCCCATTGACCCACCGAAACACCCCCCCATCTCTCTCCTCTCCTCCCCCTTCTTATTCTTTAGCTGACCTCACCTGAGGAAAGTAGGACTCATCATCTTCTTCTTCTTCATCAACTCCTTCAATACCGAACAGCTTAAAATCCCTAAACGTAGCAAAAGCAGTCGCCTTTTTCGTCTTTGTGCTCCAGAAATCTCAAAGCGAAAGCCATGGGGGTAAGCTGCCAAGTCCTTTGATTTCTTTACTGCGTCTGTTTGCTGTGTTTGATCTGAGACTCTTGAGTTTCTGTGGAGCGATTCATTCCACTTTTAGTTTTCTGGTGTTGCTGAAATCAATATATAGTCCCCCCTTGATGCTTTAAATTCCCTTCATATCCTTTTGGTTTTTAATTTTGAACAGAAGCTTCTCATGTATGAATATGATGTATCTAACTGGTGTTTGTTGTTTTCTGTAAGTTTTTCTTTCTGGGTTTCAGTTTATTTAATTCTTAGTTTTCCTTTCAGTAAAAGTTACTATTTTTAGCTTCTTGTTTGCTTTATACTAAACTGAGTATTTGATAATCAAATTATTTGGGCTTCGACAGATAAGCATATCTGATTGCTACTTGTATGTGTGCAAAAGTTGCTCTGTGTTTGTTATGTTGAATGGCCAAATGTAGTTTGCAAAACAGACTGCGTGTTCCAACTTTAGTGGCTTCAAGCTAGCTCAATGGTTTAGTATCTAATATTTTAGATGTTCAAGACTTGCAATGGGTTCTTTTTGGAGGGTAAGCAGGGGTAAGGCTGTGTACATACGTCTAACCCTCCTCAGACCTCGAAATGGTGGGAGCTTGGTGCACTGGACTGCCCTTTACAATGGATTATTACTTAGCGTCCTGTCTAGCTATTTGTACTTGCCTTCTTGGGTTCTAAAGTCACCCAATCTGATAGGCGTTTAGAAAATAAATTGATATTTTGTTCCTTTTAGGCATATAGTAGTTGACAGCAGATCTCTTACAATTTCGTTGAATTTCAAACCAATACCTTCATATTGAGGAGTAAATACTTGCATGAATATTTTTAAACCAAAGCATGAATACACATGAGTCTATGAGTTCCTATAACTTGATCATTTATTCTTATGCATTAGAATTAAGAATACCTAATATTGATAAGTGGTTTTTTTTTCGATGAATGGGAGTCAACCATCACCTTAATTTTAGTCATCTTATTATTATTTAGATTTCGTTTGCCTTTATTTCTCCTTGCAAGCATCTGAGCATTGAACATGGCACTAAATAAGATTATGTTATTACATATCAATTTGGAACGCTTTGACTTCAGATGATTGATTCCCTCCAGTGAAATTTTGTCAATCCACAGGAAAAGGGTGCGCCATTGCCAAAATTTGGTGAATGGGACGTCAATGATCCAGCATCAGCTGAGGGATTCACTGTAATCTTCAACAAGGCTAGGACTGAGAAAAAGGCAGGTGGAAGACCTGACTCACCATCAAAGGATGACCACGCATTTAAGCACGGAGCAGTTCTTGGAAAGCCTCCAGCTGTAAGTTGTACTTACTTACCTTACACTGTTCCCCACTTTGGAAAGCCTTCATCTCTTTTATGCTTGACTCATTTTGTATTTGCATAGCCATATCTTGTCCTAATGGCTGAAAAGCTGGAGGGCTGGTTTAGGTTGAAAACATAGAAGATTCACTTGAGCCATAATGAGTTTTGAATGTACAGTACTAAAAGCTGGAGGGCTGGATTCTTTACATATTAAGTATCACAGTTACTAAATTTGCATATAATTCTTTACTTCCCAAATTATGTTAGACTAACTGCGGGCACTTTGAAGTTCATGTTAGATTTTATTTGAACTTTGCATTATCCCTATTAAAATTACATTATTTTAGTGCCTAGTAATTCTGATTTTGAAACTAGTCTATGTGCAACTGTAAAGTGACCGTTGTGGTTTCACAATATACAGAATTTTCTTCTGCAAGTGACCTCAATATTGGCTTGACAATGCCATAATCTTTTTTATACCCTGAGCTTGAATATACTGCATAATCATGGATTCCTTGGCTATACTTGTACTAAAATGCCTCAGAACCTTCTCTTTTTCATGTATATTTGGTTTTTGTTGCTTGCAAATTTTATTGTCAGTTTTCAAAATTTCTGCATTCACTTTAGTCCACATTCCACACTGTTGAAGCATATTAAACCAATTTCTTTTTTTCCCATGCTCACTTGCGTGTCACCTGTTGATTTCGCAAATGTATTTGTTTCCCTTTCCATCTTTTCACTTGCCAAATTTTACCATCCTCATTTTGGTAAGCCGCTCATCTTTCATTGTCAAATGATGTCCAACTAATGTCGCACCGAAAAGAAAAAGAAAGATATCGTGGTCTTAAGCTACATGATAGCTTCAAAAGGGATATAATGATTGGATTTTGATGGTTTTTTTGCTTTGATTTGTAGAAGAAATGGTTTTGCTGCTTGCGTGCGGAATCGTGAAGAGGCACCTACCATGTCATAAACTTTACAGGAGATATTATTATGTAGTAATGCCCCCATGCCGATATATATTCCAGAAGACTGGAGCTGTGTTCAGAAGCCGTGATTGGTCCTGCTGGAATCTGTTTGCTGTCTTTATGAACATTGGTAAAAATGTGGGCTTATTTGGGGACAGACATGATTGGAAAATGATACTGTTTTACATTTATGTATACTGGTGAACTATATTTGCATGTAGCTTTATCTTCTTGAATCAATGCTTGATTCTGAGTTTATCGTGACTCTTTGTTTCCCGTGTTCGATTCAGTTTGAGTTTCGTTGTGAGTGTATTTGCATATTTGTGCAATGTGAAGCTTTCTGTTTTCTTTTATATGAAGTAATTTTTCCCCCTTCAACCATCTCTGAGTTGGGAAGTTCCAAGCTTTAATGACTCCGTTGATTGGTTTGAAAGTTGCTTCTTCTAGTGATCGTCTAATAGGAGCATACTTTTGGTCTCTTATGAATTCGGAGTCTGCTTAACACTCACTCATACTCTTTGTTTTACTCAAACAGCCCTTCACATTTTTTACAATTTGTTTTACTCAAACAACCCTTAATGTTTTATTCGAGTAACAATGAGCATGACTGAGGGTTTAAAAACAACTTGTTACATGCGTCATTCATTGGATCAATCAAGGATTTTTGTTAAGGAGGTCTTGCTAGGTGAGCGGGACCGTTCGAACGGTTGCGCCACAAAATTGAATTGGATGGTATTCTGTTTTTACCATACAAACTAATGTCCCTGAGGCAGCCTCAACTGACAGAAACCACAACATGATCTTACAAATCCATCAGAAGGCATCAAATTAGCTTCCAAAAATCGATTCAAGTATCAATGACAATAATCAACTCAAATAGGCTGACAGTAACTAAAAAAAAACCATCTTTAAAACATTAACTTCTGTGAATGGTACAGATTCCGTTTTGTGATATTTCAATATCAATATTTTCCATTTTCTAATATTACAATCAGTAAATAGGCAAATGTAAGTAGACAACTGATCTAAACCCTAGATGATCCAAGCTTGCGTTCAAACAAACGTTTCAAGAGAACAACTTGGAGGATGCTAACTCCAATGAGCGCTCCTGATTCAATTAACGCCTTGTGGGTTGCTCTACGGCTCATTCCTTCATTCACTGCAGGCCAGTTATATAATATGTCAACATATATTCCAAGATTAGGGGACAATGCCCAGATAAAGCTTGACTAATCACCCTATTAGTTTCATGTGCACATGCGGGGCATGCCAATGCAAGTGCAAAATGATGTACTTCTTGAAGTACCATAGTTGGAATCATACTCATTAGAAACTAAAATAGTTTACACTCCCACTTATGTTTACGGAAAAGAAATCGAAATTTGACATAGAAAAGACGGTTCTTCAAATAATACCTATTGCCTGGCGGTCAGTCTCGGCCTCTAACCAATGTTGTTCAAATTGGATGTTGAAAAGGGCTTCCTCCAATTTCGCTATCTGCTCCAGCAAGGGTGTAAAATGCTCTGCATAGATTCACAGAACAGTTAGTGATCACTCTTCAGCTAAAAAAAAGATTAATTTCGAAACAAACTGCGGGGGTGAAATGGAATAACATGTAATGGACACTCACCATCTTTAGCATGCTGGTCATAGTAAGTAAAGTGAGCAGCATGTACATCAAAGTCAATGGTTTCATGGTAAGGAGACTTATTAGTGAAGCAGAACTGGTGAACACCTTGCTTCTGAACCACAAACTCAAACTTCTCGCTCGTCTTGTCACGTATGTCATTAATTTGTTCACCAGAAGGCCCCTTTATCTGGAGATATTGGAAACAAAGCTCCAAGGTAAATGATAGACTATGGAAATTGATTGCCACCATTACCATTGTTATGTTATTCAATAAACAGCAATGTCCTAATTGAAAAACCAACTTGGATTGTCTTATAACTTTTGCTTAAACCAGTAACCCAAAAAAACCCAACATTCTAATTTACATTCCATCTCCCATTTTCATAAAAAAGAAATCCACAATCTTTATACGCTATTCAAAATTCCAAGTTTCCAAGGGAACAAAAAACAATACAAATCAGCACAATCCATTGGAACTTGCTCAACAATAAGCTCAAACAGAAAAATTTCTGAAGAAAGCAAACAATTTGGCCACAACAAATTACAAAAAAAAAAAAAAAAAAAGAGAAGAAGAAAAAGAAATGAAACAGCTCACCACAAGATCAACACCATCTTCAGCGTTATGCCAAGATGAATCAACTTTGATGACAACAAAAGAGACGTGAATGGTGTCACCCTGGTACTTTGCATCATGAGAGAAGCACTCCTCTCTATCTATCACGAACCTCAACCCATCTGACCCTTCCATTTGGCACAAAACCAGCAAACCCATCAGCGCCAAACCCAGTGCCACGTGTCCCCTGACCCACAACTCCATCTCCACTGTTTAAGCATCAAATTCAACCCATCAAAAAAAAAAAAAATTCAACGATCAATGAGTAAAAGTTCCAAAAAATCATTGCCCAAATAGTTATTTGTACATGTAAATGCGTAGATCAAGAAGACGAAGAAGCAGAATTATTACCTCTGAATTTGTTGATACGCAGGAGCAGAAGATGGGCTGTGGTTTGTGTTTGACTGAGGTTTGAAAGAACTCGGGATTTAGGATGAACTGGGATTTGGGAAGTGCCAAACTCAAACTAAGCTGTCGGGCCACGGCAGTTCTTGTTGGACCAGCATAAGGTACTCGAGACGGCGTCGTTTCCTGGTTGGCTTTCAACTGAGCCAGCATGGCGGGGTGTGATTCAATAACTTGATTCACTGGCCAATGGGAAGCCCCCACGTCGGATTATGCTTGCCAGGTGGAAAAAGTCATGTATTTCGCTTACGTCGGCTGTGAGCCCGCGATATCAAATAATACCACCAAGAATTCATTTTTGTTGGAATTAAAAATTAACGTTTTGTTTTGGGCAATGTTAGATTTGCAGTGTCATTTTGTCCTCCCTTTTTCTGCCACGGCGACTGGTTTTAACCATGACAAATGTCAATTTTCTTACACTTAAAATAATGTCATTAATACATCATACAAACTAGTTTTTGTTTTCCAAGTTTACCCTTATTAAATGTATTAAATATTTTTTTTAATAACAAGCTAATTTTTTTTTACAACTTTCTTACCACCTTGTTAAAAAAATTAAATAAGAAAATAAAAACTAAAGTTTTTTCCCCCCCAAAGAGAACGTCTGTTTTGTTAAAAACAAAATAAAGATGTTAACAACATCTTGAAACAAACTTTATTTTTAAAGAAAAAAATGACGTTTTTCTTTTATTTATTTATTATTATTTAATTTTTAATAATGTGCTAAAGAAGTTGTAACAAAATTTGAATAAATTGAAGGAAATATAAAAGCCAATACATTTTAAAAGGGTAAACTTGGAAAACAAAAACTAACTCGTGTGATGTATTAATGATATTATTTTAAGTGTAAGGAAAATGACACTTATCATGAGAAGAAGGGAGAAGGTCCAAAAAAGAAGGTTAGAGAGAAGGTTGCTAGCATTCCTCTTATATATATATATATATATATATATATATATATATCTTTGAGGATTGTTCCCAAAATAAAATTAAAGGTTGTTGAGGTATAAAAGAAATAACTAATCACTCAAATAATTCAAGGATTCGCAAAGAACCCACTAATTCAAGAATTTGCAAAGAACCACTAATGTAGTAATTTGAAATAATTGATCTCTAAAACAAGGTCATAATTTCGAGCCCTAACAGATTTAAATAGATATCCCCTTTTCATTATTATCATCCCCTTGGTGCTAGTTGCACTTGCTACAGGCTTGCTTTGGGGTTTTTTAAAATTAAAAAAAAAGTTGAACAATTTTTTTTTCTTCGTTCTGTGAGATATTTCCTTTTATTCAACATAGAAGAGGTTGCAAGATAATAGTAGAAAATAAGTAGAATAATTAAAGTCCACTATCAATGAGAGGCAAATGAAAGTCCACTCTACAGTCTGCAGAAATTCATGGACAGATATTCGTGGCTCAAATGTAGGAAAAAGACTTGTAACGAGGATATCATTATTTCGCTATCCCGGCCAGTAACATGATGACACGTAGAAAAGTTATTCCACGTGTTATTGTGTTATTGGTTAGGGATAGCAAAAAGTACTATCCCCATTGCATGAAAGTCTCTCTCATGAGATGAATATTTTTCTGCCCCAGAGGGAAAAACTAAATGAAGGTTATTACCACAACAGAAAGGATACTCATGCCAATATGAAACTATTGACATGGCATTTTTCTGATTCTCAAAACATATGCACTAGCTCATACAACAAATTTATGCTCGTATGCGTGCGCTTACGTGCTCTAGGGATGTTTTCATCTTCCAATTACAGCACAAGCACATTCTAATCTGGAAAGGATGTTTATATGCCACAACGAAAAGTTCAGGACACATCACATTTCAAGTACACAGACAAATTACATTCAGATTGAATCTATACTTGTTAACATATCAAAATGTCCAGCATATCCAATGTACCGTGACTCAGCCTACACAGGTATGAGATGTCAGAAGTGTCTCATTTGTTTGTCACATTTAGCTTTTTCGTGGAATCTGCGTGCAGGCAATATCAATTATGATAGCCTTCATCACAGCTAGCCACATCTGTACAACCTAACAAAAAGTATTCACAAGCTCTGAATATTCACCTCTACACCTCATCAGGTAGCTGTAAGATCCTACCCTCTTCAACGACTAACCTCTGGTGAAGCTTATAAATATGATTAGCAAATCTCTCGAACAAATCCTTTAGCTGCTTAGCCGTACTGTACTCTTTAGTCCCAGAAATGACAACCTTCAATTCATTGCAAGTTCCAGTTCTTCTAGTCTGTTGCACATTCTGCAAAATCAATGACAGTAGCAGTACTTTCAGAGGAAACTTGGTGCTTTATACTAGTCATTTTAGATTCTATCAGGTTTTGGCATGCTCCTCCATCTCTTTCTCAGGAGAATGCAAAGATTACATCAGGTAAGTCATGTAATGTATGGCGCAACCAATGCAGATACAAGAATTGTTTCCACGCACTGATTAGCCAATACAAACTATTATATAAAATCAATAAATTATGGGGGTGTTTGCAATGATCATGCTTGAAACATGTTGCACTTTCGATACAAGTGTGGATGGAGTTAATCCCACAACAATAGGTGATACAACAATCTACAATATAAGTTAAGTGATCTAGCACTAACAGCACAGACATTTTGAGATAAGACCTCACATCAATAAAAGCTCACACAAAAATGAGCCCAAACTGGTACATTACCCAACAAAACACTCTGGGGCCTGAGGGTGAATCGCCATTTTATAGAATCAAATAACAGGATATGATCTAACACAGAGCTTTCATCTTATAAGCCATTAGCCACAACACAGCAAAAATGATAGGAAACTAACCTGAGATGTGAGCCTGAAGGTTTCAATCAATGCCATATGTGTGTCATGTACTGGTGTTTTTTCAGTCATTAACCAAGGCCTGCAGAGAACTAAAAATTATGATAAACTTAACAAATCAATCAATAGAGCTAAAGGTTCCAAACGCCAAAAATTACGTCGAGGCTCCAGCTGGCTGTTTAAATTACACAAAGGCTGCAAGATCTTTACTTAGGTATCCAATAAATACATTGGAACTATATCATTTTAAGATTGACAATTTTGTATGATTTATAATTACTGGAAACAGACTTTTACACTATATACCTTCCTCTTGAGGAAATGATGATGTGATCTGGATTCTCCAAAAAGGCAGATAACTTGTCAAAGTTCCGTTTGCTGTGCAACAGGATAGCTCCTCGTGCATATGACTCTAAAACTCTACTGGGCGAAACAAATGCTTGACATGGGAATGAAAGGTGGTGATGAATAAATTCCATAATGGTTAATGGTGATATCCCCTTCTCAAGATTGTCAATGATTATCATATGAGGAACTCCTCCGATATCTACGTCATCTCCTGTTTGTTCCAAATATGTACAGATAGGTCACAAGTTTAGACTTTCCAATAATCTCTGCCTTTGAAAAACAGTAAAAGATTTTATATAAAAAAAAGCATTTTGGAAAAGCTTAAGCAAATCAGTTCAAACCTTTTAAATGACTTGAGATCGACCTGGCAAGCTTTGTTTCCTACAAACGAACAGACGAGCTCATATGAAAAAACCCACATAAATCACCCAAACCATACAGCAGAAGTATCCAACTAACATGTAAAGACAAGATGGACCACTCAAAGTTACTGTTAGATGCCAAAAGCCTAAGATGTTTGATATACTTGTCGACATCCATGGACTCACTACCAACCAAAGAACTACCAGAATTTCGCACAACTTTCAACCTCACAACCAGAGTTCAAGTACACCAAAGGCTCTCAACTCTCTTTTTTAGTCAAATTTTGTTCACTCTTCCAACCAAACTCTTGTTCCTCTTACATTAATCATTCACACTATTAAATACATCCTAACAGTCTTTTATATGGACTTAGCATTTGCACCCCAGAAAAAAAACCATCAACAATAAATAAATAAATAAAGAAGAATCCTATAAACTCAAACATAAATTTTAGCCATAGTCCAGCAATAATCAAAATACAGCATGCATAATCAAAAGCTGAACATATTTATACACCAAAAGAAAAAAAGAAACTTGCCTGTTTTAAACGTTGAGACCTTGCACCTGAATCAAAAAAGCCAGTGGCTTGAACCGTCTTCCTGGCTGAGTTTAGAAAAGAGGCGAGCAGGGGATCCAATTTGTCAACAGCAAGAGGAGGCTGGATTCTGCAAATGTTCTCAAGAGCCTGTTCACTCAATGACCCGTAATAAGGACCGTGCTTCCATGAAAGGATAAAGCTGCATGTGCATTGCTCTTCGCCATTTTCAAACCGATGCTCATTACGCACCACCTAATCATCATAATCACTAGATTAATTAGCTAATCAAGTTCATAATTTAACAAAAAAGAAAATCATAAACACAGAGAGAGAGAGAGAGAGGAAATGAAGCGGCTAACCCCGTCCACAACGGCGTCGTAGAAGCGCCGATCATCGGGGTAAGCAGAGTGCGCGGCGCAGACGCTCAAGCCCTTGTGCACCTGAGAACACTCTGTGTCCTGAAGCTGAACCGACATGGGCCTGAACCGGCACCTCAAAAAGTCGACGTCTTTAAACGACTTCAAGTCCTTGCCGTCGACGAGCTCGTCATGTTCGTCGGCGAACCCGGAGAATTTGACCCTCAGTCTCCGGCCATTGCCGCCACTGTCGCCGTTGCTCTCCGTCTCTATGCGCACGTCGTACCAGGCGTCGTCCTTGTACGACTTGAACTCCATCACCTCCACCGCACGATTCGTCGGCCACCTTTCTCTCAGAAAATCAGAGTTCCCTTCTTTCTTTGGCTCGCTTCTCTGCTCTGCTTTTGCTTTTGCCGTTTCGTTTCTTGTTTTTGTCTTTTCTCTCTTGCCGGTCTGAAGCTCTGCTACTATGCCGTTTTCGAGCGCACTTTTGCTATCGAGTCGTTTCATTTGTTCTTCAACTGTTACTGAATAGGCCCACTGTGAATTTCACTTTACCATTACTAATTAAGGTTACTATGATTTTTTTATTTTTTTATTTATAAGAAATTTTTCTAAACTTCATTTACCCCATTTAGATGGAGGAAAATAAATTGGAATTTAGCTAAAAATTGGAAATTAAAGAGGAGAAATTGATATTTCCTTTGTTTGGCAACTTAAGCAAGCATAGAACTTATTAAAAAATCGTGAAAATTGGGAATGTAGATTCCTAAGTTTAATTTTTGCCAAAGAATGCGTTATTTCTATTGAGCAGGAATTCGTTTTTCACCGTAATTTATGACAGTTATAAAATTTGACATACATAAATTCAAACATTAAAATTATTAATTGCCAGAAATTTAAACGATGGAGATCTCAATTCTGTCATTTAAGAATTATATGCAATGTTGAATTCCTTCTTCTAAAAGTTTAAGCAAAAACTAGTATAAAAAAGTAAAAATTTAAAACGAGAAATTTTGTTGGATATAATATAATTATTTGGTTTAATATATTACCATATTCGTCATTTTAAATAGAATGGTGTTTTGTTTTGTATTTTTTTTTTTTGGGTTTTTATATAAGTATAGAATATATAAGTATGAGTAGTGCTATATAAGCCAACTCTTACCTCAATTTTCTCATATAGAATGGACCCTACATAGTTTCACAATTCTCTGAGTCTCACATAATGCGAGAGAGTGAGGACAAAGAATTGGAAAAAAAAAAAAAAAAAAAAAGTGGGTGTGTTTACATTACTAATTTAGTATAGTTAAATTTGAATGTACTATGAACTTCTTCATTTATTTTGGTAAAGTATTCACATGTATAGAGACCCATGACTCAAAATTAACATTATTGGGACGACAATATAAAACCATCATCAAAAGCTATTTCTAATTTTATAAATGTGACAAGTGCTTAATCTGTAGAAATAAATGAGATTGAGTGTGACTTCAAATATATGAGAAAACTATATTAGCATCAGTTACTTAGAATTCAAAATTTTGATTGTCAAATATAATAAACAAACTAGGACAAGTGGTTAAGAGCACTTATTCTTAATTGCATTTAAGGTTAGGTCTATTTTGAAGTGCATGATGACTATTTTGGAGTGTCAAGAGAGAAACTTAAACTTGCAACTCCACCAGCTAGACATGGCAATATTGTACACGACCCGTTAACACGACACAAATTTGCACGAAAAAAAAATCAGTATTTGGGTCAATGCTTAACGAGTCGTGTTGAAAATGTGCAGACTCGTTAAGCTAACAGGTTATGTCATGTGAATTTGTGAATATTCGTTATCACCCATTAAGAATAGGGGTAGTTTTGCAGTTTTATATATCTTTCTATTTTACTTTTTTTTTTTTTTTTCTCATTATCTCTTCTCCTCCCCCCCAACTCTTATCTAGTTGATTTTTACTTTTTTATTTTTTTATCCTTAACGTGTGAAATGAGTCGTTGTGTTATTCATTATTTTAACGGCTCATATTCGTGTTTGTTATTTTTCACCTCGTTAACTTAACGGTTTGTGTTGTGTTAATTTATTAAGAAAAGTGGGTTGGCACGAACACGACAAACACTACCAGTTTGCCAAGTCTACCAGCTAACCATGTTTTGTCATGTGGAGCAATGAGCAATTCTTTTTTCTTTCTTTTTTTCTTTTAATCAATAGGGAGGCGTAATCGAATTTTGGTAACTTCTAACATTGAAAAAAGATATAACACCAGACTAATAGCTAGTTGGTATTAAATCTAATCTCTTTGAATCATCATTTTGCAACCATGAACTGAATTGAGACGAGAAAAATCAAACTTTAAGTACAAAGAAAAGTAAATTCAGATATATATTTATATTAATTTCTTACTAATCAAAATCTCATGTAAGAAATGTTTACATTTGCTTGTCCGAATTAGCTTTTCATGGAGTCCCCTAGGCAATCTCAATTATAATAACTTTCCCTACAGCTGTTGTATATATGTACAACAATACAATAACCATGCTCAAGGAACTCAGCCTTTAAAAGCATTTACCTCTTCTGCATTGCATTGGAAAGATGCCAGATCCTTCCCTCCTCAATCAATAACCTGTAGAAACTAGAGAATAAAATTGTTTTGTAGAAACTAGAGAATAGAAATGTTCTCTTCCGTTTTTTCATTTCACACACACATATACATATATAGCTTTACAAAAAGAATATTACAATAGACATCATGATGATGTCTCCTCGTCATGATGATGTTGCTTTCATCATGGCACTTCCATCATGATGTTTGCTTTCATCATGATGTTTTCATGTCAACACTCCCCCTCAAGTTGGTGCATAAATGTTTCGAATGCCCAACTTGTCGAGGCATGAATGAAAACTTCTATTTGATACAGCTTTTGTCAAGATGTCGGCCAATTGATCTTCACTTTTAACAAATGGAAAGTCAACAATTCCAGCATCCAACTTCTCCTTAATAAAGTGTCTATCCACTTTAACGTGTTTAGTACGATCGTGTTGAACGGGATTGTGGGCAATGCTAATGGCAGCTTTGTTATCACAATGTAGATTCATAGCCTTCTTGGATTCGCAACCCAAGTCTTTCAATAATTTTCGCAACCACATGAGTTCACACACACCATGAGACATGCCTCTGTATTCGGCTTCAGCGCTTGACCTAGATACCACCTTTTGTTTCTTGCTACGCCATGTAACCAAATTCCCCCCAACAAAGGTGAAGTATCCAGATGTGGATCTTCTATCAACAATGGACCCAGCATAATCAGCATCTGTATAGGCTTGAACATCTAGATGACCATGTTTAGTAAACATCAATCATTTTCCTGGTGCTGACTTCAAGTATCTAAGTATTCGAAGAACAGCTTCCATATGACTTTCACTAGGGGCATGCATGAATTGACTAACCACACTAACAGCATAGGCTATATCAGGTCGTGTATGTGACAAGTAGATTAGTTTTCCAACCAACTTCTGATGCCTTTCCTTATTTGTTGGAATCTGATCAAGATTTTCTCCCAATTTGTGATTTTGCTCCATTGGAGTGGCTGCTGGCTTGCAAGCAAGCATACCAGTCTCACTTAACAAATCTATGATATACTTTCTTTGAGACAAAGAGATGCCATGCTTAGATCTTGCCACCTCAATTCCAAGAAAGTATTTTAGTAACCCAAGGTTCTTCATCTCAAATTCTTGAGCCAAGTAATTCTGAAGTTCTGTGATTCATTCTTCATCATTACCTGTAACAACCATATCATCCACATAAATAATCAAGGCTGTTACTTGTCCTTTCCTGTGTTTCAGAAACAGTGTATGATCAGAATTGCTCTGTTTGTACCCGAATCTTTTTCAGAATTGCTCTGTTTGTACCCGAATCTTTTCATAGACAAACTGAATCTCCCAAACCAAGCCCTTGGTGATTGTTTCAGTCCATATAAAGATTTCTTCAGTTTGCACACCTTACCAACATCAGTCTCCGTAGCAAACCCATGTGGAAGATTCATATACACCTCATCTTTTAAATCACCATGTAGGAAAGCATTTTTTACATCAAATTGATGTAGAGGCCAATCTAGGTTGGCAGCCAGAGATAAAATGACTCGAATAGTGTTGATTTTAGCTACTGGCGCAAAAGTTTCTGAGTAATCAACACCATAAATTTGAGTGTAGCCTTTTGCTACCAATCTTGCCTTGTATCTCTCAACTGATCCATCTGCTTTGTGTTTTACAGTAAACATCCATTTACAACCAACAGGTCTCTTGCCTTTAGGCAAGTCAACAAGTTCCCAGGTACAATTTTTCTGTAGTGCCTCCATCTCCTCAATCATAGCAATCTTCCACTTTGGGTCACCAAGAGCATCCTGTAAGCTACTAGGTGTAGATACAGAAGATATGTGGTTTGTAAAAGCAATATAAGTACTGGATAAACGATGGTTATACACATAATCAGATATTGGATATTGAACAGTTTTCACTGTAGGGTAGCTAAACCTTTCTGGAGGTATCCCACGATTTTTACGAATTGGAAAATGAGGAGAATTAGAGACATCTATAGACTCATTTGAGTCATCTAGATTATCCCTAGCTGAAATATCATGGTTAACAACATTATCAGTATGTACGGAAGATGAAGGGGATTGTGGAATTACCTCATAATGGTCTTCATGCAAAGTAGCAGGTTGATCTGGAACATGGTCAGGAAGTAGAGAATCTGTTACTCCCTCATTTCTCTTCCTTCTTTGGTACACTTGCAACTCTTTTTCATGTGTATCATGTGTATCAGCATTAGGTGATGGTATATATCCAATATCAGGGAACTGCTCTTCCTCTCCATCAATCTCCCCCTGACGAGGAGTGACCGAAAAATAGGTCTCTTGCTCACAGAATGTAACATCCATAGAAACAAAAAATTTCCCAGATGGGGGATAGTAACATTTGTATCCCTTTTGTGAGATAGAATAACCGACAAACACACATTTGAGGGCACGGGGATCTAGTTTGTCACGACTGTGTTGGTGAACATGAACATAGCTAACACACCCAAACACTTTAGGTTGAATATGAAGAACTGAAGGAATAGAATGATACTGAGAAATGGTATGAATAGGTGTCTGGTACTGGAGAACCCGAGATGGTACACGATTTATAAGGTACACAGCTGTGCAAATGGCATCTCCCCAAAAACGTTTTGGAACACGCATAGCAAAGCATAAAGAACGAGCCACTTCCAAAAGATGACGATTTTTACGTTCTGCTATACCGTTCTATTGAGGAGTATATGGACTGGAAGTATGATGCCATTTTGCTCAAAAAAGGTTCTAAGTTCAGAATTCAAATATTCACCCCCATTGTCTGATCGGACTACTTGCACTGGTACATGAAACTGTGTTTGTATCATATTATTAAAGATAGGAAAAATGGATGAGACATCACTTTTATTTTTCAACAAATAAACCCAAGAGACACGAGTACAATCATCAATGAAGGAGACAAAGTACTTAGCACCAGTATAAGTAGGAACATGAAATGGACCTCACACATCAGAGTAAATAAGAGAGAATGGAACATGAATTCTATTGGAGCTTACAGGAAATGAAGCACGATGACTTTTTGCAAAAATACAGGTTTCGCAATGAAAGTCAGACACATGAACTTTAGCGAATAAAGAAGGAAATAGAATCTGTAAATATTGAAAGGATGGGTAACCCAATCTTTTGTGCATAACCAAATTTCGGCCTCAGCCTTTTCTGTACTAACTTGATAACCACTTTTTATTTGAGGATCAGGTGGTTTTGAGTCCAAGTAGTACAATCCTCTACTTTCCTTACCATGACCAATCTGCTCCTTTGTCTAAAGATCCTGAAATAAACACGAGGTAGGAGAGAAAATAGCCAAACAATTGATATTTTTAGTAATTTGACTAATAGAAAGCAAATTGTGGGAGAGAGAAGGGACATGTAAAACGGAGGACAAAGACAAGGATGGAGTTAGGGAAACGGATCCTGCTCCTAAAACCGGAGTGGAAAGACCGTTAGCAACTTTAACAGTTTTTGTATATGGATGACTGTGGGAAACAAAACAAGCATTATTATTAGTCATATGATCGGAAGCTCCTGAATCAATGATCCAGAGTTTATCACTAGCACTAAAGGGTGTGCTCATTGCTAAACCATAGTGACTTGTACCTGGATGTGGTGAGGAAGTGGAAGTAGGTTGTGCAGTCAAATTTGCAACACTCTTTTTCTTCTCTTTTTCCTTGTTTTGTTTGTCTACCCACCAGTCTGGATATCCAACCAATTCAAAACAAGTTTCCCGAGTGTGTTTTTTCTTCCCACAGTGGGTACATTGGCGTGTGTCAGGCTCCTTTTGTCCTGGCCGAGGATGACCACTTCTAGGTGCAGGGCGATGTAAAGTTGTTGTCATAGCTGATCCGTCAACATGTGAGCCAGCTAACATGGTTGCTTGCCTGTTGGCTTCAGAACACACCTGTGCATATGCGGCTTACACACTCGGAAGAGGATCTTCAGCTAGAACTTGACCTCGGATTCTATCCAAATGATGGTCAAGTCCAGCCAAGAAGTCATATAATCGTTCATCCAAAATTTCCTTCGTGCGGGTAACAATATCAGCGGAACACTTCATTTTGCTTGGTCGCAAGACATCGATTTCTTGCCAAATTAACTGTAAGGTACCATAATAATCAGATAAAGACGTACCATTTTGACGAGTTGCGAGTGCCTTACACCGAAGCTCATATAGTTTTGATGCGTCTTTACCAATAGAATAGGTCTGGGTAACAGCATCCCACACTGCTTTCGCAATAGAAAGGCTAAGAAAAATAGCCCTTAAATTTCTGGTCATAGAATTGAGAAGCCAACACTGAACCATGGCGTTCTCTTCTTCCCAGGTAGAATACAGAACATCAGCTTCTGTTGGTATCACCTTTGTGCCAGTGATATATCCCCATTTTCCCCTTCCAAGAATATAAAGTTTGACACTACGGGACCAAGATGAGTAATTGGAACCATCCAATTTATCTGGAGTGATCTGCAATGTCATGTCATTTTGAGTGACAGAACTGGAAGTCGATTGAGAGCTCCCAATTTTTTTAGAATCACCCATGGTAGAGCTGTTGAAACTGTCAGCAGTTTAGAGAAAAAAAAAATTTCACAGAGATCTTAATGCTCTGATACCATGTAGAAACTAGAGAATAAAATTGTTTTGTAGAAACTAGAGAATAGAAATGTTCTCTTCCGTTTTTTCATTTCACACACACATATACATATATAGCTTTACAAAAAGAATATTACAATAGTCTTCATGATTACAATAGACATCATGATGATGTCTCCTCGTCATGTGATGTTGCTTTCATCATGGCACTTCCATCATGATGTTTGCTTTCATCATGATGCTTGCTTTCATCATGGCACTTCCATCATGATATTTGCTTTCATCATGATGTTTTCATGTCAACATAACCTCCGGTGAAGTTGGCATTGATGATTAGCAAATTCCCAAAATAAATCTTTAAGCAACTTGGCTTTCTTGTATTCTTCAGTTCCTGAAGCGACCACCTTTAGTTCATTCATAGTTTCACTTCTTCTACTTTGTTGTTGTTTCTGCAAAAACAATAAGAACAGTATTACGTTGATGCGGTTATACAAGTTGTTTCAGATTGTATCCAGGTTTGGTATTCTTCTTAACTCTTTCTTGGGGAGGGGGCTCTGAAGATAAATTCTGTAGTTATCATGGCACAGCTCTGTTTTAATGCAGATACAAAGATTACTTCTAAGCAGTGATTAGTCAATGTTCAAGATAAAGTATAAAGGGCTCGTTTGGTGTTTAAGATTGAATTCGATTGGATTGAAAAGGACACTCTGGTAGAATCCACTGGCAAATGTTTTATGTAGCTAGTGTATATATCAGACCAAATACAATATTATATATATACTACAGCAGCATGTGCACACTAAACTAAGCACAAACCCATGCGGTCGCAACAAATAATTTGTTCTTTAAAAGTTGTAGGCCAGATGCCCATGATTCCATGAAGCACTTAACACAAAGCCATGTGCATCTTGGTGTACCAAAACAAACTTTAAAAAGAAAGAAAAGTAGGCCACACAAGCTGGTCTCCAACTCTAAAATACAAAACGCAACACGGTTTTGTACTGCATACAAACAGCAAGCTTGGTTTTTTTTGCTTCATCAATTGAGGAAAAAAATGCTCAAATTCGAGGTTTGTTGTTCCTTGTCGTCCATTAGTTAAATTATTGCTCTTATTTTTAGTTGCTTTATTATTATTGTTCGTTTGTTTGTTTCTGTGTTGATTTGATTGTTGAGATTTTTATCTTAAAATTAAAAATGTTTCCTAGGAAACAATTGTCTGGAAATATGAACGAAGTGAATGATCCACATGAAAATGAGAATGAAGAAGATACATAAAATGAATGCCAAGAAACAAGATTTGATTTGAACATTTATGATCCACGAGTTTGGGATTATCTTTATGCAAAAATGAGAGATATACTTGTACAAAATGGTCCTATGAAATACGCTAATCTCAAATTTCCTATGGATGAACACTCTAGACATTTTTCCACAAATTATTGTCTTGGAATGTTACATGGATTAGCAATATTAGCCATTGAAAAGGATATGTTGGAAAATATTGATTATGGAAATATAATTGATGATTTTGCTTCCAAAAGTGCGATAAGAAGACATTTTAAATGATAGTATTTTTATTTTGTAGGTACATGTGCTCATGGAGGCTGGAGATGAAGCATGGACACCTGAAAGTTACAAAATATGTGATTTTTGTTATTGAATATAATGTTTTGAACATTTTGGCTAATCTTTTTCCTTCATTTGGGGTTTTGTCGCAGTGGGTTTTCTCCAATCAAGGTTTTAACAAGACCCAAATATTATCCATGTTTTTTTGTAAACTCTTATCATTGTCAATATTTTTATTTTTATTTTAATGATTAATTTGTTAGAAGGGCACCATCTAGACTTCAGCCTTGGGCCTCATAAGACCCAGGACCAGCCCTAATCATATCATATCAAATCCTAAGCACCAAACGAGCTCTAAAGGGTCGATCACTGAAGGGGCTGCAAACACATGAAAAATTATGTGACCCGTTTAATAACTATTTCATTTTTAGTTTCCAGTTTTTGTTAGAGATACAAAGAAAATATATGGGAGAAATGAAAGATGAAAAAGAGTGGAGGAAGTGCGGTGGAAGGTTTGCGGAAGAAATACATATGATACACAAAATGAAGGTTTTGTTTCATACATTCTACTTCATTCCTCTCTCCTCCCCCCAATTTTTTCCACATACTCTCTCTATTCCTAGCAAGAACTAAGAACAATTAAAAACTAAAATGATATGGTAATCAAACGAGGTCATAGGGAACTAACCTGAGATATAAGCATGAAGTTTTTAATGGATGACTCATGTACCCGTGTTTTCTCAGTCATCACCCAAGGTCTGCATGAAATTATAAAATGATGCACGTTTTAACCAATCAATTAGAGTAAAAACCATATTAAAATTGTCAACTTTGCATAATTTATGTAGGACAACCAGAGGATCGTAAAAGCTAGATGTTAAGAAATAGATCAACAATGCATATCAAATTAACACCCACACTCAGGAGTAGCCCCACTTGCACATGAGGAGGAAATGAAATTAGAGAAGAAGAAAAAACAAATACGTGCAGCCCCATACTACACCTTGTAAATCAACAAAGATTTCTGGAGGGGGGACTGGATGTTTCCAACACATGACCCGCAAACGAAGACTCTATGCCATGTTGGACAATCACTTAAGGTATGTTCGGGAGTGCTTTTGAAAGAGTTAAAAGCGTATTTAGTAGTCTAAAAACGTTTCTGACTGCATTTAGCAGAACAATTTAAAAGCGTTTATGGGCCATAAAAAAGGGTTTTTGGAGAAGCATTAGGAAGCACCTTCAAAGTGCTGTTCCAAGAAGCACTTGGAATTTTAACAAAGTTTTTAATGTTCTAATAAAAGGGCTTTTAACATAAGCACTTACAAGGGCAAATATTTTCAATAGAAGCAGCCCCAAACGAACCCTTAGACCCCAAAGCTTGGACAACCACTTAGACCTCAATGTTTAGGGAATGCAATTCAAGCTAACCTCTACAATCAAAAGAGGCATTTTACATTAGATACCTTCCACTTGAGGAGATGATGATGTGATCGGGACCCTCCAGAAAGTCAGATAACCTGTCAACATTCGTTTTGCTGTCCACCAGAATGGTTCCTCGAGTATACCACTCAGACGACATACATGGCGAAACAAATGCTTCACAGGAGATTGAAACATTTTTATGTATAAATTCCACAATTTTTAACGGTGATAAACCCCTCTCAAGATTGTCAACGATTATCATATGGGGGGTCCCTTCGATCTCCCTAACATGTCCAGCCCTTTGCGAAGGATTTCCATTCATTTCTGCCTTGAGGAACGGTAAAAGATTAAGAAACTAATGCATTTGGAAAAGGTTTTAAGGGCAATTTGTAACAAACCTTTAAGAGACGAGATAAGGCTTGAGTGTCGCCTTGAGGTGCTTGTATCCTACAAATAGGCTGACTAGCATAAAAAATGGAGCTGTGGAATGTCCCAGACAAATCCAAATAATAACTAGAGACAAGAGAGAGAGTGAATGGAGAAGAGGGATGGTTAATTACGTTACCAAGTAAACAATTACAAGGATTTCTCACAACTTTCAACCTTACATAGCTCCAATCCTACAACTAAGCCTTAAATCTCAGACTCTCTTCCACTCCACTTTTTTTTTTTCTTTTCAATACAAGCAATAGTCTAAACTACAAGGGGAGAGAGATTTCTCTCACACACTATGTGGGTGCCATGGGGGTTCAAACCAGAGACCATTGGTTTACAAGGCAAGACCCTTTTCCACTCGGCTAGACCCTATTTGCTCTACTCAACTTGTTATAAATAGAGAATGCAATCTAAAATAGATTCTCAATGGGTGCAGAAGCTCAAGATATTATATAATTCCATTATATACTCTTAACACATTCATCCTTTAATCTAATAGATGGGTTTCCTGCTATGGTCCATGCAAAAAAGAAAACAACTCAAAATTAATTGACAATAAGTAGTGAGCCACAAGATATGATGGCCACGTGTGATGCACAGAATTGGATCAAATTGGATCTTTTATTTTAAGGGAAACATTTGAGGCCAACTTCCAAATTTTGTCAAAGTCGAAGATAAACAAAACTTATCCCTTCTAATCCTCACAAAATGGTAGCATATCAACACCTTATAACTAAACCATTTTAATCCCCACAAAATGAAAAATCATTCACCTCATCCACCTTTATTTCTTACTTCATTTTGCCTAAAATCTAGTACCTTATCCAATCCAATTCAATCAAATCCAATCTTGGGCACCCACGGTAGTCTATTGAAACGCAAGACTTCATATTTCAATGTGCAATTTCAACATGCTCTTTTATGCAACCTTATGCAAATCCTAATGTGATAAATTATTATATGGTAATGGAATATGAAAATGTGATATAAGATCAACTTTAATGGTTGTATGTATATGGGGATGTAAGCTAAATTTAGATCCAAGTTCACTGGAAAGTGCTCCAATTGACAGATGTAAAGGAATGGTAATATACATAATCGCCGAAAGTTGCAAAAAGATGCACAATTGCATCTGACTTTGCATCCCAACTAGTGGGGCTCACTTAGTGGTGCAAGAAGAGAGATGAGAGAGAAATTAATAAAAGCTGGGCAATTGCGAGTCCCGCTTCGTGGTTGCATCTCATTCCATTAAAAAAAAAATCACATTTAAAT
Organism: Prunus salicina; assembly: GCA_020226455.1. NCBI lineage: Eukaryota > Viridiplantae > Streptophyta > Magnoliopsida > Rosales > Rosaceae > Prunus > Prunus salicina. The sequence goes on from CM035344.1 coordinate 22,307,118, forward strand.
CTCCCGGAGGTGTAAAGGGAATGTAAATGTGGCTTTACATCCCCAGATTTACATACAACCATTAAAGCTGCTCTAACCCATCAATGTGTTAATATAAAAAAACTTTTTGTATATGAATGTTATTAAAAACACAAAACCCAATATATGAAACTAAATACATATAGTAAAAGCTTATAAAAATATATATAACAAAAAACTTGCCTGCTTTAAACGTTGAGAAACGCTGGGCCTACAAGCTTTTTCATCATAGGCAGCTTCATGAGGAGTTGCACAAATTTTAGAAAGGGTGATTTCAATTTTCTCCCTGGCTGTTTCTAGAAAAGAGGTCAGAAGTGGATTCATTTTGCTTCTACGAGGCTGGACTCTGCATATGTTTTCAAGATCTTGAACAGTTAAACACCCAGCTTTTGGACCGTGTCTCCAAAAGAGAATGAAGCTGCATGGGCATTCTTCTTCTCCTTTTACAAACCGATGTTGCTCATGCAAAACCTAAAGATTTAAAAATAACATCAATGGACAATTGGGTTTCGAAATATTTTAAACACTTTTTTAGTACTTATTGAAAAAAGGACCTAATGAAGTGCTTCCTAAAGTTGCACTTCCAATGTTTGAAAAGTACCTTTCAATGTTCGTTTCTCAGTGCTTTTAGAATAGCTAAAAGCATTTTCAGAGAACCAAAAGCACTTCTTCCAATGTTTGAAAAGACAAACTTAAAAAGTGATTCTGAATTATAAAAGAACTTTTTAGCACTTCTTGGAGAAGCACATGTTCTCAAGAAAATTTTGTTGTGCTTCAAACAAAAGTGCTTCCAATAAAAGCATTTTAAGGGCTTGTTTGGGAGTGATTCTGGTCTATAGGGCTTGCTTGGGAGTGATTCTTATAAGGGCTTGTTTGGGAGCGATTCTGGCCAATAGGACTTACTTGGGAGTGATTCTGAATAGGCCAAAATCACTCTTGGGAGAACCACCTTCCATGTGCTTCTCCATATAATTACTTAAAGTGATTTTAAGTGATTTTGGGCAGAAGCACCTCCCATGTGTTTTTCCATAAAATCACTTAAAACCACTTTAAAGCGATTCTATAAAGAAATGATTCTCCATAAAAATGGTTTTTGGCCTACCCAGAATTACTCCCAAATGAGCCATAAGTGTTTCTTACATAATTGCACACAGAGTTTTTATTCACCCAATGCAATTGTACATTGAGTTAAGTTGTGGGATCTAAATGTCATTTCCATTGTCGCCAATCCCATTGTTAGTATGATTGAACTCAAGATGAGCCGATCTACAAAACCAGTCCACCATTGAGACCAACTGACACCGAGCTAGAGGTGTCATTGTGCCAACCAACCTCACATTGTCAATTTCTTTCGCTATACCTCACCATCCTTCCCAACTGACACAAATGGACTCGGAAATAGCCCATCTATAAAACCACGTGAACATTGTGACCCATCCTTGTAAAGAGAATAAATAGTTTTTAAACACATTAAATACATAGATTTATGTGTGAATGGAATACATGTGTCATAATAGAAATGAAGAAGGTAGCTAGCATTCCTATTGTCGAATGTCCACAATTGTGACCAACTGACACCAAGAGCCAGATGTCCACAATCGAACCCAATTGGCACCGCAAACAGTGCAATAAAATCCACTCCAATTAAATATCAATCTATTTATCTTTTAGAATTCAGCCTCATCTAGCCACCGACACCTTTTTTTTATTTTTTTCCCTTCTACCCACTGAAATCATACCATATTTTCTATAATAAAAAAATATTTAATCATACCATATAATATTAACTAGCCCAAAAATTCCTGTTATAAAAGATCTCCCAAAATTTTTTTAGCCTACTCTAGAAAAATTCCTGAGTCCACCATTGACCGCCACCAAGTGGCAAATTGTCGAATAAGGTTTTCTATGCTGCGGGTGCTAACCCCTGGAAGCACATTAAAATTTTAATTAAAATTTAAACACTTCTGAAATAGAAATAGCATTTGAAACTGGTTCTTGAAAAGCGTTTCCAAACAAGCATATTGTTTTGGAATTCTTTATTATGAAGAGAGTAAGATATTCGAATTTGAGACATCTTCCAACAGAAAAAAGAGATACACTAAATAAACTAGTATTTCAAAAAAATTTGAAAACATCTTTGTGAGGAGAAGTATTCTGAAAATATCTCGAGGGGATTAATCATGTATTCAAAAAGGGTCTTCCTCTACTGGTCCCCCCTAGTACAGCGACAAGCCCCCTTTCTATAAACGGAAATGTCCAGAGTGAGAGAGAGAGATGGGGAGAGAGAAAGGTAGGGAAGAGAGAGAGGGGGGAAAACTGACCTTGTAGACGACGGCGTCGTAGAAGCGGCGGTCGTCGGGACAGATTGCGTGGGCGACACAGACGAGCGTTCCCTTTGTTACCTGCGAGCACTCATTATCCTGAATCTGTACGGACACCGGCCTGAACCGGCGCCTGAACTCGGCGATATCTTTAAAGGAAGTCAAGTTATTGGCGTCGAAAACCTCGTCTTGGTCATCGGGGAAGCCGACGAACTTCACCCTCAGGCAATCGTAGCCGTCCATCACTATCCGGGCGTCGTACCACGCGTCGTCCATCTGCGACCTGAACTCCAACGCCATCACACCCACTCCTTCCACCACCACCACCTGAAAAAAGATTTGATAATACTAACCCCCCATGGCCTTCCACCAAACCCATCTTTCACGGGCTCTGCTTTTTAAAGAGAAACAATGGCAAAAATGAAATAAAAAAGAACATTCTAGATTAGAGAAAGACAAAAGGACACACAAAATAATAAAAAATAGGTTTCCATTTTCAGGTTACCCCTACCATCTGTAATCAGCTTGTACGAATTCTGTATCAGTCCAGAAATACTGTATACTTTTTTATTCGTTTTATATGTTGGGTTCAATCAACAAAAGTTACAAAAGAAAATGCGAGCCCTTCACAAGATCCAAAACAATTGCCAAAGTTTTGCTATTTTCTAATTAGAACAAGTTTTATATGCATTGATATGAAGGGAAGAGAAGAAGATGAGAGAGTGTCATGATATCTACGTAATGAGAATATGTGTGAATGTTACAAGTTACTTACAACGTTATGTACTGTTATCAATAATTGTTATCAATTCACGTGTTATAATAATGTATTAATAACATGTGTTGAAAATAATAAATAAGAAATTCTAACGGGAGAATTGAGAGGAGAGAGATAATGAAGAAGCAAATAAGTATAACGTTTGGCTGGAAAATTATGCACTAATGACCATTTTACATTAGATAATTGGGATTTTGATTGGAAGTAGATTTCGAAAACAACTATCACCACTTGGGATAGAATCTACATCCCAAATTATTATTATATTATACTTATGCAAGGTGAAAATTTCGAAACATGTTTTCTAATTTCAAGAATTATTTTTTTTAAAGCTAGTTTAGTACACATGACATGCCACCCATTAAGTGGAAAAGAAAAAGAGGTGAAGTTGTAAAGATAAGGTGTTATCTTCTTTATATTTTCAAAAAGTTAGTGCAGTACGCATGTTACTCATTGAATAAAAAAGATAAAAATGAGAAATTGTAAACATCTCTTTATCTTTACAATTTCTCATTTTTATCTTTTTCATTCAATGAGTGACATGACATGTGTACTGCACTAACTTTTTGACAATATCAAGAAGATAACACATTATCTTTACAACTTCACCTCTTTTTCTTTTTCATTCATTGAGTGATATGTGTACTCCAACTTCACCTTATCATTACTACTTCACTTCTTTATTTTATTGGAAATATGGGGTCCACATATGTGCCATGTAAGCAAACTAACGGACTTCTTGATGGAAGCTACTTGTGAGTAGGGCTGGCAATGGGTCGGGTCGTGTCGGGTTCATGTCGTGTCGGGATAATAAACGTGTCAAGAATGCTCAACCCGAACCCAACCCATTTAATAAACGTGTTGTGTCCAGTTCGGGTCGTCTTTTATCGTGCGGGTTTCGAGTTGTGTAACAAGTTCATAAATAATAACATGCATGTTACAAAACTCACAACTGAAAAAATTTAAATAAAAAAAATGGAGAGAGGAGTATAAGGAAAAGAAAGAAAAAAAAAGATAGAGAGAGGAGAAAAGAGAGAAGGAAAACAAAAAAAATTGAGAGAGAGAGAGAGAGAGAAGAGAGGAGAGAAGGAAAGAAATAAAAAATAAATAAAAAAGAGAGGAGAGAAAACTAAAGAGAAGGAAAAGAAAGAAAAAAAAAAGAGAGGAGATAAGAGTTAAGGAAAAGAAAGAAAAAAAAAAGAGAGAGGAGAAGAGACAGAAAACAAAAGAAGAAAAAGAAACATTATAAATATCAAAAGGCATAGTATATAATCACAAAGTTGTATGTAGAATGGTGGATAAAGTGTTGGAGAGGAATGAGGGTGGTGGAGGTTCGAAACACCTTGTGTGTGTGTTGAACTCTACATTTCTCTTCATTTTTTCGCGGGTCGGCGTGTATTACACATAAAAACCCTATGTTTTTATATTTCCTAAAAATTAGTGGAGTACACATATCACTCATTGAATGATAAAGAAAAATTAAAAGGGGAAGATGAAAAGATAAAGAGAGGAATATGTTATTTTCATTATATTTTCAAGAAGTTAGTAGAGTATGCATGTCACTTATTAAATGGAAAAGAAACAAATTAAAAGGGGAAGATGAAAAGATAAAGGGAGGAAGATGTATTTTTTTAAAAAAAATTTCTAGAAGTTAATGGAGTGCACATGTCACTCATTAAATGAAAAAGATAAAGGGGGAAAAGTGTAAAGATAAAGAGAGGAAAAAATTATCTTGTTTGTATTTTCAAGAAGTTAGTAGAGTACACATATCACTCATTGAAAGAAAAAAAAAAAATTGATCGAAAAGAAATAAATTTCATTAACCAGAAGCAGTGGTTACAATAAGGCCATCAAGAATACAATTCATTAGCCACACAAGGCCTTCTTCTAACCAATAATTGGACTCTGTGGACCGAAATTAGACTTCCTTTAAAGAAAACGGGCAATAGCATGAGCAACTTTGTTATACTCTCTAGGTCAAAACTGGACTTCCTTTAAAGAAAACTGCATGAGCAAGTTACTCATATCATCCAGAATGTTGTCGACAGTAGCCCAAATAGTCTCTCCTGAATTAATCATCATAATAGCATCAGAAGAGTCTTCCATGAGGAGAGGGAAAAAAGTAGCACTTGCAGCAAATAAAACTCCTCTATAGATTGCTTGCAATTCTGTAGCTAGAATGGAAACCCAGAGAGGGCTTTGCATGGCTAGGGCACCCATAATAACTCCAGAATAATTACGAACAACTACACATTTACTACGCAAGCCTGTTGCGTTGTCAGTAGCTCCACCAACATTGAGCTTATAGAAACCTTCAGGGGGACAGCTCCAAATCTCATTCTGTTTAACCTTACAAGCACGTGGTTGTTCTTGAGATTTATGAGATTCTTCATAAAGCTCAAAACTCCTCTCAAGAAGATGGGTACACTTATGCACACCTTGACCATGAAGATTATCATTTCTAGCTTTCCACAACATCCAACAAATGTAAGCTTAACATATGCCACTGCTCAATAGCAAATTCCAACATAGAAAGCCTCCATACTTTCGTGCTTAGTTTGCACTCCCATAAAACATGGATAAGAGATTTATTGGACTTGCCACAACGAAAGCAAATACCTTTTGGGATTACTTTCCTGCTCACCAAATCGACACAAGTGAGAAGGATATCATGAGAGGCACGCCACAAGAAATGCTTAATTTTATTTGGAATATAGAGGCTCCAAATCAATTTCCAATACAATGTCATTTGAGCACCATTGGAACCACCAACACCACTATTAATATCACTAGTTTTCTTCTGCACAACAACTTGATAACCAGATTGAACAAATTATTTTCTATTTTTAGTAAAGAACCAAATCTACTGATCTATACGTGGATTGCAACTCAAAGGGATGCTTTGAATTAACTCCACCTCCTCTAGGAAAAAAAAACACGACTGTAAAAGACTAATTCCAAGCAGGAGGAGAGGAAATAAATTCACAAACCTCAGAACTCGCTGCCAGAGAAGAAGGTGAATATAGTTTAAAAGTAGACGGTATGAGTATCCATTTATCCTTGTAAACATAAATCATCTTACCATCACCCACACACCAATAAAGGCCTGCATCTAATAAATCTCTTCCCCACAAAATAGAACTCCAAACAAAAGAAGGAGCTAAACCAAGAGTAGCATACATGAAATCTGAGTTAGGGAAGTAACGCGCCTTAAGCATACGAAAAACAATGGAATCCTGGGTTTGGAGCAGCCGCCAAGCCTGTTTACATACCATAGCTTGATTGAAGTATTCAAAATCCTTGAAACCAAGGCCACCATACCTTGTGCATATAGATGCTTTGCATTTTTTTCCAATAGATCCCTCTTTTATTTCATTTACTCCACCAATATTTTACAACCAAAGAATTAAGATCTTTCCAGACACTGACAGGAAAACGAAAAACACTCGTGGAATAAGTTGGAACAGCTTAAACAACAGCCTTAATAAGAATTTCCTTGCCAATAGTAGAAAGCAATTTTCCTTGCCAAGATTGAAGACACTTCCAGACCTTATCTCTTATACCACGAAACAACGCCCTCCTACTCCTTCCAGTTATGGTAGGGATTCCCAAATAACGCTCATAACAAATCACTACAAGAACTCCTAGCGGAGATGAGATAGCTTGCTGGTCATTGACATCTACAGAAGGGCTAAATGAGATTATAGATTTAGCAAAATTAATTTTTTGCCCTAAGGACTTCTTATAAATGTCAAAAATATATTTCAAATTCTGACATTCATACATGTTAGAATCACAAAATGATAAACTATCGTCGACAAAAAGCAAGTGAGTTATAAAAGGTCCCCTAGTTATAGCCACTCCATGAATCGAGCCCATCAATTGTGCCCTCCTTATAAGTGCTAAGAAACCTTTGGCACAAATAAGAACCAAATATGGTGAGAGCATATCACCTTGGCGAAGACCACGTTGAGGAACAATATGACCAAATGGGGAACCATTGCATAAAACCGAGTAGGATACTGACGAAATACAATCTAAAATCATAGAGACCCATGTAGCATGAAAACCCATTCTAGCCATCTCAGTAGCAAGATAATTCTATTCAACTCGGTCATAAGCTTTTGATGTATCTAATTTTAAAGCAATCTTCTTCCTTCCTCTTCTCCCTCTTCTCTTAATGGCATGGATTGTCACAAAAGCAGCAATAATGTTGTCGGTGATAAGATGATTAGGCACAAATGCACTCTGAAAACTTGAAATAATAACATGAGGCAACACCACCTTGAGTCGATTGGCAAGAGTCTTGGCCACCAATTTATAAAGAACATTACACAAACTGATTGGCCTATAATCTGACACATGAGAAGGATGAGCTATCTTCAGGATAAGCATGTAGAAGTGATTCTGTCACCTATAATATGTCAATATTTCTAGAAAAAAAAGTGTTGGCATACCATCAGGGCCTGGTGCTTTTGTAGGAAACATTTGAGCAAGAGTAGCTTCTACCTCTGCACATGTAAAATTCACTAATAAGCATATCATTCATAGCATCATTAGCATAAGAAAGAATAGCTTCAATTAACTGAGCAAAATGAGCACCTCTTGTGAGAGTTTAGCTAGCCAAAGCTGAATACTGTTTATGGTTTTCAAACCTAGAGTGAAATTTTGATAGGTCAGGAAGTCTTCTGATAGTCCTCTTTTTTTCTTTCTATCTGCTGGCAGCAATCATGGAAGAGGTTCTTAATCGTTTTCCCACTAACTTTGTGCTAACTGATGAAGAAGAAATATAATTGGATCTTGGAGGGAGTTTGTTTGATGGAGCGGCTTCTGATTTGTACTTTTTGGTAGGCAAACTGCTTACTAAGAATGTTAACAAGGCAGTGTTTATTGGAACCATGAAGAAAATATGGTGTCTGAATGACGGTGTATCCATCTTGAATGTAGATGCCAATTGTTTCCTTTTTACTTTTTCATGTGAATCTGATAAATGACAAGTTTTCCTTGGAAGTCCCTGGACTTTTGATAAGGCTTTATTGCTGCTTGCAAACTACGATGGCCTCTGTAATCTGGCAACGGTTCCTCTCACAACTCAAGACTTCTGGGTCCAAGCCCATGATTTACCTGTCCTCTACATGAATCCTGTTGTTGGAGAGCTAATTGTTCGATCGTTAGGTTGTCATATTGAAATTGAACAAAGTCGTACTGGACTTTGCATGGGTTCTTTTTTATGCATTAGAGTTTGGATGTCACCAAGGCTTTAAGACGGGTGTTAAAAATTTGACTTCTTGAGAAGTTTCTAACAGAAGTAAGACTGCAGTATGAACGTTTACCGATGTTCTGTTATATTTGTGGATTGCTTAATCATACAGAGAAAAACTATGGTGTACGTGCAACGTTGGGGGAAGTTGAACCAAGGCCGTATGGCTCTTGGCTAAGAGCTGCATTGGAAGGTCCCAATTTGCAAGGATAGAGATGAATGACTTTTATCACGCAAGACCCCTTTGCTAAATGAAACTCACAGCATGGCTAGGTTACCACCACGTGTGGCTGAGACTGGGGTTGACGCTGAGGAAGAAGTGGCGGTGAAAGGAGCTGGCAATTACGTGAATGCAATTGAAACAGTGACCGTTTCGGAAACCAAAACCATGAAACAGGCGACTTTGCCTCTTCCACAATAAAGAAGATTTTGCGAGTTAATGAGGGAATTATTAGGAATTGTGTAGACGTTATGCATGTTCAGTTGCCTCATGATTCAATTTCCAATGTCAATTATGTTGGTATGATTGGAAAATTAAATGGCGAGTTTGCTGGTGTTTTCGTATCACAATTGAACACAATTAATTCATATGGAAGTTCTGTGGTTGGTAGTGATGGGCTGAATCCTAGAGCAACACCTGTTGAGTCTGACTCCTTAGGCCAAATCTCTATGACTAAATGGAAGAGAAGGGCCTGTGATCCAGCTACAAAAAATATTTCAAGTTGAGCTTCCTCATTCCAAGTCCAGGGAGCACGTGAGTCTTCGAAAAGAAGGGAAAGGTGGTCTGGCCCACCACGAGTCATGATACTATTGAGTTGGAATGTTCAGGGGTTTGGGAACCAACGGACATTCCATGCTCTTCAAGAAATCCTCAAAGTAAAGCAACCCAATTTGGTTTTCTTGTCATAAACGAAAACTAATGTGCATCAGATCGTAGGGGTACGAAAGAGACTTGATATGGATTATTTCTTTAGTGTGAACAGGTGCAGGTTAGGTGGAAATTTAGCCCTTCTTTGGAATAAAAATTGGACAATAACTATCTTATCTCTCTTTGGCTCATATCCATGCTATTGTGAAGGCTGCATAAGGTTTTTTTTTGTTTTTTTGTTTTTTTGTTTTTTTTGTGTAGAGTGACAAGTTTTTATAGAAATCATGTGACAAATCAGCGGCACCATTCTTGGGAGCTTATTTGATGTCTATCTCAGGTGGGGTCGGGTCCCTAGATTTGGTGTGGTGATTTTAATGAAATTTTGGAAGATAAAGAGCAGCTTGATCGTCAATTCAGAGCTTTGTCTCAAATGGTGGATTTTCGACATGCTTTGGAGGACTGTGATTTGCGGGCTATTCCATTTAAGGCTTAGAGAAGGCTAAGGCTAAGGCAAAGGCAAGGCAGCGTGATGTCAGCGTGACGTCTCCGTTAAAGTCAACGTGACGTCTTCGTTAACGTCAGCGTGACGTCTCTACTAACGTCAGCGCCTTCGGGCTGAAGCCCAGACAAGATCTACCATTGGGCTTGCCCAAGCTGATGGGACCCAGGGCTTGCTCGGGCTGCTTCTCCTGCGATGGAGGTCCAAACCCCACTTGGGGGGCCTCTTGCCCTGGCAAAATGGGCTGCAGTGGAGGTGGCCTTACAAGTTCACTTGGGATAATGGTAGAGATAGAGTTGCGAATGTTAAAGCCCAACTTGATCATACTGTGGCAAATAAGGGATTATGCCAAGCTTGTGCCAATATGATCACTTATAATTTGGATTACTTGGACTATGATCATCTTCCTTTGTTAGTTGTGACTGACAACTCTCAAAGGAGATGGGTTCGGAAGAAACATTTATTTTTTTAGGAGATGTGGATAGAAGAAGAAGATTGTGCATAAACAATTTCAACTGTGTGGAGTGATGATCATACTAGAAGTGATGTCTGTGAGAAATTGAATGAATGTGCTCAACGTTTATCGGATTGGAATAAATCCAATTTTGGGCATGTGACAAAAATTGCAAAGGCTTCGAAGTTAACTCGCCGAACTACATCAAGTATTTCCTTCTGAACATATCACCCAACAAAAGGCTTTGTTGCAATGTGATATTGATTGCCTTTTATTGAAGGAGGAAACTCTTTGGCGGCAATTATCTCAAATGTCTTGGTTGCAGAAAGGTGATCGGAACACACGTTATTTCCACAATTATGCGAGGCAATGAGGTGGATGAAATCAGATTAATGGTGTTTTTTTTTTAATCTCAATGGGGTTTGGACGCACAATGAAGAGGAGATTGAGGATACTTTCAACACTCATTGATGAAAAAAGGTAAACAGGGGAATGTGTAAAGATAAAAAATTATTATTATTTTTTCTATATTTTCAAAAAGTTAGTGCAATACATATTCCACTAATTGAATGAAGAAGAAAATGTTAAAAGGGAAAGATGAAAAGACAAAGATAGGAAGATGCTATATTTTTTATATTTTCAAGAATTTAGTGGGGTATACATGTTAGAGCATCCACAATGAGCTCCCTAAACCACATCCTTAGACAAATTTTAAAGAGGATTTGGAAAAATACAACTCCAACTATGCTCCCTATCCACCTCCTAAAATAGGGGGACCTCTAGGAGCTCCTAAATCTGAGGAGAGAGAAAGGACTCCTAGTAGCTCCCTATAATTTAATGCTGCTTTATTTAATGAGTATTTCAAACCTTGAATTAATGTTTATTATTTTTTATATTATTTTTTAATAGAGATGTACCAATTAAAAAAGAGTTATAGCCTTTATAACTCCCTAAACTAGAGAGCATGATTGGAGTTTAAATTTTATAGAGAGCTCCTAAAATAACTTTTATATGTTTTTAGCTAAAATTTAGCTAAAAAATAGAGAGCATGATTGTGGAAGCTCTCACTCATTGAATGAAAACGAGAAAAATTAAAAGGGGAAGATGAAAAGATAAAGAGCTGAAAATTGATCTTTTGTTTTTCATTCAAGAAGTTAGTGGGGTGCATATGTCACTCATTGAATGAAAAAGATAAAGTGAAAAAGGTGTAAAGATAAAGAAAGAAAGACGTTATCTTTTTGTTGAGTAAAAAAAAAGGGTAATGATTTCCCCACTTCAATTTTATCTATTTATACTCCTTTTTTAGTTATAAAATGGAGTGTAAGTGGATAAAATTGGAGTTGGGAAATCTCCACTAAAAAAATATATAAAAGAGGAAACTGTAAAGATAAAAAATGATTATCTTTTCTATAACAAAACATGAAGGAATCTTATTGCTATTACTCGAACAAACATGAAGGTACGTTTTTCTGCCAACAGGTCTATCAGTTTCTAGCGTCATTTAAGCGTAGTGCCTCTACCATTTGAGTAAATCAAGTTTCTTTGGGTGGGACGAGAGACCCAAGAATCCCATACCTTGAGCAAAACAAATAAAATAGAAAAACTTTTTTTTTTCTTCACTTGTTTCAGTTATTCACTCATTTATTCTTTTTCCTATAAAACACACTATTTACCAGAAATATCTTTTGGGGTGTAAATGTTATCTGAAATTGTCACTCAATTAGAATTGAATTACAAAAATCCTTCCGAGCAACAAAAACGATATTGAGTTACAAAAACTCTCACTATCACAGATCACAAGCAGTTGATGCATACAACTTATTCCACTTTACTCTTTGATGTAGACTGGATGCAGAGAGTAAGGACAGGAAAAAAATACAATATCATATAAGGAAATGTCTCTCGTTTGAACTAGTTTGGTGGAATCTCCCTAAACTGACTGTAAAGAAATGTCTTTACCAAAAAGTCCAGCTACTCCCTTCTCAGGGTCACTTTGTTTCACAATCGACTCTCCTACCAAAACAGCTTTAACTCCAGCTTCTTGTACATAGGCAATATCATCAGGAGTGAATAGACCGGATTCTCCAACCACAATTATGTCTCTTTTACGGATCTCTTCGCCCCGCTTTCCTTCAAGAAGCTTCTTTGTGTTACTAATATCAACCTCAAATGTTTCTGCGGGCAAGCAAAACTAAGCTTATCATATTGCACACAAAATTCAAACAGGAAGTACATTACTGAAGACTTTAGAAAAGCTCTCAGATGTTGCTTCAAAATACTAGTTATCTTTATATAGATTGGTAACATTGGTCATTCAAAATATATACATAAAGATGATATGATTAGCAAACAGCCATATTGTAAAGTACGAGGAAATAGAAGTTTCCTAGCAGATGCCAATTCACAGAACTTAGGAAATTTTACCCAGATTGCGGTTGTTGATGCCAATAAACTCAACCTCCTCAATGCCAAGAACACGGTCCATTTCCCTCTCATCGTGCACCTACAACAATGTAACATAGTAGATAATTTGGGGATTAGATTTCATTGACGATGTCATAACTGAAGCATAACTCTGCATATGAAAGTAGCCCAGAATAGGCCAGACATTCAAGAATAGTAACTCATACAGACAAGGACATCTTTCCCACTTGAAACCTCACAACATTTCCACTCATAAAAAAAAATAAGTATAAAAAAGTACAAAAGATGAAAGTACAACTCAAACCTCAACAAGTGTGGCCATGCCAAGCATCTTGCAGATCTTTGTCATGTATTTGATGTCAAGGTCAGGCAAAACAGCAGCAATCAAAAGAATCGCATCTGCACCTTTGGATCGAGCATAGTAGATTTGCCAAGCCTCAATGATAAACTCTTTGCACAACAAAGGGCACTGCAAATTTTGCTAGTGTTAAAAGAATAACTTATACCAATAGTAAATCATAGCATGTGAACAATACTATGAACTGAGGAACATTGCTTATGGAACAAACCTTTACTCCAGCATCTCTTATTGCCAGCATATTGTCATAGCTTCCCTATATTGATTAACCGAAAGCAAGTGAGAAATGGCTAATAGTTTTACTTTTAAATATCATGACTTCCAAAGAAAATTAATTGTAGCCTTGTGGGGGTATCAAAACAGATAAAACTGACTTGTTCACCTGAAAAAACTTTTCATCTGCCAAAACACTAAGACAAGCAGCTCCCCCTTTTTCATAAGCTTGGGCAATTTCCACCTATCATGAGAAAATATTAGAAGAATAAGAACTAATGAGAAGATTTGGGGGAGAGAACGATTTTATCATACATACAAAAACAACGTAGGCAGCTAATGCCCATTGGGAGCAGCTACCCCCACTCAAGTTTTATTTACCCAAAAGATATGATGTATTAATGTGTAGAAAAGACACAGCATACAAGCACTGCCAATACTCCCCTCCTTCACCTTAAATATAACTACACTACACCTATAGTTATGTAATCTTATCTGCCAATATTTGGTTTGACCAAATTTTTCAGTTTAGTGGATTTCAATTGAATTAATTATAAATCATCATTGGTATAAAAATGTTAATTTTATTGTTAATAACTGGCATAATAATTGATGTAAGAGGCAGATGCGAACTGTTACATAACGTGATCACTGGTAAAAGAATGCAGCCCTTTTAGAATTACTTTTTTTTAATCTTATTATATAGTTCAAAGTCGCTCCCACTAAAGAAAATTTCTGGCTCCGTCCCTGCAAACAAGCATACATATATAATGCATTTGTCCCATTCCAACCAAATGAGGAAGTCATTGGATTGGACTAGGAGGATGAAAAGTATATCCTGATCAGTATCACAGAACAAGGTTTGGAAAGTGGCAAATGATGCTTCCATTTCATTTCCAATGGTAACACCACCTCTATTCTGATGACCATGAATTAATTAATTCAGCATACTGAATCTGGTACCACCAGGACAGGAATAGAAACAAACTTCCAAGCACATGAATCACAATAAAGCAATGCAGACTTACCGGATCAAAATTTTCTCTCAGGACTCCTCTACTTGGAGAAGCCTTCTTCACTTCAGCTATCAAACCAGGCAGTCCAGTTCGTGAATTTGCTGCTCTAAGAGCTCCAATAAAATCCCTAACAGGAGGAGCATTATCAAGAGCTTTCTTCAAAGAATATAGAGGTTGCCTCTCCTTTAACTGAAAACAGCAGTCAAATCATGAATATCATTAGCAATATTCAAATTAGCAACACATCCAATAACAAAATTTGACTCAATTACTCTGCTTTTTTTCCAATTGGATCTTTAAATCCTCCATTTTCTTGGGTTTTAGTTTTTCTGACAACCCAATTCATCAAAAACATAAAGTTGATGACTTTACCTGTGCAACTTGAGTGTCTTTGTGCCAAATGATTTCCTCCAAAATATTTCGTGGAGTATTGCCCTCATTCTGCAAGCGAAACTCAAAGGGCCCAACATAGTGCAAAGGGGGTCCAGTTGGTGGTCTCCTTCTGATTCTGATGCCTTGGCTCGCAGCTACTTCATTATGGTACATGCTATTCTCCCATTCTTTGATTTTCAGCTCAATTTTCTCAGGCTCAGGTTCGTCATCCTTAGACTCCATCTAAGAACAAACAAACAAATTCAACGAAAATTCAAAATATCAATTCAACGTATTGCATTGTAAACACGAACATCTGCAAATAAACTAAGAAATTTAAAAATTAAGAACCTGTTGAGCTCGAACAATAGAGGAAGACGAAGATGGAAAAGAGAGCGAGTTCCCTCTACGCGGGTTCAAAGCTGTGCCGAGAATGGAGCTTCTGGGTCTGGAAGTAAAAGAAGGGACAGCCCGGAACGAAGCCAAACCCTCCATTATTCAATAAGGATTTGCAGACAAACAAGAAAGGGACTCTCGGCTGTGCGTCTTTTGGGCCTTTGGGTTTTTCTGCGCTGTGACCGAGGCTGAGGCTGTGCCTGTGCTGTGGCAGTGGGTTAAAAAACATATTTCCTGGTTAATTAGGAAAGCTGTCCTTGAATTAGCATTTATGACTTACGTTAGGAATTGGTTGATTGTGATTTGGGATTTCTTCTATTTAGGGTGAATTTTCTATATCCATTTTTCCGTTTCTTTATTTTTCTTATTTGGCCGATCATTTCCTTCTATTTTTCTTCTGGTAAAGAATATTATAATTAGTCTAATGCACGGAAAGGGAAGGGACATCGAACTCGGATGTAAGGGGGCATGCATATTGCCTTGGCCAATGTAACCCACATATGATATGCATTCCTTTCCTTCTATTGTGAGTATTAAATTTTTGTATTCATTTTATTTGGCTTACTAAATTAAAACAAAATAAAATAGGAGAAAGTTTTTTTTTTTCCTTGTTGGTGAAGTGAAAGGATTGATAAACGTAGCTTATCTTGAACATTATTTCCTCTGTATTATCATTGTATTATCTATTTAATCAACACCAGATAGACTTTGAGACCTGTTAGGAGACTTTATACACACCAGATGAAATTATCTATTTAAAAAACCAGAAAACTCAAGGCCATAGCTTTCTTGTTCCCCTTTGATACATGTAAATAGCAATGCATCCTTTTGGCTATGAACTCCTCCCAAATGATGGTTGTTTTGATAAAACTCAAATTGACTTGCTTAAAGTCACATAGGAAGCAAGGATGTAAAATTGAGGTAAAAGCTCATCAGAAAAATGGCTTAGAACTGTAAGCACAGGTTTACATCACATCATACTTGAAACTCTTGTCACTTGAAAAACTTCCTGAACCCGTTGAAGATTGTTAGAGCTCTCAGTTCACCTCTTCTCATATCCCTCAATCTCCTTCTCAGTATCTGAAACCATGCATATCAGCAACATAAATAAAGACAGATACATCATAAAAAAAAAACAACAGCAAAGCATATGTCTCACCAAATACATGCAATCAACAAGTAAAGTTCTATTTTTTAAGTTCCGACTTTCATGAAACCTCAGGACCTACATGCACAGTGTTTATAGACTTCTATGTACCAAATGCAGCATGCTTCATGCTCTGGTTAGAATAATCAATCTATAGAATCAAAGATCATTTTTCTTACGTATTGAGCACGAAATAGGATTCTCCGTTCACTGGTAGACAAGTCTACTGCTAGCTGTTTCAGAAACAACCTTCGGTTTAGTTGCTTCGGAGATGTCACATCCAAATCCATTGATCCACTTGCCTGTCAGCATAAATCAATTGTGACTTAAATGTTCAAGGTTCTTAGCTCCATCCTATCTAGAGTGCATAGAGTTGTGTTGTTATTGAAAGATGTAGAATTTTCTTATAAATTATTGGCTCACCTGTAAGAATTTGTTATACTTTGATATGCTAACTTCACAACTGTCCAATATGAACTGAAGTGCTTCTTCCTCTATTTCACTGTATCTTAAATCCTTGTTGGTGGTAGATTTGTTGGATGCTGCAGCAGCCATCTAAAATACAATCTTTCAGATAGGTTCTACAATATTGAAGATTTGATTAAAACTAGGAAGCTAAGCTATCACACCTCTTCAAATTGTCCACTCATACTTGGAGGACTGACGGCTAAATAAGCATATGCCATTAGCTCCAATGGCCAACCAGTGACTTGTATAGGATAACATTGAGATCTGCTTGGAGAAAAATACAGTTTGGTGACTAGCAAGTATACTTCACACCGACCGCCAAAAAATTGACCATGTTCGTATGAGGTGCAAAAGAGAGCTTAAAAATGACTAAAGACTAAAAATATGATCTGTTAGAGCTATCAGGTACTCACGCTGATAGTCCATGCTTTCTCAAAGCTTCCAACTTCTCCGTATAGCATTTGTCGGATTTTGAAATGGAAAGTGACAACTCAACAGAATCTCTAGGGTTGGTGCCCTCCCTTGGGACAAACCCATAGGATAACAGTAGCTCTCCATTAGATTTCTTCCCATAGGAAATAAAAACCTGCATTAAGTGATGAAAAGGAATCACTATAGGTGTTGATGATTAAACACGTAACTAAGTAATGATTAACCTAAAAAGACATTGAATTAATGCTGTTCAATTATTTCTTTTTTGGGTATGTCTTTGCAACTTCAATAATTGATTTATACCTACAGTTGTGAAAAAAGGCCATTGTTTACCTGCTCACCTGGCTCATATGACCCATCTGTTGAAAAGACAACTCCCTGTGATGATTTATCGTAATCCAAAAATGCGTCTACCTACAGAAGTCAAATTAAGATGCACATAGTGAGTAAGACTTGTGAAGGTAATACTTCGGATCATGTTTACTGAAAGAGACTCAGACAAACCTCACAACTATGGTTCAGCATATCCGCCCAAGGAACCAAGGCAACCTTTCCACCCAACGAGGGTAACCGAACCTGTGCTTATGAGAAAAAAAAGACGTTGAGGTCATATGTTGTACAAACCAATGTTGCCTTTTAGAGGAAATATCCAATATCAAATTTCAAGCAACGTGTTATTTCAGTACCAGCTGATACAGCACAAAAAAATAAAATGTGAGACAGTACCAAGGAAAAAATAACTTTCTGAGAGATGGTGCTTGGACAACACAGGCAGATCAAGTCAATAATATTTTCTAAACAAACATTTGAAGTATGCCTACTTCGTATCAGAATTTTAGGCCCATCATCTTTTTAGTTAAGGGAAGTGCTCAGTTAATGTTCAAGATCCACAGCATGTGCATTAGCAGAGTTACATTGGAGAAGCAGTAACCAGAGGGTTTTTGGATAATTTCTTCCTTTCCCACATGATATTGATGATGGCATCATATCACATCATAAATTTGTGTACTTTAACAACCATTCTCTTCACAAGGTCAAACAACTGGTACAATTTGACACCATTCTGTAGATTCAGAAACAAATTTATCATGGCATTGTCATTATAAACTAAGTACTTCACTTACCAAGCGTGAGAAAAGAATTCCAAATGACCATTTGAAGGTTTCTATGTTGAATACCTGTTTATAATACGAGAGAAGTCAAATAATCAAAGATGACATGTGGTTAAAGTCCAACAGTAGCAAAGCATACAAGCATTGAAGTTTAGAATGTGCACATTACGCTCAAAATGAAGGATAGTTTCACTATATGATATGGAGATAAAGAAGTATGAGTAAATTTACAGAATCCAGATAATTGTATGCAGATCATCGATCGAAAACTGATCTGGCTCTTGAATTGAGCAATGTTAAAAAGCTCTCCACTAGTTATGACAGAATCAAGGAAGAGTAGTAGTAGGAGGTTG
This sequence comes from Prunus salicina, assembly GCA_020226455.1. NCBI lineage: Eukaryota > Viridiplantae > Streptophyta > Magnoliopsida > Rosales > Rosaceae > Prunus > Prunus salicina. The sequence goes on from CM035344.1 coordinate 22,325,607, forward strand.
TTTCAGCAGCATGTATACGTATGTGTGTGTGTATATGCAACTGGCCTATATAAGTTTAATACCTCTTCAGGAAATAAAGCAGGATACTTGGAGAATATTCTAAGCCTTAAATCATTGTATCTGCGCCAGAGATAGGAATAAATAGTCAGTTCAGCAATTACACGATCATGAACTCACCACAACATTAAGTTGAGAATAGTATATACCAAAAGTTACAAATGACGGAACAACAAAGCTTTGAAGAAAATTATAATAGAAAATACAGGGCCATACGTTCCAACAACATTAGTAACTCTTTCAATTGCCCGTTGTCTAATTTGTGATGCTTCCAAATACCGATCAAGTTCTTCGCGAGTCCTGAAATGATATATAAAGGCTGTAGAAAAAGCCTGAGAGTAGACTCTTCCCATAATAAATTATAGACAAATGAAAATTCCACCATTGGAACAAATCATGGAAAAGAGATTCTTAATGCTTACCAATACAGAAGTGAATAAGGCTGTCTTGGTAAGGCAGAAATATAGTTGCTCCATCTAGAAGATTCAAGGGAACTTGCTTCACTAATCAGATAGGTTGCAAGAAATGGCCAGTCAGGCACACCATTTTGCTTCAACACCTTACCAGCCTCCCCACAAGTCCACTCCTAACATTTAAAACAAGACAAGCACAACAAACATCATAGATAGAGAAAAGCATCAGAGAAAAGCATCAGTGTCCAATACATAATCACTGGCAGCCAAATCATTTATGAAATTGAAATAAAGAAAAAGGGCATTTGAGTAACTTTCAGAAAATTTTCCAGAGAAAAGATCTTACTGAGTCTGCAGTGATAAACAGAGAGGGAGGCACAAAGAGCAGCTTCTCCCCCTTCCTTATATTCTTCAAAGCAACCAGTCCTCTCTCCCCAACTTCCACTTTTTGCAGGGCCATTTTCTGGGGTGGAAGGCCCGAGTCAGTCAGCCATTTCTGCAGGGCAGAAGCGTTTTCCAAAGAATCACTTTCACAGCCCCATGGGATTTTCTGGGGCACTGTGGCTTTGGTGCTGTTACTTGTGGAGACTGTGCACTGAATTGGGTTTCTGCGGAAATTCAATGGGAGTGACTGAAATATGGGACTTTTGTGTTGTGGATGGAAGCTGGGAATGAGAGTGGTCTGCAGAACTCTTGAAGCTTCAGCCATGGCTATCCAAAGCCAGAGAGTAAAATAAGTGCCTTATCTAAGGTTATAAGTGGTTTGGCTTCGTGGTCGTTTATCCAGTTATAAAACGCGCCGTTTGTGGGCATTCTTGTCTTGGTGTGCAGTATAGCAGCGCGGCTATACAGTTAAAATATTCAGGTCACTGGCATTGTAAATTCAAGCAAAATCGATGGCATAACTGTAAATTCAAGCAAACTCATTGGCGTAATTGTAAATCCAGGTAAAAGTGGTGGCATAATTACAAATTCAAGCAAAATCATTGGCATAACTGTAAATTCAAGCAAATTCAATGGCATAGTCATAAATTCGAGAAAAACTGATGGTATAATCGTAAATGCTAGAAAAACTGATGGTATAATCGTAAATTCAAGAAAAATGGATGGGATAACCGTAAATTCAAGCAAAATAATGGCATAATCGTAATTCAAATAAAGTTGATGGCGTAATTGTAAATTCAGGGAAAAACAATGGCATAATCGTAAATTCAAGGAAAATTGATGGCATAACTGTAAATTCAAACAAAATCAATGGCATAACTGTAAATTAAAGCAAAATAATGGCATAACCGTACAGAAATAAACTTTGACCACCGCCATTCCATTCTCGCTTTTATAAAAATTAATATTTGGAAGTGAGAAAATTACAAAAATTAATAAACGGAGAAGGTGAACAGAAATTGCTTGAAGTCAAGTCGTTTGCTCAGAGTCTGTCTCCATGTAGACTTTTAAGTCATTAAGGCTAACCATTCAAAAGTCGTTAAAGTCTTTTCTAAGAACTTAAATTTCAGTTGATAGCAATTTTGTCTGGGATTTGCACTAACCCAAACTTCTACTCCCAATCCAATACGAAACAAATTTATGCAAAACATGTCAATTTTAATTTTCAATTAAAACTAATAACCAAATAGGGAAAATTACAGCGCAAGACGGTGTTGATGAAGCCCCTCCTGGCTCAAAGATTAAGCTTAGGTTAGCTTATTACTAAAATAGTTTGTTAGTCTCTAAATACATTTAAAAAACAATCGCAATTAATCAAGAAATTCTCAATACATAACTTGCAATCCACTTTATTGAACATCTACAAATAACTTACACCACCACATTTCAAATTCTCAAGACATATTTGAGTACTTGTTGAGAAATACATTACAAATATATTATTGAACATCTACAAAATATACTACACAATTGGTACCACAAAACCTCACACAACAACATATATAATATTCTTTCAAGGCTCAAATACTTCCCTTATGGACACACCAAACATGTATACATAAACACAGATGAATGGCCTTGGGCTAAGTTCTGCGTCCCCTCCTAGCCCTTGTGCCTCTTGGCTTCCTCCTCCTGCTAAATGTCTCCACAAACCATTCGTGCTTCTTTGTTGTCCATATGTTCCCAACAACCACTCCAACTATCAGACCACTAACAACTCCTGGCACAACCACGTACCAATCTAGTGCAATTTGAAATACAGAGTCTTCATCTTCTCCCACGATTGATGGTGGTGGCCGCGTTGAGCTCTCAGAATCTTCACATTTCTTTGGCACATACTTTCCACACAGACCTGAGTTTCCTTCGTACGAGTCCTCCTGGAATGTATCGAATTGTTTGCCAAGTGGTATGGGCCCGGAGAGATGGTTATGAGATACATTAAAATATGCAAGGAAAGTGAGTTGTGCTAAATTACTCGGGATCCTTCCTGAGAGCTGGTTCTGGGAGAGATCTAACGATTCGAGAGCAGCCAAGTCCCCTAAAGATGAGGGGATGTGACCAGTGAGAGAGTTGTTGGAAAGGTTCAGCAAAATAAGGCCTCTTAGGTTCCCAACGGGACCTTCTGGAATCTCTCCTTCAAATCTATTACTTGACAGATCTATGAGTGTGAGAAGATAAGGGGTCCTTTCATATTTCAACTCAACACCTTTGCCACTTATTGTCATTTCGTAATGATAATTAAAGTAAGTTCCACCGACGACATTCGTACTTACGTCAAAATAAGTTGGCTGGTTTTCATCAACATATTTCATGGAATTCCAGATCTCTAAGTAATTAGAGGGAAACGTACCTGAGAAACCATTGTTAGATAAGTCAATGATGGACAACTTTGGGAACTCATGTTTAGTTGCAGGCTTCCCAATTACGCCATGAAATCCATTAGACCGCAACATGAGAACCCTTAATTCTGGAAGTGCCCCTAACCAAGATGGGAAGATGTCACTCATCTGATTGTTTGCCAAATTAAGAACCTTTAACTGAGTACAATTCATCACCCCTCTTGGTAGCTTCCCCTGCAACTGATTATAACTAAAATCAACCATTCTCAGACTAGTTTTGCTTGGACATATTGGAGGAATATATCCATTAAAAAAATTGTTATGCAGGGCCAATACTTCCAAAACACTAGAGTTACCCAAACATTGTGGAAGCATGCCACTGAGCTTGTTGTTGGACAACTTGATAAGTTGTAGATTATTGAAGTTGCAGAACAGGGGTGAAATTTCTCCAGTATATTCGTTGTGGCTGACATCATAAAATGCGATTGATTGCGGTGGAATTGGCAGAGGTCCTTGTAACGTGTTAAACCCAAGATTCAGAAAGTTCAGATTTGTCCACGGGAGAATGCCTGGATATTGGTCAAATCCTGTCAAAAAGTTGTCACTGAGACGGAGTCCCAACAAAGTTTCACTAGTTGCATTCCAGAACCATTTCGGTATTGGGCCGTGAATATAGTTGTGAGCAAGGCCTAGCTCAGTCAGTTCGGATTGATTTTTCAAAAATTTTGGAAACTCTGTTAAGTTGCAGAAGCTCAGTCCTAGATATTGAAGCTTTGGAAGAGTAGCACTTAAATCATTTCTGATCTCCACAGATAACATGTTGTTCGATAAATCAAGGTCCTTCAACTTTTTGAGCTTGGAAAACTGATCAAACTCAACCAACCCACTCAAGTTATTATCGTAAAGAGAAAGATATTCAAGATTTTTGAGTTGGAAGAGCGACCTAGGAATTGGTCCTTGCAAATTGTTATCATCAAGGCTTAGAGTGGTTAACTGGGTCAACTTCATAAGCCAAGATGGGATTTGACCTGATATTTCATTATCGGATTTGACCTTGCCTTTGGAAACGTCAATAAATGAAGACATGTCAAGGTAGTTGAGCTGGGTAAGGTTTCCGAGTGAAGATGGAACAAGGGGGTAAAAATGACACCAAGAGATGTCCAACAAATTTAAGGAATGAAGGTTTCCCATAGAAGCAGGCAGCATACCAGAGAAATTTGTGTCCCCAACATTCAATTTCTTCAAGAGACTATTGCTCCTGTTAAAGTTAGGGAAATAACCGGTAAGGTTTGAGTTACCATTCACATCAAGAACCTCTAAGTTTGGTAGGTGGAAAATGCCAATTGGGAATTCCCCATTCAACCCACAACCGCCAAGTTGGAGAGATGTGAGAGAAGATGCATTGACCAAGATATTAGGCACAGTGGAGTATATGTCTACCCGACTAAGATGAAGTTGTTTTATGGTGGTCAAGTTTTGAACCAGGCTTCTCATGTTGGCATTGGTCAGTTTCAAAGGGAAACTATCATCATCAACTTTCTGATAATTGAAAGACAGATCAAGGGTAGACAGCTTTGATAACTTCGAAATTTCTGGTGGAATTTCTCCGAAAAACAAGGAATTTGAAAGGTTGAGATATGTTAGACTCGAAAGATCATCACCGAACCTTGATGGTATTTCAGAGAAATTGAAGTGATTATCTGAGAGGTCAAGCCTCTGCAAGTGAACAAGGTGGAAGAGAGTGCTGCTGGAATTGATAGAACCGTAGAGACAGCTGCTACGGAGATCAAGGCCGACAACATGGCCAAAGTCTTCATCACACTCAACACCATCCCATGAACAACAATTACTCCGATTCCCATCTCCTTCTCGCTTCCAAAATGAAACCTTCGGATAAGCAAGAGGATCTGCAGAAACAGACTCGCTAATTGCAAAGCTTTCCTTGAACTGCAGCAAGGCTGAGCACTCATCAACCTGGCCAAGTGCCTGAGTCTGTGCAAGTAAAAAACAGTGAGTGACATTGAGTAATAGCAAAATAAAACTACATACAGAAATAAACTTCGACCACCACGATTCCATTCCCATCGCAGCTTTGTTTTCTGATTATGGAAATGCTTATGGCTCTTACGTAATTAAGGATCGAGAAATCCACCTCCTTTTATAGACACAGCTCATGCAAAATAATCAAGGAAAATGGGGATGCTTGATGAGCGGTGATCAATCGCTCAAAGACTTGAAGTCAAGTCATCTGCAGGATTGATATTTATCTTGCTGGAAACATTGTTCCACAGTCAGAGTCATGTCAGTTTATTTCTATTTTATTTCCATTTTACTTTTTTAGGTTAGTGAAAAAAATCTTGTGGTGACTTGGTCTGAGTCATGTCAGTTTGGCATCTTTGTTTGAAATATGTCCAGTGTCTTTGTTTGAAATATGTCCAGTGGTGGCTCTACATGGAGGGCGGACAAGGCTACAGCCTGGCCCAAAATTTTCCAACAACAGAAAGTACATATCTTTATCCCAACCCAAATAATAATAATAATAATAAAAGAAACGTTATAACTGCCCAGTTGATCTCTCCTATTCTCTACCTTTTGGCATCAACTTTTCTACATTTGAGGATAAGGTTAATTACATCCCCTTAACTAATGTATCTTTTTATATTTATTAATAAAATTTTATTTGTGCAGTTGAGTTTAGTATGTAAATTTTGCCTAATTATTTTTGAAATCATGGATCCACCACTAAATCTGCCTCATATTCTACATTTTCTTCGAGGCTAAATGCGTGGTTTATTATTTGGGCATATCAATTGTTTTAGAATTTTAGTTATTTTGGGTTCTGTGAGTTTGGCTTTGGATCATGTATTTTTAAGAACTTTTCCTATTAAGAGGGGCAATAACATATTAAACTCAAACCCAAAACCTTTCTTAGAGAGAGCATTTGCTCCAAACCACTTTAATAGTGGGTCCTTTGCTCGATCATGCTTAATTTTAGTGATGTAGTCTATGCGACTTTTATTCTTTTTTAATAGTACAAGCTATAGTTTCTCACACACGCACAAATATGATGGCATAGGGGTTCGAACTTGAGACCTCAAGTTTGCAAATTAAGACCCTTTTTCACTAAGCTAGACCTTGTTGACGACTTTTATTCCTTTTATTTTTTGGTTTTGCTTGTTTTGTAGTCTTTTATAGTTTGGTGTTTTTATTGTCTTGTAAGGTTTGGTGGCTTCTTTTGTTAGTTGTTTCTACTATTGAAATTTATCAAAATTTCTTATTTTTCCTTTCCAGTTGAAAACTTGAAATGATTGAATAATTTGTTGTAGTGCCAATCTATGAAAACAGAACAAGTTGCCAAAGAGTAGGGCACATGATTTCACCCTTGTGGAAGAAATTCGCAAGTAGCCAAATGCAACGACTTAGACTTGTAAGAAAGGAAGAACGGACAAATGGATTTAACAAAAGCAACTTACATGGAACTAGGGGTTTTGGCTCAGTGCAACTTATAGGGCACTTTCAAGAGCTTTCATATGGAATGTGTGTTTTCGGTGTCAAATCCATTTGTCTGTTTGTTTTCATTGCAATGACTTAGACTTAGAGTAGGGCACATGATTGCACCCTTGTGGAAGAAATTCGCAAGTAGCCAAATGCAACGACTTAGACTTGTAAGAAAGGAAGAATGGACAAATGGATTTAACAAAAGCAACTTACATGGAAGTGGGGGTTTTGGCTTGGTGCAACTTACAGGGCACTTTCAAGAGCTTTCATATGGAATGTGTGTTTTCGGTGTCAAATCCATTTGTTTGTTTGTTTTCATTGCAATGACTTATACTTAGAGTAGGGCACATGATTGCACCCTTGTGGAAGAAATTCGCAAGTAGCCAAATGCAACGACTTAGACTTGTAAGAAAGGAAGAACGGACAAATGGATTTAACAAAAGCAACTTACATGGAAGTGGGGATTTTGGCTCGGTGCAACTTACAGGGTACTTTCAAGACCTTTCATATGGAATGTGTGTTTTCGGTGTCAAATCCATTTGTCTGTTTGTTTTCATTGCAATGACTTAGACTTAGAGTAGGGCACATGATTGCACCCTTGTGGAAGAAATTCGCAAGTAGCCAAATGCAACGACTTAGACTTGTAAGAAAGGAAGAACGGACAAATGGATTTAACAAAAGCAACTTACATGGAAGTGGGGGTTTTGGCTCGGTGCAACTTACAGGGCACTTTCAAGAGCTTTCATATGGAATGTGTGTTTTCGGTGTCAAATCCATTTGTCTGTTTGTTTTCATTGCAATGACTTAGACTTAGAGTAGGGCACATGATTGCACCCTTGTGGAAGAAATTCGCAAGTAGCCAAATGCAACGACTTAGACTTGTAAGAAAGGAAAAATGGACAATGCGACTTGTAAGAAAGGAAGAATGGACAATTAGGCATCTGTTTTCACAAATGTACAAGAACTTGCTATACTGTACATTTATGTCTCTATGTATTCTGTACAAGAACTTGCTATTAGATATGGATGGTCAATCCAGTCTCCTTCGCATAATAAGTGCCCTTCACTCTAATTTTTTTTTCTTCATTTTTTTAATAAGAATATCTAATTATTCAGGTACAACGGGACTTAAATTCATTGCATCAGGTTATGGTGAGTTCATAATCCATTGCTTTAAATTCATATACCCAATAAATATGGAATTATTGGTGTACCTCAACTACCATTATATATGTACATATGTACGTGTATAATACAAGTATTATATGGAAAAATTGATGTACTTACGTAGGTGTATAATATATACACAAGTATTATAGGGGAAAATGCTAACTAGGATTTATATATGCATCAATACAAAACAAAGAATATTGTGCCAAAGAGTGGGGCTCATGATAGCAAGCCCGTGGACTAAATTTGTAAGCAGTTAATTGCAGTTTCGGGCAAGGCATCCTTAGCCTCATCTGGGACTCGGACTGGCCAGACTTGACTTGAATGGCGGAAATGCTACAATGAGGGGGATTCGGGTGAGGGGGTTGAATGAGGGTTCAATCCAACCATCCAATCATTAAAAAAAAATTAAGTATTATTCTTGCATCTAACTATTGATGCCCATCATCTCATTTGGCATATTTGGGACAAATTTTGGTTCTTCATTCTCAATTTCTGAAAACTATATGAAGTCAGCTAGTTTTTTACAATAACTAATACTTGCAAATATTATTCTGTGCACCATTTAAAACGTAGGAAATAAATGAATGCTTGCTTTCCAGTTAACTTGCCGCAAGGTGTAAACAAGGTTGGAAAGTCCGTAATCAACCTTTAACTTCAAAATTATTATTGGAGAAGCTCCCTACGAGCATGAAAACAGTTCCTAGTAGATTTAGAAGCTCCTAGAGTCTCCATATTTTAGGAGTTGGATAGGGAGTATGGTTGTAGGTGGGTTTTCTCATTTCCCCCCTAAATTTATCTAAGGAGGTGATTTAGGGAATCCATTGTGGATTCTCTTAGCACTAGTGATATAGATAAACCTTACACCATTTAATTTCTATAAACAAACCCAAAAAACGACAGCTGGCCCTGTTAAATTTAATTTTGATTATTAAATTACTCTGATACCCTGTTGAGTGTTTTGGATATTTTTTATGAGGTTTTGGGGTTAGGCTTGTTTTAAGAAATCGATGGTAGTTTTGTAATTTATAGAAAGTTCGATATATGGACTATAGATGATTTGGGGTGCAATATGAACCATAGATGTGGACCTTCATATTAGCCACATGATTTCTATGAATAGTAACTTCACTTAAGTTTAATGAGCATGTGGCTAATATGAATGTCCACATGAAGAGTCCATATATGGCATCCTCACTATAGAATTTCGCATTTGTTATGTTGTAAATGGACTTTGGGCATAATAGTAAAAGTCCCAACTTTTTTGGGTTAATATGGGTTGATGGAACTTGATAAAACCATATAGCTACGATTGTGGTGGTTGACCAGTTGACCAAACAGTGTAGGGCAAGGTGTAAGGAAGAACGGAGAAGAAACAGAGCAAGGACTTGACTTGTAATAAAGGAAGAGGCTGCAAAGAGAAACTTAGCTATATTCAAATGGTGCCCCTGTGCAGGCTCAAGCTTGGCTAGAAAGCACTTATACTCAAGGGCGAACTAATAATTTTTCAACAAATGGGCTAACTAAAGTTATTAGTTTAAAATGTGATTTTAGAATAAGGCTTGACATGTACAATGATCCTTGACTGTCCACGGTTCTGCTTCAAGAATTGCAAAAGTTACCACTAGATTAAAAGCTGATTGTAAAAATATTACTAAGTAAGAATTAATTGATTCTAAATATCTAATTTGTTATTAAGAAAAAAAAAAAACCAAATGAAGTTGAGAAAACTGCCGTATGCTTTTGGGGGATTATGGTTAGGAATATTTTTAGGGTGATTTTATTGGCACCTCATTATTTGCTCTTTACACCCCATACTAATTTTAAATATGAATAACCTATTTTACCCTTGTACACAATTACCGTTAAGGACAAAAAAATTTAAAATTAAAATTAAAATTGCTCACTACACCCCACATATGTTCCTGCAACCCTAGTTTGACTTTTTTCTCAAACTATCATGTTCCTAAACCCTAAATCCTAGATTTATACGTTTATATTGGTGCAAAAATATCTTGTATTTATTCATGAAGGGTGAGATTGAAGTTAGAGAGGCTTCGAATGAGGTACGAGTTTATTTTTTGGCGTTTTGCAAGTTTAGTATTTCATAATGGTCGCTGGTTGCGTTCAACACATCAGTGCCAAACACGACAGGTAAATTCGGTGGGATGCCACCGAAACGTTGCACCGTTTTCGGTTGGGTTTGACCGGTCATGAACTTAATATTCGGTGGAGATCCACTGTAACATGGAATGTAGTTCAGTGGTTCATTACCGAACTTTTACCTGCGTTTCGGTGGGTGGTGTATGATATGGGATGGGGTTTACATAGTGAGTTAGGGAATGAGGTTCATGAGGGCAATTTAGGGAAAAAAAAAAGGGATATAATGAGTAATTTGAAATTTTATTAAAATTTAGTGGGGTGTAAAAAATTATGGGGTGTAAAGAGCAATTAATGGGGTTCATATAGAATTTCCCTATGGTATTTTGTATGGATATAGTAGAAATCAAGATTGGTAAACTATGTAATTACTATTGAATATTCAAGTTTTATGAAAGAAACAATATTTGAGTATATATATATATATATATATGTATGGTGTGGGTAATAGCAGATTTGGACCTGAATTTATTGCTCAGAAAACATTGTGGTTGTTTTTCTAGTTAAAATTGTTCTATAGAACCATTGGAAAAAAAAATGTATAATACACAACGGTTTCTTTGTAAAAATTGTTGTCTTTAGAGTTAATAGACAACCATTTTTATTACACCGTCATCTTTAGACATAATAGACGACCGTTCTTTTCAAACAACCGTCTTCTTTACCATAAATGACGACGGTTTTAACAAAATACCGTCATTTTTACAAATAAATGACAATTGTTTTAACAAAAAACCGTCATTTTTACTGTAAATAACGACGGTTTTTAACAAAAAACCATCGTCTTTACCCTTAAATAACGGCGGTTTTTAACAAAAAAATGCCGTCTATTAGAACAACGACGGTTCTACTAAAAACCGTCGTCTTTAGAGATAAACAACGACGGTGAAAAGTCGTCGTAGTTTTATACTCCAATAGATGGCGGTCGATATAACGACGGTTTTCAAAGCATCACAACGACGGTGAATTCCCTTCATCTATTTCGTTTTTTATAGTAGTGACAAGAAAATCCCTTTCCTAGACCTATAAATATATGCAGATATCAAATCTTTACTCAATCTTTGCTAGCGATGGGCTACCATGTCTAGCCGTAGCTAGAGACAATTAAGTGATGAACATACAATTTAAAGACCCAAAATTGCCCCATACAACTTTGACCCCCAAACAATCGCGCCCCACCCCAAGATATGCTCAGCTCAACCCCAGAAAACCAGATCTTGCCCCCACCTGATGCTTTCGTCTTCTTCATTTTTGGCAAATTTTGATTTGGTGATTTTTGGGGGAAGATCAATCCACTGTCGTGTTGAATGGTTGTAAGTACTGGGTGGGGTTGGGTTTGTGGATATGGATGGTGTGGTGGTGGGTTGGGTTTGTGGAAAGGGAGGGTGGAGTGGTGGCGGCTGTAGATGGTGTGGGTTGGGTTTGGGGTGCATAGATGAGAGGATTGGAGGAAGGTTTTTCAGTTTTTTTTTATAAAGTTTTTTATTTTATTTTTATTTATTAGAAATTTTTTTATTTTTTTATCTGTACAGAGGTGGGCTCCACTTGCCACGTGACTCATTCATTTAGTTTAATGATCTATGTGTATAAAATTACCAATAAACCCATGCCACATCATAAATTTTAACAGAATTTCGGATAGAGTTGATGGCAGGGGGCAAAGTGAGTCACTAAACCTCGGTCAAGGTATGAAAGTGGGCCATTTTAAGTTTCGAGGGGTAAAGTGAGATTTGACTGAAGTTTCAGAGAGCATTAGTGTAATTAAGCCTTAAAAAGAAGCCTCTCGCACATTCGGAAGTGTGTGCAGAGAGGCTAGTAACTTATAAAACGTGAACCTACATAAAAATTGGCTACCCGTTTTATCGTGCACACAAGGACTAGAGAATTGACTTCCCATTTCAATGCCTAATAAATATGGGTTTTTTGAAAGAACTTTTTAGCATTTCCGTTTTTAATTGTATGTAAGATGTAGGCTAAGAATTTGTCAGTTAACACAAATTAAGCTAAACAGAAAATGTAGTTCGTAGCTAGTCGAAAACGAGAGAGACGAGGGATTGTGAAATACATTAAAAATATATTTTTGAACAAATATAAATAACTTACACCACCACGATTATTTTAGGATAATGGCATGCACCACAACAACATAATATTCTTTGAAGGCTCGAATACTTCCCTTATGGACACACCAAACATGCATGGATAAACACACATACATGGCCTTGGGCTAAGTTCGTCCCCTCCTCGCCCATGTGCCTCTTGGCTTCCTCCTCCTGCTAAAAGTCTCCACAAACCAGTCATGCTTCTTTGTTATCCATATGTTCTCAACAACCACTCCAACTATATCAGACCACTAACAACTCCTGGGAGAACCACGTACCAATCTAGTGCAATGAGTCTTCATCTTCTTCCACAATTGATGATGGTGGCCGCGTTGAGCTCTCAGAATCTTCACATTTCTTTGACAGAGGCTTTCCACACAAACCAGAGTTTCCTTTGTACGGGTCCTCCTCCTGGAAGGTATCGAATTGTTTGCCAAGTGGTATAGGCCCGGAGAGATGGTTATGGGATACATTAAAATATGCAAGGAAAGTGAGTTGTGCTAAATTATTAGGGATCCTTCCTGAGAGCTGGTTCTGGGAGAGATCTAATGATTCAAGAACAGTCAAGTCCCCTAAAGACGAGGGGATGCGACCAGTGAGAGAGTTGTTGGAAAGGTTCAGCAAAACAAGGCCTCTTAGGTTCCCAACGGGACCTGCTGGAATTGTTACGATATCAAATCTCAATCATAGGAGTAGATTGCTGCAGACCTCTAACTGATTCTGTTTCCTTCTCTAGTCCAGCAATCCCTGTAGTTTAGGCTGTAGTTATTACTTCTTTCCATTTATGTTTCTGTACAATTTGCTATATATCTTTGTAATTGTTATGACTGAATACACAAGCAATATACATCAGATTATCACTTTTCACATACTAAAGGGTCACTTTACTATTTGTAATATTCTATCTGATGTTGTTGCAATATTCTTGGAGTACCATGTTCATCAATGTTTGACAAATGAATTTATCTGTGCTATCTATCCTTTCATTTGCAGCTCCAAAAGCAAAGTTCCTGTCTGGCCGTTCTTGATAGTTTCATACTTGGCCGGGGCATACACTCTTCTGCCCCATTTTGTACTTCGGAGACCGCCACCACCTCTTATTGATGAAAGTGAGCTCAGAAGATGGCCTCTCAACTTTCTGGAATCTAAATTAACTGCTGCGGTAGGAATTTTTCAACTTGCTTAAGCCAACTATTCTTGAATAGCATTACACTCTCTTCAGTTTCTCTTGTATCTTAAATCTTTCTTTAGATTATGCATCAGATCTGTACTAAAATTTTCGCATGGATAAATTCATGATTGGAAAAAACATCAGTAATGACAGACTTTGATGAAATTTTATTTTGAACTTGGCCAGTCAAGCATACAAGATTGAATACCATGTTTTTACTGTTGTTGTAAGTGATTTATTTTATAAACAAGCACTATTATTGATTGTTCTCTGGACATATCATAGCCTCGGAGAGAAACATTCAATTGATCTTGAGAGCAGCATCATTGATGTTTTTCCTTTATTTCTCCCTTCTTTTATGTTGTATTTAGTCAGAGCCGGTCCATTAGATATGGAGGCCCTGTGCGAAGAAAGCTGATGAGGCCCTATATGTACAAGTAAAATAACAATTTTTCAAATTTTAAAATTCATAAATCATAAATTAAATCAAAATCATTATGTGGAATCAATTACATTAGAACCCACAAATAGAGTCAAGATCATCATTTGTCTATTTTCACATACTAACATCTATTCAATTTTCTTTTACATACAAAAAACCTACACCCAGCAAAATGAAGCAAAATATTACAAAACCTGCAACACTCAAGAACCCAAGCAAGTACAATCATCAACCAGCAACCAAACCCAGCTACAAAATCATCTGAAAATTGTCCTCCTTGCATTTTGAGCTGCAAAATCATTAATAAAACGAGTACAATCAAGTTCTTCCAAGAAATCACTTTCAACAGATATCAAAGTTAAACCATTTAATCTTTCTTGTGACATGGTTGACCGCAAGTAAGATTTCAATAACTTCAATTTTGAAAAACTTCTCTCAACAGATGCAACTATAATAGGCAAAGTTAATAATATTCTATAAGCAATAATTGCATTTGGAAAACAGTTTAGTCTTGTTAAAGAACTCAAAATTTCAGTGGCTGTTTTTGCCTCTTTTGGTAGAATCTCTCATATGATTTTCAATTCTTCAAACAAATCTTTCCCATCAAGATCAGAAGACATGCCATGTTTTAAAAAAATTTCAAAATGATCACAACATGATTCTAAATTATTAGCATCGAATGAGTTTAACATATTTACAGTAAATAAGAAACCAAATATATCCTCAAATGTTTGGTATTGTTTAAACCTTCTTTTCAAAGAACCAATTGCTTCATCTACAATATATAAGAAGTAATCAATTCTAAAACTCTCTTCAGCTGATTCATGATTTGATTGTGTAGACTCATCATTAAGATTCTCATCAAAATGCCTCTTTTTATGAATTTGACGTTTTTCCACAAACTTTGGATCAACCTCCATGTTAGTAGCAATTTTTTTAGCAACAAACATAGCTTGAGAAAATCCAAATTCTCTATACTTTTCAAAAAAAACAATCAATCCTTTTATTTGATCTATAGCAACATCAATAAGCATGTCTTTTTCTTGCAATTTTTTACTAACTAAATTGACAGCATGCAAAATATCATACCAAATAATCACAGCTAATAAAAACTCAGAGTTTCCAAGTCCAAGTTTTGCTAAATGATTAGCTTGAGTCCTAATTTTGGAATCATTATCTTGTTCAGCCAATTGGAGTAAAGCATCACGTACTTCTACAACTTGAAATCGTATGGCTTTAACACATTCAACTCGACTCTCCCACCGTGTGGTTGACAATGGTTTAAGAGTTAAACCCTTCACATTATCTTTTAAAATTTTCCAGCGCTTTGTGGAATGAGAAAACAAGTTATAAATACATTGTATCACAGCAAAAAAATCTTGTGCTTTCCTACAAGAGTCCGCAATATAATTTCTAAATTCTGATATGAGAGAGAGAGAGAGAGAGAGAGAGTGGAGAAAGCAGAGATGCACTGTGCACACAACACGCCTTTTGACTTGCCAAAGAGTAAAGACGGAAGACGGAAGAATCAACGGAACAAATATCTACCCTTTAGGAAATAATAATAATATTTTTGGAATAAAAAAATATATATATTGCTGGGCTTTTTTATTTTTGATGACATATTGCTGGGCTTTTAAAAACATTTGGAGGCCCCAAAAGTTAGGAAATAATAATAATATTTTTGGACTAAAAAAATATTTGGAGGCCCCTAAATTTTGGGGGCCCTGTTCGGTCGCACACCCCGCACATGCTATGAGCCGCCTCTGTATTTAGTCATAGATAAATGATGATAACTGCAGTGGCAGCCGGAATTTATTAGCATAATTGACCTAAAGCAGGTTGATTATAGTTGTTTTACTAACGATATGCAGTAACATTGATTTTTCAATTTGGTTTGGAAAATGCAGGTAACTCCATTACGCATCAGATCATACTTGCAGCAGGACTGGGTATAGTGATCTATGCAGGTCTAGCTAATGGGGCTGACTGGAAGGAATATTACCATTACTTCAATGAAAGTAAATTTCTAAGTCACTCAACCATCAACACATATATTTCAGAGGTACTTCTTTAGTTTCTCATATCTGAAAAAGATTGGCTACTATTCTCTCACACAGGAAAACTATATGGTTAAAAAGTAGATCATAACCTACCAATAATGCAATGTTTTGGAACTCCCATGAGGCAGATTCATGTGATGAGCCTTGATTTCATTCTACTGTCTGCATTTGCTCCATTTTGGGTGTACAACGATATGACTTCCCGGAAATGGTGATTGTTTTGTTGATGTTTATATTTCTCCTAAGTTCAAGTTCTAAATTCCTCCAGCAATAGTTATTGTGGCACAATATTCAAACACTTACCTTTTTGCAGGTTTGACAAAGGCTCTTGGCTTCTATTTTTATCATTGGTGCCACTCCTAGGCCCTGCTTTGTATCTCGTCTTACGGCCACCACTATCAACATAGCCTAATTCACTGAACCCTACCAAGCCAAAATAGTATTTTAGAATCCAGAGAAGTAGTAAAATGGGTATGCATATCATTGATTGCAAAATGATCCGGCTCTGAAAAGAGCAATGTTGACAAGCTTTCCAAGAGTGGTAATAGGAGATTGTTCCAGCACGTATGTGTGTGTGTATACATAAGCATCATTTGCAATATAAGTTTAATACCTCTTCAGGAAATAAAGCAGGATACTTGGAGAATTCCTAAACCTGAAATCATTGTATCTGCACCAGAGATAGGAAGAAATAGCCAATCCATTAGTTATAAGATCATCAAGTCACAAGAACATTATTATCAAGTTGAGAATAATATATCTCAAAAAACTCAAATGAAGGAACAATCAGAGCTTTGAAGAATACTATACTCAAAAGTTCATTGATGCCACAAGTCCACTCCCAACATTCAAAAACACACAAGCACAAACATCATAGGGAGAGAAAAAGTTGTGTTGTAGTGCCCAATTCCAATACAGGTGCACATAATTACTGGTTGCCAAATCACTTTTCTAATTAAGAGAAAAAGAAAGTGAGTAACTCTCCAACAAATTTTCTAAAGAAAATCTTACTGATTCTGCAGTGATCAAAAGTAAAAATATAAAAAAATAGGAGGCACAGCACAAGTCCTCTCTCCCCCTCTTCAACTTTGTATATGGCTATTTTCTGGAGTGGACGGCCTGACACAATCAGCCATTTCTGCAAAGGAGAAGCGTTTTTACAAGGAATCAATGTCACAGGCCCATGGATCTTCCGGGTCACTCTGTTTCTGGTTCTGTCACATGTGGAGACTGAGCACTGAATTGGAAATTTTGAAATGTGAGAGTTTGTGTTGTGAATTCAAGCAAAATCAATGGCGTAACCGTAAATTCAAGCAAAATTAATGGCATAATCCTAAATTCAAGCAAAAAGATGGCATTGTCGTAAATTCAGGGAAAGGAATGGCATAACCGTAAATTCAAGAAAAATCAATGGCATAATCGTAATTCAAGCAAAACTAATGGCATAATCGTTAATTCATGGAAAGTGAATGGCATAACCGTAAATTAAAGAAAAATCAATGGTATAATCGTAATTCAAGCAAAATAGATGGCATAATCGTAAATTCAAGCAGAGTTGATGGCGTAACTGTAAATTTAGGCAAAATAAATGGTGTAATCGTAAATTCAAGCAAAACTGATGGCATAATCGTAAATTCAAGAAAAGTCGATATTATAACTGTAAATTCAGGCAAAAATCAATGGCGTAACCGTAAATTCAAGCAAAACTGATGGGGATAATCGTAAAGGTTTAATGAGAACTAATCTGCTTTGTTTCAGAAACAACCTTCGGTTTAGTTGCTTCGGAGATGTCACATCCAAATCCATTGATCCACTTGTTGCCTGTCAGCATAAATCAATTGTGACTTAAATGTTCAAGGTTCTTAGGCCATCTCCAGAAGTTGGGCTAAATGTAGTCTAGGGTTAAAAATTTAGCCCCCCAAAATATTAATTTTTTAAAGAATAGTGCAGGGCTAAATTTTTCTATCTCCAGCCATGCAGGGCTATATTTTTGGGTCATTCATATTTTATTATTTTGACAAAAACTATGGTACAACACTCATACATTCAACAACTATATATTGTTTAATTTAATTAAACTACTATTTAGAGATAATATTCCACATATGACACGTATTAAGAACAATATTTATGATAAGATTTTGTCTAGCTTTTAAAACTCTATACATTTATTATTTAAAACTCTATATATATCTAACTTTTAAAAGGTAAGTGGGAACTAAAATATAATATTTGGTCGTTGAAAAGCATGTGGTGGGGTCCACAATGAATTTGGCCTAGGCCAAAGCTTGGCAACATTTAGTCCGGTTGGAGGGCTAAAGGGCTAAATGTGGCCCTCCAAATTTGGCCAAAATTTTATTTAGCCAACGGCTGGAGGTGAGTTTTGCATTAATTTAGGGCTATATTTGGGATTTAGCCCACTGCTGGAGATGGCTTAGCTCCATCCTATCTAGAGTGCACAGAGTTGTGTTGTTATTGAAAGATGTAGAATTTTCTTATAAATTATTAGCTGTAAGAACTGAAGCGCTTAGCTCCATTCTTAGCTCCATTCTTAGCTCACCTGTAAGAATTTGTTGTACTTTGATATGCTAACTTCACAACTGTCCAATATGAACTGAAGCGCTTCTTCCTCTATTTCACTGTATCTTAAATCCTTGTTGGTGGTAGATTTGTTGGATGCTTCAGAACTGTCCCATCTGTTGAAAAGACAACTCCCTGTGATGATTTATCGTAATCCAAAAATGCGTCTACCTACACCAGTCAAATTAAGATGCGCATAGTGAGTAAGACTTGTGAAGGTAATACTTCGGATCATGTTTACTGAAAGAGACTCAGACAAACCTCACAACTACGGTTCAGCGTATCGGACCAAGGAACCAAGGCAACCTTTCCACCCAACGAGGGTAACCGAACCACAGTTAAGGAAAGTGCTCAGTTAATGTTCAAGATCCACAGCATGTGCATTAGCAGAGTTACATTGGAGAAGCAGTAACCAGAGGGTTTTTGGATAATTTCTTCATTTCCCACATGATATTGATGATGGCATCATATCACATCATAAATTTGTGTACTTTAACAACCATTCTCTTCACAAGGTCAAACAACTGGTACAATTTGACACCATTCTGTAGATTCAGAAACAAATTTAGCATGGCATTGTCATTATAAACTAAGTACTTCACTTACCAAGCGTGAGAAAAGAATTCCAAATGACCATTTGAAGGTTTCTATGTTGAATACCTGTTTATAATACAAGGAGAGAAGTCAAATAATCACACATGGGGCAAAATCAAAGATGACATGTGGTGAAAGTCCAACAGTAGCAAAGCATACATGCATTGAAGTTTAGAATGTGCACATTACGCTCAAAATGAAGGATAGTTTCACTATATGATATGGAGATAAAGAAGTATGAGTAAATTTACGGAATCCAGATAATTGTATGCAGATCATTGATCGAAAACTGATCTGGCTCTTGAATTGAGCAATGTTAAAAAGCTCTCCACTAGTTATGACAGAATCAAGAAAGAGTGGTAGCAGGAGGTTGTTCTAGCAGCATGTATACGTATGTGTGTATATATATGCAACTGGCCTATATAAGTTTAATACCTCTTCAGGAAATAAAGCAGGATACTTGGAGAATATTCTAAGCCTTAAATCATTGTATCTGCGCCAGAGATAGGAATAAATAGTCAGTTCAGCAATTACAAGATCATGAACTCACCACAACATTAAGTTGAGAGAACAACAAAGCTTTGAAGAAAATTATAATAGAAAATACAGGGCCTTACGTTCCAACAACATTAGTAACTCTTTCAATTGCCCGTTGTCTAATTTGTGATGCTTCCAAATACCGATCAAGTTCTTCGCGAGTCCTGAAATGATATATAAAGGCTGTAGAAAAAGCCTGAGAGTAGACTCTTCCCATAATAAATGATAGACTCATGAAAATTCCACCATTGGAACAAATCATGGAAAAGAGATTCAAGCGATGGCATAATTGTAAATTCAAGCGATGGCATAGGCGTAAGTAATTGTAAATCCAGGTAAAAGTGGTGGCATAATTACAAATTCAAGCAAAATCAATGGCATAAATGTAAATTCAAGAAAATAATGGCATAATCATAAATTCGAGCAAAATAGATGGCATAACTGTAAATTCGAGCAAAATCAATGGCATACTCATAAATTCAAGAAAAACTGATGGTCTAATCGTAAATTTAAGCAAAATCAATGGCACAACTGTAAATTCAAGAAAAATCAATGGCATAATCGTATATTCAAGCAAAATGATGGTATAATCATAAATTCAAGAAAAATAGATGGTATAACCATAAATTCAAGCAAAAATAATGGCATAATCGTAATTCAAGCAAAATCAATGGTATAATCGTAATTCAAGCAAAATCGATGGCGTAACTGTAAATTCAGGGAAAATCAATGGCATAATCATAAATTCAAGCAAAAAGATGGCATAATCGTAAATTCAAGCAAAGTCTATGTTATAATTGTAAATTCAGACAAAATAATGGCATAACCGTAAATTCAAGCAAAATCAATGGCATAATCGTAAATTCAAGTAAAATGATGGCATAATCATAAATTCAGGGAAAGTGAATGACATAACCGTAAATTCAAGAAAAATTAATGGCATAATCGTAAATTCAAGCAAAGCTGATTGTGTAACTGTAAATTCAAGCAAAACTGATGGCACAGTTGTAAATTCAAGTAAAGTCGATGTTATAACCGTAAATTAGGCAAAAATCAATGGCATAACCGTAAATTCAAGAAAAACTGATGGCATAATCGTAAAGGTTTCATGAGAACTAATTTGTTTTGTTTATTAAATTGCCTTCATAAGGTTTAATTCTTTTATTGAGACAAAAGAATGCTCCACACTGAAATGATCACTTATGTCAAATTTAAAGGTTGTTGCTTTGGAATTTCAGGATAGTCCCGGATGAGGATGTTATTTGAGGATTACTTGGTTGACTAGCCTTCCTAAAAAGAATTATAGCTTATGGTAGTGCTTCATTTCAGGATAGTCAGCCATTTCTGCAGGGCAGAAGCGTTTTCCAAAGAATCACTTTCACAGCCCCATGGGATTTTCTGGGGCACTGTGGCTTTGGTGCTGTTACTTGTGGAGATTGTGCACTGAATTGGGTTTCTGCGGAAATTCAATGGGAGTGATTGAAATATGGGACTTTTGTGTTGTGGATGGAAGCTGGGAATGAGAGTGGTCTGCAGAACTCTTGAAGCTTCAGCCATGGCTATCCAAAGCCAGAGAGTAAAATAAGTGCCTTATCTAAGGTTATAAGTGGTTTGGTTTTGTGATCGTTTATCCAGTTATAAAACGCGCCGTTTGTGGGTTTTCTTTTCTTGGTGTGCAGTATAGCCGCGCGGCTATAAAGTTAAAATATTCAAGTCAATGGCAGTCTAAATTCAAGCAAAGTCAATGGCATAACTGTAAATTCAAGAAAAATCATTGGCGTAAAAGTAAAAGTGGTGGCATAATTACAAATTCAAGCAAAATCAATGGCATAAATGTAAATTCAAGAAAATAATGGCATAATCGTAAATTCGAGCAATATCGATGGCATAACTGTAAATTCAAGAAAAACTAATGGCATACTCGTAAATTCAAGAAAAACTGATGGTCTAATCATAAATTGAAGCAAAATAATGGCACAACTGTAAATTCAAGAAAAATCAATGTCATAAACTTGAATTCAAGCAAAATGATGGTACAATCGTAAATTCAAGAAAAATGATGTCATAATCGTAATTCAGGCAAAATCAATGGCATAATCGTAATTGAAGCAAAGTTGATGGCATAACTGTAAATTCAGGGATAATCAATGCCATAATCATAAATTCAAGCAAAAAGATGGCATACTCGTAAATTAAAGGAAAATTGATGTCATCACTGTAAATTCAAGCAAAATGAATGGCATAACCGTAAATTAAAGCAAACTTAATGGCATAATCGTAAATTCAAGAAAAGTCGATGGTATAATTGTAAATTCAGACAAAATAATGGCATAACCGTAAATTCAAGCAAAATCAATGGCATAACCGTAAATTCAAGCAAAAATATGCCATAACCGTAAATTCAAGCAAAATTAATGGCATAATCGTAAATTCAAGCAAAAATATGACATAACCGTAGATTCAAGCTAAATCAATGGCATAATCGTAATTCAAACGAAACTAATGGCATAATCGTTAATTCAAGGAAAGTGAATGGCATAACCGTAAATTGAAGAAAAATCAATGGTATAATCGTAATTCAAGCAAAACTGAAGGCATAATCGTAAATTCAAGCAAATTGGATGGTGTAACTGTAAATTCAGGCAAAACCAATGGTGTAATCATAAATTCAAGCAAAACTGATGGCATAATCGTAAATTCAAGAAAAGTCGATGTTATAACTGTAAATTCAGGCAAACATAAATGGCATAACCGTAAATTCAAGTAAAAATGATGGCACAATCGTAAAGGTTCAATGAGAACTAATTTGCTTTGTTTATTAAATTGCATTCAGAAGGTTTAATTCTTTTATTGAGACAAAAGAATGTTCCACACTGAAATGATTACTTACATCAAATTTAAAGGTTGTTGCTTCGGAATTTAAGGATAGTCCCAGATGAGGATGTTATTTGAGGATTTCTTGGTTGACTGGCCTTCCTAAAAAGAATTATAGCTGCTGGTAGTGCTTCATTCTGTTGTCCTAAATCGTAAACATGTAAAAACCAATAAACTACTGTACATTTGTTTTATTATCGGACTATTTCTATCTTTAACTGAACTGGTGCGAGACTGTGAGAGCATGTCCTCTAACATTTGAATTCCCGGTTGTTCAATTCTTAACATATGGTCTTTTAACTTTTTCAGTCAAGGGACATTTATTTCCTATAGAAACTCTTCAATCTGAAGGGAGATGATGGTTTTTGAATGAATGGCATACGTGTCTCTGTCTGGATGTAGACTTTAAGCCAAATCACATCTTTGTGACGCTGAAGTCATTAGGCTAACCATTCAAAAGTCGTTAAAGTCTCTTCTAATAACTTAAATTTCATTTGGTCAAAAGTTGATAGCAATTTTGTCTGGGATTTGCACTAATAACCAAATAGGAAAAATTACAGCGCAATTAAAACAAGTTGTTTGCCCGTTTTGGTGCTTCCTCCTGAGATGGAGAGGGCAAAGTTCCCCATTGGCTTGGAGACCATGGATTGGTCAACGAGCCAACTTTCTTTGTGTGTCGAGCGTGCCACCGTTAGCAATTTTTCAATTCTAACAGACTTGAGAGTAAAAAATAACTTGCGCCCCAAGCTATTGACTGTGAACAAACGATTGTGAATTTGGGTGAGGAATATCTCCCAAGTAAGTTCTTTTCTATGCCTTAGACTGGTAAGGACTTCATAATTTATCTAAATAAAACTGGGAAGTGAAGCAAAAATACATGTGTTTGAAAATAAAAACAAGTTCAAGGAGAACTGTTTGAAATACAGTAAATGAAAGGAACTACTAAGTCCGGAAATACATCAAAGTATTGGACTTCGAATTCTGCCTGAAATGCCATTTCTGAGGCTATTTTAGTCAGGCTGGACTGCACTGGATTGTGTGGCTGGACTGGATTGGCTGCACCTTCAGCTAAAAAATATTAGCTAGAAATCGATACCAATGTTGAAATTGGCAGAGCTATAATCAAGTTGAGTTGTGAGTGGCTGGGAATTCTGAGCAGAATCTCAAGGATAGCTTTGAAGGTCCTTGGTACCTTTGTTGGCTTTACTTCTATTGAAGGCTAGAATGATCAGTGAACTGATTGTTTTGCCCTTGGCAGTTTTGCTTGTTTGATTGATTTTGTTTGATTGGTTGATTGGGGGTCCTTGATGCGTTCACCCTCTCTTCATATTTATAGGAAATATTGAACGTGAGTGGGTGTGGGTGGCTTATTTTTGCTAGATCAATTCGGGCTGATGAGCACTCAGAAACCATCATTCTTCATCATTCCATTTTTTGCTTTTCTCCTGTGGTCTGCGCATTTGGAGAAGAAAAACATTAGCTCTGAATATACAATCTCCTGGTGGCAAGGCCCTTTTAGAATCTCTCCCCCTTTTTTTACGTAGAAATGTCCCTTCCATTTCTTACCATCATTCTTCATCATTCTGTTTCCCTGCTTTTTCTCCTATGGCCTGCGTATTTTGAGGAGAAATATTATCTCTGAATATGTTCACCCCGTTTTTGTGTTTACTCTTGTGATGGAAGGGCAAAGTTCCCCACTGCCTTGAAAACCATTAACTGGTCAACAAGTCAGCTTTCTTTGGTGTGCGAGCATGCCACTGCTAGCAATGAAAATTCTAGCAGACTTAATTTTTAGAAAAGATAACTTGCGCCCCAAGTTACTTGATTTCTAAACAAACGATTGTGAATTTGGGTGAGGAATATCTCCCAAGTAAGTTCTTTTCTATGCCTCAGACTGGTGAGGACTTTCACAATTTATCTCAGTATAAAAACAGCTGTTCTGGCCAGAATAATCAATAGAAATTGAAGTATTTTTAGGCAGAACTGCCTTTTACATAGCCATAAACGAACAAACAGATGCTGGAAAGGGAAAAGGACAACTGGAACTCCATTTCTGCCTGGATGGAATACTCTGATCTGGGCTGGACTGGGAATATTTGGACTGGACTGAACTGTCAACAGCTTCAACTGCTAAGCTTCAGCTTTAAATCGATACCAAAGTTCGAGTTTGGCAGAGCTTTAATCTACTTCAGGCCCTGGAAGGTCTTTTGTGGGGGGAGAACTGAAATTTCTTCAGTCTGGAATGGGCAGAAGTGGCTGATTCTGAGGATTACTCAGCTGGAACCGCACTGTGGTACCTGTTCTGCTTGGTCAGGGCTCTTCCTGAATTTGTTGAGGTTTTCATATTTATGGAAAACTCGAACTCTGCTTGTTTTGGCTTTTGTTGAACCAAATTTGTAACGAGAGAGATCTCGTTTTTGAATGACTTATTCTCTAAGTCTGAACTTTGGGATTTCTGATTTGTAGCTGGTATTCTTGTGGCTTGAATGAACTGCTAGTTGCTCCAGTTTGGAGATTCTCAGTGATCAAGTGATCATGTTTGAGTTTTTGCCCTTGGTTGTTTTTTATTGATTTTTTTGTTTGATCAGTTTCGGGCTGGGCTTTTCTGGTCCTTGGGTTCTTCTTTATTGGGCTGGGTGTGTCAATTTTAGGCCCAAACACAAGTACTCAAAGATTAAGCTTATTGCTAAAATAGTTTGTTAGTCTCTAAATACATAAAAAACAATCGCAATTAATCAGCTAGAATCAAGAAATTCTCAAGACATAACTTGCAATCCACTTTATTACAAATATATTATTGAACATCTACTCGAGAACATATTTGAGTACTTGTTGAGAAATACATTACAAATATATTATTGAACATCTACAAATAACTTACACCACCACATATGCAAAATATACTACACAATTGGTACCACGAAACCTCACACAACAACAACATAATATTCTTTGAAGGCTCAAATACTTCCCTTATGGACACACCAAACATGCATACATAAACACAGATACATGGCCTTGGGCTAAGTTCTGCGTCCCCTCCTAGCCCTTGTGCCTCTTGGTTTCCTCCTCCTGCTAAACGTCTCCACAAACCATTCGTGCTTCTTTGTTGTCCATATGTCCCCAACAATCACTCCAACTATCAGACCACTAACAACTCCTGGCACAACCACGTACCAATCTAGTGCAATTTCAAATACAGAGTCTTCATCTTCTTCCACGATTGATGGTGGTGGCCGCGTTGAGCTCTCAGAATCTTCACATTTCTTTGGCAGATACTTTCCACACATACCTGAGTTTCCTTCGTACGAGTCCTCCTGGAATGTATCGAATTGTTTGCCAAGTGGTATAGGCCCGGAGAGATGGTTATGGGATACATTAAAATATGCAAGGAAAGTGAGTTGTGCTAAATTACTCGGGATCCTTCCTGAGAGCTGGTTCTGGGAGAGATCTAACGATTCGAGAGCAGCCAAGTCCCCTAAAGATGAGGGGATGTGACCAGTGAGAGAGTTGTTGGAAAGGTTCAGCAAAACAAGGCCTCTTAGGTTCCCAACGGGACCTTCCGGAATCTCTCCTTCGAATCTATTACTTGACAGATCTATGAGTGTGAGAAGATAAGGGGTCTTTTCATATTTCAACTCAACACCTTTAGCACTTATTGTCATTTCGTAATCACTACGAAAGTATTGTTGACTGACGGCATTCGTATTTACTTCAAAATAAGTTCGCTGGTTTTCATCAACATATTTCATGGAATTCCAGATCTCTAAGTAGTTAGAGGGCAACATACCTGAGAAACCATTGTTAGATAAGTCAATGATGCGCAAATTTGGGAACTCATGTTTAGTTGCAGGCTTCCCAATTAATCCATGAAATCCATTAGACCGCAAAATGAGAATCCTTAATTCTGGAAGTGCCCCTAACCAAGATGGGAAGATGTCACTCATCTGATTGTTTGCAAAATTAAGAACCCTTAACTGAGAACAATTCATCACCCCTCTTGGTAGCTTCCCCTGCAACTGATTATAACTAAAATCAACAATTCTCAGACTAGTTTTGCTTGGACATATTGGAGGAATATATCCATTAAAAAAATTGTTATGCAGGGCCAATGTTTCCAAAACAGTAGAGTTACCCAAACATTGTGGAAGCATGCCACTGAGGCTGTTGTTGGACAACCTGAGAACTTGGAGATTATTGAAGTTGCAGAACATAGGTGAAATTTCTCCAGTATATTCATTGTTGTGTACAGCATATAATCTGATTGATTGCGGTGGAATTGGCAGAGGTCCTTGTAACATGTTAGACCCAAGACCCAGAAAGATCAGATTTGTCCACGGGAGAATGCCTGGATATTGGTCAAATCCTGTCAAAAAGTTGCCAAAGAGACGGAGTACCAACAAAGTTTCAATAGTTGCATTCCAGACCCATTTCGGTATTGGGCCGTGAATATAGTTGTCGGAAAGGTCAAGCTCAGTCAATTCGGATTGATTCTTCAAAAAATTTGGAAACTCTGTTAAGTTGCAGGAGCCCAGTTCTAGAGTTTGAAGCTTTGGAAGAGTAGCACTTAAATCATTTCTGATCTCCACAGATAACATGTTGTTAGATAATTCAAGGCCCTTCAACTTTTTGAGCTTGGAAAACTGATCAAACTCAACCAACCCACTCAAGTTATTATCGGAAAGAAAAAGATATTCAAGATTTTTGACTTGGAAGAGCGACCTAGGAATTGATCCTTCCAAATTGTTATCACGAAGGCCTAGAGTGGTTAACTGGGTCAACTTCATAAGCCAAGATGGGATTTGACCTGATATTTCATTATCAGACAAGTTTAGAAATTCAAGTTGTGTCAGGTTAGACACAAAAGATATTTCTCCCTTTATGTTGGTGCCTCCAAGGTCCAAGTGGTAGAGTTTGGTTAGTTTTCCAACCCAAGAAAAAGAAACAGATGGCTTGCCTTTGGAAAAGTCATAAAATGAAGACATGAAAAGGGAACTGAGTTGGGTTAGGTTTCTGATTGAAGATGGAACATTGGGATGAAAATTACACGATGAGATGGCAAACACAATCAAGGAATGAAGGTTTCCGAGGGAGGTAGGCAGTTGGCCAGAGAAATTCGTGCCGTCAACATCCAATTCCTTGAAAACATTGCTCTTGTTAAAGGTGGGAAAATAGCCTGTTAGGTCTGAGTTAGAGCCCACATAAAGAACCTCTAAGTTTGGTAGATGGAAAATGCCAACTGGGAATTCCCCATACAACCCACAATTGTCAAGTTGGAGAGATGTGAGAGAAGATGCATTGACCAAGATATCAGGCATAGTGGAGTACATCTCTACCCAATTAAGATGAAGTTGTTTTATGGCGGTCAAGTTTTGAATTAGGCTTCTCAGGTTGCCCCTTATGAATTTTAAATGGCTACTATCATTAGTTTTCCGATCATTGAACGACATATCAAGGGTAGACAGCTTCGATAACTTTGAAATTTCTGATGGAATTTCTCCGGAAAATAAGGAATTTGAAAGGTTGAGATATGTTAGACTCAAAAGATCATCACCGAACCTTGATGGTATTTGAGAGAAATTGAAATGATTATCTGAGAGGTCAAGCCTCTGCAAGTGAACAAGGCGGAAGAGAGTGTTGCTGGAATTGATAGAACCATAGAGACAGCTGCTACGGAGATCAAGGCCGACAACATGGCCAAAGTCCTCATCACACTCTACACCATCCCATGAACAACAATTACTCTGATTCCCATCTCCTTCTCGCATCCAAAATGAAACCTTCGGGTAAGCAAGAGGATCTGCAGAAACAGACATGCTAATTGCAAAGCTTTCCTTGAACTGCAGCAAGGCTGAGCACTCATCAACTTGCCCAAGTGCCTGAGTCTGTGCAAGTAAAAAACAATGAGTGGCATTGAGTAATAGCAAAATAAAACTACATAAATAAATAAACTTGGACCACCACGATTCCATTCCCATCGCAACTTTGTTTTCTGATTATGGAAATGCTTATGGCTCTTACGTAATTAAGGATCGAGAAATCCACCTCCTTTTATAGACACATCTCATGCAAAATAATCAAGGAAAATGGGCGGTGATGAAGCCAAATCAATCACTCCAAGACTTAAAGGCTATCTAGCCAATATAAGTAATCAAGCAATGATAGTGGAGAAAAGAAAAGAAGAAAAAGGGGCCCTTTAAAATTTGGTTAAGAAAAGTAATCATTGTATTAAAGAAAATTTGAGAGGGGCCTCTGCTCCCTCCACCACTGCTTAAAGACTTGGAAGTCAAGTCATCTGCGAGACGTTCATCTTTGTCTCTGCTTAAGGCCAATCTACCATTAATTAATGTAATGACTTCATGAAAAAAATGGTTGTACAACTCATGAAAAAAAATCAATGAACTTCCTTTGAAAAACGACTTCCTATTGAGGACGTCTTTTCTCTTTTATTTTTTTTTTTTAAAGACAAGTGGTCGCCTTTTATTTATTTATTTTTAAAAACAGAGGTCTTTTCTCTGAAAAAAAAAAATCATTTAAAACTACCAGTGACACCTGGTAGGGAAGTTTCTCTCCTAAAAGGCGACGGAGATTGTGGACATTTTCGTTGTGAACACTGGACGGTATAAGTTGTTGAGTATTTTCTTCTTTCCGACCAAATTTTTTCAAAAAAGTTGCTTTTCAAAAGCACGAATTAAAGGAGAGGGATGAAGAAAAAAAAACAGATACTTTTGGAAATGGAAAATGAGCTGTCTTTGCTAACTTGGTTACAACTTTACAAAAGAATGCGTTGATATTGACTTGAAGTCAAGCTTCATAGATTCCACTATTCCTAGTCTTTTTACGTTTGATTAAATTTCAAAGTAATTTTTGAGTATGCTAACTAGGGGTGGGTACGGTACGGTATTAAGCTCGTACCGCTATCGATACCAGAAAGTAAAATTGGTATGGTACGGTATGAGATTATCGTTTGTCAAAATTGGTACTGTACCATACCGTGCCCAATCGGTATCGGTACCATTTTGGTACCAAAATGACAACTAAAAAATGAACTAATTCAATATTCAACATATTTATTCACCAAAATAAGTAATGCTTAAGTTACGTATTCAAAAATTCAACATATTCAATATCCAAATCCTAATCAACCAAATCAATATCTATCAACATATTCAATATCCAAATCAACCAAATCCAAAGAAATAAAATGACATAAAACAAACAGTCTGTATGCTAAAATCTCAACCATGTTCGAGGCTTTCAAACCTCAGAAATCTTGAAGAAGCTTGTACAAACAACATAGCTCTGACAGTAGTATATATAGATAGAAATATACATCTTACTGAAAAATTATTGGTTTTGCATGAAACTATGTATCCAAGTTTTGCGCCTTGGTATTGATTTCCAGGTTCCACCAAAAAAAAAATGTATCCAAGTCTCAGTCAATCTGAACGGCTAATAGAATATTCAAAATCTTTTGAACTTTCCAGCATACATTTTCCAAAAGGATGTGGAGCACATGCTTTCTCTGTAGATGTGACTGAAAGCAATGCAACAAAGCCCTCTAAAAGTACTTTCCACAGCAGAATATATGGATTTCTCTGGCATAATGCTTTAAAGTATTGATCTCTTGGAAACTGAGGACAGATCAAAACCACATAGTTAACAAAGATTTCTTTTCTTGTTTGGGGAAATTAAACCAAAAACTTTCTGTTCCTCATTCCATTATCATAAACTTTGCTTTGTGAACTGTCAAATTTGTTGGTCAATGGCAATGTAGGAAGTAGAATATCTGGAGAAAAAAAAAATGTAAAAGATGCACACTCCAGGAAACACAAAAACGCGTTACAAACTAAGTTAAGATAATAAAAGTTGTGAAAAGGCTAAATTTCTGTCTAATTATGCACAGATCTTGCTTGTCCATAGTTTGATACCCAAAATATTTGATACCGCTACTATATCATACTCTATTGGTACGGTACGGTACCGAATATCTCCCCATCTCAAATGAAATAGTATAAAATTGGTATGGTACGGTATGGTTAGTGTACGGTTTCGGTATTTCGGCTTTAGATGCCCACCCATAATGCCAACACCAAGCTGTTTCGTAATCACTTAAAACAGTGGCGGAGTTAGAAAATTTTCATAAAAAGGGCACCTAAGATGTTAATTGAAATATATTTTTCGTTAGGGTCACAATTAAACTAATTTTTTACTTGATACAAAATTCCTAAATTTCATTATTTTATATGTTTCATTAACTATCTACTCGTTATCGATCCTAGCAAACAATCAAATCAAATATACTCACTAAGAAAATATGCATGTACCTCACTAGCTTGAAGTCAAATTATTAAGGCCAATCTACCGTTAATTAATTTAATGACTTGGTCAAGGTTATCGTCTACATATCTATTTCTAAGATCTACCCAAGTTTAAATATATTTATTTCGTGTTCATCAACTGAAGCCATTAAGGCTGAAAAGTTTTGAACCAGAGTTTATAAGCCATGACCAGAGTTTTTAATCAAAAGTCTTTCAAAGCTAACATTTACTTTTTATTTTTTATTCTTCTATGCATCACATACCATATGTCTTATTTTTTATTCTTCTATGTATCAATAACATTTTTTTTCCACTATAACATCAAAGGCCTAGATGGCAGTAAAACGCCTAATAATATCTAATCCAAGACTTACATTTCACGTAAACACATTTCTTTCACCTCCCACACATCAAATAATTCTCTTCGATGGTGGTTTCATCTTCTTGTTTGGGCTGCTTCATTCTAGCTATTCTCCCCTTTTATGGGTTCATAATCCCAACACTCTTTGAGAATCATAATCACCAGAAACTACATTTATAAGGGTTTTGATACATACAAAATATAAGAGAATTCAATGTACAAATTAATGTTATTGATTAAAACACAAGAAATGTGAAGAGAACTTACGGAGTGAAGCCAAACGTGAGCATGAATCAACCACAAGCCTAAATATCCATAGGAAGAACAGTTGAATGTAAGGTCTTGATCATATGTCTTCAATCTTCTCGAACAAATATTTGAAACATGGTGATACAAATATGTTGAACCTTGTAAAATCCATAATTAGTGCCAGTCTTAACATGAAAGAAGTCTTGGTTCCCCAAATGAACAAAATAGCCACTCTCTAGCCCATCAAATGGACATGGTGGAGACGCAATCTTCAGGCCGTCCAATTTACACAGCTTGATTAGTGTGTATGCAATATTACCGTCATCGCGTTTGTTCATCCTTAAGGTTAAGTAGATTTGTTGTTTGTTGTTTTTGTTGTTTTTATATTTGTTATTGTGTCTGTAGCTGTGAATTCTTCAAGATAGACTTTGGTTTTGTTGACGCTCAAAAATGGTTCGGCACTTTTGAGCCCAACTTAGTGATGAGGTGTGATGAATGATGGGTGAAGGTGAGGACCTTCACCAAATGTGGATTTGAGCAAGCGATAAATATACAAAAGACAAGATATACAGAAGACAAGTGTGTGAGGACTTAGCTACTCTCCCCTTCTCAAGACATAACTTGCAATCCACTTTATTAAACCATACACATTTCAAATTTGGCTACTCGAGAACACTACATATTTGAGTACTTGTTGAGAAAAACATTACAAATATATTATTGAACATCTACAAATAACTTACACCACCACAGATGAAAAATATACTACACAATTGGTACCACGAAACCTCACACAACAACAACAACATAATATTCTTTGAAGGCTCAAATACTTCCCTTATGGACACACCAAACATGCATACATAAACACAGATACATGGCCTTGAGCTAAGTTCTGCGTCCCCTCCTAGCCCTTGTGCCTCTTGGCTTCCGCCTCCTGCTAAATGTCTCCACAAACCATTCATGCTTCTTTGTTGTCCATATGTCCCCAACAACCACTCCAACTATCAGACCACTAACAACTCCTGGCACAACTACGTACCAATCTAGTGCAATTTGAAATACAAAGTCTTCATCTTCTTCCACAATTGATGGTGGTGGCCGCGTTGAGCTCTCAGAATCTTCACATATTTTTTCTCCAAATATTGTACCTATTTTTTTTTCTTTATTACTTGTTTTATGAAAAATAATTTGATAATCTTTTTATTGTTTGTTTTATGAAAACAATTTTTTTTTAAATGAGCCTATTTTTTCTCTCAAAATAAGGTACCTATTTTTTTTTTCTCTAATAATGTACCTAGTAAAATAATTTACCTAGTATAATGTACCTATTTTTTGTCTCAAAATAATGTACCTATTTTTCTCTCAAAATAATGTACCTATTTTTAATTTATGAAAAATGTACGGAAATTTCAATTACAAAGTAATTGACCTATTTTTGTTAATTTTTTTTGGTAAATAATACCTATATTTTTATACGTATATATTTATATTTATATTTTTCATATGTACATGATTGGATATGTAATTTACATATTTTTTTTATTTTCAATTTTAAGGGGCCATATGTTAGAGGGAAT
The DNA here is from genome assembly GCA_020226455.1 of Prunus salicina. Classification (NCBI taxonomy): domain Eukaryota; kingdom Viridiplantae; phylum Streptophyta; class Magnoliopsida; order Rosales; family Rosaceae; genus Prunus; species Prunus salicina. Next base: position 22,358,562 of record CM035344.1, read on the forward strand.
GGCAACCAAAAGAAATGGGGTGATTGATATGCTATTAATAGGGAGTTTTAATTACAATTATAGCAGTTAATGAAACGCTTGGAATAAATTATATATAAAATATGAAGTCTGATGGCAAGGATGTAAAAACATAGGAATACTACGACCTCTTATATTCTACTAGTCATTTAAGTTTGAAATTAGGTTTTACACATAGATTTATAGAATGATGGGTATATGTCTAGGAAATAGAAATTGTAGGGACCTATATTGGACAAGCCAAATTGAGCTTAGACCCATAAAATTCATTTTAAATCACCTACAACCCTTTCCTTTAGTTTTCTATTTAAAATACCCAATTTTTTTCAAATAATACCCGATGACTAGGATCCAACTAAGCAAGTTACCTAATATAACTTAAAATCTGATTTATTGTATTTTTCGGATTCCAAAACTACCCCTGTTTATAAGTTAATGTGTTATGGGGGGTGTAACTAATGACACCCGGAGAGAAACATTCAATTGATCTTGAGAGCAGCATCATTGATGTTTTTCCTTTATTTCTCCCTTCTTTTATGTTGTATTTAGTCATAGATAAATGATGATAACCGCAGTGGCAGCCGGAATTTATTAGCATAATCGACCTAAAGCAGGTTGATTATAGTTGTTTTACTAATGATATGCAGTAACATTGATTTTTCAATTTGTTTTGGAAAATGCAAGTAACTCCATTACGCATCAGATAATACTTGCTGCAGGACTGGGTATAGTGATCTATGCAGGTCTAGCTAATGGGGCTGACTGGAAGGAATATTACCATTACTTCAATGAAAGTAAATTTGTAAGTCACTCAACCATCAACGCATATATTTCAGAGGTACTTCTTTAGTTTCTCATATCTGAAAAAGATTGGCTACTATTCTCTCACACAGGAAAACTATATGGTTAAAAAGTAGATCATAACCTACCAATAATGCAATACGTTGAAGTTCTGAAAATACTTGAAACTTAAACATTTTCTGGTTCGGCCTTAGTCATGGTATGCTCGCATGTACATATAACTAAGTTATTTGCTCAAGTAAAGGCTTGTTTCTTTTTCCTCATATATAGTGTAATGCAGACATGAACATCTCACTGAATTGTGCCACATTTTGGAACTCCCATGACGCAGATTCACGTGATGAGCCTTGATTTCATTCTACTGTCTGCATTTGCTCCATTTTGGGTGTACAACGATATGACTTCCCCGAAATGGTAATTGTTTTGTTGATGTTTATATTTCTCCTAAGTTCAAGTTCTAAATTCCTCCAGCAATAGTTATTGTGGCACAATATTCAAACACTTACCTTTTGCAGGTTTGACAAAGGCTCTTGGCTTCTATTTTTATCATTGGTGCCACTCCTAGGCCCTGCTTTGCATCTCGTCTTACGGCCGCCACTATCAACAGAACCTAATTCACTGAGCCTACCAAGCCAAAATAGTATTTTAGAATCCAGAGAAGTTGTTAAATGGGTATGCAGATCATTGATTGCAAACTGATCTGGCTCTGAAAAGAGCAATGTTGACAAGTTTTCCAAGAGTGGTAATAGGAGGTTGTTCCAGCACGTGCACGTATGTGTGTGTATACACATAAGCCTCAGTTGCAATATAAGTTTAATACCTCTTCAGGAAATAAAGCAGGATACTTGGAGAATTCCTAAACCTGAAATCATTGTATCTGCACCAGAGATAGGAAGAAATAGCCAATCCATTGGTTATAAGATCATCAAGTCACAAGAACATTATTATCAAGTTGAGAATAATATATCTCAAAAAACTCAAATGAAGGATCAATCAGAGCTTTGAAAAATACCATACTCAAAAGTTCATAGATGCCACAAGTCCACTCCCAACATTCAAACACACACAAGCACAAACATCATAGGGAGAGAAAAAGTTGTGTTGTAGTGCCCAATTCCAATACAGGTGCACATAATAACTGGCTGTCAAATCACTTTTATAATTAAGAGAAAAAGAAAGTGAGTAACTCTCCAACAAATTTTCTAAAGAAAGCTTACTGATTCTGCAGTGATCAGAAGTAAAAATATAAAAAAATAGGAGGCACAGCACAAGTCCTCTCTTCCCCTCTTCAGCTTTGTATATGGCTATTTTCTGGGGTAGAAGGCCTGACACAGTCAGCCATTTCTGCAAAGCAGAAGCGTTTTACAAGGAATCAATGTCACAGGCCCATGGATCTTCTGGGTCCCTCTGTTTCTGGTGCTGTCACATGTGGAGACTGAGCACCGAATTTGGGTTTCTACGGAAATTTTGAAATGTGAGAGTTTGTGTTGTGAATGGAAACTGGGAATGAGAGTGGTTTGCAGAACTCTTGAAGCTTCAGCCATGGCTATCCAAAGCCAGAGTAAAAAGAAGTGCCTTATCTGAGGTTATTTGGTTTGTGGTCGTTTTTGCAGTTATTAAAGGCGCGCTATGACGTTTCTTGTCATGGTCTGAAACTTTAAGACGACACCGTTTTGGTAGACTCAGCTCACTATTAAAAATCTACAGCTTGAATTGGAATATCAAAATCCTATAATCTTTCAATCTTCCAACATGTTGGCTAATGCCAACCTCATCTGCTGCAACTTCTCCACCTTCCCATCTCTTCCTCTCAAAAACCCAACTTTCAGAACTTCATTACAAACCCAAAACCTCAAGCCCAGAATTTCACATTCCAAAATAACCTCAAAAGTTTCAATCTTTTCTGGAACCCACAATGGTAAAACTTCAATCTTTACATTTCAAAAAGGTCCTCTTCAAATTTGTCAGAGTACCTTAAATAGTGAGAAACCAGAAGACCCAGTTCTGAACGAGAGTGCTACCTTGGAAAGTGAACTTGGTAAGAGTGAAAATGGTGCTGATGGAGGGAGCTGGACAACCTCAGTTTTGCTCTTTGTGTTGTGGGGTGCACTGCTGTACTATGTCTTCAATCTTGCTCCAGACCAGACCCCGGTATTGTAGAATTATGAATTTTAAATATATATAAGTTCTTTTGTTTAGTATGACGGGTTTAGTATTTCATTTCTTCGCAACTTAATGAGCCAGAATTCGATCTGCTTTGTTGAAGTAGTTGTAGCTAGAAGCAAAGACATTTCATTGCAATTTATGCTATTGTTGTTGTTCTACGTATTTTTTTTCTGTTCACTAAATTACCTTTAGAAGGTTTAATTTCTTGTATTGAGAGAATAATATTCCAATCTGAAATGATTACTTATGTCTAAGACACTATTAAAAGCAACAAGTGAAACTGTTCAAATGTTGTTGCTTTGGATTTGAGGAAGAATCCCTAGCTGAGGATGTTATTTTATGATTTCATGGCTGACTGTCCTTCCTAAGATGAATTATAGCTTCTGGTTCTCCTTCATTCTGCTGTCCTAAATCGTGAATATGGAAAAACCAATAATCCCTAGCTGGAGTAAATTTTTTATTTAACTATTTCTTTCTTCTAAGTAAACTGGTGTGAGACAGTGAGAGCACGTCCACAAACATTTGAAGTCCCTATTATTCATTTGATCTTCGCAACGACTACAAAACAAGCTTTTCTATCATCCCACATTTCGTATTCTTAACGGATGGTCCTTCAATTTTTTCAGTCACAGGACATGTATTTCTTAAAGAAACTCTTGAATTTGAAGGGAGATGATGGTTTCAGAATGAATGAAGTTCTCGTGTCCGTCTGGTACATAATGGGTTTGTGGCCTTTGGTGTATAGCATGTTGCTGCTTCCAACAGGGAGAAGGTAATGTTATTTTCTTTGCTTCTCATTCAATTCTTTGATGATGTAATGTACTTCTTGTGCCCCCATTTTCCTTTTGTTTTGTGATTAGGATTCTAATTTCTGTTTGTAGTGTATCTGAGATGAATCTTGGATATCTCCACCCTTAATATATTCAGTATTTTCTTGGAGGAATTCCTACATCTCTTCTTTATATAATTGTATCTGCAGCTGTGGCAATGTTCTTTAAGTTTCCTGTCCATCAAAATTTCACAATCGGATTTTATCTGAATTATCCATCCTTTTATTTGTAGCTCAAAAAGCAAAGTTCCTGTCTGGCCTTTCTTGATACTTTCATTCTTTGGTGGGGCGTATGCTCTTCTTCCCTATTTTGTGCTTTGGAGACCACCACCACCTCCTGTTGATGAAAGTGAGCTCACAAAATGGCCTCTCAACTTTCTTGAATCTAAATTAACTGCTTGGGTAAGAAACTTCTCACTTCTTCTTCATGCTTTTATGTTGTTTGTGATATATCAAAAGATTGATTTAAACATGCAGCTGTTATTGTTGCTGTACTAATGATAGCTGAATATAACTGCAGTAACATCGATTTTTCACTTTGTTTTGGAAAATGCAAGTAACTCCATTACACATCAGATATCACTTGCTGCAGGACTGGGCATCGTTATCTATGCAGGTCTAGCCGATGGGGCTGACTGGAAGGAATATTATCAGTACTTCAATGGAAGTAAATTTGTAAGTCACTCAACCATTAACACATATTTCACCCGAATTTCTTTAGTTTCTTATATTTGAAAAGGATGGCTATCATGCAACACATTGAACGTCTGCATTTTCCTATAACTTATGTGCTCAAGTGCTTCTTTTTCATCATTAGTAGTTTAATGCAAACATGTAAGACCTCACTAAAATGTCCCACATTTGGGACTTTCATGATGCAGATCCATGTGATGAGCCTTGATTTCACTCTACTATCTGCATTTGCTCCATTCTGGGTCTATAACGATATGACGTCCCGGAAATGGTGATTGTTTTGATGTTTATATTTCTCCTAAGTTTCTGTTCAAAAGTCCTCTAGCAATGGTTATTGTGGCGCAATATTCACACACTTGCTCTTTTGCAGGTTTGACAAAGGTTCTTGGCTTCTCTTTGTGTCATTGGTGCCGCTCATAGGCCCTGCTCTGTATCTTGTCTTACGGCCATCTCTATCAACAGAAGCTAATTCGCCGAGCCCTACCGATCCGAAATTGCACCATGAAGAAGACGGATGAAGCTTACTCTACAGGCAAGGAACGTATACAATCATTCAGAAACATTTTTAATGTTATCCCAGTTATACATACCACAATTAGCTTCTCATACAAGTGGAACTCAGATCTTTCTTCTGATGGGAGACTCATTAGATGCTTGAAGCTTGATGTAGCTTAACGCATCGAAGAATTAGGACTTTCCATTGCTTTAGATGCATGTTGTAATTACCATTTAAACAACGTAGTTTCTACTAACAATGTCCAAGTTTGAAGGATATGAAACTCATTTCCGTTTTATACTTTTTATGGTCATTGTAATTAGGCACCAAGAATCTTTTCAGTTATCTTAGGCAGCAGTTGTGCTCTAGCATATTATTCTTCCCAACTATCATGTGAAACATGCTTGCTCCCTCTTTCATGCCATTCAACCACATCAAACTAAAACTTTGAAGTAGCAGTTCTTTTTTATACAAGCGATATCTGGGTAGGGGGATCGGAACACATGATCTCAGGTGCAAAAGCAATAGCGTTGAAATTACTGAGATATAGAAAATTTTGGACCAACAAATACCAAAATATATAGCGCAACCTAGGGAAACACATTAACCATTCTTGTTCACGCATACAACTTCTGCAGCTCATTTTTGAACTTGGACTTGATCTGTTCCCTCTTAATCTTCATAGCAGCAGTAACCAATCCAGACTCGGGTGTCCATGGATCGGCCAGCAACTGAATCTTTGCAGGAGTTTCAAACTTGTCCAATTTTGCTGCCTTTGCTACCTGTACAAGATTTTTCATATTTAGATCGGACAAAAAGGCTCTTAACTCTCAGCAATCATCTAGTGGATATTAAGTAAAGATGAACAGACCTTGGAGAGGGATTGCTGAACCTCAGTGACTGTTTCAGCTTTTCCACACAGCTCAGAAAAATCATTGTATTTGATGTCGGCTTCTTGGGCCCACTTCTCAAGGGCCTGACGTGCGGGGACAACTAAAGCTATGCAGTAGTTGTGGGAGGGATCTGCATATGCCATAATATTATCCACGTAATTACTTGATTGTAACGAAGCCTCAACCTGCAAGGAAGGCAGCAACCAACGTAATTAGCATCCCACAGAAAGTTACAGAGTGCTTTGTCTGGCAACATAATTTACCAGAAATAATATATAAATTTTAAACGCACCTTTCCAAGGGAAATGTACTCTCCATGCTGGAGTTTAACGATATCCTTCTTCCTATCTATAATTTCAAGGCATCCATCAGGATGAAACATTCCAATGTCACCCGTATAAAACCAGCGCATGCCCTTCTCATCAACCTGTAGCATGTAACGAGTCACCAATCATCAGTTCAGTGCCCCTATCTAGAGGCTGTGATGAATGAAGATCATGATGAAACACATGCACATACACAGAAAAACGCATACAGGCTCATTAGAGAATTCACCTTATACACCTCATCAGTCTTTTCTTGATTCTTAAAGTAACCAGCAGTTACACTAAATCCCCCGACTACAATCTCCCCACGAGGCATAGGCTTGTCAGATGCCAAGTATCCTCCTTCTTTCCAAGAAACAAGCTGCATCATCAAATAAAAGACAGCTTTAATATTTAACTCTAAATCCTACCTAGTATATCACACACATATTCCGCATAAATTCCTGATAAGATCTATAATATCACGTCTTCTTTTGTTCAGTGAAACTTGCAGAAATTGAAACTAAGAGTCGGATATAAACATATATTCTCATACTCATAGGAAGTAGTCAATTAGGACTAATCATCTAAGAATAAAAAGGAAGACAGTACTCTCAGAACAAAAGCTAGAATAACTGAATAATGTGCTGGGCATGACACTCAGATAATACTCTCCTTTTAAAAAATCCTGCTCTGGTCATAAATTTTCAGTGACTTTTTTCCCAGAAAATAAGTAATTTAATATACCTTAATGTAGCCACAAGGAAGGGGTGGGCCAACACGGCCCACTGTTGTGTCATCCCACTCAGAAAATGTAGCTCCAGCAAATGTTTCTGTCAAGCCATATCCTTGCCCAATAGGAGCCCTGTTTAAAAACCATGGCATGCAAAATTAACTACATTTTACACATGATTAGAATCAACAGCACACTTGTGACAATATGAATTGTACAATGATAAACAAAAAGGTACAGATACTACTCCCAACACATTATAAGCACATAAGCACTTTCCACCCAGAAAATGCATTTACCCTAATCAAATAGAGGGCTCACTTCAATTATTGGCATTAATCTCTATGAAGAAAAAAAGAGAGGTTATTTGTTCAACTATCTGGTTATCTCAAGATGAGAACGCACTTACCCCATGCAGATATTGATGAACCGCTGTGACTCAGCAGACAATGGAGCACCACCACAAAGCATAAAGCGAATACGTCCTCCAAGTATTGAGCGTATCTTTGTGAAGACAATGGCATCCCACACCATCCTTTCCAAACCCCAAGCCCCAAACCAGCTTCCTTCTACAGCTGCCAGTCGCCGTCTAAATCCGAGGTTAAAAAGATTCTTTGCTAGCCCACCTTTCTCCTCAACCTACAATACTTCAAAGTGATTAGCCTAGAAAGGATCCTAGACCTATATGGTTGAATCACAGATGCTAAACAACCACACACAAGGTGAATAATATCCACTTCACCTTTTTCAGAACTCCATCTCGAACACGATCTAAAATAGCAGGAACTGCTGTCATGATGGTTGGCTTTAACATAGTTGCATCTCCCTTGGTTCCTTTCTTAATTTTATTTGAAGTGTCTGTGAACGTCAATGCTGAACCATAACCAATTGAACAACCTGCAGCCAGCATCACAGACTGGACAACCACATCATAATTACAATTTAACAAATGTAAAGTAGTAATACAAATATTAAAACAAAGGTACCTCAGCAGCCAATTCGAATACGTGAGCTAGGGGCAAATACGCCAAGTATACATCAGTGCTACCCAGACTTGGAACCACTGTCATAACAGCTGCAGTAGTGGCTACAATGTTCCCATGAGTTATCATGACTCCCTACATCATTATACACTAAAATCATTTTAGGGAAAATGAACAACATTGAGTAATAGAAAATAACTAGTCATGCTCCAATATTGTACAGTACATTATTCAACTAACATTGATTTGAAATGGGCACATTGCCAGATAGATAAACTTTTGAATACTTGGAGAAGGATTTGCATATGAGTTCATACATGATAATAAGTAGTTAAGTACTCAAGTTTCTAAACTATATTGTCTTTGGGAATCTGCAATCCAAAAGAAAGCAACATACTATTTTCTACAGATGGCCAAATGGACAGATTTACAAAATATGATTGTTCTGGATCTCAAATAGCAAACAACAGATTTGCAATAAGGGTCAGGAAGCGAAACAAACCTTTGGTAGACCTGTACTGCCACTTGTATACATGACAACAGCAATATCATTTTTGGAAGGTAACCTTGGATGAACCGTAGTCTTCTGTCCAAGCTTCTCAACTTCAGAAAAGGATGCAACTTTCCAATTGCTCATACTTCCAGATATGCTAGTATCTGAACTTCCCTCATCTTCAAAATAAATAACATTTTGAATGGTGTTTAGGCTTGAGCTTATTGCAGCCAGCTTTTTCAACTGCTTGGCATCACAGATCAATGTCGATACCTGGGTCTGTCAAAAAGCACTATATGAGGACCATCCACGTTCTCTGTTTCTTTTTTTTTAGGTATACAGTGTAATTTTTATAATATAAATCACCCATATGTTCATGGGTTAAATAAACTCATGAAGAACAGGAAAGCAGTGATTTTACCACCAACCTCATTGAGGGAGTGAATTAGGGCGTCCTCTCCTAGTGAAGAATAAATAGTAACAACAGTAATATTCTGCCGGAAGCATCCCTGGAATCCAAAACCAACTATTTTTAGAACTGCCTGTGCACTCACAACTTCATAGACAAAAATAAAAGAAACGACAACAGACACCACATGGCAGGCATTAAAAAAAATTGACCTGAAAGGCTATCAACCACTCTGCGCAGGTATCTGAAAAAATTGCAGCACGGCTATCCACATTATGACCTAGATTAATAAGTCCAGAAGCAAAGCTGCAAGCATGATCAAACACTTCTCCGTAAGTTTGCCATTCATAATCTCCCAAGTGAAGCTTCTCAAACTTCCTTCCATCGCTAGCTGTGACAAATTCCCTTCCAATAAACTTCCTTGTTCCAAGAAATTGATTCTGTGAATACTTTTACAGGATAGCTCAAACAGGGCTGCCACAGTTGTGGCTCCTTTCTGAGGAACTTCAATCAACTCAGTTACCCGAGCATTGCGCATTGCGTAACCTGCCTCGCCACCAACTTCTGCTGGAACTCCCCTTTGCTTCCCCCTTTTCTTTCCCGTGAAAATAGTGGACAGCAAGACAGGTATAAGGACGGCAACAATAACAGCACCAACAATGCCATATGTCCCATAGCTTTTCAGAACGGACAACTGATCTCCAACGACCAAATCGTCTTGGACAGGTGAATTAAACAAAATTTCTTCAGAATTCTCCATCACTGAATGTTTATTAAAATGAACTTACTCCTTCCTGAATAGACCAAATTGTTACCTAAAATAGATGACACTGTTAAATAAGGAAATCATTTTTAATGTTCGAAAAAATTGCAGTGTCTAATCTTTAGTATAACTACAGTTATGTGTAGAACTAACATATGCACGCACACTACATGACTAAATCAGACAAAATGGAAAAGAAAAAAAAATTAGGAAATGCACGCATGTGAAGTATAACATCATCGTCAATGAAATTTGATAACTTCCATCACAATTCTGTGACTTTCAGGTTACGAAATATCAAACAGAATTCAGATTTCAAACAACTTCCAGCTTTGAAACGCATCTTATTCTGTAGAAAATAAAAATAAAAATAAAAACTTAACGCATTCTTCATGATCAAACTAAGGAAATAAATGGATTCTTCATTAACGAACAATACTTTTGGGAAAAGAATATCTGACCAGACGATGATCATACTTCTAATTTAAACCAAAAAAAATTGAAACTTCTGAGAGCAACACCACCACTAATCGAAACCCAGATGTCAGAACATTTCAATCGTTAGGTAGATCAGTTAGAGAGTTATCACAAACAATGAAATTCTCAAAACAGAAAAGCAAATACAACACAAACCCCATGCCGCAAAACTTTTGGGTTCGATCAAATACTCACTCGTCGCACTCGCACAAGATGAAGATGAACAGCCACCACACTATAAGCTAACACAAGGAACAAATTTGAATGTGAAACGTCAAACAGAAACCCAATTACCACCAAATCCATAAAAGACTGTGAAAATGTTATTCATCAACAAAAAAAATCAACCTTGCAACAAAATTAAAAACAAGTCTTACAAGAAAACACCACCTATCACAAATAACACACAGTGATCATCACCATAAGAAAATAGCATAAAAACAGGGGTGGGTTTGCCGAAAAATTCACCTCTCTCAGTTCAAAGCCAGCGAATCCTTGGATGCTATCAAAAAGGCTCGATCTTTGAGCTTGAAAAAAGCAAAGCATAGCATATGAAGGTGGCAGCAAGACAAAGGTTGGGGACGCATTTACGTATATACCCCCAGATATATTAACAAATTATTGAAAACGACATGTCTGATTTAATAGACTTTGGGATGATGACCAATCTCAGTGAGGGTTGGTTTCGGTATTTTACTTGTCATAACCGCAAGGTACAAGTTTAGAACTTTCAAAATCGAGATATTTCAGAAAATAAAAACTTCCAGAATCGAGCTCCCTGCTACAACGAGACGCAAGAATAACGAGTCAGCATGCTGATTATGCATATGTCACGTGCAAGCTTGGACACATGGCGTAATCTGTGACGTCTTGAGAAAGTGGCACGTGAGCGATTACATAATCTGCAATCCGACTTTATTGACTTTGGTTTTCTTCGTTTCGTTTCATATGATTGTAGTGTGGCAAGCACTACAACAATCCTTTTTAATTCACAATATATACTAAATAATGTTTTTTTTTTAAATTAGGAGGGGAAGTATTAATATATTATAGGGTTGTCCAAGATTGTCTCTTACATGAATCGAACTCCATGTGAGGAGAAGGGAAGAATTTAGTCCACTTTTTCACTGTATTGCCACTCCGTGTGCTATTTGCATCTCAAATGATACTGGGTTAAAATATTTTTCCTTTGTTGAAATGTTATTATGGCATTGGTTTTGTTATGGTAAATACTTAATCATGTGATGGAAGACGAAAAAGTCGGTGCATTTGCAAGCATGGTGGAAGGTAATAAAACATACATTGCAATTGACCCCTACTAACCAAGCAGATGATTCTAAGAGTCTTCTTCTAATTTTTGTGCTATCTGCTAGCAAGAGAAGCACATAAATATAAACATTGAACTATCAATCAGTTCATCGATCAGATTGATCGATAAAATCGTGTAATTTATCTAAACACGATGTGCAGTTTTGATTAATAGTCTTGCCAACTGAGAAGTAGAAATGTTAACAAAAGAATAGAACTATGTTTGAATATATCTCATACTCTAGGCTGATCACATAACAGTAAGTGTCTAAGTCTCAATATATGATGACAATCATTCATACAGAGCACACAAAAGATGCCTAACTAGAATCACAAGCCAATAATTGACAAAGTCTCTAAATTAGTGATAATCTAACTTTGGATATCCATGCCACAGAGTAGACCCAAGGACAAACTAATGGTTCATCTCATCTTCTAGCTTAGTGCCTCTTGCAGTAGTGCCTAGCGACAATGGAACCATAGGACGCAAAGAGTGATATTGGAACCTGCGTGCAACTTCTATTGGGAAGCTTAAGTATATGTCTACCTTCCGTAAGGGTGGTAACGACTACTGCCGCCATAACCTGCCCTACTACCGTACAAGCTTCGAGGTCCACCATAACTAGCACCAGGTCCTGAATCATAACCATCAGCAGAGCCTGAACCATCATAACCACCATAGCCCCTAGCTTCACGGCCATATGCACCTAACCCACTACCACCATATCCCCCACCAATCCCTCCACCGTAAGAACCAAAGCGACTAGAATAGCCGAATGACGACTCTCCACGATAACCAGAAAAAGCACCACCACCACCAAAGCCCCCAAAACCACCTCCAAAATCATTACCATCTGGATATCCACCATAATCACCAAACCTACTGCCAAAACCTCCCAATGACCTATAAGAAGCAGGACCATAACCTCCAGCACCATAACCACCAGGACCAAAACCACTCATGGAGTCTCCAAATCCACCGAAACTATCATTGTAAGGGTGTGCCCTAGAGTCACTACCAAATGCAGGAACATGTGCTGGGTTTGAGGCCTTCTTTGGTTCAGCCTTCTTGATCTCAACCTACAATAAAGAAGTGAGTTAACCTAGGCTTTTACTTCGCAAACCTTTTGTGAGACCCGGATTTAGGTAGAGGGAGAAAACCTCTGCATTAAGTCCACTACTGATGAAATATGGATGGTGAAAAAGTAAGTTGACTGAAACTATGATACAAATATACAACAAAATTCTTACAATTCTGAGAATACTTTGAAGGAAAACCTTCAAATATTCCTCTATACATAACATGTCCATATACACCGAACACCTTAAATGAACATTGCCAATAACTCACCTGTGTACCAGCCATATCAATCCTATTTCCATTTGCAAGAACATTATCAACAACTTTTTCGTTGTCAAATACAACAAATCCAAAACCTCGAGAGCGCTTAGTGACATGATCACGTATGATCTCATGCTCCACCACTTTTCCAAATTGTGAAAAGAAACTTTTGAACTCATCTGATGTTCAAATAAAAAAGTTGAGGGAGAAGAAACAATTCATCAGTTGTGCAACAATAAACATGGCATCAGAATACAACCAATGGACAAAAATAATACAACAAACCTTCAGTAACTGTGGTTGGAATCCCGCCAACAAAAATTTTCTTTGTTTTGAAATCATTTCCCTGTCCAGAACCCTTTGGAATGGTTCTCTTTATCTCAACCTGGTGAAAAATTCATGCCGCTAGTCACAATCAAATTATTGGACACAACGTTACGTAAAAGAAAATTCTCGAAAAGAACAGTTCGATTAAAATTTAACGGTGAAACATCATAAGAGCTAAATACCTGAATAGAAACGCAATATCAACTATCAAAACTTGATTAAAATTAAGCTCAAAATTTACGCATTGAACCATAACATGCCTATTTCATATCATAGCATACCAATAAAAGGCACAATTCCCCATTTTCGGGCTATTGAAAGGAACATCAAATCCATATAATATCCATTGATTTCATTCTCAAGAAAACAACGAAAATAACCCAACAAATAACTCTACAATTAGTTGAACTAATCAATTTAATTTAGGCCTTTGATTTTAGTCTGCTCAAATCTCTGTTTGGCTTCTGAGAAGCTGTAGGAAAAGAATAAAAAATAGTTAAAAGGTTCAGTCCAGTTGCATTGCAGTTATTTCTTCATAAATTTCAAAGCCTAGCTTTCTTATGTTGTTTGTTTTCTTCTATTGTTTTGTAGGATTTTGGGGAAGAGATAGAAGGCCGTCATGCATGTTGTTCAGGGGCATATGATGAAGTCCTACTGCTTGCTACATATAATTGATTTACAAACATTTATGCCATTGCCAATAGCAAGAAAAAGAAACATTCATGTAGCTTTTCTTTTCTTAATTGAAGCACAGATCTGTTTTTGTTCATTTTTGTCTTCTTTTTTTTCATTAAGAATTTGACTGATCAGTTTTTTTTTTGGGGTTCATTTTTCTCTTAACTTTTTTTTTCATTTAATTTTGTACTTGCAAAGGAAGAAAGTCATGTGTAGTTTAACCAATTGAACGAAGCTTCAAATGCATGAAATCGTGTCTTCAATATTGCAAAAAAACACAATGATTATGTACTAATTAAACACTTGGAAAGTCACGCCAAGTGTGAGTGGCAGAATAAAAGACCTCTCACGTGATTTATGCAATGGTTATGTACTAATAAAACACTTGGAGAGTCGAGCATAGTAGGAAAAAAAAGCCCTCTCGCAGGGGCGGGAGGGCGCAGAGAGGCTAGTATATTAACAAATGGAGGAAGAGGATGACAATTACCTGCTTGTCATTGATTACATGAGTCTCTTCCATAACTTGGTCAACAACTGAAGGATCCGCATAGGTGATGAACCCAAATCCCCTAGGTCGACCGTTTGCCGGTCTTTCATGATCACAGAGTCTATTATCTCCCCATACTTCTCAAAGTACTTAACAAAGGTATCTGTGACCGGATAATACAACAAACACATTGCACGCAGATAGAGAAAATTGAAGAAAACCCATCAAAATTTCACAGCAAAGCAAAGTTGGAAGCTGTTAACAAAGTCCATAAAGCATCGATTTCACTGACTGAATAAAATACCCACCCCAGTTTGCATACAGAATTACAATGAGAAGTTAAAACTAAAAACTAAAACAAAAGACTGGAAAGCAAAAATCCACAATTTCTCAGAAACGAAAAACACCCATTAAGATTTTGATGGATCATAATCATGATATACACTGTTAACAAAAGCTTAAAAACCATAATATCGCGGAATTAAAGAATACCCATAAAATTTAATAGAATAAATCTTACCCAAGGTGGTGTCTTTAGCTAAGCCACCGATGAATATCTTTCTGCAACAACAAAAAAAACACACAAAAACAATAACCAATTAGCTTATAATCGCAGCTACAGATAATACAACTCTTTCGAGAGAGAAAGAGAGAGATAGAGGACGAACCCAGGGCTAGCACCGTCGCCTGAGTGAGGGTTATGGTTACTCTTCTTCGAAGCCATGTTCGTCTGATTTGGTTTGGGTTTTGGGATGTATCAGCGATTTTGGTTTTGGAACCAACAAGTAATAACTAAATAAACAGAAGGGAGAGTGCCAAAACAAGCAAGGCAATTTTGAAGGCGGTGAATAGAGCAACCAAAGCTAGGGTTGGGTTTGGGCCAAACATATTGGCCCAATTTTGATCCAATATGTTGTCTTAGGCCCTAGCCCAAGACCAAAAGCTCACGTTGGCATTGAACATATTTTTTATTTTTTTTTTTTTATGGATAAGCAGTGAACATAATTGTTGATGGGGTTTTGAATTTTTTTTTCAACTCATAATTTTATATCAACCATTTAATGCCAAAATGATGTCGAAATTTTTGTCAGTGCTTTCTAAAAAACCACATATTGGTTGCTTCTCTAAGAAACAATTTTAAGGTGCATAAGCATTTTAAAATCGTTTCATGAAACTCAACCATAAGTTGTTTTTGTTGTTAGAAAACGCTTTTAAACCTTCTAAATCAATCAAGGCAACTCGTTACTAAGCGAATTAATTGGTCGTGTATCAAACCAAACTATATTGTGACGCATTATTAATTCAATGGACTATTTCATACCTAAACAAACCCACCCCCCACAAACCACCCCCCCCCCCCCCCCCCCCCCCCCTTTCCTATTCCTTCATGTTACTTCCAAATTTGTGATGTTTGGCTTCAGTCAACATTGCATTGACTTGACACTTGCCATTTCTTGAAACAATTATGAAAGGGAGACAAATGGTCAACACACGAACTAAAGAAATAGACTGGTCAAACCAAATATCCATCCAATTAATCATACAGTTAAAAAAGTTAATACAAAAGTTAGGGCATTATTGGATGATTTAGGACTCAGTAATGCTAATGATTTAGAAACATCGACTTTGCTAATAGATTAACATAGTGGCTGTATATTCTTGAACGATACCTTTTAGCAACTCAAGTATATTCTCATTACATGAACTGCAATTGGTCTAGGATAAGCTAAACAATCAATCTTTGCACCAAATTTTCACAAGTCCATATAATATTTATTTTAATATAGAAAATACGAATGCTTTGCAGTTTTATTCAAATGCAGGATTAAATATTTATGTCCAAAGTTTTTTTTTTTTGGCTATAAAGTTTATGTCTAATAGGAAGATGTTTTTTTTATATAGAAAATTATGTCTAATAGGTTATGAGTTAAATATTAGAAAGGGGAGCCGTGGCGCTGGTGATAAGGGTAACCAATCTCCCCCTAAACTTTTTTTCATTACAAAAGAAAATTATAAAGGGGAGGATTTGAAACGAGCTCATCTACCAAGTACTAATCCAATTTATATTCCAATTGACTAATAATTGGAGAGCTATACAGTTTTTGGAATATTTAGAAATGGACAGAAGTAGAGAATACCCAGAAGAAAAAATATCAGTTATTATAGTAGAATAATTACTACTGCGAACAAAATACACATCCATATATGTATTATTATGTATTTTGTTATAATAATAAAAATACGCTTACATTGCTTTAGGTGTAAAATAAACTGCTTTACGCCGCTACATTGTCATATAGAAAAATTTCAAATTCAAAAACACAATATTGAATTGTCGAGTATTAAGGTTTAAATATCGGTAATTAATTACCTTTTTAATATTAGAAGAGATCTCAAAGTTCAAATTCCTCATTTTATAAATTTGAAAAGAAAAAAAATGTAAAATATAAATTTATTAGGAAAAGGAAAAAAGAACTATCATTGTGGAGCAGTGAATATGATGGTATTTTTTTTGGATCTGAGTGTAAAGGTAGTGGTATGATACTATGATTGAGCTAGGGATCACACACATTCTGAAAAGTGGACAGTGATGAGTAGGCCTAGCAAAACATATGAAAATATCAAAAGCACAGTGGCTAGTAGTCTTTGCATTTTAGAAATGGAATCAAACACAAATCAAAAGGAACAAAAAAGGAATTTTAATTTGTGAAAATAATTAAAATAAAAAAACAAAAAAATAAGGCAAATCAACCAAAAAGCCCTACACTCCAAAAACACTTTCATTTAGCTCCCTCCCCCCTTCTCTCTCTCAATTCTCCTCCTCCTTTCTTCTTGTTCTCGTTCTCATTCTGTCTGTCTACTTGTCGTAGATCAATTCAAATACCCATAAAAAGCTCATTTTTTTCCTTTCGTTTTAAATTTTTCATCTTTTAGTATATGTTCATATAGAGTCATCTAAAGCCCAATCCTCTCTACCCAGCAATTCATATTCTCCATCTAAGTCTCTGTTTCCTTTGTCCTATTTCCACATTTTCACTCAGTCTTGGGTCTTTTGGCTTTGTGGGGTTTGCAAAGATGAGTGGTGGTGGGTTTAGGGTTTCAATCCCGAACAGTGTGAGGAAGACGATCCAGGACATCAAGGAGATCACGGGCAATCATAGTGAGGAGGAAATCTATGCAATGCTCAAGGAATGTAATATGGATCCCAACGAGACGGCTCAGAAGCTTCTCTTCCAGGGTACCTACAACTGCTCCTTTGTTTGTTCCTTTTTATTTTGGTTGCCTCGGCTTGGTTACCTTGTTTTCCTTTCGGTGATTCGACGTGATCCGCGTGTTAAAGTTCTTGTTTTTTGTTCTGGTTATTTGCTGTTTCATGTGTGTTGATTTGATTTTGATTATGTGGGAATTGAGTTGGGTTTTTCATTTGCTATGATGGGTTTTCACTGTTCGTGACTTTGTGTGGCTTAGTTGGATTCTGATATCATCTTAGGAATTGAGTTCGTACTTTGTTGGTTCATAGCAATCATGTTCAGACATTTCAGAGTGACTATGCGAATAGTGAGATAAATTTGTGTAAAATTAGAAGATTTAGATTAATTTTATAATTAGGTTTTAATTCTAGCATAAACTTGTGGTTATTTTTGGGGTCCAGAAGTAAGCTCTAGCTTGCCTTAAAAGAAAAAAGGTTTATTGAAGTTAATGTGCTTGTTTTTGGAATTAATCCTCCATTTGGTAAGTTCGGAATAAAGGTGAAAAGGAAAATAACTTTAGAATTCAGCGTTGTTTTATTTTAAAATTTTTGAAAGCAACATCCTTGTTGAAATATTTTTTCAGTGAGCACAGTGAAGTGGTCTTTTCCTGGAAAAATGAAAATTAAAGACTATTCAGGAGTTGGGGTGGAGGATCTCTGGAATAGGGTTGGATTTTCAGCTTTGTTGTGGGCATCTGTATCAGTAGGGTTTAGGGATTCAATTTTTTTTCTCTACTATTCTGTTAGATTGGAGGGCCTGCTATACACTAACTGGTTTTTAGTCTAGTCTTGTCTTGGAGTTGCACATGTTCCAAATGAGGTTGTGTAGGTCTATGATGTATGTTTGCCGTGGACTTCTTGTCCAAGGTTTTGTACCATCTAAAGTCCAACTATATATGGACTTATTGCTCCGTTTATTTGTTCTTTTTCTTTAAATGAAATAATACTCTTATGTATTGATCTGCAGATCCATTTCATGAGGTTAAAAGGAAACGTGACAAGAGAAAAGAGGTAAGAGATTCTAATCATGGCTGATTTTTACCGTCAGCCAAATCAGTTAATTTGGGAAACTGGTCTGTAAGGGAGTGGATTTTTAATATGTTCTATCATGAAGCAACTCTTTTTATTTTTTAAAAAGAAAATTTATAATGTGGTTTCTTTACAAACATGTGTAGTTTGTCTTTGGTATTATTTTCCTCCTGATTCGTATTTAATTATGGTTTTTTAAATTTGAATACCAATTAGTTGTCTTATATCTTGCAGAATCTGAACAACAGAGAGTCTGCAGAGTCGCGGTGGAGACCTGGAATGCAGGGACGAGGGGGTAGGGGCGGTCGGGTGAATTTCTCACCTCGTTATGGTAAGTGACGCTCAAATTAGAATGTGTTTGAAGGTCACTATTGCCTGTACTTTTTCTTTTTATCCTTGCCAAAATCCTGGGTTCAATTATATGACTTAATTATGTTTGCTGATTAGCAAAATTTTATGTATTTCTACTGACTATAACTGTATAACTTTTTTCTCGTACTACTATTTCCCTTTTGTTAATTTAACAGTTCCGTAAAAGGTTGCCTAGTCTAGTAAGCTACACCTTTTTTTATTTTCTTGGTACCTTTGGCTTGGGCGGAATTAAGGGAAAAATTATATCTTCCCCTTCTTCCCAATCTGAGTGGAGTTTTTAGATTTGTAGATTTGAAAATGTTTGCTTACACCCTGCTTTACTGTTGTAACAGTTTGAATCTTATTGTGCCACCAAGCTTAGTCATACCAGCCGAGCTAACTTTATTCTGTGTACTTTTTGTCAGATGCTGGTGGTGGTAGAAGTACTGCTCCTGGAACTGAGAATGGACCCAGTCAGGTTGCAGAGAAAGGTGGTGCTCCCTCTTTGCCAACCTCTCGTGAGACAAAAAATAAAGAGCGAAGTCTGGTAACAAGGTGGCTATAGTTTTAAACCAAATGCCTTTTTGTAATTTCCGTGGCCATTCATCTTGAATGCAGTTTATGTTTGGTATTTAACTTATATGTTTAAATATCATTTGCAGCTCTGCACCGGTCATTGTGGATGGTCCTACCAATGTGGTTTCTGGAAGTACTAATGTTGTGCATCCCTCCCATGTATCTGCTGGAAGTGGTCCTGATATAAGTTTGTCATTGGTTGGGGATAATTTGGGAAGTTCGGTCCCCCCAGTGGATGCAAACAAGAACACCACTGTTAAATTTGGAAATGAGGACTTGCATGAGCAGCCTGCACCAAGCTCCGGTAGTAGCTTGGTGTTGCCACCCCCAGCATCTACATTGGCAGTTTGTTTCTCTTCTTCAGATCCTGTACTTGTGCCATCTAATGATTCACGGCTCCCAGGTTCTGTGGGCACAATTAAACGTGAAGTAGGGAGTCATCATCCTTCTGGTGAGTCAAATGCAATTGTTGAGATCAATTTAATTGCTGATCTAGAATTTTAGAAATTCAATTTAGTTTGATAGACTATCCCCCGCGCAGCGAGTATTGAATTATAACTTGTCTTAGCATTTTTGAATGATGCTATTGCAGCTTCTGAGATTGGTAGCTCTCAAGCACAAGGAAAAGTGGCAAGCAAAACACAGGGAGTTGGGAAAAGTCAGCTTGCTGATCTTTCACACCCTTCATCTACATCAACTCATGGCAGTTCGGGTAGTCGGCCATCATCTAATTACAGTAGCCGGTCACAACAATCAGTTGGCACTCAAAAAGGTATGATACTGGTTTTGTTTGTTGTGTGTACTCCCCTATATATTTATTGTCTTAATAATTATGTTGGGTACTTGAAACTGTCAAGAGTTCATATGGGTTTTTGAGACATTAGGGATTGTGTTAATAGTTAGACTTCACCTCCAACCCAAGCAGCTTCCATAAGAAAAGAGGAAAAAAAGAGAGGAAAATATGATGACCTGCCTTTTGCTTTTGTTATTTTATTGATGAGCTTTTGCATTATACTAAATCTCCCAACTTAATATTGAAGTTGTTCTAATCTGTTTGAAGCATTCAAAACATTGATAATTGTCCTTGCACTATCGGTCGTTATGTGTCTCTCTGTTGGTAATAACTTTTGATTCTTACACAAGAGAATCTACTTAACAAAGGTACACTTAGAATGGTTGGCTGACATTCTTTGAAATTTGAACATGATTTTCTGCTTGACGAATAGAGTGTTGCCTCTCTGCTTTGCTTTGGTCAGTATTGGGTAGTTCACTGTTAGATATTTCATTTCTCCTTTGCAAAGAAAGAAATCGGAGTTAGTCCAGTCTTTTGTAATTTTGGAGATAATTTGTATTGTCACACAGGATAATTTTCTGCCTAGTAGAAAAGCTATATCTATTGGCCTTGTTGGTAAAAAAAAACACCTGATGACTTGATGTTTATTATTTCTTGAATGCTTATGATAGTTTTTGACTTGTGCAAACTTTGTGTGATATATGATTGTCTTCAGCAGTTGGTACCAACAAGGAGTGGAAACCAAAACCTGTAAATTCCACTGTTGTTCAAGGTCAAGGAACAGCTGGTACTGCTGTCGCATCTGAGGTTCCTGCTGATTCTGTAAAGGCCCCTTCCCAGTCACAGTCTGTTTCAAGCGTCCTTGATTCAGAAGAAGCAACTTCAAAATTGCAGAGGAAGCTAGAAGAGTTGCACCTTCCCCAGCGCAAAACAGTTATTCTTCCAAATCACATCCATGTTCCTGAATCTGAAAGAACCAAGTTGAGTTTTGGAAGTTTTGGTGCTACCTTTGGCGTGACTACTGGCTATGTCAGTGGTCCTGAGACTGATAAGAGCTCAACACCTCGGTCTGAAACTTCTCAGGTTATTGAAGAAGCTGTGGAGGAACAGTTATCAAGGTTTGTAATGATGATTATTTACTCTACTGTATCATATCAATGCTGTATATTTAAGTTTGCCTGAGACTAGGTGCATTGTTTTTATTTTTACCTCCCTTATTGGTTAAATTCTCTACTTGTTCTCCTCAGGCAATACAACATTAATAAAACTAGTAGTATCAGGAAATTCATTCTGTCAAATACTAGGGTGGTCAATAAAAATAAGGGTAGCTCATTTGCAAGGAACTTTTTGGATGTAGAAAATTGAATTATTGCCCCAGATTTTTGGCGCATTTTGTCTCATCAAAGCTTTTTGGCTTGTATTTGGCCTGGCTTGATATTGATAGTTGACCTTTTCCCTTTCAACTTAAGATTTTGGGAATAATGGTAAACCACCAAACCTTATCATGGCATCAGAGCGGGAAATCTTGAGTTCAAATACTTGCAATTGGTGTTGGACTTTAGTTGTAAAGTGAGGCCCAAATTTGAAGGGGTGTGTCGGAATATAAAATTATTGCTGACCCACATCCTAACAGCTTGTGCTTTGGGATTATTGGTAAACTAATAACCTTTATCAGAGCCTAATCATGCAATAAAGCTCATTTTCAAGCAAGTATCTGTGTAGCCTCTGTTCAGGTTTAAGCAATTATAGACTATAGTGTACTGCTTGTAACTTTGACAACAAACATATTTCTGATCCTGGCATTTTTATCTACTATGGTATACCATATAATCTCTCTGTAGCAAAATTGTGCTGATGCTGTTTTATTATTGTTATTTTTTTATATCTTGGATCCAGCAATCAAAATGCATTGACAACTGCCAATGAGGATGATTATCCTGATCATCCGCAATCACCTACTCACGTACCTGAAAATATATCATCTGGTGAGGGTGATGTCTCATCCAGTGCAACCCAAGGACAGAATGAATCCAAGCATGACACTGCATTGCCGTCTGGAGGCCATCAGTTCTCTGTGGCTCATACTTCCCCAAACTACAGTTTTGGGTTTGTGCCCCCAATTTTGGGGAGTCAGCTTGCGCCATTTGAAAACTCTGAGTCTCAACCACGAGATATTTCTCGCCTTCCAAGCTTTGTGGTGAGCTCTCAAACTTAGCTTCCCATTTTACGAGACCTTCCTATATTGTAACTGCTTATATAATAAAACAGCTCTCAAACTTAAGCTTCCCTAAACCCTGTTCTCTAATGCGGACATCCTTATTTTTTCTAATGTCCGGACTACT
This sequence comes from Prunus salicina, assembly GCA_020226455.1. Classification (NCBI taxonomy): domain Eukaryota; kingdom Viridiplantae; phylum Streptophyta; class Magnoliopsida; order Rosales; family Rosaceae; genus Prunus; species Prunus salicina. The sequence goes on from CM035344.1 coordinate 22,381,101, forward strand.
TGTTTTTTTGCATTCTTTGTGCTAATAAATCAACTCAAACACTTTTCTCACTTTTCTTGGTACTAGTAGAATAGAAACCATGCTCTGCTAATACCAAAAAGTCAAACATCACCTGGGCTTTTCCTTCATTGATGGCCTGTAGAGAGAACTGGGAGGCTTTTTATGTGCTTCAATGCCTTTTTATTAATGACAACAATATTGAAAAGAAGAGAGGTACACAAAACAAATTGGAAATGGTTTCCTTCCCATTGAATGAATGAATGAATGAATTCTGATCATGCAAAAAAACAAAACGAGTTCGGACATTAAGAAGTATCCGGATGTCCGCACTAGAGAATAGTTTTAATATATATTCTTTATTTTTTATTAGATGTTCCTTCTTGATTGACTTTTCTTTGATTTTGCAATCATTTGATGGTGATCATAACTATGTGTCCATAGGTACAACCACCCTTTGACCCAGCAAGTTATTATGCCCAATTTTACCGCTCAGGTGCTGATAGTGACGGCCGCCTTTCTCCTTTTCCTTCTCCTGGGGTTTCCTCCAAGTACAATGGGAATGTTGCAGTATTGCCTCCAAGTTCTCAGTCTCCACAAGAGGTTTGCATTACTAACACACCTAGGTGAAGAGTTAGTTTTATAGATGTTTCCTTTATTTTGATGCTACTATATGGCTATTTGCAGGGTGGGGTTCTATCTGCAGCTGGCCCAACCCCATTGGTGACACAGGCTTCTGGGCTTGTGCAAAGCTCGATAGGTGTAACTCAACAGCAAGTTCCTGTCTTTCGACCGCCAGCCGGGATGCACATATCTCATTATGCTCCTAATTACATTCCCTACAGTCACTATTTTTCCCCATTCTATGTTCCACCTCCAGCCATCCACCAATTTTTGGGCAATGGTGCATTTCCTCAGCAACCTCAAGCTGGTGGTGTGTATCCAGCTCCTCCAGCAGCAGCTGCCACAGGAGTCAAATACTCACTGCCACAATACAAAACGGGGACTAATACAGGGAACTCTGCTCATATCGGAATGGCAAGTGGTTATGGACCATATGGCTCCTCCCCAGCTGGTTATAATCCCAGTTCTGCCACAACAGCGGGAAACTCTACTGCTAATGAGGATCTGAGCACATCTCAGTTCAAGGAAAGTAACGTATACATGACGGGCCAGCAGGTTGGTTTTTATCTTTTCCGTACCTTTTTTTTTGTTGTTGCCGGATGTTAAATAATAGCAATAAAAGTCAGAGCCTGCTTTTCCGTAATTTGTTTACTTTGTTGGTGAATTTGGATGGAAAGAGACAATAGGATGTTCTACAAAGCGGAACTTTTGGTTAATACAGATAAAAGGATTTTTTCTTGGGGATGCTTTTTTCTTAATATCTCTGCTTCTTTACTTTTTTGGGACGTTTTTTGTGTGCATGTTTTGGTGCTCCTGTATACTTTCTTTGTGCTTGGGTTTTAAATATCTCTACTTCTTTCTTTCCGATGAATTTGTAGAGGCTCATCATTCCTAAGTGGTACAAATAGTTATTAGTCTTAGAGAGTACTGGGTTTTCCCATCTTCCTTTCATGTTTATTAGAGCATCTAGTCCTTCCATTTTCCCCCTTGATATCATTGCTTGCTTGACATTTACAAATTGCTTTTCTACAGAGTGAAGGATCTTCTGTGTGGGTTGCTGCACCTGGCCGAGAAATGTCCAGCTTAACAAGTTCATTTTACAACCTTCCCCCACAGGGTCAGCATGTGACTTTCACCCCAACACAGGCTGGCCACGGCACCTTTGCTGGCATCTACCACCCTGCACAAGCAGTAACAGCAGCCACTGTTCATCCACTTCTGCAACAGTCCCAGACCATGGCTGGGGCTGTTGACATGGTGGGACCTGGGGGCAGTGTTTATCAGCAGCCTCAGCATGCACAGATCAACTGGCCGAGTAACTACTGAAACAAAAATTTGAGTTTTTGTAAACTTCAAAACAAGAATTGCAAGTCCAATCTTGGGAATTCTTTTGGACAACTCCAACTAGTTTGGATAGAGGAAGACGTCAAGAAGATACAAAGTTGGCTTAGATTTGAGTGTAAATCTGTTAAAGGAGGCTGGAAAAAAATTGCCAATAGTATCTTCTGATTGTTTGGGTTGAGGACATAAAAGGTGCAATCCACCTGTAACTGATATTGACCGTTTTAGTTAGTCAAGGTAGGCATGGCAGATCTTCTCTTTCTTTCTGCTGCTTTATGGTGTTGCCATTTTTCCCATTTCATAGTTTGAAGTCCTCTCTCGTCTCTTCCCCTTCCCGTCTCTCTGTTTTTTCTACTCATCTTTTTTGAAGTTTTCAAACTTAGAATTTACTTTCGAGTGGTGAGAATCTCTTTCATTCTTTCTCTTCTATATCTGAGGTTTTATAGGGTTCTGGAAGGTAAGATATAGGCTGGTGAAGAATTTCCATTCCATTGTTCTTGTCTTTCTGTTGTCTTACCTGTAAAGTGAATTTTGATAGCAAGAAAAATCTGTATTGGACTGTTGTATTTGGTATAACAGAAACAAACATGTCAATTGTATTAGTTGACTCTGGCATTGCTGAGGCATCTCGTAGTTTGCAGGGTTTTGAGGCGAATTTCTTGTGTTCGAAGGAAAAATGTAGTTGGATTCTGATATCAGTGCAGAATATCCCCTTTTTGATATATGCGTTCTACTTTCTTTGTAACATCCACTAATTTAGACCACTTATCGACATGGTGACCCATATTCCAAGTGCGGAATTGAGTGTGTACAGATGCAATTTTACACACACAAAAAGGTTTATGATTGAATAGTGTCATGCTTGATTGGTCGAGCTCGGGGATGAGTGAATATTTGATCAGTAAGTTTGTGCAAATGAGTACAAGCAGTGCGATTAGTTTGATGTTTTGTGGCCTAATTATTCCAAATGACTGCCAACTTAACAGTATAAACTGTTCTTTGTGACATGCTTGCCTCTTGAGATGAGCTGCAGGCCAATGTTTTGATTTGATATGAAACTATTGGCTGACAGATTGCAAAACGAAGCCGAAGCCAAAGCCAGCAACTCACCTTCCGTCGCTATCCTGCCTAGATCTATCCTTTACTTTATTAACATTGTTAACTTTAACTCTGGCCCAATCAGAAGAAATACTAAGCTTTGCTTCTTGTGTTCATCGATGTGCTTATGTTTAAACTTAAAAGGAAGCAAAGTGTTTCTGTGCTAGACTGCTACCATAAATTTCTATCTGTAGAACCATAGCTAAGTAGACATGCTCCATAAGTTGCTTAATGTCCATAAACTCAAGCCATTTGTGCGGCATGCGCTTCCTAAGCAAGCCCCGGCAACACAGCCACAGTCACGGCCAGAGGACGGTGGTACTTCTATCTTGAAGATTGTCCATGCAGGTGGACATGTTGAGAGCTACTCCATGGCTATTCCTGCAGCCAAGATACTGGAGAAGTACCCCTCTTTCTTGCTAGCCAGGCCTGAAGTCTTCAGGCAGCCCTGGGATTCGGTAGTGAAGGCTGACGAGATCCTCTCTCCTGGCCAAAAGGTCCTCCTAGTTCCTCGTCGAACTGTGAGGAAGCTCCGGCGCAGAATAAGAAAACCCAACAAAGAATTTTCTTTCAATTCTTATGTATCTCAGTCTTCCGTGGACGTCTCAAGTCACACAATTTCGCAATGGAAACAGGGTGCAGTTGGTGAGCTGAGTGACTCTTCTTCTACCTGCAGCAGCATTGGAAGACAAAAAAGTGTTGGGAAGAAACATGTGACATTTACTGGCATTGATGTGAAGCACAGGTACAAGGCTGGTGAAATGGAGCACTCAACTTCAAGTGAGAGCTCAAGTTCTCAATCTCATGGAAGGAAGAGAACGGTGAGAAGTGCCATGACATGGCAGCCCTCCCTTACAGCCATCACTGAAGCTCGGGGGGCTGATCATGTCATGAAATATGAGTGATGTTTTTCTTTGATCCCAAATCATATAACTTGTTTGTACTTAATTACTACAACAGATTAGCTACATGTTTTTTTTTTTTTTTGAAATTATAAGTTATGAACACACACATATTTTGGTAAAACAATTCAATACCGTGTAATTTATCTTCCTGAAGACAAGATAGGGGAAATTTCAGTCTAACAACACAGAAAACCAGACATATGACAAAATACATATAGATCTTCCAAAAGAAAACATATTTTTATGTAAAATTTTAAACCGTTTCCTCGTGATTTAAACAATAAATAATCATTTGGGCATCTTAACAATGGCATATGCGGTATAACACATAAATTATGTTTTAATTTCTCACGTCTTTTACTAACAGTAAATGCATGTTTTTAGAAGGTTTTTGACATGCAAAGAACCCATTAGCGTAGTGGTTTGAAGTATTTACTCCTTCAGGCAAGGTCCAGGATTCGAGTTCTAGCATCCGTATAATGTGTGTAAGTTTAATATACTATCGCACCTCTCAATAGAAAATGTCTTTTAAAAAAAAAAAAAGATATTTGACATCAACTGGTATTTACTATTGACTGCACTAGTTTACAGCCAAACCAAATGGTTTTACCAGATAAAACAATAAAAAGGAAAAACAAAAAAGTTACTGTATAGACAAAAACGTTATGGTCAGTGTACATTTTTTTAGATTTTTATACAAAAAAAGGACAAGAAATATTCCAAATAAATTCTTCACAGAAAACAAGTGGATTAAAATAGTTTTCTTCTTTTGCATGATTTTAAAATGACCAAGAGTTGTGGGTATTTCTTTGGTAGGTGTAATTTGGACATGTAGCGGTTGTCCTGGCTCGGGTGTTTGCTCTTCCCTCCATATATTCTTGCGACCGCAGAATATTTTGTAGACCACCACCCTAATTTTTATAGTCCTACTCACCATCACCGTGCCTACATTAATTTTTGTCTTAATACTTAATCAATATTCAGTAATCATTTTTGAGCTTGTGTGAAGTAAACTTCTCTTCCACATCAAGGATTCATGCTCATACTCACATGAAATAAAAAGTTTCAAAAGGAAATGTATTCATTGAGTATTTTTATATTTATGAGTGTATATTTTTGAAACGGGATAAATTATTTGATTATACACGTGTAAACAACTGATGTTAGCAAATCTCTTTAGTTCGTTACTAGTGTTAAAATGGAAAATAATGTTATAGATCATATGGTTTTTTGGTGAAATGATTCGTTTGGTTTTGGTTGCAGGAATGTTATGAATCTGAAAAAGAAAATCCAAAAAGATCATAAAAGAAAAAGAAAATTCAAAAATATCAGAAAATAAAAAGACTCCTCTTATTCTAAACTTAAGAGACAGGGAGACGAAGGAAGAGCGTCAGAGAGAGAGATGGGACAGGAGGAGCAAAGCTCAGTGGGAGTGGGAGAAGAAGAAGAAGAAACAAGAGAAGTGGTAGAGAAGGAGGAGGTAGAGACATGGAACCAAAGGAAGCAAACCCTTATGCTTGAAATCTCCTCAAAGCTCATCCATGGTGATCTGGAGGCCAAGATTGAAGCCGCCAGAGATATCAGAAACTTGGTCAGAAAGTCTTCTTCTTCGTCACCGTCTTCGTCTTCCAAGACCCGGTCAAAGTTGGGCGCGGCTGGTGTGATATCACCTTTGGTGTTGATGCTGTGCTCTCCTAACCCAGATGCACGCCAAGTCTCTCTCCTCGCTCTCCTCAACCTCGCTGTCCGCAATGAACGGTAATTTTGTTTCCATGGCTTCAGATTTCTTTGTGTTTTATTCACTGATGGGCTGTAAGAGACTGGTTTATGCTAATTTTGTTGCTGTGAAATGGTAACAAGGGAAAGTGCGAAACTTTTTGTGTTCTGGGATTGTCTTTTTGTTTTATTGGAGATGAAATCAGATGATATGATATGGGCATTTTGTTTTTCTTACATGGGGTTGCTAGTTCTTGATTTTGATAACAAAAATGAAAAGAATTGCTCACATTTCCTCGCAACCAAATGGATTTTGATGAGGTGGTTTTGTATTTGGTGTTTTCTCGATTGAGCTTCTGGATTCAATAAGAGTCCTCGCTGTCCATAATTATGTGGATTTGATCACTTCTTTATTTACTAGCTGAGGGAGAGAGAGATGTAGGAAATGTAGATAATAGTGATTTTGTCCTCTGATTAGTTACTGAGGAAGTTGGGGTTGGGCAAAAGATTTGATACTAGTAAAAGTTGCTACTTGAGGGAAGAATTAGCTCCTTTCAATCCATTTTAGTGAAATTTCTGCCATTTTGGTCATTAAAGAAAAATTGAGAGAAAGGACAGTACTTTAGTATGTCAAACTACTTGAGAAAGAGAACATATTTTCAACCATTTTTCATCTTCGTGTTACTGATACACTGGAAGATCCAACTGGATCTTGATTCCCACCGTTTCTTTTGGAGGATTTGTTATGCGGCAAATGAGACGGAATACCCAAGCCTGGACAAATGAGATGGCTTTGTTAGGATAAAATTTATGTTGAAGGGGGTGAGGCAGTCAAGTTTAGTTCTTGTTTTAATTTTGTCTTCGTTTGTTTTTCTTTGTAAATATGGAAATGAATATCTATGTGGTGGTTAATGGAGAGAACTTTCTTATCAAAGTATAAATTTTTGTATTTTAATGCTGTTTAAGTTTTCGGAATCAGGTTCTGAATTTGGGAAACTCCCATACTATTATTTCTCTCTTAATGCTGCACGAGCATTCTGATACCAAAAAATCAGGCCTGCAGTCCTTTTGTTTTTTCTCGTTAATGTCAGGATTCTTCTTAACTGTGTATCATGTGAGCTTCAGTGTGATAGGTGTTGTTACATTATTATATGTGAATTTTAAGTGCTCACTAGTTCTGCAATCTTTTGCTCTCTGCCCATTACCCTCATCTTAGGTAATGGCTTTTACTAATAAAATATTCAAATAAGTTGTCAGTACGTCTGATTGGGTCCTTGTTTGATGTTTATTAGAAACAAGGTCAAAATTGTGACAGCTGGAGCCGTCCCTCCTCTTGTTGAGCTCCTCAAGTTCCAAAATGGTAGTTTAAGGGATTTAGCCACTGCAGCAATCTTAACACTCTCAGCCGCTGCACTGAACAAGCCAATTATTGCAGATTCTGGAGCTGCACCTCTCCTGGTTGAGATCCTCAGCTCCGGAAGTGTTCAAGGAAAAGTTGATGCTGTGACTGCCCTACACAACCTCTCTACCTGTCAAGAGAACTCAACTGATATTCTGGATGCTACAGCCGTTCCCCCTCTTATCAACCTTCTCAAAGAATGCAAAAAGTATTCCAAGTTTGCCGAAAAAACTACTGCCCTTCTTGAAATCCTATCCAACTCTGAAGAAGGGCGTATTGCAATCTCAAACTCAGATGGTGGGATATTAACCTTAGTAGAAACTGTTGAAGATGGATCTCTTATGAGCACAGAACACGCGGTTGGAGCTTTGCTTTCTATGTGTCAGAGCTGCCGAGATAAATACCGGGAACTCATTCTTAACGAAGGTGCAGTCCCAGGCCTGCTTCGATTGACTGTAGATGGCACAGCTGAAGCTCGGGAGAGAGCTCGTACACTGCTAGATTTGCTTAGAGATTCTCCCCAGCAAAAGCAATTGGCGTCCTCAGTTTTGGAGAGAATTGTATATGACATTGCCACAAGGGTTGATGGAGCTGATAAAGCTGCTGAAACTGCAAAGAGGTTACTGCAAGACATGGTTAAAAGAAGCATGGAGCATAGCATGAGTCGCATCCAGGAGAGAGCTGCATCTTGTACACCTTCCAATACGCAGTCTACATAATATATATATATATATATATATATATCTTTTTGGCTGTAGGAGTTTCACAAAACACTGGGTTAGAGTTTTAATCTGAATCTATGTATTTGTTTGGGCAGTTAAAACTCTGCACCCTGCTAAATCACTGGGGTTGAAATCTTGTATTAGAGTAGGGGGTGATCCAGTGGCATTATGGGGGTCCATTGTATATCTCTCAACTTTGGTCATGTATATATAAAAATTTACTCTGCTATTTTACTGCACATTTCTTCTTACCACAAGTGAAAATAAAGGCTGGGGTTGGGTGGCAATCACATCACATGTGCAATACTTAGCAAACCTTGTATTCAAAGCAACCCCAAAATTGGGAGAAACACTTGTGTAAAACAGGGATAATACTGTTTTGTTATTCCGATCAATTACGGTATGACACGTGATAAATTTTTCACTTGACATACTGTGATTGGCCTGGAGTAACAAAACACTGCTATCTCCGTTTAACACAAGTAATTGGAGATGGGCTTCTGACTCATATGGTAGGCTGAAGCCCATTGTCTATCTACTTTAGCTGAAGGGCTGTTTTCTATTTAGTACCACATAATCCTTATCCACCATCACAGTAAAGAGAGTGAAGCACCAACCTTACCATGTGACACCCATCTCCATGATCCATCCAATTTAGGAAATCTCCTATGCTTTCCTTTCAAAACATAAATTCCTATAAGGTTTGACATGTTGGAGCTTAAAATATTTCATCAATTATTAAACAAGCCATTTCCCTCGGTAAATTTCCATCTCTAAACAAAGCTTTTCAAACATTATTAAAGTAGCTAAGTGTTAGATTTGCAGTAAAGTCTCCAACAATCTAATTACATCTTTGCCACTGTCGGTGTGTCTGCAGTTGTTATGCAGTGGACACCTCCCTTCAGTAAACATTGAACTACTTAAAGCCGGTACTTTTTTATATTTTCCTAATCTTCATTTCATAAATCTCGTCATAAAAACTAATTGTTAATTAGGGCGCGCAATACGCCAAACCTGTCATCTCCTTCCACGTAGTCGTATCTTCCACGTGGAAACATCGCGGTGGATAGGCGCAGTGCGCCCCTTGCGCACTCTAACAATCTGTCTTATTGACTACGCTCACAAGCCTCTAGACTTTGAGAAATCTAGCAGCTGCCTACAGCTCACACCCACACCACACTGACACTGGAGACAGAGAAGCGAAGTTGATAGAGAAGACAAAAATGGTGATGAAACTTTCTTGATGGTTTTTGCTTCACCTTCATATGAAACAGAAGGTAATCCTGACAAATCTATAAACTCTCTTTTCTCTGACAGTCACTTATCTGCTAGTCTTTCGCTTCATACATTTCTTCAATTGGTAGATCTCTCAAATCCCATTTCGCATTAGCTTCAAGATCTGAAAATAAACAAGTCAAATGAAAAAGAATCTCTTCTTTTTCAATCCCAATATCTAAAAACCATAGTTCTTTGACCATTTCTTCATTCTTAGGCGATTTGGCTATCTGGGTACTTTTGTTTTCTGCTAGATAGTGGATTTGGGTGGTTGTAGCTTAAGCTTCTGGTTCCAAAAAATGTTGGGTCGGTCCTCATTTTCCAGAACTGGAAGCTTTAGGCCTGAGAATTTGGGCCCAAATGCCCTTGCCTTGATTGGAAACCTTTGCTTCACGTTTTTTGTGCTCGGAGTGTTGATCTTCACCATTATTGCCGCCACCTATGAACCTGAAGACCCTTTGTTTCACCCATCAACCAAGATCACCACTTTCCTCACATCCAAATCCAATGCCACTTTCAAATCCGATGACACTGTGGTCAGGACTGGTGAGAATTTCATGGCTCCCAATCAAACTGAATTTGCAACCTTTATCAATATGACTGATGTTGTTAACTTAAGCGAGGGTGATAACACGATCAGTGACGCTTCTGAGGCCGCATCTTCTAGCTGTGAGGGTCCCATAGATTGCCGGGACCCGGAAGTGTTCCATTTGTTGATGAGGGCCACCATTGAAAAGTTTAAGGATATTCATTTTTACCGGTTTGGGAAACCTGCGCCTGGTTTGGGTGATAACAGTTGTGATATGGCTTGGCGGTTTAGGCCTAAGGAAGGGAAGACTGCTTCCTTTTACAAGGATTACAGGAGGTTTACTATTTTGAAGTCTGAAAATTGTACTCTTAGTGTTGGTGACATTGGAGAGTACCATACTGGAGTAAATGCCAGGAAGAAGAAGAAGAATCAGAAGCCTGGGTTTGAGAAGAATGGGAAGAAGGAGGTGAATTCTTTGCCAGTTGTGGGGGAGATTGTGAATGATACCCTTCCGGTGGTTGAGTCTGAAGGTTCATTTAGTCGTGGGAAGTACTTAGTTTACATGGGTGGTGGAGATAGGTGCAAGAGCATGAACCATTACTTGTGGAGTTTCTTGTGTGCTTTAGGTGAAGCACAATACCTGAACCGAACTTTGGTCATGGAATTGAATATTTGTCTGTCTTCCATGTACACTTCGTCGAATCAAGATGAGGAAGGGAAGGATTTCAGGTTTTACTTTGACTTTGAGCATTTAAGAGAGTCTGCATCTGTATTAGACGCAAAGCAGTTCTGGTCAGATTGGGAGAAATGGCAGAAGAAAGATGGGTTGAATCTTCATCTTGTGGAGGATTTTAGGGTCACACCTATGAAACTTAATGACGTCAAGGATGCTTTGATTATGAGAAAGTTCGGGTCCGTGGAGCCAGACAATTATTGGTATAGGGTGTGTGAAGGGGAAACGGAGTCTGTTGTTCAACGACCATGGCATTTGATATGGAAATCGAGAAGGTTAATGGATATAGTGTCTGCAATCTCATCAAAATTGAACTGGGATTATGATTCTGTGCATATTGAAAGAGGAGAGAAGGCACATAACAAGGACCTTTGGCCTAATCTTGATGCAGATACTTCACCTAATGCACTTCTCTCAACCCTGCAGGACAAAATTGAAGATGGAAGGAACCTCTACATTGCAACAAACGAACCAGATACATCTTTCTTTGACCCTTTGAAAGACAAGTATACCACTCATTTCCTTGACGAGTACAAGGATCTTTGGGATGAAAACAGTGAGTGGTACTTCGACACAACAAATCTTAACAATGGAGTTCCAGTTGAATTTGATGGTTACATGAGAGTGTCAGTTGATACAGAGGTGTTCTTGAGAGGGAAAAAGCAGATAGAAACATTCAATGATCTCACCAATGATTGCAAGGATGGCATCAACACCTGCAGCACTGCAACCAGTTAATCCCCACAGATTAGTTTGAGACTTTGCCATTTGCTACATTGCCGATATCCACGTGTACTGTTTAGCTATTTTTATGTGTTGCATTTGAGAAATTGTAAGCCTCCACTGATAGTTTTAGCATTAAGTAGCTTTGTCATGAGTTTTTTACTTGTAGAAGAAGCAACTATCAATATTTCATCACTTCGAATTTTACAAGTCTCAAGTTGAACTTGAGTTTTATTTGATGTCCCTCTGTGTATTGAATAATTTCATATTGGGTTGTATATTTTTTTTTCTTTGATTTTGTTGAAATATTAGTGCAGACGAAGAAGACTGAACAAAGTAAATGAGTTCTCCAGTAACCAACAAGAATTTGCATGACAATATATAGCTTTGCTTTTGAAAATGGTACTAGTTCCCGGTAACAAAACTACTTGCCCTAGCATTCCTACAATGTGAACTAAGTAGTTCTGAAGTTCATATTGGATGGACCAGCTGACCCAAGCAAAATACAGGCTATTATCAACAAAATGCCATCTAGTGAAACAGGTCAATGCCAACCTTCTCCTCTCCTCTTTCTCCTCTCTCTACATCCTCCTCTTATATAATAACGTCAAAAAATCAAAAAGAAATGGTTCTGGTCTGTTTACAAAAACAAATGCACATCAATGTGGCAAATATCATTTTCCACCGGCCTTCCACTTTTTGACTGGAAACAAGGTCACCTTTCTGCCAGGATTGTTAGTTCTGGTTTCTGTAGGCCGTAACATCGGAATGGTTACTTGCCGCTGATCTTTGTGTGCCCTTTCATCTGTAAATGGTTTCACTTCAAATGCACCCCTGGTGAAACCTCTAGCAACCTGAAGAGATTACCTCTAACAATCAGTGATAAAGCAAAAATTTCTCCTATACTAGCAACTTAAATCTCAATTTAAATGTTCTTTGGACAATTAAGAAAAGCAACTTTTAACCGTTATTCGCTCATGCACTTTGCATACTACAGAGGTCACTTTTCATAAGAGGGTAGTGTCATTGGAATCATTCATGCATATCTTGAACAGGAACTCAGAATCTGAATCAAGAACACCCTCCAATCATACATACCTTTAGTAGAATCCAAACTTTGAGGGAACTGCTCAAGAATGCAAGTTTTGTCCTTTTCCCAGAAGTTAAGTAGTCACACATGTGATGGTCAACTCTCAGAATAAATTTTGGCCAGGATTTAGGGTTCTCCGGGTCTGGTCTCTGTTCCATCATCGCCTGATAAAAGTTTCAAAAATAATTTTCTTAAGCGGAAAATTAAAAATTGGAAGAATTGCAATTACATGGAATTACTAGTAGGTTTCTTTCCAAGTGTTTCTGGTGCTGCATTTTTCAAATTATATGCATACAAAGCAATGTATGCCTAGTAGTCTACAACTTCACGTACCAGTAATCGAGAAATTTCTTGTTCAATTTTGGAGAAGGAGGTTTCCAATGCTTCTACTCTCCCAGTGGCATGGCAGCAGGTGCATGGTTCACTGATCATAAATGTCACGCTAGGTCGTACCTGTCCAACATGATGCAATCTATCATCAGATAAAACAATTGAGCCGGATCGAGCTCATAAATCATTGAGCCAAGGTTCTCCAGTTGATATATAAACCTTGTCAAGATTTTCGTGTTGCCCCCATGATTTAAATTAATGAATATTGAATACTCTATTTATTTGTAATTTCATATTGCTCTTTAAAATTTTACTGCAAATGAAAAGTAGCAGGAAAGTGTGAGCCGCGTTAATGCAACATACTCGCTTTCTTGTTATTTCCATAAGTCCATGCCTCGAAAGTTCAGAGACTTTAACCATTGATCTATCTCTCTCAACAGCCTTCTTAGCTTCTTCATAGACCAATCTCTTATTTGCTGAAAATAAGGCAGTGCCAAATAGAATTCATCAGTAAATATTCCAGTTCTCAAAATAGAATGATAGAAATTTGAGAAAAAGTTTCTAAAAATGCCTCCCTTTCCCCATACAAACATGAAGATCTCTAAGTTTCTTTCAATCTTAAGGACCAACTCAGTTATGTAACCAAACCTTTTAGAAGTTTCCCTGGACCATACATCATGCCTTCTAAGTTTGATAAAAGGATAGTTAGGCAACCTTAAATATCGACTTTGCTATTATTTATATTTGTTGAAAATTCTATCGTACATGTTTGTGTTACAACCTCCTGCAAAATTTATTAGCAGAGCAACATGACTGTTGATTGGGCATTTCTTTAGTTTTATAGTTTAAGCCTCATTCAGTTTATGACTTTTAGGGGCATATGTCTGGCAGCTGGTATGCAGATTCTCTACAAGTTAATGTGAATAGCCTTGATATCAATCCTAAAGTGCAACAGAACTAGGCTGAAACGTCATAGGCCGCGTAAGTTTCAAGCATTTGAAAACAAATAACTCCCATGCATGGACCATGCCTAAATACGTCAATCATGCACACACACCTACAAGAGAGGGAGAGACTTCGACTTACATTCATCAGCCATATCAATGAAATCTACCACAATTATGCCACCGATATCTCTCAGTCGTAACTCCCTTGCAATCTGAAACACAGTTTTCTCTGTCAAACAAGTACTGCAAAGATTCACCATTTAGATGGATAAATAGGAGAATCTATGCCAATTTTGAAGAATGAGTCATAACATGGTAACAGAGCAAGTTACCATGTTATAGTTTGACATAGAAAAAGAAGAAACCCACAGAGGGGCAACAGATCAGTATGCTATCATCTACAGGGAAATGTATAAATTGCTTGTCCGTACAAGGAAAACAATGCCAAAAGTGGTAATTAGAGTTCAGCATCTAGCATACCTGTTTAGCAGCTGCAAGGTTGACTTCTAAAATAGCTTTCTCCTGTGAAGTCCCATGACCAAACATCCCATGTCCTCCATTCACATCGACAGAGACTAATGCCTCAGTTTGCTCGATCACTAAAGAGCCTCCCTTAGCAAGTGGAACCCTGTAAGCCAAGAAATATGAAGAAATCATAGAACAAACATTAACAAGTGGCTTAATAGGCATCTGCAGAGCTAGAAAATGTGACAACTGCCAACATAAGTAATATTGTCTGCCCCTCACCTTTTACTAAGCATGTTGTTGATCTCTTCTTCGATGTTAAATTCATCAAAAAGAGGAATTCTTTTGTTGTACAACTCAACTCGATCACAAAGATCAGGGGCAATCTCCTGAAGGTAACTGGTAACCTGGAAAGTGTGGTAAAAGTTGACTTCTTAGTAATTTAAAAGAGTAATTTAAAAGAAAATAATAAAATTAGGGACAAAAGATCTTCAGAAACCAAGTGACTAGACTTGTGCAATTAGAAAAGGTTAAATCATTAGAGATATAGAACCAATCAACTTATTCCGGAAATATGAGATGCTACACATGCACACACACATTCCTCTCATCTCAAAAACTGCACGCACAATTTTCAGTCCGGTAAAATAGTCCTCAATGACAGTTTATGCCATACCTCATGATATGTCCTTGGAGAGTCAACAACCATTTTCTCAACCTGAAATATCCATAATAAAGAATGCAATTTAGGGGATAAGACTAAAAGATTCTTGTAAACTTTGATGTAAAACAAATCATGAAAAATGAAACAAACAATTGGCAAAATGACTCTGATATAAATGATGGAAAGTCACCGTCTCATTAAAATAATCCTGGACAACTGAGAGCGTCTGACCCATTGCCCGGTGTAGAATAACAGGAATGGCCCCTTCCACACCTTCATCTGCAGCAAGTGCTGCAGATTTTGCATGTTCCGTAATACTTTTCCAAGTTGACACCAGACCTTCCAAATCCTTTTGCAGCTCCTCTAAAGAATGGCCAGCAGCAACAGTCCTTACAGTCAAACCAAAACCCAGAGGCTGCAAAGTTTTTGCTATGACTTTTAATCGTGTACGCTCAACACCGCCAATTTTTTTGGAGATTCCAATTCTATCACAACGAGTTAATAATATCTGCAAGCCAAGGGATTCAGAGGTGTTTATATATTCATAAAAACAAATATTTAGGAACGGTTAGAGTTTAATAAGGAGGATAATGGTGAATCACAACATACCCAGAATCTGCTTTTCAATTTTGGATAAGCAGTCAGTGTGGGACCTTTTGAACCCAACCCCTCTTTGACAACTTGTACAAGAACTTTGGTGCCTTTCTGAACTCGAGCCCACTTATTCTCATTAGCGATAATATTTGCATCATTCTTCTTATTTTGGAGGTGAGACATTTGAGAACTGCTAGAACCATTTATGGCAACAGGAATAGCACTAGTGTCACCTTTTAGATAATCATTTCCCACATCACCAGTGTTGAGCATACTACCATTCATGTTTTCCTTAACATCTGAAACATCAAATTCATCCTCAATTTCATGTTCATCATCATCATCATCGTCATCGTCATCGTCAACATCGTGAATGGATTTTACAAAATCATCCTGAGAGTTGATTTCAATGATGTCTTCAGTCACTTCGTAATCAAGTGGCATGCGTTCATTTCCATATGCATTCACGCAATCATCAAGCATATCACCATTGGCTTCCATTTTCTTTGTCCTACGGAATGGCGGGAATATGAATGGTTCTCTGTTTTGTTTAATGTCCATTAGTGAGGGTCTAGAACTCCCAATATTTACAAATGCACCACCCATATGGGGGACAAGTTTTGTAACCACCCCTAGATACACACTATCACACTGCACTGTACTTTTAACGGGTTCCAGTAGTAACTCAACCAATTTCCCATATTCCAGTAGAGCTATCCTTTGCATGGTACATATAGAAGAATTAATCAGTATAATGGTAGACACAGGTTCATTCGAAATTAGATTATTTCTTTCTTCAGGCAACGATTGTCCTGTGTCGTCCAAATTTTCCACACAATCTTTCATGCCGCCATTCTTTTTGGACATATCAGAACCCATCTTATCCTTGGACACAAGAAAGAAGAGAGGTGATTGGAGTAACCAGGGTTCCTCAATAGGATGATGTCTTTCAGTTGAAAAACTACTAGAAATTAATCCCCTCTGACTGGTATTCACCATACGGTCGCCATCAGAGTACACATTATCCTCCATAGGTTCATTTAAGGATGGGTTCAACTCTAGTATGTCAGTATTGGAAATGAAGCCCTTGTGGGTAGCACTTGCAGTAAGTTCTCTATCAGAGTATAACATGCGCTTCTCCATAGGAAGATTTAAGACTGGCTTTGGTTCTATTATATCACTTTTAAGGTATTTCATAATCTCATCTTCATCTGTCAAACCACTGGAAGCATTTGAGTGTTCAGAAACATTTCAAGGAAGGAGATTTCGTATACTAAGGAATTAAGATGGAGATTTACCTCTAGCTGGAGCTGAGAATAAAGGTGGTATTGGAAGATATGCCTCCTCTATCCGTGACCCCCACGAAAGAATTGGAGACATTGTGGTATCGGGCCTCATCCATGAATCCCTCACTACAATTCTTCCACCTTGTTTGACAGGTAGGGGTACTGATAGAGATAATTCAGGTCCAGGTCTCCAAATGATGTCAGATGGAGGCCACATTTCTCTCTTTATAAAATAGTTATACTTGAAATTTACACCACCAGAAATCTGCCAAGCAGTAAAAGATGAATAAGGGAGGACCTTACAGCACAATAAAATAAATAATTGAAAATCAACAGCATAGAGTATCTCTCTGTCTATCTTTATTCTTTTCCCTGGACAAGAATCTCTAGTTAGTACTATGTCTAAAGGGAAATCTTCAACTACTAATTTTATCATATTAGAAATCTTTGATTGGATTTTGTTGTTTGTTTTCATTTGTCTAAGCTACCATAACAAATAAATAAAATTGATGTTTGACAGATTCATACATCATTTCATGCTTCATAAATAACCAACATAATCATGTGCTACTTTGCGCAGATTGCAAAATTACCCTGACTTCAGCCTTCCATAAGTTCATATGTTCTGTAGGAGACATTAATATGGCAATCTCCGGTTCCCAGCAGCCGAGAATAGTAGGGTCCCCAGTTATGTACAGAAACTCACCAGCTGCCAGATCAGCCTCTATAGTCCAGACTATCTTGTACATTCCTTTAACAACAGCATTTGACTTTCCTGAGAAACCAGAATGTCTTAGATCCATAAGCCATTTTAAACTATAGGAGGGCTTCCAGAAAGGATGATGTGAAACCTTAATGACTGTAGTAGTTTATCCTTTATGGAACAGAGAGGCCTCCTCTTAAAATCCTTGTTTATTTTAGTGTTGGAAAAAGAGGGGAGGTATGGTTTTCCTTATAATGTGCAGAAACATGAATAACTAAGAGGTTCAAAAACAGGATTTTTTGTGTTACCTTTCTCCATGGACATCATTGGGGATCTTAGGAACGAACTATGCTTCGACATACAAAGAGTGAATCTGAATGCATTTCCGAGGGGTATGTGATGGCATATGTACCTGCTTTGATACTATAATGTATTAATTCTTTCCAGAGAGAGACATAGACAGAGAAGTAGGAAGATATCAGACTTAATAAAGTATCATTTACAGCATCTCCATATCTTTTTTCATCTTCTTTTGACACATAAATGCTAAAGTTTTCATAGAAAGCACAAATAGGGGTTAGAGGAACTACTACAACTGGTATTTAATTTGGCAAGCCATATTCATCTTTCGATAAGATTTCATCTATCAACGAAAGTGGTTTGAATCAAATACAATTTCTCATCATTGTGATTTCCAAGTATGTACTGCAATTCGATTTTTATATACATTGTGAGTTTAGCAATGCTGAAAATTAAAAGGACCATTTACACGACTTGGGTCTGCAGCAAATAAAACTCGGCTCTAGAACATAGTTACATACAAGACGCAAGCTTTAGCACCTCCATACACAACAAAGACATGGAATTCAATGCGTTTATATTGTAATTCATTCGAAACTAATAACACCCAAACAAATTCGGAAGCAGAAGCAATAAGAAAACTTGAAAAGCATACGTGTGCCAATGAGTATGAAACGTACGGCGATAGAAATCTCAGGCTCACGGGCCAAGAGGAGAAGTGGGTTCGTTGGGCGAGAAGATGGTTGTGGCGCCGAGGACGAGCATGAGCTTCAGGAACGTCCATGAGCCGCCTAGCCTCCAGTGCTTCAGTGGAGCAGGGACAGCGAAGCAGAGATGCCATAAAGGGAGGTCCTGGGTTGGTAAATTAGGACTGGCAGAAGGGGCACTTCCGTCATTTAATGGGTGTGAGCTTCAAAGCCTTCGACTTTGGGACTCTGGATACTGGATAGAATGAATTTTGCTTGTGAGTTGTGAGAAGAAGATAGAATGATACTAGGTGTTTTTGGCTTGGCGCCTTCTCTCCCACGTGTGAGTGTGTGCGAGTGTGTGGATAATTTTGCTGTGCTTTTTGGGTTTTTTTTTTTTTTTTTTTGTGTGGTTCTATTAAAAAAGATTGCTAAAAATGGAGCTTTTACCTTTTCATTTGTTGTAAATAATTTTATGGGTTAAATGGAAGTTACATTGGCTTGGAAAATGGCATACTTTTCCTTTTTATTTTGTGTTGTCAAACTGATATTACCGTTCACTTTCACTTTAGATTCACAGTCTGACAACATAACATGTTAGATTGTCTGACAATTTAACATGTCAAATTGTCTAACAAAGACAACATTTTCCATTATATTTTCAACCCTACTTTTTCAAAGACCAATTTCCAGTCCATGGTGGGTAATTACTTCTCAAGAAATGATTGAGAAGCTTGAGGCTGACCTGCATTTGGACATGTCCAGTAAATCATTTGCACCCTTTGTTGGTCTACTTAATTGCAAAGAAGATGAACTTAATCTGGTGACAATTCCTTCTTTGAGTCTGAGGAGTATCAACTACCAAGGTTGGATTTAGTGCTAGTCCTTCCCTTGGCAGTTAGTTCAAGGTAGAGACTTCACATGAATAATCAGAGATTGGAAAAGGGCATGACTAATGATGGCTCCCATTTGCAACTGCCCATGGAGACCCATAATCACTTTATTTTAAAGTTTGCCAAAAGAATGAGAGCATGGAATAAGATGCGGGTACTCAAAAGTGCTTTATGGCCATTCTCATCTTCTAACTTCCTGCATTTGGCTAACACTTAACTATTCATGTGTGAGTTAATAGTTCATTGTCTTCCGAATTATGCTAGCATCTGTGGATCATGTCTGCGGGTAACTGTGAGCCATTGATGGTAACAGAATTTGGCAACTCCAACAAACTCTTCTGCTAATAATTATGGTGCAATTCAAAAGAATTGAGGGGTTTGGAAGGCCAACATGAGTATTCAACCTAGCTCATGGATTCAACTTGTGGGTTTAACAAAATACAACTTAAGTTTTTCCCTTTTTGCAAAGGCTTAACTATTATTTGATATAATATCAAAAATATTAATTATATCATGTCTTCATAGGGTTGGCTCATAACTTCAAACAGGTTCATGTTAACCCAAGTTCAACCATCCAACTTTCAATATGCCCATAATATTCCTGATGATCCCTCTGCTCTGCCACCATCAAGTCCTTTGGCATGATGATGGAATTCCACTGCACTGGAATGTGCTTGAAAGGAAACGAATTTATTACTATTTTTTATCCGCTTCCTTTTGGTTCAGAAAAGCACAAGAGAACACATTGCTAACTTACAAACAAAAGGGACCACTATAATAACGTTCTTTCAGGCGGTCCTGCCTTTGATCAACCCACATCTACATCTCTGTATTGTCTTGTAGTTATTTTATCTCTGAATGGTCCATCAAGCCCTCCCTCTAGTTTCACTTTCCATGATGTTAACTCAAAGGGAGCTAAGAAAATGAAACCTCATTCACAGTTTCAGACAACTTTTATTGAGAAAGAAGCAAAAGTTCGGGTAATGACTCGCTGATCCGGGTGCCAGTCGAACCCAAGACATGCTAACCTTTGGTACACAAAGCCAACACGTTACAACTAACGAGGGGACTGGCAAGAGAGAAGCAAAAACTACCTTGCCCCTTGTGAGTTGGAAACTAATGTTTTCCCTTCCATATACAAGAAAAGACTTGTCAAGGAACTTGGCTGCTTGGACATGCTTCTGTTAAACTAATGGGTGGATGGAAATGTCAGGGATTCATCACCACAATATATGCTGTTCATCACATTGAAATTCATTCATGGCAGCCAAGTTAAGCATATGATTAAACAATATATGGCCTATCCAACTTAATCATCATCACACAAATAAAACTCGGAAGATTCAATAAACTCAAAGCTGAAAGTAGATATGTTATACTCCAGTAACTTCATAATATGTACAATAGTAAAAATTTTGGTCTCTGAGACCCATCAACGTATTATCACGGTTTAACATAGGTATAACAACACTATGGCCAGCCGAGCATTCTTGTAAAATACCTGTACACTAAAAGCTGTACATGAAATCTCCTGGACTTTCATGCTTGTAAATGCTCACCAAACGCAGGGTGTGTCCTCCCCAGGCATTAAAGGAGTCCTACAAAGAGGGCATGTAATGTTCCAGTAGTTCAACCACTTTTCCAAGCAAGTTTTATGGAAAAGATGGCCGCAAGACAAGTGGTTTATCTCTGATTCGGGCTCAAACTCAGACAGGCAAACTGGGCATTCATGTTCTGGCTGCTTGAAACTACACACAGTGTCAAACCGAATTGCTGGGATTCGGCTCCTGATCTCCTCGATGCAACTAGCCGATGGACTGAGATGGAACTCAAATGATTCTGAGGCGATTTCAGTGGAGTCTGTTGATGGGGGTGACGATGCTGAGGACGACGTTGAGGATGATGATGATGAGAGACGGATACCAACTATATGCAGGACTGATCGGATTATGCCTTTGACAATGGAGATTGACAGGGCTGTGTTTACTAAAAGCACACATAGAACTCCTTCTGATGGAGCTGGTAGACTTGAGAGACCCATTTTGATAAAAACAGAAGTTCCAAGGGGATCAGATTTATAAATACAAATGTATTTTAAACACTGGAAGGTCCAAACTCAGCTCAAACAAGTCAAAGATTGTTTAGGGACAGGGAAACCAGAATGAACTGGCAGAGATACAAAAGGGGAGATAAATTATTATATCAGTTTGATGAGTAGGAGTTGAAATGTCACCAAAATCTTCTTGATATCCAACCTGCAATACAACAAAGGGAAGGTATTAGAATTTTATATAATAGAGAAGAAAGAATGATGAAACTGAGAACAAACAGATTAAGCATAAAGCTCAAAATTAAGCACAAACAAAATTTGACAAAAGTGAAAACGATCTTAATAAAAAATGATAGCTGTGAGATCATGAAGACAACCAATGGGATATAATTCTACCGATCTGCAGCAAACCCACAAAATACAGGTTCATACAAACTGTGCACTAAAACTGAAATTCAATATTTTCTAATGTTAATGAAATGTTTAAAAATAAAACTGAAATAACTAAAATGTTCAAAATGGTCAGTGGGATTGGTTGGTAAGTGGGATTGATGAAGAGTAGAACCTATATTCCCTCAAACCCAGCAGCAGTCAATAAAAATTGGAAGCAAGCAGAAGATGAGCATGTAGATACAAAAATGGATCCTATTTTCAAAACCTTGTAATGCAATGAATAAGAAACCAATGCCAAAATTGGATAGAGAGGAACAGAAAAACCATTCAAAAGGCTTCTTTTTATCATCAAGATCTAACAAAACTGTGACCTTGACGAAGTTCAACACGGTCAAAATAGAAGATCAATACCAAATTAAAGACTAGAAAGATAAAGCAAGCAACTTGATCTCAACACACAACCCAATTTCCTGAACCCAGAAAACCCAGCAACCAAATGTATCATAAGGTAACTTGAGATCTATAATTCTTCCTACTAATCCTTCAAAAAACATTAAAAATACCTTCTTTTGATTGCTAACAGAAAAAATAAATCATTTTCAAAAGAACCCAGAAAAAGAAAAAATGAATACATAAATAGAAAATAAATACTAGAGCTTTAACTGTAGCTGAGCTTCATCAGACTTACACAGAGTGAGATTTTTGGAGCTTAAGCTTTTGGGTCCAGATAGAAACAGAGTACCACCCAGAGGAGCTGAAGAAGAAGAAGAGATTCTTGGGAATTAGGCAGTAGTCACACACACACACATAAAAATATATATAGTTTTTTTTGACAATGGCTGCTCTGCACAATCTGTTTATATATAATAGCAAAGCCTCCGCACCTACGATTACCGGCAAACTAACCCATGTTGTCTAATCATGGTTAGACTCCCGTCTTTCGCGGACTCCAATTTTCTCTTAACCGTGGTTACTTTATATCAACGCCTTCTGTTTACAGGCTTTTTAACCTTCTTTTCCATTTGCATATCTTAACTTACATGTCTTCTTTTGGTAACATTCTAGTTACACGCCTATTTTTTTCATACCTCTGTGTTCAATTTACCTACCTAGAATGGTATAATTTTAATACAGGATGATGTAATGGAAAACTTAATAGTAAAGTTCGCAAAGGGTGTGATTTTACCTAACTGGTTTACACTTTTCATCTTTTTGCAAAACAGACCCTCTTTATATATTTTTTCTTATACAATTCACAAGAGAGATTGAACATAGGATTTTCGGGTGTATGAATACATGCTCAAAAGTTGCATTTTTGAATAAACTACTTTTAAAAAACCAAATAGGTATGCAGGCTGACTAATTCTTACATACGTCGATATGTTCTTCTCTCTCATCACATAAGAAAAGAGATAATATAATTATATTTTACGAGTTATGGCAAGAAATTTTTTCCTTTTAACTACATGATGAGAAAGATAAATGTATAATTATATAATATAGATTATAAAGAATAAAACTGATTGTAAAGAATAAAAAATTTGTGGACCATTTTATCATGTTACCGAATAGGTGTGATGAGTACAAAGATCCCACATTTCTCATATGGACATGTGTCATTGAACGTCTGATTACATGTCATCTTTCCACCAATTGTCGCCAAGCCAACGTGTCCCATTTGTACAATCTCTCAGTCACGCAGGCTGTGTATGTATGTGTCTTCATTTCCTTGTGTTTGTTGGACTCACCCTCTCACTGAAAACTAGCCCTAGCCTACGTGTCGTTTTTCCTGAGGAGGGCTGGAAAAACGACATGGGTAGTGGGCCAAAGGAGTACCCCAATCATCAGCACCATTGTCCAGGTGGCAAATGGGCAGTGAACTGTTTCTGGGACAACGTGTTTGGTTAAAGAAAAGCCAGATAATGTAGCCATGGACCATGCATGGACCATAGAGCTTGGATATATGCAGTTTGGATGAAGATGAAGAGGAGCCTTCCCTTTTAGGCTTTAGGCTTTTTTTTTTTTCTTGAGGGCTTGAACTTTCACATCTTGTAGATTCTCTTTTTCCAATTTGGTCACCAAGAAAAAAGAGAGATAGTGTCTTGTAAGTTACATTTTGTGTATTTTGAGTTAGATGCCTTTTGAATATGGAATCTGAGCTGATCCCATAAGAATGACAAAATATTATCCTTTGGTTTGGTAAAGATGGACTATGTAGTGTTTTATGCTTGTACGCAAAGAAAGACTAAAACTGTCAATGAGGATTGGTTCAATTAATAAGGTAGCTCCATTAGTGTTCGAGTTCCGCTGCCAGCTATCCTCATTGGTGCATAATCTGTAATTTTCTACATAAATCCATACTGGTGGCAATTAGCAGTTGGATACCACACGTAAGTCCTTAAGGCTCGAAATTGTGGGTCTGCCCTGGCGCTGATGAGAGTATTCAATCTCTCCCTAAACTTTTTTTCAACAAAAAAATAAAAAGAAAGACCAAAACTATATGAATATATATGGTCACTTGCCCCACATCAAAATGTTTTGTCTACATGCAAGGAATGTGTTTCATGTGCACATAATGTGAATATGAAGGTGAATTAATTCTTACTATGGATGCAAGCGTAAAATCCTCTACCACTAAAGTTATATCTCTTCACAACACTTTTTATTTGTGTGGGTTGAAAGAATCAGCGCATAAACTCAGAAAAAAATCAATGGAGTTTTTAGGTTTCGCACCATATACGATATACACCTGTAAATATGCAACCACATGTCATTACTGATCTTGCTCACGAAATCAGAAAATCAATCACCAATCAATTCAATTGCTTAGACAGCTTTGATTGAAGTAATTTTGGAATGATTTAATGCTCCTCACCATACTTTGCAACTGCTAAATTATGATTATGAAGCGGACACATCGATCTAACTCCCAAACTTTCAAGAACATTACGTAGATAACTTCATCTTTGAAAATGCCAGCTTTCCAATTATGATTGATAGTGATGTTATTATAATGACGTATATTACCAGTGCGATATTTTGAGGTGCTCTAATTTACAGGGAAATTCGAACTTATATAGAAGAACGAGTACACTGTCATAACTAACCGAACTAAATCTGTACCTTTCATGAAATTTGGATGTATTGTATTTTTACCTTTCTTGAAATAATATTACTTGTTACCATACATGAACATTGTTGGTGACTCCAATTAATGGCTATTAGCTGGTACGCCCACAAATGGACATGGCCTTGCACATGCACAGTTTGTAACATATGTACATAATCTGGAAACAAAATATATTAAAGCCTGACAAAGTTACAGATCCGACGTGCATCAAGAACAAAATTGATGATGATATGATGATATACACACATGTATATATTTGTCTCCTTGTCATGATTAAAGGAGTGGAGAATCGAGATTTCTGGGTGTCTCATTCTCCACCAAGACTCTAAATCTCTTACAAATACAACATGATGATAAATGCAATGCACAATATTGCATTGCATGCACCTTTAGCATCTAGAATATTCATTGCATACACCATCTAAACTCTAAACCCTAAACCTGAATTCTGAACATTTGGTGAATGAAATCTTCACATATTGTACTCTAGATGATCATAAACCAGATTATATTTTCATGTGACAGATTTTTAAATCATCGAACGGCTTCAAAAAATACTATGAAACATAAAATATAGGATAATAAATTATAAGTAAAGCGGTGAAGAGTAATTACACATGCATCGAAATCCCGTGTTGAATTTCATTGTCTCAATATCGTAGTATTACTTGCAAGAGAAAAGGAAAAAGAAAAAGAAGAAAAAGTGAGAGTAGTGCAGTATAGATGCCAAGTTCATTGAATCGAACATCTAGCTAAGGAGGTGATAGGAAAAGCCTGATAATGATACGGTATCAGGTGAATTTCACGTGCTCATCCATCTTTCTTATCTTATACTTCTTGTCCATTACCCATTTATAAAGCTCACGTCTTGTAAGTTGTTACCATCTTGGCTGCGTGCGTGCGTCCTTGCTTGCCTGCACGGACGCTCTTCACTCTCACACATTATTTATTCATATCAAAGTCTAAAATATCGATAATATTGGAAATATTCGTAGTTCAAAAATATGAAAATTTTGATGAAAATATTGGGATATTATCGATATTAATTAAAATTGAATAAAAACCACGAAAATTCTAAGAAAAACTTGAAAAAAATTTATTGAAACTTTAGAGGATGTTTATTTTGTCAATTATCTATTAGTTTATCACAAAAAATTGGAAGGAAATACATTGCATGATGGGTTTAACTAATTTAAGTTGATTATATAACGAGCTGACAAACACAGTAAGTGCAGAAAATATGTAGTAACTAATGAAAGAAGATTAAACACACCATAATCATATATATATATATAATGATTTACTACAATATTTTAAACTTTATACTTGTAGTACCACATAGAGTTTCCCCTTGTGTATTATCACAAAAACATAAGCAACATGGTGGTTAAGTTGTTTGCGTGTGTGCTTTGTGTTTTTATTTTTTTATTTTTTCTATTACATTAATATTTTCAATATTTTCGATATTATAACGATATTTTGACAACATATTACTGAAGTGTAAGTGAAATTATCGACATCAATATTTTTCGATAGTATCGATATTTATACGATATGTGTATAGATATGTTCTAAAATATCCGTGACAAAAAAAAAACCGATAATATCCTCAATATTTCGTCGATATTATTGATATTTTAGACTATGATTCAGACAAATAAACTCACCCAACTTATTTCAAAAATTGTGCCCAAACTCTTTAATTACTAAGCTTGTATTGGATCAGAGAGTGTGGTCGGATAATATTTCTAAACTAAAATGTTCATGTGAAGTGTACTCAAAATTGCTAGAACATCACTTTGGAAATTGTTTACTTTAACCGTATTCTTTATTTTAAGCACTTCATAAAATTCAAAATAAGAAGTGAAAGGGTTTTTAACTGTTTTGGTCCTTCAATTTATATTTGAGTTTCATTTTGGCCTTCCAACTAATTTTCATGTCAAGTCCTCTAACTCTCTCATTCATGACAATTAAGTCATTTTGTTACATTCTATCAATTTAAAAGTCAATTTAAGAGGTAAAATCGTCAATTTAAAAGTCCTCTAACTCTCTCCTTCACAAATAGAAGAAGGAGGTTGTTCGTCTTCTGTTGCAGAGAGAAGCTAGGGCGAGAGAAAAACGTCCGATGAAATATTTGGGGGGGAGGTTGGATTTATTATGATCTTTGTTATTTATAGCTCTCTCCTTAAAACCTACGAAAATTTATCACTTAATGAAATCCTTCTAAAAATATGACCTTTTGAATACACCTAGATTTGATTCAATTTTTTTTATAATCCTAATTGACAGTCCCGATCTCTTGGACCACAAGAGTCCAAGAGATTGTAGTCACCCATCATTGGATATTAATCCAATGATTCAAAAAAATTTCTTAAAAGGAGTGCAAGAGTGAGTGAACCGTTGAATTTATATTCAACGGTGAGTGACTACAAATCTCTTGGACCCCTGTAGTCCAAGAGATCGGGATACACCCATATTTGAATGGACTTTTTAAAAGTTCATACAAGTCGGAATTGAATACACCCAAACTTGTAAAACCTCTTATAAAGTTCGTATAAATCCAAATTGAATACACCCGGATTTTTAAAATATTTTTAAACGCTTTATAATCCTAATTGAATGCATCCCCCTAAAACGACCTACCCAGCTCTCTATTACCCATTTCCCCCCAAATTGAAACTTTATTTCACCTATCTATTTCATTTCCCTAAAATTGAAACCTTAATTCACCAAAATCCCCATATTTGAACCATAACCCGTCAATATAA
This sequence comes from Prunus salicina, assembly GCA_020226455.1. Lineage (NCBI taxonomy): Eukaryota > Viridiplantae > Streptophyta > Magnoliopsida > Rosales > Rosaceae > Prunus > Prunus salicina. The sequence goes on from CM035344.1 coordinate 22,408,462, forward strand.
CCTCAATTTAGCCCTAATTTTATCTATGGGGCTTATAATGGACTCAAAAGTTAGATTTGCTCTTAAAAAGTACGTCATGTGCCATTGCACATGATTAAAATTGATGACAAATGTGACGAGATGATTGAATTGGCACAAATTTTGATGACAAAAATTGAACGAAAATTAAGTAGATGACCAAAATGAAACACTCAAGTATAAGTTCAAGGGCTATTGCATTTAAAACCCTGCTATTGAAAGTATTTTTATATCAAAAAGTACTTAACAATGTGCTATTATCTTCTCAAATTTAGGAACTTCTAGTTGTTGCTATTATAGGAGTAAGATAACTAGTTCATTCTAGTGTGGCTGGAACTACTCTCTCTTTCTCTCTCTCTCCTTATACTTAGAAACTCCTAGATGTTTCCTAAAATTTTCTTTTTGATAAGAGAGCTAAAACTCATTGTATGAATTCAAACAGGGGCTCAAATACCATTACGAATACCATGGTGCCATGACAACCTATTCAAATCAGTAAAGCTTGTTGAAGAATATAAGTCTCGTATTGGAAACTTGACTAAATAAAATACAACATATAATAAATAGTTTCATTACTAATATCACCCAGACCTTTTGTGATAAAACCTCACACATACTCGGCTTTATAGGTGGTGGTTAAGTTGGGGACAATATCGATATTGCTAGTAGTGGATTGATGGTTCATCTCTCTGAAATTTAACATGGTATTAGAGCAAGCTGATTGACTAGGCCATTACCCTTACCCAACATGTGGTGTTCACATGTTAAGCTTGAATGTTTATCCTTACCCAATACGTAATGTTCACGTGTTGGGTTTAAATGTTTAATTCCGATGTAGACTTGGCTCCATGTGTGGCCCACTATGTGGTGGTCCCACATAAGGGGGCGTGTTGAAGAATGTAAGGGCCAGTTTGGCATTGCTGTGCTGTGAAAATAATCGCTGTCAGATTTGCTGTGAGAGAAATCAGCTGTGAGAGAAAGCAGTTTGGAGTTTGGTAAAATTTTTGTTAAAAGTGTTGTTGGTATTAATTTTACGCATAATCAGAAAATGATTGCCGCATAATTATTAAACCCAGCACCTCTTCGAAACTGATTCCTAAATAATCAGAAAATGAAAACACCTCATTAGCTGCTTTCCCTTATAACTTTCTCTCACAGCAATTTTTAACAATAAGTGATTTTCTCACAGTTTACCAAACGGGTTGAGCTTCTCAAAATTTTTTAAAAATCACTTATCACCCCAAATAAGCAATGCAAAACTAGCACTAAGTTCCACTTTGGAAACTTGACTAAATAAAATACAACATATAATAAATGGTTCCATTACTAATATCACAGAGGCTTTTTATGATAAAACCTCATACCTACCAGGATTTGCAAGTGATTAAGTTAGAAACAATATGGTGTTGCTAGTAGTCGACCGTTGATCGATCTCTTTAAAGTTTAACATAGATAACATAAGGGGAGATCTTTAAGAAGGTTATATCCCAAGTCTTTATAAATATAAGTGATACTCTAAACAAGAGGTTTCACACACACACACACACACACTCCCAATGTGTCTTGAGAATTCGAAACTGAGACCACTTATATGCAAATCAAGGTATTTTTTTCATTAGATTAGACCCCGTTGACAAAGATGTTCGTTTATTCTAAGAGTAAGTGTTTGTGCCTAATAAACCACGGCCTTTGTGGCCGAGGAGTCCTCCTCTCTGCCGTGGCTTTTCTCATGGGCTCAAAGAAACGGCAATATTTCGTTGCCTCTTGCTTTCGGACAACGAAGGAGAAAGCGCTAAGACAAGGTTTTCTCGGCCTCTCGAATAGCCTCGCGGGCCGAGGCCGAGGAACTCACAAGCCACGGCCAAAGAGGTTATGGCAGATCACCACGTGACCTCAGGGTCCCACGCTTCATTTAATGAAGTAATGCCTCTGTCCACCACAGCAAATCCACTAGGGCATGAAGCATTTAATGCATGAGGGCAGAAGGGAAATAATTGAAATCAGGATTTTGTAATCAGGGTGGTTAGGTACAAACATTCCATCAAGTGTTCTTGCAACTGGCAGTCTCTTCACCAACCATTAAACCAGAGCATTTAATGCATTCCCACGGCCAGAGGTGCAGAGCCCTCGATCTGAGTAAAGGCCGAGATCTGCCGAGATTTATGGGGGTCACACCACCATGCTTCACAATCCCAAATGCTGATCAGACCCAACCATGCTTCACAATCCCAAATGCTGATCAGACCCAGCCATGCTTGCCCTGATTAGACTCCACCATGCAGGTCTTGTCAAGCTTCGATCGTCTCTCCAGGGCTCCCACTATAAAAACCAAGCTCAAGACCACATGCAAAGGGTCCAACACCAAAAACCAAAAGCCTCCCACGGAGCAACTTATTTTTTTTTGTCATGTACTTTCAATATCTTTACATACTTTCTTAGGAGTAGTGATAGAGTGTAAGAAACTTTCATTCATCAATATATCATACGACCCTTGATTTCTCAAGGCGCCGGAGCATCATCCTTGTTATCGCCTCACTCACCCCATATATCATACGACCGTCGCTCTCCGAGCAACGTACCGGAGCACCGCCCAAAATCCACCACCTACACCACCACTAACGGCCTTATAGTTCAGGCCGTGAACCTGACGGCCGAGACCAGTTCCTTTCTCGGCCACAATCGTTTGATACGAGGTCCAGACCAAACAGGCGCAACATTCCAAACACCTTCTAAACCAAACACTTCACCGAACTCGACGCAGGGTAGACCGTGCTGGCACGCCCGCGCACAAACCGCACCGCATCCAAAAGTAGGACTCCGTGTTAAAGGCACGTCCCCTCGGCCCGGAGAACCAGGCCGAAGATATTTGCGCAGCCAACAGTAAGATATGGTTAAAACACATTTTCCTAATAAGTTCTATTAGTTAGGCCCCTAACTGCATAGGCAGAGCATTTCATATTTACATCCATGACTAATATATGACCACTAAATCCAAGTGTCAAAGGTTAGCATTGGTAATGGTGTTTGAGCACTTAAGCTGAGTGGCATGACATGAGCATTGAGCATTAATCTGTATATCGATTACTACAGTTTGAATATTTCCTTCTCTTCTTTTCCATCTCGTTCGTAACTATAATAGTTAAAAATGACTGTATCAAAAGAAAAAGGAAAATGTTAGAAAGAGTGACATGCAACAAATGCGTACTTTTCTTAAAATCCAGTCTTTTTTTTCAATTTTTTAATACTTATTTGCAGTAGCGGATTCAGGATTCTTGGTTTAAGGGGTTACAGTGTAACAATGTAAAATTATTTATTTATTTATTTATAAAAAAATAACACTAAAATGCATAAAGATAGCACATTTATTCAATTCTCCAAAAATTAGGATATAAATACTACACATATACGAAAATTAAAATAATATATTTATTAATTTTTATAAATTATTATTGTACTAATATATTAGTTAAATATACCACTGAGTATAGACTAAAAGGTTAAAGGTGTTATATAACTAAGGGAAAATTGTAGAGAGAATTGGAAATTAGAGAAAGACAATAGAAATTGTTCAATCAACTTGTATCTCTCATCTTGATAAGACATCTTATTTATAGGCTTACAATGGTAAGAAGACATTAACAACTCATAAGTTACAAGCCCATAACTACGGTATTTAGTGTATAGGTTACATAGAATTAGAAAGGGTGAATGCTAAGAGGTATGGTGGTCATCCACCAACTCATGCATTTACAACACTCCCCCTTGAATGTCCACCATACAATGACATAGTTGCCTCATTAAAAACCTTGCTCGGAAAACCCGGTGGGACAAAACCTAAGCAAAGGGAAAAAGAGTGCAACATTCTTATGAATCATTGATATGGTGTTGGACGCGCTTATGCTGCCTCATTAAAATCTTGCTAGGAAAAACCCAATGGGACAAAACCCTAGTCGAAGGGAAAAGAGTACAGCGCGCATGTAATGCTCTCCTTGATGAATTACTCCCCATGATGATGACAAACTTGAATTATTCGAAGATGCAACACAAATGATATTGATATCTCAATTTCCTCCTGCAGAGTGAGCTTCGGTAATGCTTGTATAAAAATTTCTTCAATATCATCATCGGAGGATGTATGTTTGTCACTCCTTTGAATCCCTGTTGAGGTTAGAGTAATACCAAAAGTATCTAGACTATTTTCACAAATCCTTTTACATTAACAATTCTTAAAATAACATAATATTTTATAATATCATCAAAATAATAATATAAGCAAACTTATATATTACCATTACGAGGACACAAGTATAAAATTGCATGATGTAATAAGCTATTCATATAAAGTTTTGTATACTATGCTAGCATGTCATAGGCTCTTCAAGAGACCTAAATATTCTGATAACTTCTTTAAAAATTTGAATACGTTGCAACGATTTTGAACTTGAATTTTAATTCATAACTCAGTAAATACCCTCACTTGAGGCAATTAGATCATTTTCATTTCATGAAAATTGAGTATAGACATTGAGCTTCAGGCTCCTTAACTTCTTAGAGATTTACTTTCAATAATTTATATAATGTATGGCATTTTACACCTCTTAGAATTTATTCATATGTATTCTTCAAAAGATCGCTTCTGGCGATATGCTTAACTTCATAATCTTTTTAGATTTTTCATCTCCAAATCATTTTTTAAATCAGGGGAATCCTTTGTAAACTCTTCAAGAGTTCTAACAAAATTCTTCATATATATACTGCAATGATGGTAAACTCATTTCCAAATTATTTATATATCCCTTTTGTAATAGATATTCATTAAGACAATTATACCATATTCTTCCACAATACTTTAATCCACACAAGGATCATTACAAGCCATCATATTTTAATCATTTGCTTCAGGCATTCTGAATCCTTCAGGAATTTTTATACACATGAATTTTCCATAAATATGCATAACATAGCTGCATATGTTTACCATCATAATCCCGTATCTTTACTGGGAAATGTTGTGCCATATCATCAAGTGATTTATTTCACTTCATCTCAAACACCAATTTGTATCATATACATTTTTATATCCTTTTGGTGTTTAACTATAGGTTCAATCATTGCACTTTTTCTGGAAATATCCAACTTTACTGGATTGCCTCTTCCAGTTGGCCAATCTTTATTTATATTTGTCGACAATTATAACAAGTGGTGCAATATCATCATGTATAGCCCTTGATAACTTTAGTATGTACTACAAACCAATATATTATCAATTCATGATCCCACGATTCTAACGTGCATGCGCATACATAATTTATAAGCATCTCATTGCTTTCATTATTTTCTGGTACCAGTGCCACTTCAGAGGCTTTCATTGTCACTTCATGGACAAATATCTCTTCTAAGATGTATAATTTATAGAATGTGGATCATAACCTCTTCTAGAGCGTTATTTTGAATAGGGCTTAAACTTTGCAATTAATCTCATCTTATGAGGAGTTAAGTCTTTTGAACCCATAGATCTGTCATGCTTCAGGCGTCTAACAACTTTTATGGGGAGTTCAGTTTTGCAATCTATAAATCTGTCATGCTTCAGGTATGCAACAAATTGGCTATTAGTAGTCACTTACTTTGTGTCTGTATATGTTTCTTGTCATTTGACTTACAATCCTATTTGTGTTTGAATATGCTTCTGGCATTTATCTTCCATACCAATTTGTTTGATGAGACAATAATAAATACATTTCATAATCATTCACTGCGTTCTTTGTTCTTTCAGGAACAACTAAATCTCCCCCTAACGACGGGAATTTTGGTCTCATCAAAATAATACCAAGAATTTCATAAGTATTGTCCTTCGGGGACCTTAATTCATGTCATAAGTATTGTCCTTCAAGATCCTTAATGCATTCGGTGTGCATCATATTAATATTGACATGTTAATGGGTCGTCCTTCTGGGACTTTAATTTATGCAGTGTATTATCAATATATTCAACTTGCAATCTTCAGAATTTGCACTGTATTTAATCATTTAGAAATAGATACATATCAGGATGATTCAAGCTTTTCCTCTAGAATGGCCCTTTGTATGTAATCCAAGTCATTCTTCTAGAATGATATTTTGTACATAATGCAAGTCGTTCTTCTGGAACACTCTTTTGTACATAAAACATATCGTTCTTATGGAACGATTGCTTACATGCCATTCTTCCAGAATGGTCTTATCTTCTCATTTTGTGCTTTGAACTACTGGTTCAAATTACATATAAAAATAATTAAAATTAAGAACCAAGGAACTCGAAAGTTCCAATTAGAATTTGGTTTTGATTCCATTGTGAAAAACATGATAAAGATATAATTTTTCAAAACAATTTGATTCTGAACTTCAGGTTCAAATTAAAATATCATATATGTTATGCCAGAACTACAGGTTATTGACAATGTATGAACTGCAGGTTCTTGATAAGGTATGAACTTCAGGTTCATATTAATATTAATCTCAATAAAAATGATGAACTTTGGATATATATTTACATATATTTGGAACTTCAGGTTCGAATACATATATCAAATTTAAAAAGGATATTTGGTTTTGAACTTCAGGTTCAAATTTGTATTAATATGATATTTTTCAAGGTAATAAAATAAAACGATAATAATAATAATAATAAATTAGAAAATCTGAAGTCCAAACAATGTCGAAACTTCAAGTTCTTAACATGATGTGTAGTTTTCAACCCAAAATCATAATACATATGCACTTGTTGAAATAACAGTTTGAAGGCTGACACAATTAGAACTTCAGGTTCTAGAATTTCCTTCTTTTTAATTTAATGCACATGCGGCCGAAACTTACAGTTTGGATTAGACATAATAAGAACTTCGGGTTCTAAGATATTTGAACTTCGGGTTTTAAGGTATTTGAACTTTGGGTCATATGAGGAACTTCAGGTCCTTAAATACAAATTATTGAAATGAAAATAAATAACTAAATATAACAATAAAAATAAAATAATAATTAAATACTAGAATAAAATAAATTGTTGGAACTTCTGGTTCCAAGTTAGAGAAAAATCAAAGAATTCCAAGTCTTTATTTACCTTTTGAGAATTGCAGAACTCCAAGTCCTTATATAGATATTATATGGATTGAGAACTAAGAGACTTCGGGTCTTTATTTAATTATATAAGAATAATTTAGGGACTTCAGGTCCTTGCATAAAATAAAAAAAATGAAACCAAAGAAAAGAACCAAGTAAAAGTGAAATACAACAAAAATAAAATAAAATATTTTCATTTGTCTTTTAAGAATTGGGGAACTTCAAGTCCACAAATATTTATTTTACAAGTATTGATATGGGAGATCTTCTGGTCCCAATTAATAGAAAATGAATTTAGGAATATGTAAACCTTAATTAACTGTAAATATAATATAGTATGCACCAATAACTTTCTCATATCACTTAGAACTTCTGGTTCTATAATTATTACATTTGTTCAATATTTAAAGCTGAATTATGATATGGACTTCAGGTTCCAATATATGAATTAACAAAATCCCTTTTTCATTCAGGTACATGGTGCTAAAGTTGTTCACAATAAATTGAACACATTACTGTATAGTGGGATTTATAACTCAAACGAGACTACACAGCTTATGAGTGTCTTCAAATTTATAAACCATAACTGTGAGAGAACCAACTAATATTTGGTATTGATAAACGTGGTTCACATTAACATTTAATAACCTTTTCACTTTGTGAACTGTGAAATTATATGTGTACATACACATATATAAAAGGACTTTCTGGCCTTTTTTAGATGTATAAAAATTGTGGCTTCTAACTCATTCCTTCACATGTATAGAATTTAGGATCTTCAAGTCCTTCATTAAATATATTGAGGATCAAGATCTTCGGGTCTTAATTCCCCACCCTTTTTTTTCCAGCTCCATCATAATACACATAGTATAGAGGGGAACAAATATTATATTTTCGTATAAATGTGAACCATTTATAATAAATGGGCATTGATTGCTTCTAGCAATTATGATTTCAGTTATATATATACAAATATAGAGGTATATATACATATAATAAAACAATAAATATCATGGCATGTATACATAAAGTTATAAGCCAAACCCATGAACTAACTATATATATATGTATAGGTTATATAGCATATTATATTACCATTGGAAAGCGAAATTAACTAATAACCCAAAATAAAATAAGTAAATTGGTATAAATAAAGAATAAAATAAATAAATTAAAGACTATGAAATTCCAAGATAATCTAATATTAATGTGGATTCAATATGTAGATAAAACTACAAGTTTAAGAATTGGATTTCCAACCAATTCAGGTTTATATTGGCACAAATAAATAATGAACTTCAGGTTCATATTTAGTATTAAGATCCGTGAAAAACTATGAACTTTAGGTTCATATCAACATATATTCGAAACTTCAGGTTTGAATGCGTAGATCTAAATAAATTGAATTAATAGTTGTGCTTTGAACTTCATATTCAAATTGATGTATATGCACTCGAAACTTCTGGTTCGGGTTCTTGACATACGTAGGCCTCATAGAATTCTGATTTTGATTAATACAAAATCAAGGAGTTTCATGTCCTTATGTGCTCTTTAAATTCACGGAACTTCACCCCTTAATTATTTAGAATCAAAGAACTTCAGGTTTTGAGCCAATAAAAAGGACTCTAGGTCCTAATCAAATTATATGATGAGGATTGAGGAACTTCGGGCCCTGATTTTTGTAAAATACAAACTCATTATAATAATTAAGATAATACCAAGAAAATTCAGAGAAAGAAAACATACCAAGAGCAATGTCGTGCTGATAACGTGTTATATAACTAAGGGAAAATTGTAGAGAGAATTGGAAATTAGAGAAAGACAATAGAAATTGTTCAATCAACTTGTATCTCTCATCTTGATAAGACCTCTTATTTATAGGCTTACAATGGTAAGAAGACATTAACAACTCATAAGTTACAAGCCCATAACTACGGTATTTAGTGTATAGGTTACATAGAATTAGAAAGGGTGAATGCTAAGAGGTATGGTGGTCATCCACCAACTCATGCATTTACAACAAAAGGGGTTTTATTAATAAACATTTGGACCAGAGTTTTTAAAAAGACATACAAGTTATTAAAAATTCATACTCAACTTTTAGAGACCCGTTTGACTGATACCCCAACTTAATAAAACCTTTCAAAAGACACCCTTCATTAACAAGCCCTTTAAAAATTGGGAGATTTATTATTATACCCAATATAGAGGCCTAAATTATAAAAATACTCTATATGAAATGGACTTTAGAAACACACCTAAAGTTCATTTACAACATAACAAATAGGCTTTTAACTTCTTATAAATTCCAAAACTGCCATCAATTTCTTAAAATAAGTCCAACCCCAAAATCTCATAAAAATACTCAAAACACTCAAAAGGGCATCAAAGTAATTTAATAATTAATATTAAATTCAATAAGGCCAGTTGTCATTTTTTGAGTTTTTTCTGGGTTTGTTTATAGAAATTCAATAGTGTAGGGTTTATCTATAATATTAGTGTTAAAAATGGGTATATCACTAAATATATCTTATAAATTCTGTTAACGGATAATGTGACAAAAGTGAATCGGGTAAACATCCGAAAACCCCCCTGGACTATAGGGCCAATTGAAATGTCCCTCCTGGATTATTTTTTCAGCCGATTTAACCATCAAACTATTTTAAATGGCCAATTTACCCCCTGCCGTTAGTTTTTAGCAATTTCCATCCAAATCTCTGTTAAAAAAGTCACATGATAGGCACATGATTCACTGTTGAATTGCAAATTAATTTTTTACCCTTTCTCTTATTCTCTCTATCTGCTAGTCTCGAACCCAGATGGGTTTTTGGCTTTGAACACAATTCCATAGCTACAGTAGACCAGCAACAAACTGCACTGCATTTCTCTATTGCGTCACTGGCAGCACTAGCTTTTCAATTGCATCACCAGACCTCGACCTAACCCAGGCCTTCTTCAAGCCCATTCTGGGGCCGCCTCTCCCTCCTCCACCAAGTTCCACACCAAGTTCTCCGTCATCGGCGCCGGCAACGTGGTTATGGCCATCGCCCAGACCATCCTCACCCAGGATCTCGCCGACGAGTACGATGTGAAGCTGCTGTGAAATCGTTGGAACAAGTGAATGGTGGATGTCGGTGCAAATTCACTAGATGTGGAGGTTGAGAAAGTGGATGAAGTTAAAAACCCTAATTCTGAGGTATGCAAGAATATGCCAGTTTTATGAATTAGTAGAATTTTGCTTTTATGTGGGGCTGCCGTTGGGTGTGTAGGGGGTGGGGGAGGGATGGGATTTGGGTTTGTAATTTAGGCCATGGTCACAAGTCTGCAGCTTTTTGAAACTCTTGAGCTGAAGTGACTCTAGAACTAAAAATAGACTTGGAGATGAGATTCTCTTCAGCCAAAATTTGTAAATTATTGATGAGTTCACCCACAAATTGATGGCCCTCTTCCACAGCAAAATCCTTGGCTTGCCAGAGCTTGATCCTAGAAATGGCTTGTTCAGCCTTGACGCTGGGAGTAAGGCCAGAACTAGAAGAGCCTCCACATATTAATGCCAATTGAATTTCCAGATCTAGAGCATCGAAATCCAGACTTGAGGTTGTAATGGAGAGATGGCAGTAGAAGTCTAGGTTCGAGACTAGCAGAGAGAGAGAGAATAAGAGAAAGGGTAAAAAATTAATTTGTAATTCAACAGTGAATTATTCGACTAACATGTGATTTTTTTAACAGAGATTTTGGTGGAAATTGCTAAAAACTAACGACAGGGGGTAAATTGGCCATTTAAAATAGTTTGATGGTTAAATCGGTTGAAAAAAATAATCCAGGGGGACATTTCAATTGGCCCTATAGTCCTGTGGGGTTTTCGGATGTTTACCCAAAGTGAATCTCAATTTTTGTGTTGACGTAGCATCCAAGTAGACTAAAAATTAATATATAAAAAATTATCTTTTAATAAATATAAAATAAAAAAACAAAAATACTTAAACCTTCTTTCTTAAATACGTCACACGTGTGCTGTCTTGTATGCCTACCATAATTATCGCTATTTGTCAGTAATTACCAAAAAGAAAAGTATTTTTCAATTGTTTTTAAACTTGTGACAGCCTTTTTTATTTTTAAATTGATAAATAAGGATTTCTACAGATATTTTGGTGAAAAAAGAAGAAGAAAGGGGGTTTTCGTAAAACCCCGCTAACCTAGCCAACCTTACTCTTTGCAGCCCAACCCGCCAGGTAAAACCCTAGCACTCTCTCCATCGTTTCCGGTTTTCATTCCTTGTCCAAAAGTCTCTGAGACTCTGCAATTAATTGTCACAAGCAATCAAATTTTGAATTCTCCCCCATTAGCAGCAGCCAAAAGATTAGACCTTGATTCGGTTTGGAGCACAAAAAGCCATGGCCGAAGAAACCCATATGGCAGAAGCAGCAAGAGAACCAAGGAAGAGGAAAATTGGGAAGAAGAAGGGCTCCAAGGCTAAGAAGAAAGCAAAGATGTTACAGTCAGCAGAAGGCATTAGAGCCATGAAGCCTAAGAAGATTGACAAGAAAATGCAGAAACTGTATCGGAAACGAGCCCGAGACTACAATTCAGAGGACGAGTCCGAACAAGACAACGCTACACCTGTGGGCAACAATGAGGACGAGCTGATTGGTGGGTCTTCTTCCGGAGAAGAAGCAGAGAAAGGTGGCGACCACAGTGAAAGGAATGTGGATAATGGGTTCTCAGATGATGAGGAGCACGGTGAGATTCTGCCCGGAATCATGAGATTTACGGAGGGTAGCAATGCGTTTAGGTTGGCATTCAGGAGTATAATAAAGAAGACTGTTCCTGAAGATGTATTGGTGAGTAATAGATTTGAACTCTAATGTCTAATTGTTTAGGTTTTGGGATTTTATGTGTGTGTTTAAAGTAACAAACTTTGAGTGCTTCGCAGGGGCCGGTGTTATCGGGGCAAAAGAAACTTGTTGCAGAGAAGCTTGCTGAAGAGGAGAACGAGCGTAAGGTCAAGGGTGAGGCTAAGAAGGAAAAACAATTGGTAATTCATATCTTCAATTTGTTTTTATTGTAATGTGTATGAATGTATCTGCAACTGTATGTTTACGGTTTAATGCTTACTTGTCAGTTCCTTTTAATTTAATAGGTAATAGAAAAGGGGCATGTGAAGCCTGCCAACTATTTGGACTCGCATGAAAAGTTTCTAATTGGTGTTGCTACGAAAGGAGGTACCCCATTTTTATCCGCTTGGTTAAGATATATGTGATCAGAGGTTATTTCTCTTATGGGCATTATCAAATTTCTTTGTCATACTGACTTAGTTCACATTTACCATGTGCAATGCTGGACTCTCAGTGGTCAAGTTGTTCAATGCTGTAAGTTGCTTTATGAGAATCTAATCTTGTTTGCTTGTTTTCAAACCTTAAATTTTAAAATTGTAAAGATTTTTTGTTTTGATAAGATTGTATTCTGCTGTCACATTGAATCGTGAGTTCCTATTGGTGTCTAATGCAGGTCAACAAAGCACAAAATGCTCAGAAAGGACTGAATCCTTCCAAGTTTAAAGATGCAAAAGGTGTGCTTTTAGTACTGCAGCTACAATTTGAGAACCCTCATTCTTCTTGCCAGTTTACGTTGTTAGGTTTTCAGATATCAACTATGGACTTAAGTTGGTTTTAAAATTTTAACTGAAATTGAAAGTACTATATTGGTATTACAGTCTAATGTGAGATTGGAAGCATACTTGTCATCATATCAATATAAACTTTTCTCCTCGACTGCCCCTCCCATCTCTCTCTCTCTCTCTCTCTCTCTCACACACACACACACACACCCACACACACAAACACATCTCATAGTTCATATCATTGTCGGATTTGTTACTTTTTCTTGGGGTATTCTATTGTTTCTCATATCTTGGTCGCCTTTAAAAACGTTGGTTTGAATTCCAGATACCAGGTGCACACAAAATCACCATAAGCACTCAACCTCTAAATAATCCATATTATGGCAAGTTATGTTCTGCTTATTTTGAAGTGCCATGTCATCATTTCCATCTTTTGACTTATCTCGCCTGAGACAAAAATTGCAATGCCTTGTCATATGTACCTACAAGCATTGAAACTAGGGTGGCATGAATCTAGCTTATCATCATTTTTGTATATGAAATATTTCTTTATTCCCATGCATCTTAGTCCCATTTTGGGACAAGTTGATCAGTCCCATATTTGTTTGGGAGACTCATTGAACACATGTTTTGCTAGTCAGTGGCTATGTTTGAGTTTAAAATGTGGAAACCTTGGTTCCACTTGTGTGTTTAATCTAGTCATTGTTGTCTAAATGTTTCCAGTGATAAAAAAGCGGAGAAAAGAAGCCTTCTTTTCAGAGTTGGGCAAAACGTCCTCCCGAGGTGCTAGTGCTTCTGCAAAGGTTGGTTCCTTTTTCCTTTATCAGTTTCTTGCATTATGCCACAGCTTTTTAGCATCTTGACGTTTCTTACATTCAAATATTTTAACCATCATATATCGTTGCTTCGTAATTTGTTTGGTGGAATAATCTGAAATATAATTATATTCCCACCACATGGTTCTGTGAAATTGTGATGGTAGACCTAAACTAAGATGCAAACATCTTTGGTAGTGCCAAATTGCCAATATATTTTTTAATCATCTTTCTTGTGGATCTTATATATGAGAATGATTTAACATGCAGTCTCATACGTCTAAAGGCCTGTTGGATGGTGAAGGGCCTGCCTGGGCTCCATTACGAGATAATTACATGCTCACAAATTCCAAGTTGAAGGACTGGGATAAGATGCCGGTAAGGATCGTTAATCACATCTTGTTAAATGTTACACTTGTCAAGGGCTCTCTCTCTCACACACACACACACACACACACACGTGCGCGCGCGTGCACACAAACACGCGCGCACATACTAAGGGTGCATGGGCGTCTATTAGGTATTATTGTTTCCAGTGACATTTGCTCTGCAATATATGTACAGGACACAGTTGTGGGAGATGACATTGGAAGAGTATCTGAAGATAGTTCTGATGATGATTAATGCTGTGGAACTGCTCAAACAGCTACATGCCTATTGTTTGTTAGGCAGAATTTTTGTCAACTTAATATGTTTTCCTTGTTGCTACTGCATAGGAATTTTGTTTTCCATTTTTATTAATTGTTTGAATCATGCGATGGCCAAAGTATGTATATGATCACTCTCCTCCTGTTTCAGTTTCTTTTTCTGGCTCCTTTTCATTTGTGCTAGTTTTCTTTTACCTTCAGAATTTTTTGGCCCAGCAACTTACAGGAACAGCGAATCAATATTCTGGATTTGCTTGACCTCAATATTCTAATTTTATACATTTTTAGGCATTATACCATCACCTGGTTTAAGGGTTGGGCTCTTTGATACAACGGGCTCGATGTGGTAGTGGTAGCGTCGACCTTTGTAACGATCAAGACTAGTAAGCCTGTCAATCCTCGAGCTGGATGATGAAAAATTATCATGTCCTAGGCATTTGTGGCCTACAACCTTAGCAAAAGGCAAAATTGCCGATTTCTAGTACATTTGATCAGGGATCCGGATCAAGCATATAATTACAGAAAAAACAAAACAGAGGATCTGGATCCCCACAATAAAGCAGCTATAACCACTAGAGTTACAAGGTGAACTGTATTCCAATTAAAAAAACCTTTTACATTGATGGCAACAAAAACAAATAAACCCCCTCCCCTATTGGTATAAAGATACTACAAACTATTCTCCCCTAACTGCATAAGTAACCAACCTCTGTTCCTGTGTACCCAGGTCCAAAAATAAAAACTGCAATTTACAACTTCAAGTTTAAAGTCTGCCCAACAATGGTTTTAGGTCAGATCTCATAACACTCAACTGGCATACATACAGATCCTGTGCATGTCAAACGAACAGAAAAAGAGAAGGAAATAATTGCAGGCTATTCTACTGACAAGGCAATTACAAGTTTGGCCACCCAAGATGTCATGGCAGGCACTTTTTATAGAGGTCATCAGACCAGCAGGACAAAAATATAATAACTGAGATAATCAACACGAAGCATATTATGGCTGGAAGACCAACATGAATCCTCCCCGGAGAATGATTGAACAGATGAACTTTGCCCAGAGAAACAGAACGGGAGAGGAAAGCTCATAGCTTAAAGGACAGGGCAGGCTATGCGATCCGGATAATGTCATTATCTGTCAATCTGTTATGGTGATGTGGAATAAGAAATCTGCTTCTCCACTTCATTTGTGAAGCACCAGAACCTGGCTTTTTGCATCAACCCTCTTCTCCCGATGGAAACCAAGGCCCTGTGATACAATCATACAGCTTGTCACTGCACAAGGAAAAGACGCATTAATTTTATTCATTGTTAGGTGATAATAAGTGAGTCTTTCCAATCAAACAGCAAGTGTTTCTTTTGCTTTATAAAGCATAGTTAAAAATTGTACTCAGTAGCTTCTGGTTCTGGCCTGGTTCAAGGGGTCATAATCGTAAGCTTCACCAGCTTTAATGAAGCGCCCTTTCACACGCTTTCTTACATCAGCCCTTGCTTTGCGAGAAGCATACCTCACCCTTTTGTCAAACCTATTGAAAAGACAAACAAACAAAAAAGGATGTTTAAAAGACAGAACAGTAAGCAAAAGCATTTCATGACCAGATAAGAATTCTGTGAAAGTGCGGCAACTTCAGCCAGAGGAGAGTGCAGAAGAAAATCAAGATACACTGTATCATTCAATCTACCATAAATGGGAAATAATTAGAAACAAACATATAAGTCTACTCTGGGTAAGGGTCATACAAAGAGGTAAAAAACTAGAAAAACAATGCAACTTGGTAATAAATGAATGAAGAATCATTACACACACAGGCATATAGTGTGTATGTGCATGCTTGCACGTTAATATATCTAACTTCTGGAAGTACACTTACTTGCGTGCCTTCTTCTTTTCCTTGTAACGCATAACAGCATTACTACGGTTAGCTGATTGCATGGAACTCTCAGGGCATGGAGGACACCATGGCGGCTCTCCCATGAGAAGCATTGAGGAAGCCCCACAGTCTTGACAATCTCCAGCACTACTCTCTCCAGTAACACCCGAAAATGAAAGGTTTGATTGTGCTTGTTTTGCCGGAAAACAAATAATTGGGTCAGTTTTCGTACTCATTACAGAATCAGCAGATGCTGCATTACTGCATGCTGGCTGTATAGCATTTACCAGTCCAACTGAAGACCCCTGGAAAAAAGCACGAATAGTTAACCACAAGTACATTTCATAAACTCCATTTCAGACATGCTTTAATAACAACAGTTCAACAGTAGGAAGTATTTATAAATAAAAAAAGGAAAGAAGGAAAAAACAACAAAGTTTAGTATGGTCACTTGCCTTCAAAGATAAAACTTTGGTAGCCAAAGCACTCATTTTATACATGACTTGTTTAAAAATAAACTTTTTCTCTTCTGGCAAGTACAATAAACAATAGTTTGATGAAATGATTTCTAATAGTAAATTCCAACTGCCATCACAACATTATTTTTCCTCATTTCATCAAACCATTATTGATACAATAGTTTTCCAAATGCATTTTCCAGCATCAGTTGGAAGAGCAACTGACAGTATGGCTTTGTTCAGACTAAAGAACTACACTTCTTCTCCAGTATACTCACATACACATTTAAAAAATGGTAAAAAGCCTACTTTACTAATGGAACAGCCACGCATACTTTATACTTAAGCCAGTCCAAAGTTCTGCAGATAAAAAACTAGCATACGTAATGAGGCTGCTGTGAGAATTAGAAACATCAATGGACTCTACCAATAATCACTATTTTTGTTTGATATAATGTAGTTCTGTAGTTGATTATTTCAAAGTAATATGGCATAGTTAGTTTTCTAGCTACATAAGAGAGCAATTTCCAGTTATATAGTAACAAAGTTCGGGACAAGGGCCTAAGCAATGAACAAAAGCAGTTCAAGAAAGTCCAAGCAACATAAAGCAATAAAAATGAGATGAAATTACCTCAGCAGCACCCACATCCTGATAATTGGAATTACACCTGGACATGTTCTTTGCCCCAAACAAGCTATCAATCCCACCATTCTTGAAAAGCTCTTCAGAGTGATTCAGAGATACACCAAATAATTCTTCATAATTTTCAAGATTCAAATCCATTTCATCCATATCGAAATCATCATAAAGGTCATCATCTTCAGGGATTGCAGGACCTTTGGTCCCATGACAGAATAACTGTATATTAATAACATGAAATAAAGGTCATTGATGAAAACACTATCAAACTTAGAACAAATCACACACAGATTTAGAGAAGAAATTTTTTTTTTAGCCAATGTTGCATTAAGATAATAATTTTGAGACTTATAATTACCTTAGGCAATGTTGCATTTTCAGAGCCGCCCTGCTGGCCAACAACATGAGTAGCAGGGTTAAGTTCAGGCACCGAAGAGGAACCAACAAGAACACTGGACTTATCAACGGAACGCACACCATTCACTTCAACTGTACCAGATGCATTTTGTTTAGTGTTACTTTCTGGAGGGCTCCAAGCGCTTCCAGTGCTGTTCTCTGCGATGCTCATCAATCCCATTTCCTGCTCGCAAGCAGATTCGCCTGCAGCAGGTAAATCTAAAACGAATGACCAGATAGAAGACAGTTCGGAAGCTGAGGGGCAGCCAGAGTAACAATTGAGCGTTTGCCTCTTATGTGCTGAAGCTGAGGTAGATGTTCCATGACCCATCCAATCACAATTCTGACAAAGAGACACTCTCTCTTCTGTGCATCTTACTAATGCAGGTTGTGAATTGCATCTTTCACAAAGAAGTGTTCTTGAATGACGCCTGGACAGGGCATTTGCAGAGTGGACATTTCGGTCACATGATAAACATAAGCACGCCGCATCAGACCGGCAATACACCATGGACCTTTGATCCCCACAAAAATCGCATATGTAACCCATGTTTCTGACTCTTTCTCTCCTCTTCTAATCAAAACTTGTCCAGTTTTGTCCAAACAATTTATCAATCTAACTGAAACCAGCTTCTTAGAAAGACCACAATTCTGCTGAGTGTGTCTTAGTGCAACCTTCAAACAACGTCATAGAGAGATATTCAGTATTATTACTGTCAAAATATCTTAGAGGAAGAAGACGAATAAGTTTTTTTTGTAGAAAAGGAAGTTTAAACAACAAAAATGTTCTTTTTCGTGTTTCCTATTGAAATTGAAACAAGGAGGTTACTATGTCAATTCTAGACCTCATGGCCGGGAATAAAACTTTCCAGATCAACTTTTTCTCGTCTAAGAGATGGTTCGAGTACTAATCTGAAAACTTGAAAATGAATTTTAAAAAAGAAAAAAGATTTTGTCAAACACAGTGAGTAAGGATCCAAAATTATTTCAGCTTCAGCATATGAAATGATAACACAAAAAACTAGGAGAAGGAAACAAAAAACATGATTTCAAAAAACAGCTTCACAAATAAGTTTATTTTTAGTAAAAAAGAGAAGCAACGAAATTTTCATCGAAAAATAAAACAAACAAAATTTGCAGATATTTGGACAACAAGGAAATGAAAGCAGAAAGTTAAAAAAAAAAGTGAAAAAATTTGACAACTTTGCATCACCCTGAAACAAAAGAGATGAGCTTTTCAGTGAACAGATTAACAAGTTTCCAGCCCCACAAAAAGAAAACAGAATTGAAGGACTAAATCACAAAGATTAGCTTCATACTTCTCATGGAACCAAAATGAAGAAAAGGGTAATTTAAGGACCAATCTCTCACCATGTCTAGCATATCAACAGACCCACCAACATAGGAAAAACTCAGAAGAAATCTATTACAGAACCCAGAAAAGCTTTGAACTAGAAACAAGCCTGAAAAGTAGCAACAGAAAATTTAACAGACAGAGAGTGCATTCAGGAAACTTTACCGTGGCATGAGAGGGAGGATAAGATCGGTAGACAGCTTTTGATTTTTCTTTTAACTACCTAATTAAAAGTTGGAGATTTAATAAAAACTCTACAGGGCAGAGGAACCCTAGGATAGAGGCTTTTTTCCAAAAATTTCTATGTGAGATGGAAAAGATAGAAAGACTGGATATGGGGTTTGGGTTGAGGGGTGGGTGTGAGCATAAGCATAATGTTTTTTGTCAGAGACCAAAGATGGTGACTTCAGCAAAGTTGATAAAAAGTGCATTACTTATGTGGGTCCATGTCCTTTTCCCAGTGAAAGGAAAAGTTAGGCCTTTCCCTTTTCCAGGTCCCTCCATCATTATAAATCATATTTAATTTTGCAAGCTACTCTCATATCTCTCTGATTCTCTGTTTTCTATTTTTGACATTATTTTTTTCCATTTGGGAATAGAAATAAGGTGAAGCTGTTAAAAGGTACCTCCATCCACATGGTCTTTCCAATCTGTTGGCCTAATTCCTCCTTAAAAAGAAAATCAAAAATCAAAATCTATTGCCTAATTCCTCATTATAAAAAAAAATCTATTGCCTAATTCCTCATAAAAAAGAAAATAACAAATCTATTGCCTAATTCCTCATCTAAAACAAAATAAAATGCATTGCCTAATTCCTCATCATATAAAAAATCTATTGGCCTAATTAAAAAAATCTGTGGCCTAATTCTCATTAAGTGGTTTGTCATGTGTCCTAATCCCTTCTTTTACATCTGTCCCTCCATAGTCTTTTGTTTTTGGTTTTTCCCTTGGTCTTAATTTTTTGTTTATCGTTTGCTTTTGATGTTTTCTTTGTTTATGTTTTTTTTTTCATCTTTTTTTTTTCTTTTCCTTTTAAGGTATCCATTTGATAGGCGCCCATCCAATCCAATATCCAAATGGGTACTTTTCTTTCGTACTCTCTTAATGCTAACATCCCATAAATCCGATCCTTAAAGCTCTAGAAACCTCAATGAGTGTCGATGAGGCAACATGGCACCAACAAGACTCTCAAAAAGTGAAAATAAAGTCTCATATGGCATTCAACAATAATAGGTGGATAATGATTATCATCCTGTCATAACCCCATGACATTATATAAGAACCCACAAAAAAACCCTACAAATAATACACTTTTACTTGTACCATAACTTCGGTGCATCACTATCACATTGCTTCTTATGTATTGCATATTTAACATGCTAATTATAGTTTAAAAAAATCTCAAGAAACAAGTCGTACATGATGAATTGGATGGTACTCCTAAGGTTATTTGTGGGTTTATATAACTTGGTGTGTAAATTATATACCCTTTTCTCGATATGACTTTTCATGCTTATTATAACATCGAAGTAATGAAAATTTTCTAAGATTATGAATCATTTCTAACTATTAATGATATATAGATCTCGTGTATATAACGGTTAAATTAGAGTTATCTATCATTATCAATTGATTAATGTATAGATGGAAAATGTAGAGAGCATGCATCTATTAGCTTTCGTCTTCTCATCCCCAATTGATTTCTTACAAATGGGCAAATCCCAAAGAAGTTGGAAGCAACAAGAAAAAATGGCAGATGGCAGATGGCAGATGGCAGTGTTTAGGAAGTTGAGTAATAATAATGCATAGTGGAGGAGGAGGAGGTGAGCATAGAAAGATATGATGAAGGAAGGAGAGATGCTATGGAGCAATATATTATGTGGACAGATAAGGCTGTGAAAATGGCTTTGTGTACGTAATCAAAAGCCCACTTGAATGGACAAAGAAAGGACCTGTGAGATTCAACTCCACTTTCACAAAAAGTGCTACCCTTTTTCCTATCTCAATACTATCTTGGGATATTTACCCAACTACCCTTCCTCTTGCTTAATTGACTCCCTCACCTCCTGCCACGTGGCCCCTCATAATATGATAATATCCTCCTTTCCTTCCCTTCCCTTCCCTTCCTCCCTCCCTCCCTCCCTGGACTATCTCCCAGTCATGCCATTGATGAAGGTAAAAAGACAGCCAGCATGGCATTGAAGTCCAGCAAAGAGAAAATAAAACAGTTGACCTAAAATCTAACATATATATTAAAGATATAAAGGGGATAGAAGTCTTTTTCACATACATTATTAAAATGTTATAAGGATTGGAACATAAAATCAATAATCCGCAAATCAAGGTTCATTCTCTACTGGACTAGATCCCGATGGGCAATTACATACTAATCTTTAACAAAAACTCAAAATTACTATTTTATTCTGTGAAAAAGCGAATGAAAACTAATATATTTTTGTCATGCATGAACAGTATTGAGGGAAACTCAAGATGGGGCTCGTTGACAGTTATGAGTTATCCAATGGAAAAAAGAAAAAAGAACAAAAATCCTGCAGTTCGGGATTTGGCAAAGTAGAAATTTCAACTAGATCCTTGAAAAGATCTCTGCCCAAGGCACTTTGTAGTGACCCATAAATAGAATTTCCCATCAAATAAGAGTAAATGGTCCACTGAGGCAACTACAGATTGAAACAGGTGGAGAGCCACTGACTAATCAACCAAGATATTTCTGAGAGAGACCAAGAAAATATCTTGTAGCTTTTGGTAAGCTGCCAAGACAGATTAACTGTCAATTTGTATTTTTAGAAATATCTAGTCGACTTTGCACCAACAAAATTCTGACAGATCCAGCAAAAAAAAAATCTGATAGAGTCAACATATTATTTTTGGTCTTTAAAAAAATCTCACTTCCAAAACTTTATTTTCACACAAATTTTTTATTTTATTTTTGTCTAAAACAATATCCCCTTATTATTAAGAGCACTTTCACTCATTTGTCATGACCAAAAGGCAAGGGAAGACAAGGGACAAATACTGTTCATGTGAATAGTACATACATGAGCAATTTTTTTGATGCATTCCCACCTACTGCCATGACAACAACTATTCACATGAGATATAAGAAGAAAAATTTGTATGGAGTTTTGATATGGGAAGTGAAGAACATGGCTAGGTATTTATAAAAAAAAGTTTTGAATTTCTTTGTATTTTTTACTTTTTATAAATTTTTTTGGTATTTAAATTGGTCACTGACATCATCATGAGGTCAGCTTATCCAAGTAACAACCCATGCAAATCTTGCCTTTGGGCTCGCCTAGGTTTGGATAGGGCCCACTATTGCCTGAACCATTTGTGCTTGGTGTGGGCATTTTTTCCAAGGCAGCGTCTTTTGGCAAAGGGACCCGTGGAGCTGCTCTAAGGCCCCGTTTGGTTAATTGGAAATGAGGCTTGGGGATGAAAAATCAATTGATTTTTCCATATTTGGTAAGTTCAGTCATGAGAAATCGTTGCCTTGCACATGGGTAAGTAGGGGGAAAGTGAAGCCCTCATTCCCCTTTTAGTTTTGTTTTCCCCCTCATGAGAAAGTTTATGAAAACGAGCCATCATTAAATACACATTTTTCATGACCATATTGTCCCCATTAACAATTTAAAATTACAACATAGCATTAAATGCATTCCTTTTTTTTATTTGATTTCATATGAGTAGAATTGGAAAATTAAACAAACTTTGTTTTACATTCCTACACAAACCAAACATGTGAAAGGAAATAAAATGGTATTTCTTGGTTACTTTCCGAGCATTACCAAAAATAGAAAAAGAGTCTTCATTTCTCATCCCTTGGGAGATGACATGGGAAGTAATTTTCCCTAAAATCCGTTTTGTGAACCAAATGGGGCCTAACTCTTTCCAATTCAATCTCTCCCTTCCAATTTATAAGGGGTATACTTAAACTATAACAATTCTTGCATCTAGAAAGCTTTTCGTGCATTTTCTAGCACAAAATTAAAATTTGTTGTAACCTTAAGGCCTCATTTGGTCTATGTCTTTTTCTAAGGGATGAGAAATGGAAGATTTCTTTCCCATGTTTTGTATTGCTAGGAAAGTAACCAGGAAATATCACTTTATTTCTTTTCCCATGTTTGGTTTGCATAGGAATGTAAAACAAAGTTGTTTAATTTTCCAATTATACCCATATGAATTTTTTTATTTTAACAAATTGCATTTATTGTATTTTGAGTTGTTAATGGAGATAAAATAATCATGAAAAATATGCATTTAATGCTGGTCAATTTTCCCTGAGTGATTTTTTATGTTAAAACAGCCAAAATTGGATGAAATGGAACTCCCAACAATATATGATAGAATCTTGTTCCTTGTTTTATGATACATTTATCTATGGGGCTTTATTTATTATCAATAATGTCTTGAGAGGGAGGGCAAGTGACAGGTGTTGTTTGATTACTCTGGTTCTTCAGCCATTTCACGTACAACTTTTCACAAAAATCAGTGCAAATTTTCATGCTGAGAAGAACAAAGCCTATAATAGCTTCATCCATAAAGTCAATATTAACATATATGTTTGGAATCGGAGATCTCCCCTAGCTCACCACCACACCACAACTCTCCAGTCAGAATAACAACCACAAAGCCAGACGTTGATGAGACTAGACCAACCAACATGTGTACGCCTATATATATTACTCAATTTCTTCCTAGTTTCCCCACATTTTCTCAGCAACCAAACAAGAGAAACCACATTCACCAAAATTTAGTCGTCCACGTCACCAGGCACGTAGGTGCCGAACCCGGAGGATAAAGGCTCTGCCTCAACAGACATTGAGTTAAAAAAAAATTCGAAGCTTGAGTTGAGAGAGAGGCTCAAGACCGAGTCTTTGATGCTTGGAAGCACTTATAGAGAAACGAAATGGCTGTGACTGTGATATATTTAAAGAGTATAGCCTTTTAAAATATTCGTATATATTTAAAGAGTAGCTGCGGCTATACTTTTAAAATATTCATATATGTTTAAAGAGTATAGCCGTATATTCGAATATTTTAAATCTAAGGTCCAATGTATAGATAACTTTTTTAAAACTATCTATAAATATACACCTTAAGGTCCAATGCATCTACTGATAATATATCCTGCTTTGGTTACTGCCATTCAATAAGTTGTGAAATAGAGTGCTCTTGCTCTAAGCCCAGATAACAATCTGAAATTAAAGCCAATTTCATCTCCTGTAAAGCACGGTAAAACAAATGTTAGCAAGCAAAGCAAGAAAAAGCCACATAGTACTTGGAGAGTATTAGGAGCTGATGGTTAACTCCATGTGAGTAACCAAGTGATAAGAGAAAGATACTCTTATGAGAGCATATAATTCCCATGTTAAGGTGTTCTCAAGGACCAACCACCATGCTTCGTTTTTCACCTGTTAAAGAGAATCTGAAGCTCAGTTTGGTTTCTCATTACTAGTTTAGAACAAGAATAAGTTTTTACCTTAGGGAAACGCGGGGCAAATGCTATTGATTTGTTTTGCTTGAAATTGGTCTACACCAGTCTGATGTCTAAAGAGCGAGACGTTCCGTTGTCCTTTTGCTGAAGTTTTAGTTTCATTTCGATGCGTGGAAAAGGTTGCAGATCCTAGAAGAACAAAAAAAATATTCTAGATGCAAAGCTACTGAAATCAGTTAACATGCCTGAAAACCAATATATGACTAAATTCCAAAAAAGTGGCCTTTCTAACAACACCTTCAATGAGTAAGTCATAATTTCTCATGTTTTAGGGGTCTCTGAAGGTCTGGTTAACTCACATCCAACCCTTCCTTAGGCCAGATAAATCTACATAAATAAGACAATACTAAATTTGCTAAAATATGAATATGGTTTGAATACTTTGGATTAGGTTTTATTCTTCTCCATAAGGAGGTATATATAGGAGTTTTACATGAGTGCTTTACAAGGAAATAGATACAATAATCAATTAGGATAGTATCTCCTAATTATACAATGATTTGTCAACTATATAGAATAGGAAAGTAAATCCCTTAATTAATCAAGGAAATAAATCTCCTTGATTAATTAGGAGACTCACGTCAACACTCCTCCTCAAGTTGGTGCATATATGTCACCAATGCCCAACTTGGTCAGTGAGTCATGAAATACTCTGCCACAAGCAACTTTTGTTAAGATATCTGCTAGTTGATCTTCTGATTTTACAAATGGTAGGCGGATGATTTTCTTCTCAACTTTTTCTTTGATAAAATGTCTATCCACCTCAACATGTTTGGTTCGATCATGTTGAACTGGATTATGGGCAATATTGATAGCTGACTTGTTGTCACAACGCAACTCCATTGGCTTTTCTGGCTTGAAGCCCAATTTTGTCAAGAGTCTTCTGATCCACAATAATTCACAAACTCCGTGAGTCATTCCTCGATACTCTGCTTCTGCACTAGACCGAGAAACCACATTTTCCTTTTTACTCCGCCAAGTGACTAGGTTACCTCTCACGAATGTAAAGTAACTAGAAGTAGAGCGTCTGTCTGTAATGGAACCAGCCTAATCAGCATCTGTATATCTAACAACTTCAAAATCTCCATTTGTTGAGAACATTAATCCTTTCCTAGGGGCTGACTTTAAGTATCTTAAGATCTGATCAACTGCATTCATATGAGAAACACTGGGTGAATGCATAAACTGACTAACCACACTCACAACATATGCAATATCTGGTCTTGTGCGTGCCAGGTATATCAACCTTTCAACAAGGTGTTGGTATTGTTCCTTATTGGTTGGTTCTTGGTCCATGTCTTCACACAACTTGTGATTCATCTCAATGGGTGTGTCAGCAAGCTTACATCCAAGCATTCCTGTTTCAGTGAGTAAATCCATTACATACTTCCTTTGAGACAGAAATATACTAGTTTTTGACCTTGCTACTTCGATTCCGAGAAAGTACTTCAGATCACCTAAATCCTTCATCTCAAATTCCTGAGACAAATACTTTTGCAACTTTAGTTGCTCTTTTGCGTCGTTTCCAATTACGATTATGTCATTTACATAAACAATCAATGCAGTAAGTTTTCCTTCATCACACTTCAAGAACATAGTGTGATCTGAATTACTTGTGTATATCCAAAATTCTTCATAGATTTAGTCAATCTACCAAACCATGCCCTGGGAGATTGCTTTAACCCATATAATGACTTTCTGAGCTTGCAAACTTGATTTTTCTTGTCAGGAGCTTAATTACATCTTAAGGGTAAGTTCATATATACTTCTTCTTCCAAGTCTCCATGTAAGAATGCATTTTTGAAATCAAATTGATGTAGTGGCCAATCGAGATTTGCTGCTAGAGACAATATGACTCTAATAGTGTTCATCTTGGCTATTGGGGCAAAGGTCTCCTCGTAGTCTATCCCAAATTAGGCATTTTACTGTTCATCATATACATTAAGCTCCTAATTACTTGTGAATATTCTAGCTGAGATATTGCATCTCCACTATTTTTAGTTAGATGAACCGATGGATCAAAAAGGGGTCACAACAAACGAATCATCAAAGTGACTAAATTTTCTAAGTACTTTTTTTGGATAATGGGACTGAGTCAAAAAATAACTGTGTTTGGTTCTTTGAACTCTAATTCCAAGTATGACATATGCAAGTCCTAGGTCCTTCATGTCTAAACTGGAACACAATATTTTCTTTCTAGAATTGATACCATCTTTGTTAGTTTCCCATTATCAGTATGTCATCAATGTATAAACATACTATGACACATGAGTTCTTGAAACTCTTCACATATACCCATTTTTCACTCTCATTGATCTTAAATCCATTTGACAACATAACATGATCAAAGGGAACTGAAGAAGGGAACGAAACGACAATTATGAGATGTTGATTGGGAGAGTGACGAAGGGAACTGAAGAAGGGGAGAACGATAAAAGCTTTTTGTGTCGATTCCCACGAACGGTGCCGAACTATTGATGTTGAAATTAGGTTCAACTTAGATAGATGTGAAGTGATAGGTGATGTGTGATGGTGTGGGCTTTCAGTAGGTGTATGTGCCTTCGGGAGGCAAGGTAAGTAACTGCCTTTTGCAAGTTGAGTGAAGGTGAGGACCTTTAGCATGTTGTGTGGTAGTGATAGTCAGCATAAGTAAAGTATGTAAGCGTACATGAGACATATGTACTTGGTTCACCGGAATGATGGGCTACATCCACGGAGAATGATGTTTTCATTATAATAACGTGTGTCCAAGGCCCAAGATAATGATCCAATTTCCAAGACACAAGGGTCAAGGCCCTTTTCTAAGTGCAGAGTGGTCTTTGTTTATATGTGAAAGAGAGTATCCACCTCTTGTAGTCTTCCAATGTCGTACTCCTTCCTTTGCTTAGAGTTGTGACTTGTGGTAAGATTTCTTTGGCTAAGGTGATAACCTCTTAAAGCATGGCACATGGCTGATCTTTCTTAATTAGTTGCTCGGTTAGTCACAGTACCAACATCATTCATTGTATAATCTTTGATTGGGTGAATTTGGAAAGTACACATTGATTAAGATGTTTGTTTGTGCTTTTATCATTGAGTTTAGGGATTATGGAATGATTTTGGGGTTGAGATTATATATTTTAAATTCTGCTTTTATCATTGTATAATCTTTGATTGATTGAGGCAAAGTTTGTGATATGGGGGCAACATCAGTAGCAGCTACCTCTTTCGAGCTCCCATCTTATAAAGTAGCTTTTATTGGAGCTGCTGGTGAGATATGTGAACCTCTGGCTCTTTTGATCAAGATGTCTCCCTGTGTCTCTGCCCTCCATCTATATGACACAAAAGATGTGGCAGGTGTTGCTGCTGATCTCAGTCACTGCGGCAATCCCACTCATGTTCTGGATTTCATTGGAGCTTATCAGCTAGCCAATTCATTAAAATGTGTAAATGCGATGGTCATACATGCACATATTCCAAATATTGTGATGCTCCCAATGATGACTCGTGATGACCTCTTCAACATCAATGCTAGCATTGTGAAGAAATTGGTCGAGGCTGTGGTTGATAACTAGGTGTAGTTGCGGTTCAGTAACCACGAATTTTTCCCCGAACCGCAAACCGACCGACTATTTGCTGTAAGGTGATTTTTGAAACCGCAAACCTCAACTTCTCAAGCATTCACAACCTAAATAAAAATCCAATTCAAAGTTAATTAAAGTTACAAACCGAAATGAGAACTCAAGTGTAGGTGGTGGTGAGTGGATTTTATTATAAGAAGAAGCCCTTCTTTATGAGTTGGAGTGAATGTTGTGTTTCGGGTGCATTGGTTTGTGTTTGGGGGATTAGAGGCATTAGGTGTGTTAGAGTGACTAGACTCCATCTATAACACAACACAACAACATAAAAGCATATTAATAATAGATGAAACTCAACCAAATTAAAACACAACATCTAACTACTAAAATGCAATTTAAAAAATATATATATTTGCGGTTTGCAGTAACCGCAAGTTGGCAAAATCACATACTACAACCGCAACCGCAATTTTCGGTAGGTTTTTAGCTATTGCTGTTCCATTGTAGTATAATGTTGGTTGGTTTTTGCGGTTTTTCGGTCTAAAATGCCACCTCTATTGATAATTGTCCTAAGGCCCTCATCCACATTATCAGTAATTTGGTGAACTCCACAGTGCCGTTTGTTGCATAAGTTCTGAAACAGAAGGGTGTTTATAACCGAAGAAGATATTTAGTGTTACTACCTTGGATGTTGTGAGGGCAAGCACATTTGTTGCTCAGGAGAAGAATATGAAACCCATTAATGTTGACTTCTTGGTTGTTGTTGGACATGCTAGGATAACCATCCCTTCTATCAAAGAGAAAATCCTTAATCAGCCTCATTGATGAAGAAGTTGAAAATATGATCGTGAAGATTCAAAATGTTATAGCTGAGGTTGTAGAGGAGAATGATGGTGTTAGGTCTGCTACATTGTCCATGGCGTATGCAGCAGCTAGATTCATTGAGTCATCTCTGTGGGCACTGGATGAAGATGGAGATGTTTATGAATGCTCTTGTGTGGAGTTTAATCTGATTGAGCTTACAGTCTTTACATCAAGGGTTAAGCTTGGAAGGAATAAAGGTTGAAGTTTTGGTACCGTCTGACCTCCAAGGTTTGACATAGTATGTACAAAAAGTTTTGGAAGCATTTAAGCAAGAACTGAAAACAAGCATTGAGAATGGTATTGCATTTGCTAACAAGCAAGCAATGACTGCTTAGATACCTCTGAGGCAAAAATTTTGTTTTTGTGTGTTGAAAATTATGTTTCTTATAGCATGTTCGAAACTTTTGTGGTTAATAAGTTCAATGTCATGATCTTTTTAGTGTACGAATTGGTTTTGAGGAAAAAAATACCTCATGAAATAATCTCTCACATAATTTAATTTGCTTTTTTTTTTTCATTGTTTGTCTCTGTTGCTTTGTTCCTTAGTTTTGTTTTTGAAGTCAGACAAATGATAATTGAATTTTGCAGAGATTTTGTGTTTAAGTATGCTAATACTCATTTAAAGTTTACATAATCTATTGATTCCAATGATTGTTTGAAGAATAGCTGATGAGTTGTGTTGCAACCATTACTCCTCCATAACCCTCATTTGTTACTTATGAACGTTTGTGGACACTCGAACTGAAAGAAAAAAAAAATGATTTTATTAACATATCACCTCTCTTAAAATGACTTAATTCACTAATATGTTGGCTTGTGAAAATCTTGTTAATGCATTAAAAGCTGTTGACTTTAGGAGATTGTTTAGAACCCAAAATGACATTAATGGCACCAACTGTCACCTGCCACCAGTTGACAATTTTAATTAATACAGAGCTTAGTTAGCAAGGCTTCTCTACTTGTATAAATTCTAATGTTAGTAATACAAAGAAATCACATCAATTGAAACTAAAACACTCTCATACTCTCATTTTAGCATGATATTAGAGCAATGAATATTGGTTGCATCTGCATAACTTTGTTATTGCCTTGTCTCTACTTAACTTTGCCCTTACTTTGCTTCCCTTGTCTCTACTTAACCTTGCCCTTGCTTTACTCATATATTGTCCATAACTCTGCCTTTATCTTTGTTGTGATATTATCCTTATTGTGTTCTTGCTTGCCCTATTGTTTCTTATATTGTTGTTGCTATAATACCTCCAATCCATTACTCCTACATCTCTCATGAGTGACACCACCAACTCCACCAAGGCCCACTAGCTTGTTCCCCTCACGACTACTCCTCTCAAATTACCCCAGATAAGTTGGATGGGTCTAACTACCCTGCATGGTCTCGTAGTGTTCGTTTGGCCATCACTTGGTGTCACATGGCTAGTTTCATTAATAGCAAAAAACATGCCCCTGTCGTTGATAACTCTGACCATGATTCTTAGGAAGAAGACAATTGTTTGTGTAGTCTTGGCTTCTCAACCCCATGGCCAGGAATGTACGTGTCTTATTTGATCATTGTCCGACATTTTGTGCGGTGTGGGAAGTAGCTTGGAAAACATGTACTGTCACTCAGAATAGCTCCAAGTTGTACCAACTCTGTCGTCAGTTTGTAACTACCTCTCAAAATGGTGAGCATGTGAATGTTTCCTATGAAAAAATGCATTTAATATGGTAGGGAATTGATAACCTTTATCCATGCAAGCACACCAATCCTGATGATATGGCTCTTAACTAATAAGCACTTGATGCTGATCGTGTGGACGATTTCTTAGGGGGACTCGATCCCCACTTTGATCCAGTTTGTAGTCGGATTCTTGCTATGAACTTGGTTCCACCTGTCCTTGAAGCTTATGCACTTGTGTTTGAGGAAGATCATCGCTAATCCTCTATGCTTGGTGCTGGAAGTGCCATGGCAGTCAAGCCCTAACAGGCTCTCCATCATGTGTCCTCCAGCTTGACTACCCGTGGTCCCAAACCTGATGATGCAAATGAGACTCGAAAGTGCACCCATTGTGATGGTGATCACCTTGTTGAGAAGTGCTTTTAAGCTCCATGGTTATCTCGAATGGTGGGATGCACTCAAGACCCACAACTTGGCTCCCAAAGCTGCTTGTATCGTGACTTCCGATGTTTCCTAATCTCATACTTTCCTCCCTGACTCCAACCTCGACTCGGGTAGATGTTTCACTACATGGATAATAAATACTGGTGCAATTGATCATATGACTTTTGACTTTAATCTTTTCTTTACCTTGTCCCCTAAGTCTCGTAACCCTTATATTACTAGTGTTAATGAAGTCCCTTCTAATGTTGATGGTGAAGGGTCTATACCTCTTTCCTCTTCTTTATCTTTACCTTATACACTACTTGTTACTTCTATTAATTGCAATTTATTGTCGATTGGGAAATTGCTTTAGTCACATCAATGTTATGCTACTTTCAATCTTTCTTATTGTAAGTTTCAATATTTTACGACTTACAAGACAATTGGGCATGGTAAATGGAGAGAGGGGTTGTTTTCCTTGGCGATCTCATCACCACCAAGTTCAGCTCATGCTCGTTTTGCTAGTCCCAACTCACATGTTCAAGATCAACATTAGATTTGGCTATGGCATCATCTCTTAGGACATCCATCTTTTAGCTATCTTCGACACTTGTTTCGTTTTTTTTTTGGGTGTGCTTTAGATGATCCTAAGTTTCAGTGTAAAACCTGTGTATTGGCCAAAAACCATCGAACTGTCTTTCCCTCAAGTGATAATAAGATTGAATTACCTTTTACTTTGGTTCACATTGATGTTTGGGGTACTGCTACAGTCTCTTCCACTGGTAAAAGGTTGTTTGTTACATTTATTGATGATTGCACCCGTATGACTTGGGTGTATTTGCTCGCCCATAAAAGTGATGTTACTTCCATAATACGTGAATTTCATGCTATGATCACCACCCCGTTTCAGGCCTCCATTAAGGTTTTCTGGTCCGATAATGGTGGGGAGTATGTGAACAATACCTTGGCTCAATTTTTCCAGGACCACGACATCATTCATCAGACCTCCACCTCTTTCACTCCACAACAAAATGGTGTCGCCGAACAAAAGAATCTTTAATTGTTTGAGGTTTCCCGTGCCTACATGGTTGATAAATCAGTCTTTCACTACTTATATGGTCATGCTCTTCTCTCTACAGTCTATGTGATTAATCGAGTGCCTAGCAATGTTCTAGACTTTTAGACTCTACTAGATACCTTGGCTCATCACATTTCTCTTCCTACTATCCTCAAGCTACCTCCTCACATGTTTGGTTGTGTTGTATATGCTTATGTTTTTTTCTCATCGGCGGAGTAAGTTAGATCCTTGTGCCCTCCGTTGTGTGTTTGTTGGCTATGGCTCCAATAAAAAAGGATACAAATGCTACCACCCTCTACCTAGAAGTCCTTGTCACCATGGATGTCACATTTCGTGAAGACTTATCCTACTTTATGGCTCCTGCTAATCCTTTTCTTTAGGGGAAGAAGGGAAGTGAAGAGAAGAAATCGTGCTTTGAAGAAGACATGGAAGAATTACGGCAAGCAACCGATCAAGATTTTCCAATTAATCGATCATTTTCAACACGAGGTAAAGACTCGAAAACAACCAATAATGTTTACCAGATGACCAACAATGTCGACTGGTCGTTCTTAAACTCAGAAGAACATGCTAAAAGCATATGTGACTCGACTGGTCAACTCCCCATATGTGCGCGGTTGTTTTCAAACAAAGAAGACCCCGATGAGCATTTGGTGCCAGAAGTGGCTCATGATGTCTACGAAGAGCAACTGCAAAATACAACCCCTCATGCCCTGCCCTTCTCAGTTGTCTTATGATGAAGAAGCTCTCGAGGTAGTCCTCGAATCATCTAATATGGTACCATATACTCTTCCACCTAGATCCAATAGGGGAAAACCTAAACTTCAATATCGCCTTGATCTTAATGCCAAGTCAGAATATCATATTAATAACCATGCGTCTACTACTCGCTCCAATTTTTTGTCAACTCAATTTTTTTGGGCTCTATTTTTCGGTTTGAATGCCCACCCTTAGTTGCAAGGAAGGAGAAATAGTTGGTTGGATGTTGGGCAATTCGTGAGAATCCTGGAGAGGCAGCATTCCTGGAACAAAGACTAGTTTCTCACTGTGACAACAACTGCAAGCCCAACCTGTCTTTGCTGAACCGCTGTAATATTCCATATTACCTTAGCTCACAGCTTATCCTTCTTAATTACATCATCCCTAACTCACAAGTCCAAATATTGGAGGTAAATATAAATTTAATAACTTTGACGAAAAACAAGATGCACCAAAATTACTAAATCCATTTTTATATTCAAAGACACAATGAGAATCACCTTGTCCCTCTTCACTTGACTCACACAGCAGAGCGTAACAATGAAAATGACTATCTCCCTCGTACTCCCGGTCGAGACTTCCCTGACTTTGAGTGTTGATGCGAGTTATGCGGCTCAAGTCAGGGTTCAGGCCTTCTCCCCATCAGAAATCTTACCTATATGAGTTCAAGCTTCGATGCATTCCGTAAGTTGCCTAGAATCCTCCTAGTTTTTGCTCCATGTCGTTGTAGTTGTTGACACGACCCTCCATCAAAAAAATCTCCCCAAGAACGCTGATCTTAAGCTGTAACTCTTATACCAATTGACGAGGATCGGGGTCTGGACATAGGTCACCAACAACACACATAAACACCGAAGTCTAGGGCTAGTGCAAACTCATATATATCGTAGCAAATCCATACCACAAATAAACTATTACATTAACCTTATTTATAAGCTTTACAAAAATTGAGCAGCAAAGGCTACTTGGTCTAAAAGTAACCTAATTAATTATAAAACCGCACATAAATAATAAAAAAATACCATAAAACGACATAAATAAGAAAATAAAAATATCTTATAAAATAACTAATTAAAAGGTAAATATTTGTCTTGAATCCCCCTTATGATGATGCATCACTTACACAGATAGATGCTTGGGCCTCAAACCAGATATTGACTATTAATTGTAAATCCAGAAGAATAATGGAATGAGGAAACACATAAATGATAAATCTACACACACACACAAAAACTTAAAGCAGATATTGACTATTTATTGTTGATAGTAGTACTATTTGCAAGGAAATCCTGTATAGAGTACATGAAAAGTATATTATTCAGTCAAGTTGGATTGATGATACTTGCTGTGAAGTTTCAATTGTCCCATGATTTTTCGTCAATTTTTTGTTCTTTCACTTTGGCTTCCAATAAATGGTTTCATTTATTGAGTATGTTTATGTTAAAATAGCCAAAATTGGAGATGCTCTAACAGGCTACAACAGCACCAGAGCCATATTTAATGGATGAAATGGTACTCCCAACAACATGGAATTTTGTTCAAGACCAATATTTATTATATAATCTAACACCTAGCAATTGTAATGGAACCTTGGTCAAAAGTTTGGGAATTTTTTTATTTTTCTTTTCTTTGGGTACATTATATTCAGAGCCTAAAATAAAGAAAATGGGCTCAAGGCTTTAAAACACGGTGCGACTATACTTTTAAAATATTGGAATATATTTAAAGAGTATGTTTAAATATACAACTTTTTCAGATTCTTTTAGGGTTTAGGGCTAAAATACCACTTTAGCCTATTTGACTAGAGTTATTTCTTCAATTATTTGATTTATACAAGTGATATTGGGGAATGAGAATTTAAATTCTTCCCCATACCTCACATTCTAATAATTTCCAGCTTTTAGCCCATTAGGCAAGAATAAAAAATGAATTTTTTTTATAAGAAATAATATTGGTTAAATCCATAAATACAAAAAAAATAAAAATAAATTAAGGATCCACCAACATTTTGTGGATAAAAAAAATGTTGAATTTCATAGTATAAAATTGCTTGTATAAGAATTTACTTTCTAAAATGTATCCATCGTAATTATGAACTAAACCCAATTACAACCTTTTTCTCATTGCACTTGACAACCATGCTCTTATGCTATGATATATATATATATATATCAGTCAGTCAGCACTATATTCTCTTCAGATGAAAAATTGGATACAAAACAGTCTAATGAGACAACGAAGAGAAGTTTGCAGCTCTGTTTTGAAATAAATTGAAGGCATCATAGGTATATGGCATTGATATACGAACTATTCTAAAAGAGATTTCAAACAACATGTGCTAGATGAGAAAGTAGCATCTCATTCTTACATATTTGCACTTGAAACTCTCAATGTGAATAGGGAGAAAAATGCAAAGCGTAGGAGATCCAACCTCTCATGAGGACGACGATTGGATAAAGAAGTAAGCTGCATCCAATCATACATTAATCCCTGAGAACACCGATCTTGTTAGCAGCATATATACTAGTATTATTTTTTTTCTTTTTAGGGAATTATGTCAGCTTTAATGACAATATTTAAAAAGACTAGAAAAATCATAGATATATCAATTGGACCAATCATGCAGTGAAACAACATAGAGCCTCAAACATGAAACAATTTGCAAACAAACCAATAGTTCGAGTGTTATCCCTAATTTCCCATTTGGCTTCCAAGTTGCTGCATATTAAAAACAGGAACTTTTTTCTTTTTCTTTTCTTGGGGTGCATACGGTAGGTGGTATGCCATGCAAGACATCAGAGCCCAACATAAAGAAAGAAACAAAGAAGGATGGGCCCACAGCTCTACACCACGACGTAGGACTGGAAGCCCACAGAGAAAATATATATAAAAAGGGACAAAAACGCAAGACACATTAGATGGATGCAAACTATTCGATTGGCTCACAACAAACAGTTTTTCACTCTCACACGCCACGCCTCGACGCGGCCTTCGTCACCTCGCTCCCCAGAAAGCCAAAGCCAGCCATCACCCATTTGCAGATTGCAAAATTGCAATGGAGGTATATATATAATCTAACACGTAAAGTACGTATGAAAAACTGTTATTCAACTTTTGTTTTCTTTTTAATTTCCCCAGATAGCTAATTGCAATTTTTTTTATATATATATGTATATAATTTCTAGATATCTAACTGGTGCAAAATTTGGTTTGGCTTCTTTGTTTTTCGTAAAATGATAATTACTAATTTAATGTAACCATGAAAATTACTTGTATTTTTTGTTTTTTATATTAATGTTTTCTTGTCCAGGATGCGTCCAACTTAACCGATAGAATCAGTGAATTGCCACATGACATTCTTGGTGGTAGCATATTATCTTTGTTGCCTCTGAAGGAAGCTGCAGCTACTAGTATTCTTTCTAAGCGATGGCGTTATGAGTGGTGCTTTACTACAAATCTCTATTTTGATTGTGATGATACTTTGCGCGACTTCCGTGCCCTCAAATGGGAATTTAAAAACCAAAAAAGTTGTAGATATGTCAATTGGGTCAACCATGTGTTGAAACAACATAGAGGCTCAAATATTGAACACTTCAGAGTTTGCTTTGATCTAGATCGTCGTTTTGCAAATTCCATTGATAAATGGATTCAATTTGCAATGGAAAAGAGAGTTCGAGTGTTTGAGTTGGACTTTTTGTTACTGTATGGTGTTATGTACAAGGATTCGTATGCTTTTCCATGCACACTGTTAGGTTTTGATGAAAAGGAAAAGGGGTCCTTGTTGACGCCATTTCGTTGCGGATACAGTGATTTCAAGTTCCTCAGGGTTCTTGATTTGGAACACGTTGATGTGACCCGAGAAGTTGTTGAGTACTTCATGTCCAATTGTCCAACTCTTGAACGATTATCAATACATAGTGCCACAAACTTGGTTGATTTAAGAGTTGTTCGTCCATCAATTTCATTGAAGTTCTTATCGATAAAACATTGTCTTCACCTTGATAGCATTGAGATTCGTGAAGCAAACCTTGTGTCATTTGTCTATGTTGGATTCAAGATAAACGTGATTCTCAGTAACATGCCTTCGCTTGTTGAGGTATCCCTTTATGAGTTTTCGGAATGTTCCAGTGGTGCTGATTTTCTGAGTCTTGCCTTCACCCAAATTTCAAGCTTTCTTTCTCAACTAGAGACCCTCATGTTGAATATCGAGGGAGACGTTAGTATTTTTAATTATGATGTGTTGGTTTTCATTTCTTTTTGTTGGATTATGGGTCCCTTTTAATTACTCTGTGTTTGGCTTTCTTTCAGTATAGATGCGCGTTCCCTGTTCCTACGTTGCCAAATCTGAAGCATTTGGAGCTAATAGTCCCGGCCGATGATCAATGGGCTCTTAATAATTTAAATTCTTTCTTGAAAGCATCTCCTTCCTTGCAGAGACTTGTACTTAAGGTAAGCTAGATATTCCTTGAAGGGTTATGAATTTGTTGATGAACGTTTGTTGTACGTTTGATATATGCCTTGATTAATAAATTGTTTTATTTTTCGATGCAGTTGGAATTCTCACCACCACCGCCACCATGCAAGCCACTGGAGGAGAAGTTGCAATTATTATCATGCGAGTTACGGGAGGAGTTGAGAATCTTACTATTTGAGCCACCGAAGATGTTAAAAGCTCCTGAATGCCCGCATCGTAACCTCAAGATAGTAGAAATAGCGGGGTATCGTGGTCGTATAAATGCTGTTGAGCATGTCATGTACTTGATAGAAAATGTTGTTGCACTCGAGAAACTTGTTATTGATCCTGTAATGCATTGGTGTTATCATCCTACCGGTATCAATCGGGATATTAAAGATGTCAAGGAGGAAGAAGAGGCGAGAGATCATGCTATGCACCAACTTAAACAGATGGTTCCGTCAACTGTACAATTTGTATGCCTCTAGTTAGCTCAACATGGAACCTATAGTTTTTCATTTCCCTTTTCTAAATATGCGTTTGGGGTAAATACTTTTGGAGTTTTATGTTTCTTTATAATATACATTCTACTTGTAAATGCTTGATAGGAGAAGCACATCAAACGTGAAAGCCTCTTAAGCTTGTGTGGATAATAAAGAAAATTTTATTTCGTTTTAATCACACTAGTGTTTATTGGAATGACGGAAGTAATCTTACTATTAACGCCAGAAGGATTCAGCAGTTTGGTTTGGTTCAAATATAAGCTCCACATTTGAAACAACAAAGCAATCATAGATGCCAAAACGATTTTCTTGTCAGAAACATTATAAGGTTTAAGCTGGAAAGCGGATCCCAACTTCTATCTTTGCTCATTCAAATTATACAAAACCAATAATTTGATGGTAATGGAGCAACAATCAAACTTAATGTTAGTTGGCATGATTGAGTGAGGAACTACATACTGCAAAAAGTACTAGCTACGTACTGAGTACTAAATTAGATTGCAAGTCCTGGTGCCTCACTGGCAGGAGTTCGAAACCAGTTGGGAGCACTTTGTGGCAGAATCCCGAACATGGATTAATCTCACCATTCGGGTGTGTGGACACCTTGTGGTATTTACCGGAAAAAAATATATATATCAGATTGCAAGTGGCAACTACATCAAGGCTACCCCTTAAAAAAATTGAACCTCTTCATGTTGAAATTCTCAAGGGGATCATTTTTCGGTTCCAGCTGAAATTAACGGAATACATCAATAAGAATTACCAATGTGTGGGGTGGGGCTTTATGGCAACATAAGCTACTAGAAAGCTTAAGCTGCAAAGTGAATCCCAACGTTTATTTTTGCACTTTGAGACTAGGCACCCAATAATTTGATGGTCATGGCTCATGGGGCCTTAGGCTAGAGCAATATTAAACCTAATGCTAGATCACAAAATCAAGAAACTAATAGCTACTGACTTAGATTGCCAGTGGCAACTACATCTAAGCATTGCTCCGGAATTGGCAACTACGTACAATTTGTATCTCTAGATCTGGATAATTAGTGCACGCAGCAGCTGGCTCAACATGGAACCTAAACTTCTTTCTTTTCTAAGTTGTGCGTCCGGGATAAATAGTTTTGGAGTTTTTTGGTTTCTTTATAATTGTTATACATTCAGGATGGGATGCAGCTGCATTGTCAAGCTTTGACTCATGGGCTTGATACCCATCTTTTTGTTGGGACAACGATTATCAGTATGTGTGCAGCGTGCTGAATGCGGGCTTGTCAGCTTTGCCCGCAAAGTGTTTGAGGAGATGTCTGATCCAAATATGGTGGCGTGGAATACGATTCTTACCTCTTGTTTTTAGGTGTGGGGATGTGGAGGAAGCGGAAAAATCATGTTTGGTCGTATCCCTTTGAGGAATTTGACCTCATGGAATGTTTTGCTTGCAGGGTATGTGAAAGAGGATGAGCCTGAGCTGGCTAAGAAGGCGTTTTTGAGGATGCCGGTGAAAGATGATGTGTCTTGGAGGACTATGATTGTGGGGTTTGCTCAAAGTGGTTGTTTCGATGTGGCTTTTGGGTTTTTCAGGGAACTACAAAGGGACGGAATTAGACCCAATGAGGCGAGCTTGAGTGGGGTTCTCTCTTCGTAAGCTGGGGCATTTGAGTTTGGCAAAATTCTACATGGGTTAGTAGAGAAGGCTGGTTTTCTTTGAAAAATCTCAGTCAATAATGCACTCCTGGATACGTACTCTTTTAAGTCTGGAAATGTGAACATGGCTCGATTGGTCTTTAAAAGGATGCCGGAGAAAAAGAGTATTATTTCTTGGGCTTCAATGATAGCGGCACTTGCAATGCGTGGTTACGGCAAAGAAGCAATACAAGTTTTCAACGATACGGAAGCGTCTGGAATTACGCCTGATGGGATCACCTTCATTTCAGTTTTGTATGCTTGTAGTCATGCTGGTTTGATCGATGAAGTATGCGAGTATTTCTCTAAGATGAGATATTTGTATGGTATAGAACCAGCTATTGAACATTACGGTTGTATGGTAGATCTATATGGTCGACCTGGTAAACTGCAGAAGGCCTATGATTTTGTTAGTCAATTGCCAATGTCTTCTAATTTCTCGGGGCTTGCAGCATTCATGGTAATGTTGAGTTGGCAGAACAAGTGAAGGAAGTGCTCTCCAAACTTGACCCTGAAAATTCCGGTGACCACGTTCTCTTGTCAAATGTATATGCTGTTGCAGGGAAGTGGAAGGATGTTGCTGCTGTAAGAAGGTCAATGGCTGACCAGAGGATTAAGAAAACTCCAGGATGGAGTGTGATTGAAGTTGACAAGATCATGTATAGTTTTACGGCTGGTGAAAAATCAAATAATATTACAGAAGAGGCTTATGAGAAGCTAAGGGAGATGATGTTAAAACTAAGGGTTGATGGAGGTTATGTTCCGGAAGTTGGGAGTTTTCTGCATGACATAGAAGAAGAGGATAAAGAAGGTTCAGTGTTCAGGCACAGTGAGAAACTTGCAGTAGCTTTTGCCTTGGCAAGACTGCGGGGAAGGAATGAATATAAGGATTGTGAAGCTGATTTCTAAGGTTTATAGATTGGAGATCGTAGTGAGAGACAGAAGCCGTTTTCACTCCTTCAAGGACGGCTCTTGTTCATGCAAAGACTACTGGTGGGTTAGTGGCGACTGAGAGAAGTGTATAGCACCTATAAGTTAAAAGAGATCAAAGTCATCAAAGGATATATTGACACTGATCCAGAAAGACAAGAAGGAAAGCCAAAAATTTGGCATTGAGCCATATTATTGATAAAAATAAAAATAAAAAATAAAAAAAAGGTTTTGGCAATTGATTCAAAGGAAGCAGGGGAAATGATACAAACTGAAAATAAACTACTAAAACAACAAGAAGCAACTGAGTAAGCAGATGGAGAATTGAAGTGCTGCCAGAATTGCATTTAAGTACTTGTCAACAATTTCTTCATTCTTTTGGCCCCCCAAAATGTGTACAGATTATACATGCTGGGAATTTTCTTCAAAGCTGGAGGGAGCATTTCAGATGGGATGTTTGTAAACGTTTGTAATGAGCAAAGGAAGCAGATATTTTTTGGAAATATCCGAAGCTGTTAGGAGAGAAAACGAGAGACATGTAACGTTTGGATGGAGAGAGGCCAATGACACTATATGAAGAGAAAGTGAACAAAGTCATATCTAGGCTGTGCTGAGTGATATTTCCAAGACTGTTGTGGACACTACTGATATATTCATATTTCTATCTGATGCTGACTGTTGACTGCTGAGCTGAGATTGTTGATACTTTTCCACAGCAGAAAATTCTTCTCTCTCATTTTCTGCACCATATCCATGGCGCTCTCTGCAGCATTCTATACATCTTCACAACCATCCCGTCCCGTGCTCTTTTGTGCAGAACTCGTAAACCCAATTTCTCTCAGATTGCTTGCTTCCAGAAAACCCCAACAGTTAGGGCTTCAAGCAGCCTGCCCATCAAAGGTCAGAGACCCAATTGCACTTTTTCTTTGTTCTTACTTTGTCACTTTGCCTCAAACATGGAACAATTTGCAAACAAACCAATAGTTCGAGTGTTATCCCTAATTTCCCATTTGGCTTCCAAGTTGCTGCATATTAAAAACAGGAACTTTTTCTTTTTCTTTTCTTGGGGTGCATACGGTAGGTGGTATGCCATGCAAGACATCAGAGCCCAACATAAAGAAAGAAACAAAGAAGGATGGGCCCACAGCTCTACACCACGGCGTAGGACTGGAAGCCCACAGAGAAAATATATATAAAAAGAGACAAAAACGCAAGACGCATTAGATGGATGCAAACTATTCGATTGGCTCACAACAAACAGTTTTTCACTCTCACACGCCACGCTTCGACGCGGCCTTCGTCACCTCGCTCCCCAGAAAGCCAAAGCCAGCCATCACCCATTTGCAGATTGCAAAATTGCAATGGAGGTATATATATATATATAATCTGACACGTAAAGTACGTATGAAAAACTGTTATTCAACTTTTGTTTTCTTTTTAATTTCCCCAGATAGCTAATTGCAATTTTTTCTTTATATATGTATATATTTTCTAGATATCTAACTAGTGCAAAATTTGGTTTGGCTTCTTTGTTTGTCGTAA
Organism: Prunus salicina; assembly: GCA_020226455.1. NCBI lineage: Eukaryota > Viridiplantae > Streptophyta > Magnoliopsida > Rosales > Rosaceae > Prunus > Prunus salicina. The sequence continues at coordinate 22,450,347 of CM035344.1, forward strand.
AATAATAATTACTAATTTAATGTAACCATGAAAATTACTAGTATTTTTTATTAATGTTTTCTTGTCCAGGATGCGTCCAACCTAACCGATAGAATCAGTGAATTGCCACATGACATTCTTGGTGGTACCATATTATCTTTGTTGCCTCTGAAGGAAGCTGCAGCTACTAGTATTCTTTCTAAGCGATGGCGTTATGAGTGGTGCTTTACTACAAATCTCTATTTTGATTGTGATGATACTTTGCGCGACTTCCGTGCCCTCAAATGGGAATTTAAAAACCAAAAAAGTTGTAGATATGTCAATTGGGTCAACCATGTGTTGAAACAACATAGAGGCTCAAATATTGAACACTTCAGAGTTTGCTTTGATCTAGATCGTCGTTTTGCAAATTCCATTGATAAATGGATTCAATTTGCAATGGAAAAGAGAGTTCGAGTGTTTGAGTTGGACTTTTTGTTACTGTATGGTGTTATGTACAAGGATTCGTATGATTTTCCATGCACACTCTTAGGTTTTGATGAAAAGGAAAAGGGGTCCTTGTTGACGCCATTTCGTTGCGGATACAGTGATTTCAAGTTCCTCAGGGTTCTTGATTTGGAACACGTTGATGTGACCCGAGAAGTTGTTGAGTACTTCATGTCCAATTGTCCAACTCTTGAACGATTATCAATACATAGTGCCACAAATTTGGTTGATTTAAGAGTTGTCGTCCATCAATTTCATTAAAGTTCTTATCAATAAAACATTGTCTTCGCCTTGATAGCATTGAGATTTATGACGCAAACCTTGTGTCATTTGTCTATGTTGGACTCAAGATAACTGTGCTTCTCAGTAACATGCCCTCGCTTGTTGAGGTATCCCTTTATGAGTTTTCGGAATGTTCCAGTGGTGCTGATTTTCTGAGTCTTGCCTTCACCCAACTTTCAAGCTTTCTTTCTCAACTAGAGACCCTCATGTTGAATATCAATGGAGATGTTAGTATTTTTAATTATGATGTGTTGGTTTTCCTTTCTTTTTGTTGGATTATGTGTCCCTTTTAATTACTCTGTGTTTGGCTTTCTTTCAGTATAGATGCGCGTTCCCTGTTCCTACGTTGCCAAATCTGAAGCATTTGGAGCTAATAGTCCCGGCCGATGATCAATGGGCTCTTAATAATTTAAATTCTTTCTTGAAAGCATCTCCTTCCTTGCAGAGGCTTGTACTTAAGGTGGCTAGATATTCCGTGAAGGGTTATGAATTTGTTCATGAACGTTTGTTGTACGTTTGATATATGCCTTGATTAATAAATTGTTTTATTTGTCGATGCAGTTGGAATTCTCACCACCACCACCACCATGCAAGCCACTGGAGGAGAAGTTGCAATTATTATCATGCGAGTTACGGGAGGAGTTGAGAATCTTACTATTTGAGCCACCGAAGATGTTAAAAGCTCCTGAATGCCCGCATCGTAACCTCAAGATAGTAGAAATAGCAGGGTATCGTGGTCGTATAAATGCTGTTGAGCATGTCATGTACTTGATAGAAAATGTTGTTGCACTCGAGAAACTTGTTATTGATCCTGTAAGGCGTTGGTGTCGTCATCCTACCGGTTACAATCGGAAAATTAAAGATATCAAGGAGGAAGAAGAGGCGAGGGATCATGCTATGCACCAACTTAAACAGATGGTTCCGTCAACTGTACAATTTGTATGCCTCTAGTTAGCTCAACATGGAACCTGTAGTTTTTCATTTCCCTTTTCTAATTATGCGTTTGGGTAAATACTTTTGGAGTTTTTGGTTTATTTATAATTGTTATACCTTTTGAATATTAATTCTACTTGTAAATGCTTGATAGGAGAAGCACATCAGGATGGCTGTGCATACATTTACCTATTTGAGTCTCATTGAAACGTGAAAGCCTCTTATGTTTCTGTGGATAATAAAAGTAATGGAAACTATCTTCAGCTAAAATATACAGGGTCACCTCAACATAATATCTAAAGAGAGAACAAACAAATCATAGTCCAGGCATGCAAAAAATCCAGCGATGTGTTGGTGCCACCTTTGACCTCTATCGGGAATTATTGTCTGTGTGAAGTTCCACCACTTGGGAAATACACTTACAGAGCCTCATTATCCTCATATGTCCAGATTCAAGGCTCTCAGCTGCAGCTCTTATTTCAGCTAAAAGTGGCTGTGGAAGCACCACTTCTGCTGCAGATACGGAACGCTGTATCTGATGCGGAAGGATCTCTGAAGGATAAATCCCACTGTCCAGACACCGACAAACATGTCACTATGTATTCGAAACAATGTAACACATATATCGACATATAAAGCACATCGAGGTACGAATGGCATAGAGAATGTTGACAGACTCAGCCCCAGCAAGCTGTTTTTTCAACCGACAATAAACAAGGCACAAAGCAACAACAAACATTTGTATACAATCATAAGTAGTTTCACATCGGTTTCTACAGAAGCAGAGAGTTCTCCATCACATTGAGGGCCTAGGAAGCAGACACATATACATGATGATACCAACAAGTCGCCATGTAAAAAACTTAACAAAAACCAGCAGAGAATAGTGTTGTATAGAATTTGAATGTCATTGTTGGACCAAGTAAAAATGTATACAGGTGACAAACAAAAGATATATGGGCCCAAAAACTAAAAGGCCAATAGAAATTTGCAGCAGCGACATGCATTGCTTATTATACGAACGATTCACCAAGTAAGATATCAAGACAATTAAAATGGCATAAATTGTCAAATTAAATAAGCAACAAAGATAATTAATGAAGTTGGACAGGACTGTACCTATTCAAACATGTCATGTCAAGAGTCAGTGTCACCTTTCTACCGCTCTTACAGTTAAGGAAACAAAGCTGCATATCAAGCTGCCCTGCTACAAAACAAGAATATATACTAAAATTTAAGTATTTAAGGTGGGTTAAAACTAATTCAGTGAATGATGAGGAAAGCTCAGATAAACAAATTGATTATCATTCATAATGAGAACATATTTGTTACCGGATGGAGTTTGAAAACTTGTCTGGATCAAATTATAAATCTCAGATCGTGCCAGGTCCACTTCCTCAACCACATCTAGCAAATTACATAGCAATGAATGGGTTACCTGCATTACAGAATAGAGTGAAGTAAAGAGCAGCCTAGAATGTGGAGTTAGACACATATTATCCAATTTGACAGCCATACATAGTCCACAACCTATCGGAACAAAAATGCAGTATAACAATCTCCTATAAATTAATGCACCCAAAATTCCATTCACTAAATGGCAACATACTTGTGTTTCTTGTGCCAAATATCTCGAATCAACACTTTTCTTGGTGGCCTCAGAATTTAGTACAAAAGCAAATGCAACTTGAGCATCCATGTTTGGGAAGTTCTGATGTACAAAAGAAAAGAAAAATTAAACCCTTAAGAAAAGAAAGAAAAAAGAAGAAGAGAGAACTTGTTGACTTCGTTACCTTTCTGATTTTTACATCATTCAATTTGTTTGAGAGGACTATGTTTGATGCTGGACCCACTGTACCCATAAACCTATTTACAGATGAAAACACACGTAATACTTGAATTTGGTAATAAATAAATAAAAAGTAACTTAGCCTCAAGAATGAATATAATAGAATAAAGAAAAGAAAAACAAGAAAAAGGAACAAAGAAAAGACCTTTGGTTGATGTAACCATGATAGCTGAGATGAATGTTGTAATGGCCATTCTTAACCTCAAAATGATCAACATTCCATAGCTGTTGAAATGACAGGTGTCTCTTAGTGAGATAAGACATTTATTTTGGTCTCAAGAAAATCCTAACATGAATAAGAAATACCTGCAAATCCTGATGTATAAACCTGCAACACGTTCTTGTCTCGAGATGATGATTAACTAAAGCAATAGTATCGGCACAACTTGGTTCTCCTTTCAACTTGATATGGGTGTGAAAGAAATTGATTAAGCTTTTTATTTGTCTATCTAACGCTTTAATTTCCTGCCTCATTGTGCTCACATTATTACAGGAGCCCTGACAAATAAAAGATATATACAAACAAAAATTCATAACTTGAAATAACTAGGTTATCTTCACATAATTTTTTTATGGCATCTATAAGCTGAACTCGTTGTTTGACAAAAACAAAGGAAGGAGAGCATCCACAGCCTATTATATTATCATTCTCTTAGGCTGTATTCATCTTATTTAATTTTCTGGAACTATTCATAGCAGAAACATGTTACTTTCTTCAAATTCCACTCATAGTTTTATTTACTGCATCTTTCATAAAATTTGTTTATGCATCTTAGTGAATATGCTCTGTTTGGTTCACAAGAAAACTTAAAACAACAGTACTTGTAACACCGTTGATTTATTCCCAATAAAGTAGGATCTGTATACAAATTACTAAAATCAAATTTCTACTACAGAAAAATAATATTATGAGTGATAGTTAAAAATACTTAAAAAATTCATTTACTCTCGTCTTCTCACAATGTTCAGGACAATTTGTGTAGGATTCTGTCATTTTGTGTGCCCTATGTCCTTGCTTCAAAGCTTCAAATTCCCCAACATGGGAAGCAAACTTGCTTTTATTCTTAGTTATAATAAGATCCCTAGCTTTTATTCTTAGTTATAATCTTTGCAACAGTTTTCTCAACGTATTTAATATCCCTCTTGTTAAAAAATTCATGAATACCAGACAAAAAATTTCCAGAGCAAAGGAAACAGAAAAGAGATCCAGAATCTCAAAATTGATGGTTACCTCTTGTTCACCCTCAGAACTAACTAAAGAGGATTGACGATGACTACCATCAACATGAGTCTCCTGTTTACCAGGTTTTGACTGACACTGGGTGTAACTCAACTTCAGCATTTGACACTTCTGAACTGCAGAGCTTAAGAGCTGCACTCTACTCTGCAGGAAAGTATGAGGCCATGTGACAAGCTGTATGCATATGTAGATATGAAAAACATTAAAGAACCAACTTAATTTGTTTTGTTAACCTGTAACTTATCGCGCTTCACGTGCATTAACTGCAACTTTGCCTTTTCATACACTAATTTAGAAAGCAGTAATCTTGCTTCAGCTGCCCTGCAAAGGTAATGTCAATGCTTATTAAGCTAGACAATATCCCAGGACAGGTGAAAACCCAAACTACGTAGTCAAAACATTCATGGATAAAACACACCACCTTTTATGTCCAACATTGATGTAGTCGACCTTCTGTACACAGATATAAAATATCAGTGTTAGCAGAAAAGGGAAAAGGTAGAAGTTATATTAGCTTTATAGGATGCAGTATTCCAAGTATAATATCTAAATATGTTCATGGCAGAACCTCATTTATCATTTAGTTCAGCAAACCTGAGACTGGACTTTAGAACAAAGTGCCTCATATTTGTTAGCCTTCAGTAGCTGAACCAACATATCTTCAAGCACACCAATCTACATGATAATGATAAAACAATAATGAGACTACAAGAAAACATAGGGAAAATTGAGCATGCGATGGCTAACTCTATCACCTAGTTTAAATCTTGCTTGGAAGGATGTAATGTATAAAAAAAGAAGGCACATACTGCTCTTAAACTTAGTTTGCTTGTCAATGGAGAAAGAAGTTGCTCTGTATCTCCGGAGAATTTTACTAAAATCTGCAAGATAAACTCTGAAGTCAAAAATATAAAATGAAAATAAATGGTTTTATATTATCTCTACCAGAAAACCTGGCTATTCAAGCAGACTAGCGCAAATCAGGAAATAGTACACACACATCAGTCCAGCACTTCCATGTTGTATCTGCCCCAAACTTCTCTCTGTCATTGTGATCTATATTTGACTGACCCAACATGAACTCTGGATCATAGTTCTCATTTCTGTGAACTTTCGGACTCTGGATTCTGGGGTTCTTATATATAGAGTCTCCAGAATCAAGAATTATTCCTAGGTTTTTTCGTTTCCGTCCAACAGAATTCTCTGCATCTTGTTCAGAAAATGGACTTTGCGAAATATGTAGTCCCCTATAACAATCATCATGCCCATTTGAATTTGACCCATGAGATACTAGGTCTTTCCCAACAAAGCGTTGCATATTCTCAATGTCTACCGCATAAGATGAAACCAGCCTGAAGGGGCTCTGTGTTGGCTCTTTTCTTGAGGGACTCCAAGTTGGCTCTTTTCTTGAGGGACTCCAGGTTGGCTCTTTTCTTGAGGGACTCTGAGATGGCTCTTTTCTTGAGGGACTCCAGGTTGGCTCTTTTCTTGAGGGACTCTGAGATGGCTCTTTTCTTGAGGGACTTCGAGTTGGCTCTTTCATGGCAGGACTACCAATTGGCTCTCTTGCAATGGAACTTCGAATTGCCTCTCTCGAGATGGGACTTTGAATTGGCTCTTTCACGAAGGGACTACGAATTGGTTCTCTTCTAGGACTCTGAGTAAGCTCTTTCCTGGAAGGACTCTGAGTTGGTTCTTGCCTGCAGAGACTCTGACTTGGCTCTTTCATGGAGGGCCTCTGAATTGCCTTTCTCCAGGAAGGACTTCGAATTGGATTTTCCCGGGGTGGACTCTGAGTTGTCCCCTTCATGGAAGAGTTCTGGGCTGACTCTTTACTCGAAGGGCTCTACATTAACCATTTGCCAAACAAAATGTCAAATTTCTAAACACCAGCAGAACAACTAATAATGATATTTTTATATAGAACAGCCTAGTATTAACTGCAGCTAACTGATGCATGGGAAACTGTAACAAAGCAATTGTCAAATTTGAGTGAAACTTAGCCCATCGCCCAGCCTATTGGGATTGGAATTAGCATGGAATGCTTCACTTGCCCAGTCCATGCACAATCCCAAGCAAAGCTGGGTAGTATAAAATGTAGGCGCAATGCCCATGTCTGTTAAGAAGTGAGAAAATATACAGAGACTGACCTGAAGGGATGGTTGACTAATACTTCTGCAAACATATGGTTTAAAATGTGGTGTTTCAGGTCCAGCTTGAAATTTTTTATCTGGGCTTTTCAGAATGACTGCACCCCTTGAAGGGGATTGGAATTTCTTTTCAGATTCAATTTGCAGATGAGGAACATTATCTTCTCGCTCATCTGCCAATAGGGAATCAGTTTCAGAAGAAACCAATGTTCCATCTGTGGGATTTTCTGACATCAAGAGATGCTGTATCCTTTCACTTCCTGATGATGACAGCTGAGAGTGTGAAGCCACTGCTTTTCTTGGTTTACAAAATGTATCCTTCGAAAGAGTGTCTGTAAGCATGTTATGCAGAGACTCTTCATCTTTAGCAAGGTCTGTGGTCTCTTTACCCTGCCCCAACTTACTGATATCTACTGGGTTCTCATTTCCATTGCTATCTATGTTAAACAAAATTTTATGTCCACTGTTCAGATCAGGTATAGCTAATTCCTTCTCTAAACAAGTAGTAGGAGAATTGGAAAATTTGCACTCGAGATCTTCGCTAACATCAGCCAGAACAGGTTTTTTTAAGGGAGAATTCACGGATGAGTAACTCAATAATCTACATTTTAATTTGTCAATTCCCTCTTTGAGACTAGAAGCACAGGGAGAAGGCTCAGGAATCATGAACCTGGAAATGTTTTTCTGAATTGATGAAACCCACTCATCATGTTTTGTGTGTTCCTTATTTAGTAGAGAACCTGGTTGTTTTGAGGAAGGAGTCACCATCCCTGAATCTCTTGCTAAATTAGGAGTACTCAAAACCGATTGTTGCCGTCTACCAGATAAAAAGAACATGGACCCCTCGATTGGTGATCCATATTGTTGTTCAGAATGCTGATCACTATTAAACTTGTATATGTTCACATTAGAAGAATGTTCCTGTACCGAGGGTTGACTTGACTGTTGATAAGCAGGTTCATTCTGGGCAAACACACCAAACTGATGTGCTTTGCTATTGGTATTTAGTAGGGCATTGCCATTAACAGCAGCTAACTCCAATTTTTCCATACCCTTTGGAAATGCATCTTCAGAAGATTCCTTATTCACCTGCAAAAATAAATAAATCTGTGCTTCAGTTCACCCTTAAAACACTCACGATTATTTAATTTTAGCACTTCGGTACTGTTAATAAACAGGTAAGATAATAGAAGAATATTATACTAGAATGCAAGCGAAAAAATTGCCTTATTATGCAACTAAACAGTCGGTAGGAATAGGAACAGTCATGAATTTTCAAGCATGATAACTCTAAGCTGATGCTATTAACAACATATCAAAACATATAGAAAACATATCAAAACATTCATTTAACACAACAAATGGATGAGACAGCACCAAAGTGGCAACAGTACTATCAAAATCTTAATTAAAACAGACATTCTTACTTTGCTGAACTGATTTGGGATCTGGACTTGGCCATCAACGGAGTCACCAACAGATGGATAATGACTTCTTTTAGATGAGATGTCACCATCATTTCCCATATTCAACTTGATACGAGAAACAGAATCTGCCTCAGCGGGCATATCATGAGTGCCAAAATTGCCCAGTTCGGTAATTCTACCATTTCTTGGATCCATGTGGCTAATCCCATTTTCTTCTAATGCAGAAACCTCAACCCCCTTTGATGGCATTGAATTGGCAAGGGCACTAACAGAGTCAGCATGCAGATCCTTGCTGCCTTCTGCCAAAATTGCATCTAGTGTGGGAGACAGTCTTCCATAATCATACTTATGAGGGTTTTCTTCTATAATACTCATGTCATTCGAATCTTCACCACTTCTGACCTTATCAACAGACGCTAAAGACTGAGGACTAAGCATCTTTGGTTTTGTTAGGGACATGAGGCTTCCAGAATCAGTTGGGTTGGTATTATGGGTTGGCGTCTTCTCTTCAAAGGCAAGGCGAACTGCAGTTGGGGTCTTGAGATCTCCTCCAGTGTCTGACCTTGCAAGGCTACGGTAATGCATTGAAAATGCTGTAGTATCCAATGTAGCTTCATGAATGTCATCCGAGGCTGCGGAATCAGATAACCGTCCTGGTCTAATGAAATTGGCTGAAACAGGGCCAAAGAAATTGTCTTCTGCAAAAAGAAATCAGAAAAAGCGCTAAATTTTTTTTGGCGCAGACACGTGAAATTAACACATTCAACAAGCTCAACTAGACTGTTAACAAACTGAATTACAGGAATCCTATTAGATGTGTAATGCAACAATTACATAAGCCATGAAGAATTAGCATCCTCTCGAGAACTTTCCTTTCTTTGATATGTGTACAATTTATTTTCCCAATAACCAAACAATAAACTAAAATAATTAATTAATAGAAAAATACCAAGTAATCTATAGCTTACCGTCATTGGAGGTAGCAGAGCCTGGAACACTACTCCCAGGTGAGGGCGACCCAATTGGCCTAAAAAATGACTTCCTCCCATCGTCGTCTTCATCATCGTCATCGGAGTCCTTGAAATCGTCGCTGTCACCGCCCAAGTCCCTAAAAAACCCTACGACCTCGTTCTCGGGACCAGCGTATTCGTTTCGAGAGCTGGCTTGGGGCTTAGGGTCGGGAGGGGTGTCGTAATCCTCATCGCGGTTGAAGATGTGAACGGAGGTGATCTCGGTGTCGGCGAAGCTCACGCGCCGAGAGCGCTTCTGCTTGATTCTGAGGGCTATGGTCTCGGCTTCGGTCTCGGAGTTGCAGGGCGGATCCTCGGGGACATTGGAGGCCATCGGAAATGGAGGAATCGAAATCGAAGAGAGATTGATTGAACAAATTAGGGTTTGCAGTTTAGATTTGAGTACGGAGCAGTGCTGTATGCGTCAGTCATTGTGAGTGTGGAGCGGGAGAGAGAGTGGAGGGAAATTATTTTGATGGTTTAAAAACGTTTATTTATGACTGGTTGTTTCTTTTGAATCTTCGTTTTTTAGCGAGTTTGAATTTCGTCTCATTTTGTGACCGGTCGTTATTTTAAATTTTCGTTTTTTTAGGGAGTTGGTCCATATAATTTGTCACTTTTATTATTTTGGTCCCTATTGTTTCAATTTGATCAATTTTGTCCACATAATTTTTAATTTCTTGCAATTGAAGGACAATCGTCAATTTTTGTCAAATGTCTCTAATTTCAGTTACTTTTTGGTTACGTGCCCCTCACATGGAGGGACAATTCCATCGAATCATGCCATGTTTAGGGATATGCCAAGCTGGCTCTCCTACGTTCTTAATTAAAATCGATTTTGGGGATTTTCTGTGGTTAGGGTTCTTGAAAAAATTTGATTTATGGGTTTTGATTTGACTCAATAGAGGGAGGGTTCAAATTGAGGGCAATGAGAGGGTGAGAAATTCTTCATTCAATGGCAAATATGCTTACTATTAACCACTAGCCACTTGGCACACGTTCACGCATGTGCCAATTGGTTTTCTTTTTTCTATTTTATTTTATTTTTAGAATTAAGAAAAAAATAATATGGATAGTTATGTTCCATAAAAGTAGGACATATTATTTGATTTTGTTTTTAATTTTAATTTTTTAATTAAAAATTGTGAATTTACCATATTATCCTCATTTAATTAATAATTTTAATTCTTAATGCTTGAATTAACCAATAGCATTTTCTGGTATTTTGAATATTTCACCATTCTCTACCTTTTGCTTTATATATATAGATTTCTTCATTTGGGTCCGCACAAGAACTGCTTGATATGCATGGTAGTTCTATGCATTATGTCTCACATGTGAGAAAATTAAAACAGTTTGACAACAAAAAAAAGACATTAAAACCGATGCTGCTAGTCTTCTTGTAGATGAGCTTCCTGGATTTGAAGAAGCATGGTGGTTGGAGGGAACTATTTTCCCCACGAGAATATTCGCCAAAGATTCCTTCGTCTTCTCCGCTTCTCTTTCTCCCTGCAAAACAGATCGGAGTAAAAGGACCACACCCGGGGGGTGTTGGCCAAAGGCCCTCCGATGCCTAAGTTAGGTTGTGTGTTTCAAGGAAAACCGGGTGGCCGGAGCCTTGTGTAAGGGAGAGAAAGAAAGTGGTGGCTAGGGTTTGTGAGAAATAATTTCTGCAGAGTTTCAGTAAGAATTTAGACGTACCTCAACCCTTGTGTGTGGCTATGCTTTTATAGTGGTCTCAGAGGTTAGGGTTTCAGAGGAATAATTCCGTAGATAGAAGGGAATTATTCCTCCCCTTTTTGGAATTGATTTGATTTATTAGGGTAAATCTGATCAGTGCATAGTTACATATCTTTTTGTACCCTTCTAACTTATGATTTGGTTATATTTTTTAGTTAAACTTGTGCTTTTAATAAAGTTTGTGTATGTTTCAGTGTAATAAGGATGAGACTCATTATATGCATTTTGAAGACAAGTTAGCTCAAAACAGTGTCTGCAGATCAGTCACATTCACGGATTAACCTGTACTTGCTCAAGAAGAACCAGATAATGAGCCATACATCATTGGAAAGATACGGAAGTCTAGTTTCCGTAGCATTTTACGGTTCATGATTTGGAGTCTTCTAGAGGAAGTTATCCACGATTTAGCAGCTCAAGGTCAAAATTCGGCAGCATCTGCGTTATTGGGCAAAAAATGACATTTGAAGGTCTTTCCTATTTTTCCTTGAGTTGGGCTGCATATTCTTGGAAAGATAAGACAAAGGGCTTGAAGATCCATATTTTTCCAGAATTTTTTGGAGTGAATAACAAGCCCAAAATCGGCCCACAAGCTGACTATGTCATGCATGACTATCTAGTGGGATTTGTTGGTGAAGTGCACTAGCCAAAAGAATGAGTTTCTAATTACAATGGGATTTGTTAGTGAAGTGCACTAGCCAAAAGAATGAGTTTCTAATTACAATGGGATTTGTTGGTGAAATGCACTAGCCAAAAGAATGAGTTTCTAATTACAAGTGCTATTGGCATAAACCATATTCAATTCAAATATTCCCCTTCCATTCTCCCTATAAATAGCACTCCAATTCTAAACCCAATTCATTCAACAATCCATCAATTCACTTCATCCATTACTCATACACATTCATATATAGAGAGAGAGAGAGAGAGAGAGAGCTAGTTGCAAAAGGAGCAAAGCTTGGAGCTGTCTTGGGAATTCCTTGCTGCCATCATCTAGTTCTTTTCTTCTCTTTATCCTATCCTATGTATTTCTTATTCTATATTGCTTTTCAATTATTAAATATGTGTAACTAAATTTCTTCTTAGTTAGAGGTGAATTCAAAGCCATGAACATATGTTTTATATGAATTGATCACTTCCAGTTATGATTTCGTAAAGTATGAATGTGATTTACTTTTCTGTTTTATTCAGGACTTATTCTTGCATGTTTATTAAGGATGCATACTTAGTTTGCATGCAGGGATTTGATGCTAGAATATGAGGGAATTTCACCTAATCGTTATGAACTTATATTCACAAGTAGTAAAAGTCACTAGTCATGATTGTGTTAAGTAAATTCCTGGCAGGAGTATCATGCTTTTCATAGTTACAAATGTTTTGTCAAAGCTTATGATTTTCATAGAACTTAATGATCTTTGATATGTATCTCTATCATGTTGTTCATATAGGGAACTTGATAAGAATAATTTGATTGAGTCGCTGAGTCCAATTCAATGAACTTAGGAAAATCTAAGAGTTAATTAGTGCAGTTCACAATTAATTTGGGGCTTTGTCATTCATACTTTATTGAAAGAGTAACTGGAGATCGATTTGTATGCATATGTTCCATGTGTGGAGAAGAATCCTCTAGCTATCCCTTAATCCATATTTCATTCACAATTAGTTATTTGCTGTTGTTAATTTTACTTTGGTCAAAATCATCCAACTCCCCAATCATTGTTCCCTCAACTAATTTCCAGTTTAATGAGTTTAATTTGTGTTAATTTAATTGTGTTGATTAGCATCCTCCTAATCCCCTGAATAGAACGATCCCTACTTACTCGTACTACGATTGCATATAGGGTTTAATTTGTGCGTTAGTTATTTCTCACGCCAAAATCAAATCCCTAATTGTGGTAGATATCAAATCAAATCCTAATTCAATTAGGTAACTCCTCATTTAATTGGGAATCGTGGTAATTAATCAAATCAATTTTCAACCCAATTAGGCGTAATGTTCAATTTAATTGGGTAATCCACAATTAAATTGAGTAACTCCCAATCAGGTTGATTAATTCTCAATTAGGTCAAATAATCCCCAAATGGAATAAATTATTTGGTTGGCTGGAGATGTGAATTTGATATGCATGGTGATGGTAATGCTGGCAAGCACTACTTGGTTCTTTCCGGCACAACCACTTCTTCAACTTCTGCATGAAGAATTTCTCTTCCTCTCTTTGCCCTCAATATGCACCCTTTGAACGGAATCAGAAATCTTTTTTTTTTTTTTTCAAGAACCCTAACCACAGGAAATCCCCAAAATCGATTTTAATTTTGAATGAAAGGAGAGCCACCTTGGAATACCCCTAAACATGGCATGATTATTATACTAAATTGCCCCTCCACGTGAACATATATATAATTTCAATTATGTTGAACATATTTTCATTTGATACTATGTGTGTTTTTGGGTGCATTTTACATGTATTTATTTTATGTTAATTTTTCTCGTGCCATTTAATAAATTATGTGCTTCTCTTAAATATTATATGGACTAATCAAATTTGAAGTCCAATTGGCTTCTACTTGGACCAACCTCCAATTATTAAGTGTGGGGCTAGTGCACTTAACTTCACTTTTTCTTCTTTCTACCAATGTGGGACAAAAGTTTGTGAACTTCATTCAAACTTCCAACAATTCCTTAAACATATGCTTTAAATATAAGGAGTTATCCAATCCAATGCAATACTAGTCATCAAACGAGAACTAATTGCTAGTTTAAGCCTCAACTAAATATATAGTAGTTGGACATTTTTTTTTTCCACCATTCAAATTTTCTTGTCGACTTCTAAAATCAAATTGAAAGATTATTACGTTTTATAAATTACTCTTAGTATTACTTAATGAGTAAAGCCACGACAATCCTTTAAACTAGTCTATTAGTTTTATGAAACAATCTTATTTTCCTTCATATAGAACCAACTTCATCTCAAGAAAGGCCAAAAGATGCAAGAATCGGTTATCTTTGGCTATGCGTTTTAAGTATAGACGGGCGGCTGTACTAATTTTTAATTTTTATTTTTAAGTATAGACGCGCGGCGATACTATTTTTTATTTTTAGTTTTAAGGATGGCGGCGCATTGATGCGTTTCAAATAGGCTATACTATTTTTTTAATTTTTTGTGGATATACTATTGTTTTAATAAATAGATTATCAAATTATTTTTCATAAAACAAGTAATAGGTACATTATTTAGAGAAAAAAATAGATATAAAATTTAGCCAAAAAATAGGTTCATTCTACTAGGTAAATTATTTTATTATGTACATTTTAGAGAATAAAATAAATTATTTTACTAGGTACATTTTAGAGGAAAAAAAATAGACATTATTTGGAGAGAAAAAATAGATTCATTTTAAAAAAATTGTTTTCATAAAACAAACAATAAAAAGATGATCAAATTATTTTTCATAAAACAAGTAATAGATGCTTTATTTAGAGAAAAAATAGGTTTATATATATATAAGTTTTTTCAAAAAAACAAACAATAAATAGATTATCAAATTATTTTTCAACATAAAAACTATAATAAAATAGATTACTAGTTGTATAATTCATAAAAGGAAAACAACAAATTTTTTTATTAATTAAACCAAAACGTTAATTACCTATAGATTACTAATACATTAATGTTGAATTTAATATTTAATTTTAAATAAGTTTCTAAATTAATTCCTGCATCCATCACAACCATTTGGAGATCTTTTCCCTAGAATTAAAGAAGTTTTAGAAGAGAGATGATCGAAAAAAAATTAAGAATGAGAGAGAGAGAGGAGTTTTAGAAGTTTGTGTGTGTTGCTAAACCCTATACCCTAGAATAATATCCTAGTACAAATACAAAAAGTAAAGTAATTATTACAGCAGATGGCGAAGGAAAGAATCTTAAAACTTGTACAACAAACAAACCCTCGTGTTACTAGATCTACTGTCTCTCCTAGAGAGGATGGGATGGATAGATTTCAAAGAAAGAAAGAAATTGCAAATCTTCGACAGATTCTCTTTAATAATTGTGACTCCATATAAAAATAGGATATCACCATCCACACCCTATAAAAATATCCCCACCCATACCCACATCTCACAAAATTCGTTGAGTAAGGAAATTCATCATGAAACCAGTGCCAGTACGAATCATCTCAACTCTGAAAGCCTGCCGCGGCAGCCACTTGAATGTCATGGGCGGCGGACTCACAAGATTAATGGCGTCTCCTCCTCCTCCTCCTACAGAGCTACCACTGCTAGAATCACCACCCCCCTCACCCTCAACAACAGCAACAGACCCCTGCATTGACAACCCCTGCCTTGATCTGTGTTTCAACGTCTACCATCGGGACAACCCGGCCAAAGCAGAGGCCAACCACAGGTATCTGAAGCAACTCCTCCCGGTTGCCTGGTCCCACAATCCCTTAACCACCCTCAAGCTCATCTGCAGCCTCATAGACAGGCGTTCAGGTTCAGGAACAGATGCCGAAGCCTTCTACAAGGCTGCGTTTTGGCTCCACCACAACCACCCCAAGACCCTCGCCTCCAACCTCCTGCCTATTGCCGCCTGGTTTGGATATGGTGGTGGTATGAGAGACCTTGTGCGGATTCTCCACCGGATTCTTGCAGGCCAAGACGAGGTCGATGAAGAGATGATGTTCGCCATGGCTGACAAGGTGGCTGTAGAGAGGTATGAGACTGACCCCGATTATCGCTTGTTACACGACCTCGTTTCGGATCTTTTCGCCCACTGCCTCAACCGTGATTTTCAACTTCTGAAGAAGGGGATGCAAATGGATGATAGTATTAATGTTGATGATCATGATAATGATGAGTCCTCTTCTAATAAGTGCTTCGAGATCACTAATGCGGCCGATTGGCTCGACCATCGAGCCACTTTCCTGTTGGAGAGCGTTGCGAGGAAGGTTTTCCAGCATGGACACCCACAAAGAGATGTTAAGGAGGAGGATGAGGAGGAGCATGCTGGTTATGCCTACAGACTCCGAGAGCGGCTGATGAAGGAGGTTGTGGAGCCCTTGAGGAAGATGACTGCCTCGGACTATGACATTGCACTTAATAAACCTCCCGAGTGCAACAGGTGGGGTTATGATTGCAAGTTTGATGAAGACGACTGCGTGTCTCAGATATATTTGGAGGAATTGAAAGCTGCAGCTTCCAAGATTGAGAACCCTGCGGCTCTGCTTCCACATCAGATCATACGCTATGTGAACGATGAGGATCTCGGGCAAGTGGCTGAGCTTCAGTGGAACGCAATGCTGGGGGACATGATCAAGAGCACAGGCACAGGCAAAGCTAAGAAGAAGAAGAAGAATTTGAACAACAGCTTGGCTGTTTGTGATGTCTGCCCCTCAAGAATGAGTGGATTCCCCATTGATGTATCGTTGGGCTTGGGACTGTTAGTGTCTGAACTGAGTGAAGAGCCGGCATGGAAAGGAAAGGTGATCAACTTCAGCCGAAACCCTCGACTGCATTGCATACCACAAGGCGATAGCCTCAAGGCCAAGTGCGACTTTTTGAGGAGGATGGACTGCCCGGACCTGGAGGGAGAGGTTGATATTCAAAAGGTGTTTGATTTGATTCTACAAGTTGCTGTGCATGGGAATTTGAAGCCGGAACAGATGATCAACAAGGTATTTGTGATCACCACCTACCTAGACTATGACGGGGCTTGGGCACATCCATGGGAGAGTGAATATGAGGCAATACAGAGCAAGTTCAAGGAAAAAGGGTACGGGGATGTGGTACCACAGATAGAGTATTTGGATGTGATCGACTCCTCCTACTTCCAGAACCACAAGTTGGTCAAGTGGTTCTTGGACACTGATGGGGAAATCCTGGAAAGGGATCCCGAACAGACCATGGAAGCAGAAATCTCCCCCCTAGCCTATCAATCTCTGGTTGTAGTGGACTGATCGACTCACTCACTCAAGCTAATGGCCTATATATCCAACTATGGATCATCATCATCTGTTTGTTTTAACTTTTTTTAGTCAAATGATAGCTAGCAAGTGATGCGGACATCTGTGACAAACCTTTTAAGGTTTACCAAAGAAGGAAGAAACGATCAGCCAATCCAACATTATCATTATGGTTGGGGTGAAATCTTAGTTTCCAGATTTCAATAGGAAAACTATTTTTTTTCCAGATTCCAGATTTCACTAGGATTTCTAGATTTTCCAGATTTTACTAAGTTTTAGTTTCCAGTTTTTAGTAGGATTTGATTTAAGTTTCCTAGTTTGTTTGAATTGGTTCCTTTGTGGATTAGGATTCCTTTTTTTAGTAAGGGATTTTTATCCTATTGTCTCTAGGTTTAGTTTGCTATAAATACTCCCTATGTAGTTCTTAAAATTCAGATTTGAGATAATAAGAAAAGTTTACTTTCCAGAGATTGGAGACTCCTTGGTGTGAAGCCAAACTCTTTTGGTGTGAAGCCAAGGCATCTTTTACCACTTATTCTCTGTTTTTCCATTGTTTACGCTTCCACAAAATTACCCAAATACTCAAAACACCCATATCCTACATCAGCAAGGTTCATTCATTAAACTAGTAACCAATTTTAATTTAGTGCCTCAGAGAGAGAGAGAGAGAGAGAGAGAGTAGAGAGAATTTAACAAGGAACAGGAACAGGAACAGCTGATATTATACTTTTTGTAACAAAAAAAGTTTGATATTAACACTCAATGATATAGATATTTTATCAAACTCAAGATTGAGCTAGAGCCACAATTCCGTGCTATATCAGTTGTTACAGGTCCACTAGCATTTGAGCTAGCCGTGCTTTACCGGAAATGTATTGCTTCCTATTAACTTCTACAATTAATGATCTTACAACTTCGCCAACACTTGCCAACTTATATTTGAAAAGCATATCTCTAACTGCAGTAATCTTGAAAAACAAGAAAATATATATCAAGAAAGGAAATGTTTTGTAATCAAATTCTTCTACCCTAATACCATTTTCGGAAACCTTCACAACAGCCATGAAATTCAGTTCCCTTCGTATCATGTTAAAAAAAAAAAATGAAGCAAAGGCTAAACTACAGAAGCGCCACATAATGTAAAATTAGGGCTGATAACTTAATGACTGCACTTATGTGAATAATCGAACTCGAAATTTCCAACAAACTGTAGCTGGAGTACATTTATGCATCAGTGATCATATATTTCATAACTTGTGTAAACCAGTGAGGATGGAGATATTTTCTCTTAGAACATGTGTGCTTTTGACATAACAAAGATGCATATGTAGACTAGTTAATGGCAATTCATCATCCAGTCATTTTTCGGTAAATGTTCGTGACTTACACCTGACAGTGATGGAAGAAATATGGCAGCAGCCAGCCAGCACCTCTACTAATACCGATATTCCGTCTTGATTACAATTACTAGTAGCCTTTAGTTTGCACTAAATGCTTTAAGATGCATCTACTAGAAGTTGTTCTATTAAAATGGTCAACTACTCAGTTACAGGTTGCAATTTGTGAAGTAAATTGCTTATCAGGCCTTCCCAATTGTGCAGTAATTCTTTGAATCCATAAGTGGCTCATCCATAATTGGATACCAGAATGTAAGTACGTACTTGACTAGGCACCCCTCCATTGATCTTGGCTAGCTTCATTGAATTCATAAATTCTTTGTTTGAATAAATTATTCTATTGTTTTATTTTTAAGTATAGTATAGCCGCCGCTATACTACTTTTGTTTCTTTTTCTTTTTCCAGTATAGCGGCGCGCCTATGCGTTTTAAATATATTCGAACATTTAAATAGTATAGCTATACTACTTTTGTTTCTTTTTCTTTTTCCAGTATAGCGGCGCGCCTATGCGTTTTAAATATATTCGAACATTTAAATAGTATAGCCGAGCGGCTATACTATTTTTTTTTCAACTATAGTATCGCCTCGTGGCTGTACTATTTTTTCTTTTTAAGTATAGTATAGCCGAGCAGCTACCCTTTTTAAATATATCCGAATATTTAAATAGTATAGATACTTGGCTATACTATTTTTTATTTTTTATTTTTAAGTGTAGTATAACCCGTGGCTATACTTTTTAAATATATATATATATATATATATATGCATACTAAGTCTCTTTTCCTCTCCTGCTTTATTCTCTTCTTTCTTCGCTCTCTCCTAAACAACATGTTCACTTCACCACAACAACGACAACAATGACAATTCCTCCCTCTGCCAATTCCAGCTCAAGATCACTCACTTAGGATTTGATTGGATAAGTCAGTAAAGAATTTGAATTAATTTTTATTTGGGCTATCATAGTTTTGGACACTTAAGAAAAATTGGTAATATAAGCCCTTAGATGAAGTCCTATCTTTTAACCGTTGAATTAGGATAACCAATTTGATCTAACAACTAACTAATTTGATATAACAATTAAAAGATAATACCTTATTTAAGGGCCATATATAAGACTCTCACTATAAAATTCTTGATATATATATCAGAAAATTTTGGGGCCCCTCAAATTTGGGGCAATGGCCGTCGCCCTCGGGCCAAGCCCCCAATGGGGACAAGGGATCCGCTCCCCTTTGGAATACAACAGAAGTTTGTGAGAAATGATATATATGCCGAAAAGTCATATTAGATGGGCGTGCATTATACAATATGAATCTGATTGAAAGTTGAATTTTACTTCACGAGGGAAATCATGAGCAGGCAATAAAAATAAGAAGAAATAAAAAAGATGTCACAGTCATTATTTTATTTTAATTTGTTTGATCAGGTTTGAATATAGGTCCATTTCCATGAACATAATAGAGATGACTACTTTTCCCTTTTCTCTCTTTCTTTTTGTTTTTATTTTTTCTCAAATGGAAATGATGGCATGTGGAGACTCATGTCATCGCGCATGCAATTGCGTCATCGTTGGCCTATTAGGCTATTACATGTCATATCATACCCCTGTAAATGTTCATATAAATAGCTACAAATCAACAAAAACCACAACTTCGACAAGGGGTTGATATACATAACATATGCATGCAACAATGAGCTCAGAAAATGCAACTGATTGTCTGGGATGGGCCGCAAGAGACGCTTCTGGGGTTCTATCGCCTTACAATTTTACCCGAAGGTGTATATAGAGGGAGTTTCAATCGAGAGAGATATCTTGATAAATAACTTTATTTGAGGGACATCTTTACCACGCTCATGCGTTGCTGCTGAATGGATTAATTTGTTAATTAATATGCAGGGCTGTTCGAGTGATGATGTTTCCATAAAGATTACACACTGTGGAGTTTGCTATGCTGAAGTGGTTTTTCCGAAGAACAAACATGGAGATGCCACCTACCCTTTCGTGCCTGGGTATGTTAATTAATTAATTATTAATTAATGATTTTATAATGATAGGATTAATTCTTAATTCATTTTTTTCTTGTTGATATTTGTACGTACAAATATAAAGACATGAGATTGCTGGAATTGTGCAAGAGGTTGGTTCCAATGTGAGCGGCTTCGAAGTTGGTGATCATGTTGGAGTGGGAACCTTTGTGAATTCATGCAGAGAGTGTGATTACTGTAATGGGCGCCTGGAAGCTTATTGTGAGAAGGGAGCAGTTTACACTTATAACCGTCCTGATGTGGATGGTACTATTACACAAGGAGGGTTTTCCACTTACATTGTTGTCCATCAAAGGTAATTAATTAGTGATCCATTTTTCACTTAGATTATCTCCCCATGCTTGCAAAACTAAAATTGGCTTGTTTTTTTTCTTTGGATCTTGAGCTTCTACCTTTACAAATGGTATCTTTAATCTAGCCTTGTTCTTTAGACTTTGGTGTCACATCAACTAGCATAATCTTAATGAAAGCGTAACTGTTAAGATTAGGCTAATTGTGGCACCGAGTCTAATACTTAGATTGTTGTAATGGTTAATTAAATGAAATGCATGTAAATGCACCATTTAGAAATAGAAAAACTCGGAATCCATGTTATGTTAGTACAATGACCTAATTGCTCAAGGAAATAGGCAAGTTTTCATTTAATTTTTTTTTTTTTTTTGAAATAAGCATGTTTGGGATGACTTCTGAAATGACTAAAAATGTTTTCTTCAAGTGTTCCTCTAGCAAAAGTGGTTGTGAGCAAAAATGTTTCCTATGGAATCCATTCCAAACGTCCCCATAATCTAAGTTTTGTTTGTTGTTGAATTTATAGGTACTGCTTCAGGATACCAGATGCCTATCATTGGCCTCTGCAGCACCTCTGCTTTGTGCTGGCATTACTGTTTACTCTCCGATGATGCGTCACAAGATGAACCAGCCCGGTAAATCCCTAGGTGTGATCGGACTTGGTGGCCTTGGTCACATGGCAGTGAAATTTGGGAAGGCTTTGGGACTAAACGTGACCGTTTTCAGTACAAGCATATCAAAGAAAGAGGAATCTCTAACTCTGCTTGGTGCAGACAAGTTTGTGGTCTCATCCGACCAAGAACATATGACGGTAGAAAATTATAAATAAAAAAATAAAATTTTTTTTTTGCCAGGAAATTATAAATATATATTGATTGTTGTAATTTTTGTTATTAATTACCTGAATTTTATGCAAGCCCTGGCAAAGTCACTTGACTTCATCATTGACACAGTCTCTGCTGATCACTCATTTGATTTGTACTTGTCACTGCTGAAGACTGCTGGTGTTTTGGTCATGGTGGGCGCTCCAAATGAAGTCAAATTGAAACCTCATAGCCTCATTCTGGGTAATTTACTAAAGAGTTGCAATGCCCCCCCGCAATTAGTAATAAACGTACACTTGTAATTTAAGTTAATGATCTCTCTAAAACAAATTAAACATAACTAAATAGAAATATTTAGCCACGTAACTTTCGAATACTTATACATTTGAGGATATACTTACAAATCTAGCTTAGCCCCAGAGTTCATCCAACTCTTTTAGAAAATTTAATGATGCATTGAGCTTTAAACTTTTCAGGTATGAAATCGATTTCTGGTAGCGTAGTAGGCGGTACAAAAGAGACGCAAGAAATGCTGGACTTCTGTGCTGCTCACAAAATATATCCCAACATTGAAATAATCCCATTTCAGTATGTGAATGAAGCAATTCAGAGGCTTATAAAGAAGGATGTGAAATACCGGTTTGTGGTAGACATTGAAAACTCCCTCAAATGACAAGCAAAATTGTTGCCGAGTCAAAGAAAACCAATGTGAAAGTGTTTGGCCTTGGTCTTCTGCTTTGTGTAAGGGTTTGAACTTAGAAGGATTAGACCGAGATAAATGTGCCCTCGATTTTTATTTTTTGTGTCACTTTTGTATTGGGACACTTTAATGCCCCTGTTTTTGTTTAGTTTTAATTTTCGTTAGAGGCTCTGATCCTTTAACTAGTCCGGAGCTTGGTTCTCGTCGATTCTCCCTCTTTGTATTTGTTTCTCTTGCTGTTCCAGTTGTGTATTTCTTGCCCTTGTTGGGTTTATGAATGCACTGATTTCAACCAAAAAAAATAAGAATGAGTTTGTATTGTATCTTGATGCTATGATATTATTAAATAAAGTTCCATATGATTTGGACTTGATCAAGAGATATAAGTATATGTAATATATTGGCTGAGGTTGGTTTATTATTGTACTTCATCTTGTTTTAGACCCATTTGAATTGGGTGACCTTGACTTACTACTTTTCCAAGCCTCTTTCATCTTTCGTTCTCATCTTATAATGTTATTGGGTCATTAGAATCGTCTATCTTCTAACAATTTAAAAATTATCTCTATAAAAATTGACCATATCAAAAATCATTTACTCACTTAATTTTTATCACAGTGTTAATCGAATGACTAAACGATTTCTAATTTGGTTGATTTTTAAAAAAAAATAAAAAATCCTTGAAGAATGGCCTCGAAAATGAAGGGTTTCGCTTATCATCCAACATTGCAGATTGAAAAGGAATATAAAGAAGGTATTAGAAAGAGCGATACAAGGGAAAATTAACACCAGCATTCCCCTTGCACATATTATGCATAAAAAAAATATACTAGCCTTGTGTTTGTGATTAGAGTTGTATGTTGATGCTGTGATCACTACAAAAACAAAGACAATAGTCACATTTTTTAAGTAACAAATAGATTTTGGTGACATTTGAATGAGTGGTCAATGGTTTTGCTTACTATTCACTATTAATTGTGACTAGTTATCTCACACTTTAAGGAATTTGTGACTATTGATTTAAATATAATAAATATAAAATCATCTAACACTTAAATAATAATTTTGCAATATAATATTTCAGGATAATCTTCTTTAGTAAAAGTAATCTAGTTAAATACGTATAAAATGCAGCAAAAAACAATACGTATAGATAAACTCAATTAACAAATAGAAAAAAGAAGACTATTTGATATTGGTTCAATAAACGAAGAAGAAAAAGACTAATGAGATTGGATATTTTCACAGAAGCCAATGTTAAAAAGAAAATACCATGGTTTTAGGCTGCGTCTCTAACCACAACAAACCCTTCTCCATAATCTCACCTCTCCCTCAATCATCTTACACCCGCATCCTCTCTCAGCTGTCTGATAAAATTCTCCATAGCCTTTGGGAATGCCAACTTGGTCTCTAGCCTGATTGACATGGGGAAATTTCTTAGAAATTTCTAGGTCCTTGAAGTTCAAGTTGGGTTCTCAATGAGTGAGAGATGGGTGGTGGTGACGGTGGTCCCAAGATCTATGTATTGCAAAATATGGGGCCTTGGAGGCCAAACAAGGCATGCCCTAAGTTTTGCCATTTTTAGTGTAACTATGTTTCTTCTCTCTACAAGCATTTTTTTTTTCCTTTGTTTATTTTCTTCTCTTTGGGTTTCTTGGAATATGGTGCTTTTTGGTAGTTTTGTTTTGTTGAAGGTGGGGTATCGGCTATTCTTCGTAATCACTGCTTTCTCAAGTTCCATAAAGTCATTGACTTTGCTGGTATGTTTCTCTCTGAATTGAATTCCTGCAAATTTTGGCATTTAATTTATTGATTGGGTTGTTTGTTCTCTCTTCGTTTCAATTAAATTTGATTTGATTTTTATTTTTAATGATAAATTTCTAATGATTTTGTTTTTTATATTCAATTTTGATTTGATCGGTGCATAATTACATATCTTTTTGTATATGTTTTTGAGTTAAACTTGTGCTTTTAATAAAATTTGTGTATGTTTCAGTGTAATAAGGTTGAGACTCATTACATGCATTTTGAAGACAATTTAGCTCAAAACAGTGTCTGCAGATCATTCAATTTCACGGATTAACCTGTACTTGCTCAAGAAAAACCAGATAATGAGCCATACATCATTGGAAAGATACGGAAGTCTAGTTTCCGTAGCATTTTACGATTCATGATTCGGAGTATTCTAAAGGAAGTTATACATGATTTAGTAGATCAATGTCAAAATTCGGCAGCATCTGTGTTACTGGGCCATAAATGACATTTGAAGGTCTTCCCGATTTTTGCTTGAGTTGGGCTGCATATGCTTGGAAAGATAAGACCAAGGTCTTAAATTTCGATATTTTCGCCGAAATATCGGTGAAAATATCGTTTTTTTGGGGCTCCGAAATTTTAGCACACTTCCAAGTATATATCGTCATTTTATCGATATTTTCTTCGATAATTTCGAGGATATTTCGGGAAAGATATTCTCTCTTATCTCTCTGTGTCTGTGTTGGGACTTGAGAGTAGCTGAGTTCGAGGTGGTGTCGGGCAGCGTGTCTGAAAGAAGAATGACATGTGTGATTGGGGTTCTGATTGATTGAGACGTACTAAAGTTAACTCAACTATCTGACCAAAAATAAAAGCAAACTAAACTCTACTCAATTAGATTCCCTCATTTAACTCTTTTTTTTTATAAATAAATTTTCTTTTGACTCAAAACCAACATGGGCCTATTGAATATAAAAAAGTCACCACCAACATATTAAATTCTCAATTGAACAAAACTAGAAAGCGTTTGGGCATCCTATACGTGCTTTAAAATGAGTTAGGTAGGTCATGTGAAATAATCTGGTAAGCAATTAATATAATATAAGCCTAAGCATAGTCCAACCAACATTAAACATTATATTCATTACGGACCATATTTTGCACTACTTTGTTTATGTTATTACCACAGTACAAAATTTCGATATCGCGACTTGAACTGTGTCAAAAATGAAACAATTTAAACTCAGCGCATTGTGGGGTTCGAACCTCGAACAAGTTGGAATTTTTGCAGCCACTTAACCACTACGCTGGCATTCACTTTGTGATAATAAGCTATAGAATATGTATTTATAATGCATGCGAGCTGTTGCTCAAAATAGAAATTAACATAATTACTTATTGTTTTATATTGTTGATCAATTACTTAATTACTTAATATAATTTATTTCTTTTCTATTTAATCCATTTAATGTTATTGATTATTTTATTATTCATTATAAGTACTTACATTACTAAATTCCCCTTCAAATTGTTGCTTAATTACTTAAATATCTATAATTATTTTCTTTGTTTACTACTTAATTCTTCCTTTGATAAATTTATTTATGTTCTTAGTTAATTTTCAATCTTCACTATTATTTTTTAAGTATGGTAAAGTGCCTAATTTTCATGAAAAGTCAAGTTGGTTTAATTATTTTTCAATTTTTGATAAATAATAAATATAAGAACGTGTACCATGTCTAATGAATAATGTGAAATAAGGTTACACATGTATCTTACCATGCAATTTATAAAGTGTAAAATATTGTACTAAAAAATGATAAATAAATTACTATGGGGTGTTTAATTCTCTTCATTAATTACTCTATATTTTCTAAGTCACAGAGTTTGTCAGCTCGCAATATAATCAACTTAAATCACTCAAACCCACTATGCAATGCATTTCCTTCCAATTTTTTGTGTCAAAATAATAGATGATTGACTAAATAAACTTCTTCTAAAGTTTCATTAAAAATTTCCATGTATTTATCACAATTTCCGTGGTTTTTATCCAATTTTTATCGATATCGATATTTTCCCGATATTTCCATCGATATTTCCGTGTTTTTGAACCACCGATATTTCCGAAACTATCGATATTTAAGACCTTGGATAAGACAAAGGGCTTGAAGATCCATATTTTTCCAGATTTTTTCGGAGCAAATACCAAGCCCAAAACCTGCCCACAATCTGACTGCAATGCAATGTCATGCATGATGTATTGTTGATTGTGGGAAGGTTAGGTGAAGCATATTCAAGTCTTATAATTGAAGTGGGAGCTGCAACACTAAGTTTAAAGAAAGAAAAAATTGTTTTCAAATGTAATGGTGTGTTAGGTGAAGTTGATGAAGTGAGTGGAAAGCAATATTTAATTTAGATTTTCAACTTCCTTAGGCCTATAAATAGTAAGGTTTCCCAAGCTTGTAAACACACCCCAAGGGGGGGGAGCTCTCAAACACTTCTCTAGAGCTCCCCTCCCTTCTCTCCCTCAAATTCTTTTAGTTTTCCTTTCTAGTTCTCAATTGTTGTAATAAAATTCTTTTGCTAAATGTTTCTTTGAGTTTTTCTAAGTTCTTCTTAATTTTCCATTGCTATGTAAATTCTTTTCTTTAAGTATTCAAGTTTGAGTAGTTTCCAAGTTTTAATTATGGTTTTTGTTCTTATTCATTATGCTTATAAGTTAATATGCTAGTTTGAATGATTAATCACCATTAAGGCTTGCATGTTAGCTATCTTGGTTTGAATTAAGAGTAGACACCATGCTTTAATTCGAATTGAACTATGAATAGGAAGAGTATGTATGGACATTCGACAACAGGGATTAGATACATGCTTGGTTGTTTAAAATGTTCTTCTATGCTTAATGAGTTACTAATGCTTAATTTAGGTTAGACAACAAATGATCAAGTTAGGGAATTAGGAACACAAGGTTAGGACCAGACACCATGGCTTAATCATACTTTAGCTAGAATCAATCCGTTAATCTAAATTGAACTTGGGAACTTATTCGCTTGAGTTAATTTCTTTTCTTTCTTTCTTGTTTGATTTATTTTCTTTCTTTTTTTCATTTCTGTTTTGTACAGGGAATTGAATTAAATCAATCTATCATCAATCCTCGTGGGATCGACCTCGCACTTACATATGCTAAACTACCAACGGCTTGTGCACTTGCGAGTGTCACAAGTTGATGATGCAACTGAATCTATTTTGGTGCAACTGAATCCACATGCTTTTTTTTTTTCTTTTCATTTTAGTTTTTATGTCCTAATCCTTTTAATTCTCTTTCAAGTTTTTGTTTGTGTTTGTTTGAGCAATTTAGATAGCTAAATAAAAAAGGAGAGAAAATGCAACTCCAATCATGATGAGAAGTGTAGAGTAGTAGGAGAAGTCGCGACCTCCAAATACATCTATGCTCGACCTAATTGCTTCAAGGGGGAGCATTCTAATCCTTTCTCTTAATTTATTTTCTTATTATTTTAAGTTTATGTTTCTTTTTATAAAAAAAAAAAAAAAAAGATTTTTCATATGAGTTGACTTATGGTAACTCCAATGAGCACCTCTGTTAATACAGTGTCTAGGAGTTCTTTAGGCGACACCTTCGGTGTCTAAGAAGTTTGGGTTTTAAGAAGGACCATTGTGACCTCTCCAAACTTCCCGGATCCCCTGGCTGTGTTTTCTGAGGCTCTTAATTGGTAATCCGTGAGTCACTTGTATATTCGTGCTTGTAATAAATATTTGCATGACTTAATTGAAAATTGGATTTCTTTTTTAATTAAAAAATTAAAAAAAAAAACCTTCTCTTTTTTTTTCTTATTATTTGAAGTTTATTTATTTATTATTTTTTTTATATCAGTGTTTTTTTTAATTAATTAATTTATTTATTATTATTTAAATACTAATATATGTAAATGTTTATTAGTGGTTGGATTTTAAGTTATTGTGGACTGCCCAACACTGAAACACTACCCACATTAACCCTAAAATTAACTCTCTATCTTTCATTTTATCTAGCCGCCCGCTAACCCCTGAACATCTCAACTTCCTCTTCCTCCCGAACCAAACCTTCTCCAAATTGTTGTTTATTGTAGATCTTGTCAATGGAGAAACTCCAGGAGGCCGTCGGTGGAAAGCTCAAGGAGGAGGAGTCCGAATTAAGCATGGTGAAGGTGCCTAGCCCAATGGTTTTGTTGAGCTCACTGCCAGCTATCCCACCAGAAGATCCTAAGGGAAAGGACACCATTATGCAACCAGTGTTGGAGGTGATTGAGGTGCTCGTGGTTGTGTTTGCCATGGATCCCTCAGAAGTTACCATAGATGCCCTTCTGTTTCATAGAGGTAGGGTGATAGAGGAAATTGAAGACATGATTCCAAATTGGGATCTAGATTGTGGATTAGAAGAGATGCAACTTGCGGCGCTGACACATTGTCTAGACACTTGGAGGGTGTATCTGCTGGATAGGAGGTTTGTGGCAAGAACTATTGTGTTGAGCAGTCATATGTATTGTACAGGTAACATCCGAGTTGAGTTTGATATTTACTTAAGTGTGCTTAACGAGTTTGACTTCCAGTTAGGGTATATGACCACAAGGCTTAGAGACTTCGTGGAGCAGGTGATAGATGGAGCCCAATCTGATTCTTCTGATTCGGACCCTTCGGAAAGTGAGTCAGAAGAAGAGCCATGGGTGAGCTCAGCCATCGATAGCATTTTGAGAAATGCTATGTTTGAAGGATGAACCGTGGAATGCCAGGTTACCCTGAATCCCTGTTTTCTGTTTTCTTATAAGTTTTCACATTATG
Organism: Prunus salicina; assembly: GCA_020226455.1. Lineage (NCBI taxonomy): Eukaryota > Viridiplantae > Streptophyta > Magnoliopsida > Rosales > Rosaceae > Prunus > Prunus salicina. The sequence goes on from CM035344.1 coordinate 22,479,244, forward strand.
GACAATGTCCAATTCAGGTCTGGGGGTATTAATGGAGGTTTTCAATTTTTTGTTCATTTGTGTTTTCAATTTTCAATTTTTGTTCATTTGATTTGTGCTTTCAATTTTTGTTCACTTGTATTTCAATTTTTCCATTTGTGTTTTCAATTTTTGGTCATTTGTGTTTCCAATTTTCGTTCACTTGTTACTAATTTTTTTTTAGAATGTCATACAACCAATGCTATGGAGCTGCCATTGAGATTTTCATATCAAACATTTTACACTTCACAAAGCTTTTGCTCTTAGAATTCTGGTGGCTAAAGTACCATGCTCAGATTCTTGAAGGAGAATAGTGGAGACTACCCTAGTGAGCTATTTCGAACCTAATTGCCTTCTTGAAAGGGTTTAAAGTGTTTCTATTCCTCATCTCTACTTATTTTCTTCAATTCACTCTAAATGATCTCATTGTTCCATTTTGATTGAATACTAAGGATGATTCTCTTTGCAGATATCAGGTGCATGCTTTCACTCATGAATGAACTCATTGAAGTGATGCTAGGCTATGTGTGTATAACCATTCTTTGTGCTTTCTTTTCACCCTACCCATTTGTGTGTTCCATCAGCTCTGTTGCAGCCAAACACTTCAAGCCATTTTCTTCTATCACCCTTATAATTCCCCTAACTTTGTATCTTAATCTGAGATATTTAAACCTATTATAGTCATACCCTATAGCTTAGAAATATACCAAGGTATGCCAAGATAAAGTTTGAGCAAGGAAGGTGCTGCCCCATGCCTAAGTGTAAATTGTTGTGAATCTGTGCAATAAAGTTAAAGAAGAAGTAGATCAAGTCAAAAAAAAAAAAAAAAGATAAAGAGAAAGTGTTTCGATTTGATCTAACTGTGAAATATAAGGTCTATGCCAGATGATGCTATGAAGTTGCAACCATACCATTCTAAATCAATGATACCTTGCAGATCAACGAGGAATGCAACCTTGGTATGTTCTTAAGTTAATCGTGTTCCTTCCAATTCTTCCATTTCCCCTAACCTTAGCCTTTCATTACAACCTTGTGAAAGACCTAGCTGATCTTTGAGGATGTATTCATGGGTGCTGGTATGTATGAGTGTATCTGTATTCTTAGTATTTGATTCCCTTCTTGAGATCTAACCAAATATTGTGCTTCTATTTCATATACTCATTATGCTTGTTTGAGAGAATAAAGCCATAGGTTCTGAGTGATTGACTGCTATATGTGAGAATTAGAGTTGAAGCATGTTCTTCCTTCAAGATTTGAGTATGTGTACTTTGAAGCCGTGTGCCTTTGAGCTATAGCTTCCACTTTACACACTTATTGATCATCTATCTTGGCAATTCTATGGTGTTGGAGGTATGATTAAAATTTTCTTTCATTAGTTGTTTTCAAAGTTAGTTTTCTAACCCTTTGTTTTGTAGAGTCAGTAAAGCGTTTGTGGGTATCGTTTCTGTTAAACCCTCAGGAGACACAACTCCTCCTACTAGGGACGCCTAGAGGTTTAAAGGCTTTTTGCATGCGCTCAATGCAATCGAGTTACCTACGAAAGTGGTCTAATAAAATTCTCGTTTTGTTTTTATCTTTGTTTTCCTTTTGTTTTACTCGAGGACTAGTAAAATCTAGGTTTGGGGGTATTTGATCGGTGCATAATTACATATCTTTTTGTACCCTTCTAACTTATGATTTGGTTATGTTTTTGAGTTAAACTTGTGCTTTTAATAAAGTTTGTGTATGTTTCAGTGTAATAAGGTTGAGACTCATTACATGCATTTTGAAGACAATTTAGCTCAAAACAGTGTCTGCAGATCATTCAATTTTACGGATTAACCTGTACTTGCTCAAGAAGAACCAGATAATGAGCCATACATCATTGGAAAGATACGGAAGTCTAGTTTCCGTAGCATTTTACGGTTCATGATTCGGAGTCTTCTAGAGGAAGTTATACATGATTTAGTATATCAAAGTCAAAATTCGGCAACATCTGCGTTACTGGGCCATAAATGACATTTGAAGGTCTTCTCGATTTTTGATTGAGTTGGGCTGCATATGCTTGGAAAGATAAGACAAAGGGCTTGAAGATCCATATTTTCCCAGATTTTTTCGGAGCAAATACCAAGCCCAAAACCTGCCCACAATCTGACTGCAATGCAATGTCATGCATGATGTATTGTTGATTGTGGGAAGATTAGGTGAAGCATATTCAAGTCTTATAATTGAAGTGGGAGCTGCAACACTAAGTTTAAAGAAAGAAAAATTGTTTTCAAATGTAATGGTGTGTTAGGTGAAGTTGATGAAGTGAGTGGAAAGCAATATTTAATTTAGATTTTCAACTTCCTTAGGCCTATAAATAGTGAGGTTTCCCAAGCTTGTAAATACACCCCAAGGGGGGGAGCTCTCAAACACTTCTCTAGAGCTCCCCTCCCTTCTCTCCCTCAAATTCTCTTAGTTTTCCTTTCTAGTTCTCAATTGTTGTAATAAAATTCTTTTGCTAAATGTTTCTTTGAGTTTGTCTAAGTTCTTCTTAATTTTCCATTGCTATGTAAATTCTTTTCTTTAAGTATTCAAGTTTGAGTAGTTTCCAAGTTTCAATTATGGTTTTTGTTCTTATTCATTATGCTTATAAGTTAATATGCTAGTTTAAATGATTGATCACCATTAAGGCTTGCATGTTAGCTATCTTGGTTTGAATTAAGAGTAGACACCATGCTTTAATTCGAATTGAACTATGAATAGGAAGAGTATGTATGGACATTCGACAACAGGGATTAGATACATGCTTGGTTGTTTAAAATGTTCTTCTATGCTTAATGGGTTCCTAATGCTTAATTTAGGTTAGACAACAAATGATCAAGTTAGGGAATTAGGAACACAAGGTTAGGACCAGACACCATGGCTTAATCATACTTTAGCTAGAATCAATCCGTTAATCTAAATTGAACTTGGGAACTTATTCGCTTGAGTTAATTTCTTTTCTTTCTTTCTTGTTTGATTTATTTTCTTTCTTTTTTTCATTTCTGTTTTGTATAGGGAATTGAATTAAATCAATCTATCATCAATCCTCGTGGGATCGACCTCGCACTTACATATGCTAAACTACCAACGGCTCGTGCACTTGCGAGTATCACAAGTTGAGGATGCAGCTGAATCTATTTTGGTGCAGCTGAATCTATTTTGGTGCAACTGAATCCACACAACATGGTTCTATAAGATCTGATCATACATAATAACTGAGTGCAATATCTGATTGCAGCCAGAAACTAGTTTTTAGCTCACTAAAGTATTTCCATTTCTTCTATTTGTCTTGGCCATCTTCAAGAGAAAATTAGGGAATGAAAGAAGGGCTAAAGTACTTAAGATTTTGTTGTTGGATTTTTCTAAATAGGTATCAAATCTTCCCTTGTTGGTTTGATGCTCTTTTGTTTTTCTTCTTTCTTTTCCTTTTGGGTTGCTTGAGTGCCATCATTTTTAAAAATTTACTCCTTGACTATTTTCTTCATATTAATAAATGGGGCACTATGTTGTGATTGTCACCATGCTTTTTCAATCTGCTATGTTAGTTTTGTTAACTTTTTTATATTTAAAGTTGTTTAAATGTTTAGTTTAGTTTTGCTTTTTAAATGTAATTGGTCACAAATAAATATCATCGTGTGAAGTGCAGGATGATGAACCACACAACGAGGACAAAATCATATGCCAAGTGAGGAACCAATATGTAAGTGTCACAGTTTTTCTAGTTAATTAATGTGGAGCATGTTATATAAATTCTCATAATGTTTTGATCGTATATAAATGATAAAAACATAAGATAGCTGGTATGTACTTTCAATTTTTTTACTTAATGGGCCATGAACAAGTGATTTTGTGGATGGCCTAAGAAAAACTTCTTTTAGGTACTTGTGCTATGATTAAAATGATATTTGATATGTGAACTATGTCTAGTGGATTTTAGAAGGTGAATCACAAGGGTGTCTCCCCTGACAGATGCAAAATGTTTGAAATGTGCCACCTAAGAAAGAATTCACCTATGAATGAGATAGCTGCAAAAGCTATGGTGAGGTTGAATTTGATTATATTTTAGGATATGTTGTCTTGTGTTGCTTGTTATAGAGGCATCCATGTAATAGAATGCACAGTTAACATATATATATATATATATATGAATTCAAAGATCATTGATATTAGGAATAAAAAGAAGCAAAACCAACTACCAGATGAACAGCAGAGGAAATCAATATTGTATATTCTAAAGTGCTTGGAAGAGAGAAGTGTAATCGGGTGAGAGGATATGGCATAGGGGTGAGACATGAGGGTGTGTCGGGTGTGCTGACAGAAAGAAAAGGTTTGAGAGAAGAAGGGAGAGCCACAACGGAAAGGTGAAACGTTTGGAGCAACTTTTAATGAAACAACGAGCCATCATGGAAAAGGTTTTAGCTAGTGCAAGCAATGTTTCTAACATTGATTTTGAATTGCTATTGGGACATGTTTCACCAACTAATTGCTCAAGCACTCCACAGGTATCACTTGGTTCTAATAGATTGGAAGAAATTATGAATGCAACCTTGTATATATTCACATTACATGCCAAGCCAGACATTAATTGATCAAGATGATTATAGACCAGTACTAAGGGGGATAGAAGAGGAGGAGCATGCAAGGAATGTTGGCACTGTGTTCAGAGTTTGAAAAATATGGTAAGAGTTTATGGTATCTAGACCATGCAGTACCATTATGCTTTCTGTTAACACCATGCTTATCAACATATATGTGTTTTGGTGTTATGAAATTCATAATACCAAAATACATGTTAGTTTGGTATTTTGATCATAACTGCTTCGTTGGTACTAGGGTATGCCATTTTCTTTTTGAAGAGTGGGATGAAATTAGTTATTTTGAAAGTAGATCCCAAATGATTGTATATTTAGTTACCAGTGACTTAATATTTTTGGAGGTTTAATCCTTCATTCATATGTGTAAATTGTAATGAAAATTATGAAATCAAAGCTAATATGTTTATGAAATGTTTACTCTACTAGAAGAAATTGCAATGAAAGTCAATATCTTTATTAAATTGTTTATTGAATTATATTGAAAATACAATAAAGACCATACATCAATAAAAATAATATTTTTATTAATTAATTATTGAAAAATGAGAAGTAAGAAATATACAAATGAAAATTGTAATTCTTTTTAATAAATCTAATACACAAACATAGTTTCAATTTGTTGAATTTGATGGGCCTCATTGTACTTAAGTGCTATTGAGAATCCAAACATGTAATGATAAAAATACGCCAACTAGTGAAATAAGTAATAAAATATTATAAACTAAAGTTGATTTGATGGATGATGGGCCCCAATGTATCTTTAGATGTTGTTGAGAGTTAATTTGTGTTTGTCACGAATGTTGTTAAAATGGTGAGAATAGGTTTTAGTTATGGCTTCATATGTAACGAAGCCCAAAATTGTAACTGCATTGTAATTATTGCTTTTACTCACCAAAAAATGTGACGAATGATGCCAACAGTCACTATGTCATGCCCCGGACCCAAGGGCCGGTGGAAACCTCGCGCCCAATGCGTGAGAAAATAAAAAGTAAAATAAAATAAAAAGAAAGTCGAAATAGGGTTTAAAATAAATTTCTCTTATAAAATATATCCAAAATCTTACAACTTTACAATAAATAAAGCTCTATCATTCTCATATAATTCAACCTCAACTAGTTTATTCTTTTTCTTGCCCACTAATTCATCTGAAAAATTAAATAGGGTGAGGGGTGAGCAACCACAGCTCAGTAGGGATATGAGACCTTACCACAATAGATTGATATAACTAAATTAAGTGACATGCAATCAACAACCAAATATCACCTTAATAATATTAATGCATGAATGAATGCTCTTCATCTACTCTCGTTATTTCATATAACTGGACAGGCAAACATGCATGTCCCACACCATGCGTATACCACTTGGTCCCGAATGCCCATTTATATGAACTAACACCCATTTCAATCATCCCATAATTCCCCTTTTGTTAGTCATCTTGTCTAACTCTCTTTCGCTAGTCCCGAATCACCCAATAAAAACCATGTGCACTGTGGGATCCCTGAGACCTGGTACTTGTCAAGAGTTAGACTCAACTACACAAAAAATCCTTCCCATTACCTTCTTTTCCAACAACTCCGACCAATTACCATGACATGATATAATTAAGTCAACATTATTCAAATAGTTCACAATACGTAAATATCCTATACAAGAACATTATATAATATCACACATAATATAGAGCCCACAAAATTTAATTAGATCAATCCCCATAAAGACCCCCAAGAAACTCCTACCTTGATACCAAAGCTTTTGCTAGAATAAGGTGTTTTCCAATTTTCCACCGCATTCACAAACTTAGTCTCCTACTCTTTTTCTTACTTCTCTCTACCACTATTTCTTTCTCGTTTCCTTTGTTTGCACTTGTTGTGCAACTTAATGTCCTATATATATACAAGGAACAAGTCGGCAAGAAGTGATTTCCTATTGGATGGTTTATTAGCGGCTGTCCAAGTAATAGTTAATAATGTAGTTGCAGATAAGGAAGAATGTTTTTGTGACTCTTCCAATCCCTCTAATCCTATTCTTATCTTCTTGGTGAGTTGATAGCCTTGATACTTAACAGGTTTTGTACTTTGACACGTATTAACAAGAACTATTTTAAAACATATACATATATATATAATAGGATAAGTATATATGTAATACACATATTTATATATATAAGGCTTAAATGTTAAAATAGTCCCTGTGTTTTATCATGTTGGCCAATTTAATCCCTGTGTTTTTAATTTGGCCAATTTCATCCTTGTGTTTAGGACCGTTAGCCAATGTGATCCAATCCATTAAATGTATGTTTAAAAACTGTTTAAATATTAATATAAAAATAGACGTATTTGAATTCAATTTAAAAATGGATAATTAAATAAGATCTAAAATTTTGATATGGGCTTTTAGTCCCTTTGTTACAAAATAAAATAAAATCTAAAACTAAAAGAAATTAAAATCAAAGGATGATACCATCATCCAATCTAAAGCCCCAACCCCCACCGCCCTTCTTTCTTCTCTCTTTCTCCCAACAACAACCCACCCAGCTACTTTCCGCAGCCAGACCCAAAGGCCCCAACTCCCTTACATGCACCCACCTCCTGAACACGAATCCTTCCCACCCCTGAGCTCTCTCTCTCTCTCTCAAACAACCCCTACCGCCCGACCATGTCCCAGCAAGATCTTCCCCACCATTCCCTAGCCATTTGTCCCATCCCCAGCTGTGCCGCTAGGATCCTCTAGCCCACTCTGGTCGTCGCCCCTCCCCCCCTCTCCCAATCGCCGAGCAGCCTCTCCCCCCTCCTTGATTATGCCCATCCTGTTTTTTTTTTCTTTCCTAATGTTATGTTTTGGTTTTAATGAAGTTTCAAGATATTTTTGAATTAATTAAAATTTTAAAATCAATTTCAAATAAGTTTATAGGTTTTCAACCAAAAAAAAAAAATCATTTATGTTTATTTAACGGCAATTTTAACGGAATGGACCACATTGGCTAATGGTCCTAAACACAGGGACCAAATTGGCCAAATTGAAAACACAGGGATTAAATTGACCAATATAGTAAAACACAAGGACTATTTTAGCATTTAAGCCTATATATGATAAGATGATATATATAATAGAATAATATATGTAATAAGATATAAATATATAAGTATTATTATAATAATATAATCATTAATATAAAAGTATAACAACAATATTTACATATACATACCAAGATAATTACACATACTAATATATATTTAACGAAGATAATTATATATATATAATACAGGGTTTCACACACCAATAAAAAGGTAACAATTGTTGATTTTTTTTTGTAGTGGATATTAAATAAAGTTCCATACGATATGGACTTGATCAAGAGTTGACTTTCAGCATTCAATTTAATTCTTATTTTGAGCCTTCATTTGTGAGATAATTTATATATGTATATTGGTTGTGGTTGAGGTTGAGCTTGAGGTTGATTTATTATTTTAATTTATCGTGTTCTAGACCACCCACTTGATTTCTCTCCTTTTTGGCTGCCTCCATGAAAAAGTTGAACTTTGATACACATGGCCCATGTGACATGGGTGAGAGTGACATATCATATGATTTGGTAATCATAATTGTCTATCTTCTAAGCCACTATTTAAAAATTATTTCTCCTAAAAACTCAACCAAACTGAAGTTTATTTACTCATATAATTTTTATCAATTAAATAGACGAACAGAGTGTTTTGATTAAGCATTGAATTATAACAGTATTAATCAAATGACTTAAACGATTTTCAATTTAACCGATTTTCCTTTTTCAAGAATGGTCCTTGAAGAACAACCTCATAAATGAATGATTTCGTTTATCGTCCAACATTGCGAATTGGAGAGGAAGACAAAGAAGGTAGAAAGAAAAGGTCACCCTAGCATACCCCTTTCACACATATAAGACTAAACAAATCCTAGAACGTCTTACCCCACATATAACTGGTAAGAAAAACGATCCATGGAAGTTCAAAACTCATCACTGCGTACGTGGGTAAGAGGTGATGATCACGCATCCCCTTGCGTCATCGTTGGTCTATATAGTCCACAACACTAAGGCGTCTCTCTTAAAACACAAAAACCCAAAAAGCATAATTTTCTTGCCTCAAACTACCCTTCTCTTTCAAAAACTCTCACAGCCCTTCTTCTTCCTAGCGACATACATATTAATTTGGAACAATTAAAAATCATGAGCTCTGAAAATACTGGTGCAAATGGAAATGGGGACTGCTTGGGTTGGGCTGCAACAGATGAATCTGGAATTTTATCGCCTTACAAGTTTAGCCGAAGGTATTCTATTGAACTCATGATTTTTGGGTTGCATGTGGCTAGGCTAGCTAAATTGTTTTTTGATAGTTTGTTGTTGAACAAGCTAGGTTGAGTTGATTTAAATTGTTCAGGTCTCTTCAAAACGATGATGTTTCCGTAAAGATTACACACTGCGGAATTTGTTATGCTGATGTGCTTTTTCCAAGGAACAAGCATGGAAATGCAAACTATCCAATGGTGCCCGGGTATGTATAGTGATTTATTACCAGGCATTTTTGTCACGATAATTACCGTTAAATGAATGTGATTTAATCTACCTGCTAAACGAATCTCAAAAATTAAACTCATCCATCGGTTATTAATCTAAAAAATGTTCTCAATTGATTGTGCAACAGACATGAGATTGCTGGCATTGTGCAAGAAGTTGGTTCCAATGTTCATGGCTTCAAAGTCGGTGACCATGTCGGAATAGGAACTTATGTTAATTCATGCAGAAACTGTGACTATTGTGGTGATGGTCTTGAAGTTTTTTGTGAAAAGGGAGCAGTTTTTACTTATAACAATGTTGATGAGGATGGCACAATTACACAAGGAGGGTTTTCCAGTTACATTGTTGCTCATCAAGGGCAAGTTTTCTCCACTTTCCTTTTGAAACATGCAGAATTGGTGTCCAGATTTCTGAATGTCTACATAATTGGTTGTTTTTGTTTTTGTTTTTTGGTTCGAACAAAATTAGTTGCTTGATTCTCAAGGAATTTTGCAAGTTCTTTAGCAGATGGAAGATGTAAATTTTGTTCTTGAATTTATAGGTACTGCTTCCGGATACCAGATGGCTATCCATTGGCCTCAGCAGCTCCTCTGCTTTGTGCTGGCATCACTGTTTACACTCCGATGATGCGCCACAAGATGAACCAGCCCGGAAAATCTCTAGGGGTGATTGGACTTGGTGGCCTTGGTCACTTGGCAGTGAAATTTGGGAAGGCTTTTGGGCTAAATGTGACCGTTTTCAGCACGAGCACATCGAAGAAAGAAGAAGCTCTAACTCTGCTTGGTGCAGACAATTTCGTGGTCTCATCCGACCTAGAGCAGATGACGGTACAGACACATAATGCTTGTTCCAGCATTGATCTGTGCCATTAATACTTCTTCAGTACAAAATCAATGGCACAGATTTTGTTTGTTGTATCAAAAGTTGTGCATGACACATTGTTCTAAAGCTCCACATGTTTCCCTGATTTTACCATTTATGCAGGCCCTGGCTAAGTCACTTGACTTCATTATTGACACAGCTTCTGGTGATCATCCATTTGATCCATACATGTCCCTGTTGAAGACTGCTGGTGTTCTTGTCTTGGTTGGGGCTCCAAGTGAAGTCAAATTGAGTCCTCTAAGCCTGCTTCTGGGTAAGTTTAGCAATTTCAATACTCAAGAGTTTTTATTCTTCCTAGGCTACAAAATTTGCCAGTTTAATGAACCAGATTCAACTGACGATTTTCCAGGTATGAAGTCGATTTCTGGTAGCGCAACGGGTGGTACGAAGCAGACGCAGGAAATGCTAGACTTCTGTGCTGCTCACAAGATATATCCAAACATAGAAATAGTCCCAATTCAGTATGTAAATGAAGCTCTTGAGAGGCTGATAAAGAGAGATGTGAAGTACCGTTTTGTGATAGATGTCGAAAGCTCCCTGAAGTGATAAGAAAAAGTGAGATTTCTCTTCCAATGCCTTGATCAGTTGTTATAGGGATTGAAGAAGCTTGAGAAGGCTGTACACTGAGATTTGCAATAACATGTAACAGGGTTTTGTATTTTGGGCTTTTTGATCTTCTGCATTATGTGAGTGGTCAGTGGTTAGAACTTAGAAGGATTAAATGAAATAAATGAATAAACTACTATGTGATTTGGAATTTTGAGCACTCACAATTCCTTCTTACATTTGAGCTTTTCATTATTTGTGCAGCATTTTGATATTGTTTGAGATTGGTTTATTATCTTATTTTGTTTTCAGTCAAGGAATTATCAAGTTTGGGATGTTCTGTCCAACTTGCATATGAAGCCCAATACATTACATGGGCTTTTTCCTTTGAATGTTCTTTTTTTTTTTCTCTCATTTTTTAAATAAACATGTTACGATACTATACTACTAGGCTGTTAAAAAAATAACTTTTTTTTAAAATACAAGCGAGAGCTTAAAGTATAAAGGAGAGGGGGTTTCTCACACATACACTACTAAGATGCTATAATGTTTAAAAATGTTTCTAACAACGTTTGACAGATAAAAAACAAGTAAAAGACACGAATGGCTTAAGACTTCTACTCTATCTCAGAAATTATTTCAGCTCTCTCTTTATGATGAAATTAGAGTTAGAGAACCTGTTTAACGAGAGCTGGGTCTTAAGCTTATATAAGGCTAGGTCAAGTCGTCTCTATTCATCACCAATGGCTGATTTGACTAACACTCTAAGCCTATCAAGCAATGGTTCAAGCAAAATGAAATAAATAGGACCCATTTAATTGGCTCCAAAACTTTCCTTATTTTACAAAGTTTTGGACCCCAATATATAACTTAATTTAAACTCTTATTAAACCTGATATAACTTAATATATAGTACACTGAGGTAAATAGGAATATAACAAAATAACCTACTGCTAGTGGCTATTTTGATTTGATTCCAATCCTATCCCTTCTGGTGGTTCAACCCCACCTGGCCACCTGTAGATAAAGACCATCATATTTTCACGTAGCCTTTTGCCACCACACGCACGGGTTGAGGAGGAGAGACCCTGCAGCCCACGGGTAATGATTCTCTCATCTTTCTGGGACCACATGGCTTGCACGTGCAATCACCACTTTATAGCACTTGATTGATCTAGTGCTACCTTTTTCTTCCCTGCTGATTAAACTCTATTAATTAAGATAATAGTTCATTAGTTTTCTGGACGGTTTGCCTATAAAAAAGATATATATTTGCAGCTTAATTATATAGTGAAAAATAATTGTTTTAAAGGTAAATAATTCTTCATACAAAAACAAAAAGGGTAAATAATTATCGTCCTCGTCAAAGTCTACCTCATGAATTATTTTTTCAACCAATTTAATACTTAAATTTTTATAAATAGCCAATTTAAGATTTAGCGTTAAGTTTTTAAAACTCCATTCAATTTGCCGTTAATTGTAAGGACATATTTTATGTAAAAACTGAAGAAAAAAAATCCATGAAAGAAGTGAAGGTTGGGTGCGTCTGGGTGCAGAGAGAGAGAGAGAGAGAGAGAGAGAGACCGTGGCTCATAGTGAGGGACAGTGACGGAACCAGAAATTCTATCAAGGATGGTTAACTTTAAATAACTTTATAATTACAATAAATTTAATTTTTATAGAAAAGTATATTTAAGAATTCATTAGAATGAAAATATAGTTTTTATAGGAAAATAAATTTCAATATCGCAAATATAATATCTTAAGTAAGCATAACTCAAATTCTATCAACGTAAAGATAATAAAAGAGTATTAAAAGTTGATCTTAAATAAAATGCATGGCACACACATGTAAATGACATATGAAGACATGAAAATAAATATAGATCATATTCATATTCATTGTAAACAAAGATGGGCTTGCGGCTATAGCGTTCGCCGCTAGCATCGTCTAGGGGATGGCAGACCTAAGCTCTAAGATATCTAATTAGATCTGCTGGTCTGATCTCATTCATGTCGGTTTCTTAGATTCTCTTCCAAATGTCTTGGATTTGTGGGACAGAGATTTCTTTGATTGAAATCCACGGCATAGATCTTGCGTACACAGATATCAGAGTATCCGAAAAAGACAGGCTTGTGTTTTTGTTTTTATTTTGTTTCATTTGTATTTTAAAGATTAAAAAAACATACTCACGTGCTTTGTATGTAACATTTTGACGGAAAATTAGATGAAATTCAAAAAACTTAACGGTAAGAGTGAAATTAGTTATTTACAATGAGTTTTAGGACTAAATTAGCTGAAAAAATAATTTAGGAGTTAAGTTAGATTAGTGTCATAATTCAAAGGATAAAACGACTAAAAATTCTTCTTTCTCTTTTGACCTCTTTGGACGTCCGACATACTTTTGTTTGTAATTGAATTTTCCATATACCAAAAAAGATTGACCTGGTAGAAATTTGGTCTAGTGAGTGATGCTCATAGTGAAACGAAAAGAAGTACATGTTTGTGAAAATTCAAGGAAGATTATTGTCATCAGCTTTATTTCTGTGCCTGTCGAACAACAAAAGGCCAACTTATATAGTATGGTGCAGGGTCTCAACTGTGAACAGAAGATGAGGCTGATGCTAACCGCTAACTAGGATCGTGCGAGAGGGAGAGCTAAGAAGGTCCGTATTTATTACAGATGAATACTAATTAGACGTGTACATTCTGACTATCTTTTTTATCACGTGATAAACTAATATTATTAAAAAAAATAGATATCATTTCTAATTATATGTAATAATTTCGTATTAAAAGTCGTTGATGCGTATGAATCTCACAATCCACAACAACTTACAATTATCTATCCGCAGTCGCTGACACACGGGTTAATATAACTTAGTGCCAGTTTGGCATTGCTTATTTGGGGTGATAAGTGATTTTTTAAAAAATTTGATAAGCCCAACCCGTTTGGTAAACTGTGAGAAAATTACTTATTGTTAAAAATTGCTGTGAGAGAAAGTTATAAGGGAAATCAGCTAATGAGGTGCTTTCATTTTCTGATTATGCAGGAATCAGTTTCGAAGAGGCGCTGGGTTTAATGATTATACATCAATTATTTTTTTATTATGCGTAAAATCAATACCAACAATATTTTTAAACAAAATTTTACCAAACACCAAACTGCTTTCTATCACAGCTAATTTCTCTCACAGCAAATCTGACAACGATTATTTTCACAGCACAGCAATGCCAATCTAGCCCTTATCCTACCATCAGCACGAGATCATATATCAATGACAATGAGCAGGGAAGTTTCAAGTCCTACCAAAATTTGGTCAATCTTTTCTAGTCAAGAGTAAAAAATGAGACAGAAAGGAAGAGAACAGAGTCAAACATTTCAAAGAAAAAAGAATGAAATCAAATGCATGCTTCGGTCCAACTGACATACCCTCGTGCCATCTCGAGTCTCGTGAAGAGAAAGAGAGAGAGGTGATCAACTATTTCCACCATAATAATTTGTCATCTTGCTTTTTTTCCCCCCCTTTTTTTGCGACTGTTTTAATCATCTTGTGTTTTCTCAAGTACGATCTTGAAAGTGAACTTATCAACCACTTTTTAAAAATAAAAAAAAGTAAAAGAATATCCTCAAAGCATTTGACATGAAGGACTTCATCTAAAAATGACAACTTTAATATTTATTCAATTATGTTGGAAGATATCTCAAACACTTTGACTTCTCCTCACTTCATTGATTAGATTATATATATAATATGGAATTAGTCAAATAATTTTATTCAAGAGATACCCTTTATTCATAGATTATGCAAAAACCAAATAAATTAAAAATAATTAAAGTATCTAATTGCAAGTAACAAAATCGATGAAACATGGTGTTCTAAGAAAAGATTAAAATAACAATTTAATTGAGTGATCAAATGATTTCGAATTGAAGTGATTTTTTGAGGAAATAATTTTTGAAAAAATATTTAAAAATTAGACGGTTCAAATCATTGAAAAATAATATGTGATAGGCCAAAGATTATGCCGCAAATAAATTTATCTAATTGTATTGTTGGTATGCAATGCAAAATCAGTCAAACACACTATTTGGGGATTATGTGTCGATCTTTTTGGTGCCCACTAGAAAAAAAAAATTGATATAGAAGGAAGGAAAATGGTCCCTAAAAGAACAAATAATACAATTGAGGAATCAGTGGCGAAGCCAGGATTTCATGTGTGTGGGGGCCTCTTACAAATATAAAGAATAAAAAATTCGAACCCGCAATACATATAAAAAATAGTGTATATATATCACATATATCAAGAATTATATTGCTTATTGGTTGCAATTATAATTGTTCTCGACAAAGGGATAGACAAATACATTCTAAGCAAGAAAAATTGCAAGAGATAGACAAAGAGTAGCGATTTAGCAAATATCTTTAAAGCTTTTCCCCCCATAAAACCCAATAGAAAGAAGAAGAAAAAAAATCAAAATTTTCCAAATTAAAAACAACCTTAGGCCCCTTCATGCATTCATATCATACATGAAAAAAATATTGACTAAGTATGAAAAATGATTTTTCAGAATAATCATTTTCTTAAGAAAATTTTTGGTGGCTTTTATTCCTTACACATCAAATAAGAAAACTTAATTTTATGGGATTTTAGTATGAAGTATATATTGACTTAATAAGCCATCATTTTTAGCCTAAATCGTATTTTACACTAAAACCGATTTTTCATATTTTAATTTGGTGGGAATTTAATTTTCTAGTATTTTTATTTGAATCCAAATAGGGGGTACTTCCTTATTTACATTGTAAACTTAAGTAAATGGAGTAATATAAAAATAAATTAAAATGAAAAGACAAAGACATTTACTTAAATGTTGAAAATGGAAATAAGGTAATCTGTACACCTGGAGTGCACCACCACCAGTTAAGCAAGGGCACAATTTGAACTACCTCCTTGTGCCTTAATAAGTCCGCCACAACACATGGGGTACATATCAAAACGTAAAGTATTTGAAATAATATACATATACAAATACATAACAGTATATTACTTTTAAAATATTTTAAAAAAAACTTGAGTGGGGCCAGGACCACACTGGTCCCAGTGTGGCTCCGCCCCTGTGAGGAACCAAGAGGCATATTTTGCAATCTGTGCTTTGACTCAGTGGAAACCACCCCAGCATATTAAAATCTTACTGTTTTTTTTGGCCTGATATTGTCTTTTTATTTTCTCTCTTCCTCTTTGGATTTGGATCCACGCGCAATTGCATGCCACAAGCAAGTAGAGCCACGGCTTGCCCGAACCATATGGTCCATATCTAAAGTTAAATCTTCATCCACCGTCAGCTTTTTTCATTCGATTTATAATTTATTGCGATTGCCCTTAACTTAATTACATTGCAATGACCAATAAAATGGCTTTGCGTAAATGAATAATAAGCAAAAATATCATAATTATAGGGTAAGCTACAAAGTTACAAATTTGGTTACGCTAATCCCAACGGATTAAAATGCAGGAATAAAAGAAAAATAAAATATCAAAAAACAATCCATCATATTTGACCAAGGCACAAGAACATGTTAGAATTAATTTGTTAATTGTTGTACTTTTCTTGCCTGGAATATATCTAGGGATTAATTTTTCTATTTGTACATTTTGGTTTTAGTTTTCTTAGTTTTCTTGTGTTAGTTTAGGCCGCGAATCTTTTTAAGATTGTCCTATTGTTGCTCACTTTCACGTTGAGTTTCAGACGGTTTCATTCTATCCATTGTATACTCTTATAATGTTTAATAAAACATAAACGCAGTAAGTTTAGCTTTATAATAATAAAACTTAGAACTTGAAAGATCGAAAAAGGTTCTTCCAATAGGGTGTCCATGTGCATGGATAAGTTTCTCAAAATCTAGCTACTTCCATGTATTGGGTTAGCAAAAAGAATCAATATAAGAAAAAGTACCAGATATAAAGGCTGAGAGGTTGCATTGCACGTCTGTAATAATTAAGTATGATTAACTTTGTTGATGGCTTAATTGAAATCACATGTTATGACTTTTGTTGTGTTAGGGCCTAACCGCCGCCCTAATAACTATGTGAAGCTCCTCCGTCCCCTGGTGGGTGTGCCGCAAAAGGAGTCAAAAAAGAAAAGAAAACTTAGACTAAAGACGGGGAGCGTTTACATGCCTTTTTTAGGAGGAATTTAAATAGTATTTGTTATATATATTTTATAAGAATGCTACTGTTATTTGTATCATATTTATTGACCACCTCTCTAATGGAGGTAGGTCCTACATACATTGACGGGATTCACCTCTATTGGAGAGATGATCACCAAGGTGATCAGTAAATATGGTACAAATAACATTATTGATTTTATAATTATTTAGAGAATTGCAAGATGTTTTTTTGGGAGTGAGAATAGCACTGCCCTAAAAAAATTGGTAGCAGATTTCAAGTTTCAATCTAATTCTTCGTTTTTGGATAGAACAAAAGAGAATTTCATGGCTAGGTCATCGATCTCTCCACAAGCAATTGCTTTTGTTTGGAATGCTAAATTTGAAGTTATGAACACTATAAAGAATCAAGTTCAACATGCATTGGTTGTAAAGGGATTATTAAAGTTAGTTGGAAAGGGCCACAAAGACCTAAAAATGGTTGACAAACAATAAAGTGAAAAAAAAAAACCAATGGGATTGTTTTTTTCTTTCTATTTTGGTGAAAAGCTAGGGGTTGAGTAAAAATTAAAAAAGAAGAAATTGTTTTGACGATTGAAAAAGAGAAGATACATGTCACTTTGTGGATGAGCCATAATAGAAGGCATAAAAAAAATACATCTAAGTACAGAAATCCACGTTTGAGATTTTTTAAAGATACATTTTCTTAAATTACTTAGAACCACAAACACTCACAATTATCTTAAGAAGTTTTAGATAAGACGTATGTGGAGTTTTTGATTTGTAAACCTTGATAGAATATGACTTAAAGTGAAAGTTACGTGGCTTGATTGAGGTTACGTATTGTAACTTTTGTGTTAGGGTGGCCATAACTTTAATAGCTTTCTTTATGTGTTTAGGTATAAGCCTGGTTGTCGCACTATTAAATATGTGAAGCTCTTTCTCTTCTGCAGGTGGGTAAGTATGTTGCAAACAAAGAGTCAAAGCTTTCGGGAGTGGGGTATATACATACTATTAAGAATCTTGTCAATATTAGCGATATGCGAATGCGTGGATGTTTATCTGTCGTTAATGTATTATAACTTATACATGAATAATCGCGTGGATGTTTATATGTCGTTAATGTATTATAACTTATACATGGATAATTGTCTGTCGTTGATGTATTATAACTCATACATCAGCGACACAAAATGGAACTGATGTTAGCAATGCTCATGTATTATCAAGATTTTAACTTGCAAGCACTACTTTCGCCATCTTCCATGAATTCACACTAGTGTTGTTTTGATTGCTTAAATAATAAATATTTAATTGTTGTTAGTTAAAATCTTGATTAATCCATGTAAACATAAGACCAAGGAGATTATGTGAATGTATTCGAACACCCATTTGATCCATAAAAACATTTTTATAATAAAATAATACTGTTTTGTTATTTTCGATTATTAATATAATAATACGTAAAAAAGTTATCATTCCTATCATTTAGCTAAAATAACAAAAAATGCTATCTCTATTGTATGAAAGTCTTTCCATTTGATCATATATCTCCCCTTTGCAGCTTAATACAATAATCAATTAATTGTCAATTGCTTAAAGGTTGATGTGATTACAATAATAATTACTCTCTCTCTCTCCTCTGTATCCCTATGCTGTGGGTCTAGATCCTAGACTAGCTGACCTCTCTGACAAAAAGTTGACTCAACCGACAGTAAAAATCTATGGTAATATTAGACCTGTGTAACATATAGTAGTATAAATACCATCTCTCTCTTTCCTATTCACATGGCAGACTTATAACACTACCACAGAAGCTTCAAGCTCCAATTGCTCGAGCTTACAACTTTGTCCATGGCCGGAAGCACTTTTTGGCCTGTGGTTCTATTTGGAATGTTTGGCTCCCTTTTGGGTCTCATTTTAAACCACTTCTTGCCCTTAATGTTGCTAAGGCTTAATGGTAGCCCTCCACCCAAAGGGTCTTTTGGGTGGCCTATATTGGGACAAACACTTGCCTTCTTGAAGCCTCATCCTTCTAATTCTCTTGGTGCCTTCCTTCAACACCATTGTTCTAGGTAATTTTAAACACTAATTAATATTGTCTTATATATGTTTAATTCTTGTTTTATATCTCATCTAATTGAAGGGTTAGAGTTAAAAAAAAATGGTTAATTTGATTTTTCAGGTATGGGAAAGTGTTTAAATCGCATTTGTTCTTGTCTCCCACAATTGTGTCATGTGATCAAGAGCTCAACTACTTCATACTTCAGAATGAAGGCAAGTTGTTTGAATGCAGCTATCCAAAGCCCATCCATGGAATCCTTGGCAAGAGCTCCATGCTTGTGGCTGTGGCTGATACTCACAAAAGGCTCAGAAATGTGGCTGTCTCCTTGGTCACCATTACCAAGTCCAAGCCTGAGTTTCTGAGTGACATTGAAGCCACAACCATTAGCATACTTCACTCTTGGAAAGATAAATCACAAGTCATCTTTTGTGAGGAAGCCAGAAAGGTACATTTTCACGGAGTAAAAATTTCGTATAACCGTTTCATTGTCTATCTCTCTACTCATGTCACCTATCAGAAGAGGATAGAGAGAGGGAGCAATGAAATGAGGATATGGAAGTATTTTATCCTTATCTCTTGGATTAATTTTTGTTTGTTTGTTGGGTTTCTCTGTGTATGGTTTAATTACATATTAATTATTTTTTGGTTCCACATGCATGCAGTTCACATTCAATGTAATAGTAAAGCAAGTGCTAGGTTTGACCCCAGATGAGCCACAGACCACAAGAATTCTTGAAGATTTCTTGACTTTCATGAGAGGGCTCATTTCTCTCCCGCTTTACATTCCTGGAACTCCATATGCAAGAGCTGTTAAGGTACCCCAGATGAGCAATATATTGTTGTTAAACTTATATACAAGACACATGTTTATGTTTGTGGGATTGTGAATTAGGACCACACATCGGGACACAAATCAACATGATTCACTAATGGTTATCTTATGTTACCAGACAGTCGGATATATAACATTTCCATTTTTAATATAAAGTCACTAAATTAATATATTTAAATAATTTGTCCAAGATATATATCTATAGCCTTTTCTTCTTTTCTTTGTTTTTATTTTGTTGCAAAAAAGAAAATAAGAAAAAAAGTAGCTGGAGACATGTTAATGGTCTCTTTACAGGCTAGAAGGAGGATATCTTCAACTGTGAAAGCAATTATAGAGGAAAGAAGAAGACAAGCAGCTGAGACAAGCACTACTTCCAGCAGGAGTAAAAGGAGTGATTTTCTTGAGATACTTATGGATGTTGATACCTTATCTGAAGATGAAAAAGTGAGTTTCATCTTGGATTCTCTATTGGGTGGCTATGAGACTACCTCTCTCTTAATCAGCATGGCAGTTTATTTTCTAGCTCAATCACCTTCTGCATTACAACAATTAAAGGTGCAACCTTTTTATTTTTATTTTTTTTAATATATTTAATTCTTTAAGATTTTATTTTCTATTTTTGGCCAAGACACAGAAATGGCATTTAATTAAATTTTTTTTTTGTTTTTTCTTTTTTATTATATAAAGGTGGAGCATCAGAACATTAGAAGAGGGAAGCAGAAAGAGGAGTATTTGAACTGGGAAGATTATAAGAAAATGGAATTTACCCAAAATGTAAGAAAATCCTCATTTGTTTAGCATTGTTTTTCCAAAATTAGAAAAGAAGAGGCAAAAACTTACATACACAGATATTATTGCGACTTGAACCCAACACCATTTGAGAGCAAACCAAAAGCCTCGGCAATCAACAAACACCCATTGCCTTGTTTTTATTTAGCATTGTTTAGTTTTATTTTTGTGTCAGACATTTTTTCACAAATTGTTTTTCTTTTATTGGCAGGTGATCAACGAAGCTCTCAGATGTGGAAACGTTGTAAAATTCGTGCACCGAAAGGCTCTCAAAGATGTGAAATTTAGAGGTAAAAGTAGTATTAAAATATGCCTAAGCACAACCGAAAGCATGCAGAACTTTTTTGTACTTTGGCACTTTGCAGTATGTGACGATCGATCTGTTTAATTAAATGAAAAAATAAGTGGTCTTTTTTTCTTTCTTTATTCTAATGCAACTTTCTGCAGATTATTTAATTCCATCTGGCTGGAAAGTTCTACCCGTCTTTAGTGCTGCTCATTTGGACCCTTCCCTTCATGCAAGTGCTCTTGAGTTTCATCCTTGGAGATGGGAGGTAATGAAACATAAAATCAAACCTCATGATTTAATCTGATACACTTTTGGCTCACCGAAGAGAATCTTATGTGTAACCGGTTGTATAGATAAGCACAAGTTACAGAGTAATATAGTGTTGAATAAGATACATCGAATTTTTAATTTTTTTGGTGGTGTATTAACTAAATGCAATATTGTGAAAAATAATTTGAACAGAAAATTCCCAGCCAAGACCAAACGTGCAAGAGATTTACTCCCTTTGGTGGAGGGTCTAGATGCTGTCCTGGATCTGAACTTGGGAAGCTTGAAGCTGCAATTTTTCTCCACCACCTTGTACAGAATTTCAGGTAATTATATAATTAGATTATAATTATTTTGCAATTTCACAAATATTATGTACTACTTTAAGTATTAGGGCAAAATAAATGTCGAATTAAGTTCATGATCAAGAACCAATTTTATGTGTAGGTGGAGGACTGAGGATGATGACCAACCCATAGCGTTTCCGTACGTAGAATTTCAAAGAGGCCTGCCACTGCACTTGGAGCATTGCCCTATCAATTGATGTAGGGGCTTTTTTTGGTGCTCTTTTTCCAACCCCTCTTTCCTTCTCCAACCCTATCCCTCCTTTCCTTATTTGTTTTTTTTGGGTGGCTTGAAGATGGGCATTTATCTCACTATTTTTTTAGTGGAGCTAGGCTTTTGGTAATATTCCACTTTACATAAGTCTTATATTTTGAAAAGTTCTAATGCAGTAAACTTGAATTCCTACTTCCAAAGTTTCTTCACATAAATGATAATACCATGATGATAAGTTTAGTTGTCATAATTTTCGATCTAACATGATGATACGATACGAATCTAAGATGATATTATAGTAGGACTAATTATTACCAAGCACATTATAATTGTAAACACATCTGGTTTTTTTCCTTATTTTGACATGATTTAAATGGTTTTGTCTCACAACATCATGACTAGGACTATTTTTGCCTACTTCTAGGCAGCCTTTACCACAATGGGGCTCCTTACATAGTGCTTACCATCTGACCATATCAACTTCCCAAACACATAGTTCTTTGCTGCTTTGGCATCTATAACCTGCAGGAGTAGTTTAAAGCTCTTCTCTTCACCAATTTTCTTGAACTCCAACTTGTTTGGCTCAACAGAAACCGATATGCCATCTGGGTTCTGGATACGAGCCTTGTAAGCTCCTGGAGTGCCAACATTTTTCACTGTTCTAGTCACCACAAGGGATCCATTGAGTTTAGGGACAGTGATTGAGGGATAGTTGAGGTTAGTGAGACTAACAGCAGGTTTTGGGCACTCATATGTCTCCTCTGAGACCATTTCGATTTGTGTTTTGTTGTATCCATTTGAACATAGAAAGTTCAAGTAATCATTAAGGGACAAGTCATATACCAAGCCAGGATCCATGGCACTGTTAGGATTAACATGCCCTGCACCATAACTAAATGGTGTTGCCCAATAGAAAGAAGCATTGAGCACTGGTTCCCTGCTATTATCTTGTGTTGTCGCTGTAAAATATGAGAAGAAGAAGAAAACATCAGAAAGAAGGATAATGCTTTCTTGCCAGACTACAAGAAAACTTGGCCTATGTTCCTTTCCAAGGAAGATGGGATGAATGGATTAGGGTGTTCTTACCTGTGGTCATGATTGCAGATTTAATAGCTGCAGGGCTCCAGTGAGGATAGAGGGTTTTAAGAAGGCCACAAATGCCGGAAATATGAGGGCATGACATTGATGTGCCTGACACTGAGTTGAACAAAACTCGCCGTTCGTCAAACATTTGATTTGTTGGCCCTTGTGCTTCAGTATAGGCTGCTATGATACTCACTCCTGGCGCAGTGATATCAGGCTGAATATTCAAAACAAAGGAGCAAAGTATTAAGAGAGTCCAATTCCCTCTGATGAATAGATTTGTGAGATGCTAAAAAAAAACCTTAAGGATGTCTGGTGTGATGGTGTTGGGTCCCTTTGATGAAAATGCTGCCATGAAGGGAGCTGGCTTCGTTCCCAGTTGCGTTGTTGGACGCTTTATGTAAGCCCTGGGAGACCTGTCAAAATAAGTAAAATTCTCAATCAATTCACTGTAAGGAAGCTGGTGATGGAACTAGATGTCTGTTTATATGAATTAACTATTGTTCTGCCTGCACTGAGATGAAGCCTATACATCAAATTAATGCAGTTAGTGCTGCCAGTTCTTAGTCTGAAACAGGCAATTTTAGAGGTACTTCATCCTGTGATGAAGATGAATTATTTATATTTTAAGGTAGGTTCTGTGCCTAGGCATGGTTTTGGTGAAATATAATGATGGCTGGTGGCATGTCATCTTACTTAGTTGAATTGATGTAAGCAAAGACAAGGGCACCGTCGGTGAAATTGATATGTGAAGCAGGGAGGACATGTGGATCAGAAATAATTTCGTTCCCGTTAAGCTCATCGTTAGCAAGAATCATTCCCACTGCGCCAGCCAGTAAGGCTTGCTCACCCTTGTCCACTCTTGCACTGTCTCCTCGAAGGCAGGCCAAGATCTTTCCCTTCACCTTTTTGAGATCAAGTGTGCCAGCCTTGCATAACAGACTGCAGCATCATATAATAAGCAGATTGCTGAGAGCTTGAATATGGTAGTAGTAAAATGAAAATTAAAAGAACTTGATGTTGTTATTATCCTTACGCTTCTTGAACTGATGCGTTAGCTGCTTTAGCATCTGCAGCACTAATAAGCCGGTAGAACCTTTTCCCCGGCAAGGCCACAGGCGATAAGCTCTGTCCCTGCAGAACAAAGTAGATATAAATTACAATGGATTTGTGTAGTTTTTCAGGATATGTGATGGAAGTTCCTTTCAAACACCTATAAAAGTGTATGGCATGTCTTATTATTCTGAGCTTCTTGCAACCGTTTGATGAAAATTAGACAGCAAACATTAAGTAACCTTCATCTACTATGCTTAGGATAAAAAGGGACTATAACCAACCCTGAAGTGCTTCCAGTTTCCAAGGGTGACATAACTGGGGAACTCCCTGTCTATGGTACTGGCACCAACAGTGATCTGCCACGGCGCTACACTGGAGACGGTACCTTCAGCTGGACCGGAATTCCCAGCTGAGCAAACCACCACAATGCCATGCTTAACAGCGTGAAAAGCACCTATTGCAACACTGTCAGTGAAGAATGCAGAGGGAGCTCCACCCAGTGACACAGACAATACATCAACACCATCATGGATGGCAATATCAAATGCAGCCAATATATCTGCATGAAAGCACTCACTTCCATTCACTGGAGGCCAACAAACTTTATAAGCTGCAACTCTGGCTTTTGGTGATCCACCCTTTGCTGTTCCATTACCAAACCCAAACACACTTGCCCCAGTTACAAAATTGCCCCCAGCTGTTGACAAGGTGTGAGAGCCATGGCCTTCATTGTCTCTTGGTGAGTCAAAGGAGGAGTTTAGGGTGCCAGCAACTGCAGCGTAGCCCTTGTTGAAGTATCTTGCTCCAATTAGCTTCCTTTCATGCAAAATTTTGTCACCAAATGAGTTACAAGATTCTCTCTATGCGTAAATAATTAAATGATGGAATTAATCCAACACAAAGTTCAGAGGGAAAGGTTGCTAAAACCAGTCAGAAGATGCCCTTATTTTACACAAATACATGTTCTGAACCTGTCTTCTCTCTCATTATTATAATAATTTGCTTGCTTACTCTACATAAATATATGCTTTAAAATTATTATAATAATTTTAATCTAATTGCAGCAATGCATCTTGAAAATGGAATCAGATACCATGAAGACCAGAAGCAATTGAACCAAAACAGAACATGTTTGCAGTTTTACTATCTATTTTTTTCCATCTTATTGATGATAAAGGCTGATTTATCTAATCCAGTTTTATGCTGTTCTAGGTTTCTAAAACAAGTTTGACTCAGCTTTTTGAGAAAGCTGCAAATGGATCCTGCTTTATAGATACCATTTCACCCCACTAATACTAAAGCAGATCATCTTTGTTGGACCATGAATTTGGATATGAAGAAAAAAAAAAGGGCCTGACTACAAAGAACAAAAAAGAGGTTCTCTTTCTTGCTTCAATTTTAACACATTTCAGCAATGAGTTAAGTGTTGTAGAAAAAGCAAACAGAAAGTAAATCAATCTTCCACAGAAAGTAGGTATAAAATAATGAATACCTGTTGCAGTAAAATTCAGAATCTGTCTCATTTTGGCAGATTCCTTTCCACTTGGATGGAATTGGTCCATACTCTTCATCACTAAAGCTATTGGACTCCGGCCATGCGCCTACAATCCCATTCAACAACAGTGAGGCCAAAAAGAATGCTCAACAGCAAAGCAACGCACATTCTTTTTAGAATTACAATTATTTCATATTTTCATCAGTTGGCCAAGGCACCGACATAATTGCACACTCCTGATGTTTTTTCAGTACAAATGATAGTCTAAACTAGAGAGGAGAGGAATTTCTTACATACAAGCACACAATTATGATGCTGTGGGGATTTAAACCTGAGACTTTGTATACACTGCGTTGGCTCCTTATGTTAATCATAAAAGAAAGTAATAAAATAAAAAAAGGCAAGAATCTTTACTAGTTGCAACTTGCAATAGATGTAATATTTTTTTTTCTTTTAATGGTGGCCCAGAACTACAAAAATACCTTCAATGAGAGTTTATACCCTTGATGGAAGCCTTAAAATACAACCTGGCCTAATTAATTATTAGTATATTACTATTAATTAATCCTCTAGAAGGAAGAGCTCTCAATGTTCATGCATTTTTGTCGTATACAAGGACGTGTATTTAGTGAGCACCATTGAAATTGGTTAATATCAGCAGCACCAAACCAACCAATGGTTACAGAAATGAAAATCAATTTTATAAACATGATTTTGTTGAAAGGCACTGTTGTTGAAACGAGTGAGGATAAGTCAACGATCCAGATCAAACTTATTTTAGTGCATGAACATGACTTGAAAGTGAAGCAAAATTTTATAAAATTGACAAAAATGAATTAAATAAATAAATAAAAGAAGAAGAAGAAGAAAAACTGACCAGTATCAAGGTTTCCTATGATTGTATCTTCACCATATCTTGCCTTGTTCCAGATTGAGTTGGGCGGAGTAACACCATCATGTTCAAGTCCCAAGAATTCCCATGATCTAGTTGTGTGTAATTTTCTTCCCTGGTTCAAGAAAATGGAGACTACCTTTGGATGCTCTGCAGGGTTTCAATGGCAAGCATGAGAAGAACAAGTATACAAAACAGAGGAGAAAGAAGATAAAAAAATAAAAAAAAGATTCTCACTGGCTATTTGAGCTGCCTCTTCTTCTTCTAATGTGGCAGCAAAGCCATTGATGTGCCTTGTGTATGAGTAAAAGATGGATTCTTTTGCAATTTCACGGCTGCATTTTGCAGACAAATTCAAACATATGATCTCAGAAAGATGGTGTTTATGTATTTTAGTAGTTGGTGCTAAAATGTGTTTAAGTACCTGGCCAAGAAGGACCCAAGAAACTCATAGTGATTCTCTGTCACTTGGTTTAGTTCAAGTTCTGATAAGTTTGGGGGATGCGAATGTGATCCCAAGTACACCACATATGACTACACCAATACAACAGTAGAAGCAGGCAAGCAAGTAAGTACATAATGAAAAAAAAAATGAAAAGAAAAATCATGACAGTAGGCATAGCAATGGGAGCTACTTCTTTTTTTCTTGATTTTTTTAATGGAAAAAAATAAGATTGAATGCTCACCTTTTTGATGGCAAAGGTGGGTCTGTGAAGTGCAAGGGAGGAGAGAAGGAAGGACAGGAGGTAAAGAGCTATGGTTGGTCTTGGTGGCCTCATTGCTTGGTTTGGTTGGTTGATTGACCCTTGTTTCTTTCTGGCCCCTTGTGGAAGGTAGACTTTGGGTTTTTATGGTTTTTATTTATAAAAAACCTCCAAGAGATGTGGCAGAAAGAACCCTGCTTCCAAATTGCAATGCCCAATGTGGTACAAGTATTATTAGCTTAACTGCATAATGTTATTATTTATTAAAGAATAAATAAATTAAATTAAATTAAATTAAATTAATGTGACTTTGTGGACCCTATTATGATAAATAATTGATTGATTGAATATTTGAAGGTGCTAGAGTGCACCTAGAAAATAAACAAGGGGTTGGTGGACTGGACCGGGGAATCTGGGTTTTGAGCCTTATGTAGCCAAGGATAAAGCAGTGAAATTGGCAAATGGGATATTGCCACGTGTAGAAAAGGTTGGATATGCTCTTCCATTAGCCAGTCCAATGCAGGCTGATACCGACCAAAAAAAAATGCAGGCTGATGAATGAAAATGCTATGTACTTAAAATGGAGGGGACCTTATTTGAGCAAATTAGCTATACATGGCTTCATCAAACCTTAATAAGTTTGAACTTCTGCTACATATGCCATTGTCATCCACTAGTGGGAGCTATATATAGTCTTTGTTACAACTTACAAGCATCTGTGGTCCGTATATGACACCCTCATCTCATCATAGAACGACTCAAATTCCCTGACTTTTTCCTAAAAATATCTGAAGGCCAATTATGGCTTTCCTAGGTTGGTTGGGTTGGGATTTTATGAATGAGCATACAATTGAATTTAGAAGGAAAAAGACAAATTGAAAGCCAAACAAACAAGTGGGCCATGATTCACTTTCTTGACCATGGTTAGAATGGGCTGGGCTTGTTTAACCAATCAGCTTTTGTTGGGAATATCTATTACTAAACATGAACCCAATACAACTATTTGTGCAAAATAAATACCAAATACCTCCACATTTCCCCTAATACAATGATTTGTGGCACATAAATACCAAATACCTCAATATTCCCCTTAATTTAGCCATTCAGATTGCCAAAAGGGTAATGAAGTTTTACAAAAAGGTTTCAAATTAGTGTGTGTGTGTGTGTGTTTATTCCATTAATCAATTAATGACTCCTTAGGTCATCTCCATTGCAATACCCAAATTCTCATATTTTGGTCCAATTGTGGTTGGTTCTTTAGCTCACATGACTAAAAAGTTACATTCAAACTCATATATATAAGTTTTAAGTTACGTCACACGTGAAGTGATATTGCATTTAAAAACACCTAATTTATATTTTGACTTAAATCTCATTTAAGTCTTACTTTTACCAAACTGATGCGAGGTTTTAACATGATTCAAATCTAAACCACTTTTTTTTTAGCATGATCAATAAAATATGATACATGTAGCATTATTGAGATACTATAGTCATACATCATTATATGTGCTATAAAGTTATCACGTATTTCGCTCAAGTCACATCACTCATGAGAGAGGGGATGTGTTTTGACGTATATCTCACACTAGAAGTATAAAGACTTCCATTTTTATGTAATAATGAACTAGGCCTTTCCACAATCATTCCCAATTTGGTTTTTAATTTTTTTTGGGATTAAATACACTTACCATGTGTTTTTTTTGGGTGAAGAAACGGGGCTAACGCCCAGCAAAGAAATTAAACAATGGCTCGAGGCCTACAGACTCCAAGTAAATCTTCACTAAGAAAGGACCTAATACTATCAGGAGGGTCATGGAAGGTTGACAGACCCAACTCAAGCCATGAACCCAATTTAGCTAGTTTATCCGCTACCATGTTGCACTCACGATCTACATGATGAATAGAACAAACCCAATTTTTGTTTATATAGTCTTGGCATCCCCACAACATAGCAGCAAGAGGATGAAGGTCTTCCACATTTTTGTTAAGCAGGTGTACAGCGGTCGTTGAGTCAAACTAAAGCACAACTGCACATGATAAGCATGAATTGGAATCAATTAAATACCCATTAATTCCTAAGAAGTAAACATGCCATAAAATCAAGAATGAGATCGACTAAGAGAGTAGTTTATCCGATTCCAATTTCTTGATCTAAGTTCCTCAATTCATGGCTTCTCCTATTCATGATAAGTAAATGTAAAGAGGAAATGTGTAATTATGATAATATCTTATTATTTAAAACCTTTATGGTTTATGCAAATAGTTTCCGGATCTCTTAATATTATTGCTGTATTTTCCCGAAAGATAAAAAAGGTTTCTTTAGACATAACATTGAGAAGACACACGGGGTATGCCAAAAGCAAAAACTTTATGTTATTCAACAGGCAATGCAAATGGTGGTGAGGGAAGTAGGTTTAGGTGAGGTAACCGTTCTCAATATCTCATCATCTCCCAAAGAAAGATGAAGCGACAAGCAAACTAATGCAATGCAACAAAGACCCATACATTGATGATTGATTTGATAAATAATCCACATGCAGCCCATATACACTTTCCTTACACGTCTGATTTTACTCTACTTAAATGGAAGTATTTACTGTTTGGTTTGGGATTATGTGTTGACATGAGTCGTATATTCCTTAATGAATTAGGATGTATTTTTTATTGTAACTCATGATTTTAGACATCGTTATACATTCATCTATATTGAAGAAGAATACATACATAATAGGGCTTGTCTAATATAGGTCCATACAATTTCTATTTCCTAGACATATACCCATCATTCTATAAATCTATGTGTAAAACCCAATTTCAAACTTAAATGATAAGAGGTCGTAGTATTCCTATGTTTTTACATCCTTGCCATCAGACTTCATATTTTATTTATAATTTATTCCAAGCATTTCATTAACTGCCATAATTGTAATTAAAACTCCCTATTAATAGCATATCAATCACCCCATTTCTTTTGGTTGCCATTCCCTCTAACATATGGCCCCTTAAAATTACAAATAAAAAAAATTTGTAAATTACATATCCAATAATGTACATATGAAAAATATAAATATAAATATATACGTATAAAAATATAGGTATATTATTTTCCAAAAAAAAATTAACAAAAATAGGTCAATTACTTTGTAATTGAAATTTCCGTACATTTTCACAAATTAAAAATAGATACACAATAATTTATAGAAAATAGGTACGTTGTATAATTGAAATTTATGCACATTTTTTATAAATTAAAAACAAGTACATTATTTATAAGAAAAAAAGAAGTTCATTATACTAGGTAAATTATTTTACTAGGTATAAATTATTAGAGAAAAAAAATAGGTTCATTATACTAGGTAAATTGTTTTACTAGGTACATTATTAGAGAAAAAAAATAGGTACATTATTTTGAGAGAAAAAATAGGTACATTATTTTAAGAGAAAAAATAGGTACATTATTTTGAAGTGAAGTAGGAAGCAATCTGTTATTCAAAAAAAGTACATTATTTTGAGAGAAAAAATAGGTACATTATTTTGAGAGAAAAAATAGGTACATTATTTTGAGAGAAAAAATAGGTTCATTATTTTGAGAGAAAAAATAGGTTCATTATACTAGGTAAATTGTTTTACTAGGTACATTATTAGAGAAAAAAAATAGGAACATTATTAGAATGTACACTACTATTCATAAAACTATAATAAAAAAGAATACTGGTCGTAGAATTCCTAAAAAAAAACAACATTAATTCATAAATTTAATATTAAATTTAGATTATTAATACTTTAAATAGATTACTAGTAGTAATTCATAGAAGGAAAACACCATTAATTCAAAAATAGATTACTAGTTGTAAAATAGATTACTAATACTTTAATGTGGAATTTAATATTTAATTTCAAATAAGTTTCTAAATTAGTTCCTACATCCATTACAACTATTTGGAGATATTTCCAAATTCAACGGATGTCATTAGTTACACTCCCCCATAACACATTAACTCATAAATATGGGTAGTTTTGGAATCCGAAAAATACAATAAATCAGATTTTAAGTTATATTAGGTAACTTGCTTAGTTGGATCCTAGTCAACGGGTATTATTTGAAAAAATTGGGTATTTTAAATAGAAAACTAAAAGAAAGGGTTGTAGGTGATTTAAAATGAATTTTATGGGTCTAAGCTCAATTTACTATACATAATATCTTCCCGTATTCTTATTGTTTGACATTACGCATAAGTTTCGAAAGCTTACACTAATCACTCCATTCAGATGCCCTCAAACCAATTACACTACAAGAATATCGGGCAATAATCACTATTATTATACCCTATCAATACATTAGTTGCAATTATCCCTAAGAAAAGTAAATTAGTAGACCATCCAATTGAGACCATTTATTAGTTTGTTTTCTTGTAACTAATAGATAAGAAGAGGCTCAACAAATTGCCTCACCACAACAACTAACCAATTGGTGCACCTCTATATGAATTCTCCACTCTCTCTGTCCCTAAACACCACAGTTTTGTATAACATGGACGGAAAATCCAAGATGTCCAATGTACGTTTCCTTTCCACCCCTATATCTCACTGTTACTTTGTCTAACAAACTACATGGAAAATAATAACAATATGTGTTCTTTGTTGTTGTTGTTGTTCTTCTCTAATTACAGGTTTCCCGTGCAATCATTTTTATACTGGGATTCTTTTTCCTAAGAGCTGCAGAATGTAGAACACCAGCGAATCGGGGCATGATCAAGTACTCTGCCCTTAGCTGTCGAAAGCACAGCGCTCTTTTGACTGATTTTGGAGCTGTTGGCGATGGCAAAACGTCCAACACAAAGGCCTTCAAGGCGGCCATTGATCATCTAAGCCAGTGTGCATCTGACGGCGGAGCACAGCTTATCGTGCCACCGGGGAAGTGGCTCACCGGGAGCTTCAACCTTACCAGCCATTTCACCCTTTTCCTCCACAAGGATGCTGTTATTCTTGCAACTCAGGTTTATTTCTCTTGCCTTTTTTGGTCGAATATATTTCCTTAATTTCTTGAATATTTTAGACTTAATTGATAGTAATTACCTTATATCATAGAATTAGCTTAATTGATTGTTTTTTGAAACTCAGGTTTAATTTTTATACATATTTTATTACCATTTTACCATATAATTAGCTCATTTGGTTTAATAATCTACAACATCTCCGACCTAGTAATTTCAAAAAAAGAAACACCAACTTAGTAATCTACAAACATAGAAAAAAAACAGTAACTTTCTCACCATGTTTTGTCTGCATGCAGAAAGTCAACTCGTTGACTTTAATTTATTTATTTTACTTTTTAGGAATAGCTTTTGCTCCTATCACCCAAATCTTTTTCATGTAAATTTATCAATTGGTCACCACCTTCACCATTAATGACCATTTTGCATGACCAAATTTACAGGATGAGTCAGAGTGGCCTCTTGTTCCAATTTTGCCTTCATATGGGAGAGGTAGAGATGCCCCTGGTGGAAGGTTTAGCAGTCTCATTTTTGGAACAAACCTCACCGATGTCGTAATTACTGGTAATTAATCACATATCAGACTCAATTATTTTAAATTTACTGTGATTTTGGGTCAATTATGTTAATGACAAAACTGGTATTGTTTTTTAGGTAACAACGGTACCATCGATGGGCAAGGTACTTCTTGGTGGAAAAAGTACAGAGCAGGTCAATTGAATGAAACCCGACCCTACATGATTGAGATCATGTACTCTAATCAAATCCAAATATCTAATCTTACTTTGGTCAATTCTCCCTCGTGGTTTGTCCACCCCATATATAGCAGGTAGATTTGACCATTTATCTATCCTGATCGATTTTCTATCCTAGTTAAGTTATGCTTCGTTTGTGAATGCTTTTGTGAAAAGCACTTTGGTTTATAAGGGGTTTTTTTAAAATATTTTATTTATTTATAAAAGCACTAGCATGAAACTGATCTGATATGCATACATTCTGGTTTGAATTTGCAGCAATATAACAATCCAAGGGCTCACTATCCTTGCACCAATTGACTCTCCTAACACAGATGGCATAGACCCAGGTTGGTTAATTTGCTTCCACTTTGTTCTGGCTCCTTGGTCATATTTGAACATAGTTAATAAGTCTGCCTATTTTGTTCCCTTTTCAGATTCATGCTCACAAACTAGAATTGAAGACTGCTTCATAGTCTCTGGGGATGACTGCATTGCAGTCAAGAGTGGATGGGACCAATACGGGATCAAAGTCGGGATCCCAACAGAGCACCTTGTGATCAGAAGACTTACCTGCATTTCACCAGACAGTGCTACCATTGCTCTAGGCAGTGAGATGTCCGGTGGAATTCGCGACGTTCGCGCTGAGGACATCACAGCCCTTAGTACTCAATCCAGTGTGAGGATCAAAACTGCCCAAGGAAGAGGAGCTTATGTCAAAGACATATTTGTGAGAAGAATGACCCTCAAGACTATGAAGTATGTTTTCTGGATGACTGGCTCTTATGGGTCTCACCCGGACCCTGGCTTTGATCCTAAGGCATTGCCTTTGATCCAGAACATCAACTACAAACAGGTTGAGGCTGAGAATGTTACTTACTCTGCAAGGCTGGAGGGAATTCCTAATGATCCTTTCAAGGGAATTTGCATTTCTAATGTGACTATCACATTGACTGAGAAGCCCAAGAAATTGCAATGGAACTGTACCAATATTGCGGGAGTTACAAGCAACGTGACTCCAAAGGCATGCGATTTGTTGCCGGAGAAGAAAGAAGTCGTCGATTGTCCTTTCCCGGAAGATAGGTTGGCGATTGAAGATGTTAAGTTAGTGACATGTTCTGCCAGTCTCCCCTCCTTCTGAGAGTCATGTATTATATGGGAATTTCGATGCTCAAATAAGGTAGCATCCTATGTTTCAATGGAACTGTAGGAGTCTGAATGACAAATTGACAATAAAATTATAGTAGCTTTCCAAGATTTCCTCTTTTTTTTTTCCTTTCTATAGACTATCCATTTGATCACCAAATAATAAATTGATAATGAAAATCTGAAAGAATGGACCTCCACAACAATCTCAACTGCATTAATGAACTTACAGGGAAAGCTTCTGTGGAGAATCTCAACTTCGGCCATAGTTTTCCGGTCATTGCATTAATGAATAATTTCAACTGCATGTAGAAACAACTATGACCACAACAATCTCAACTGCATTAATAAATAATTTCTGGTCACTGCCAAAACATATGTGTTGGAGAATATGAGTATACATTGGAAACTTGACTAAATAAATCACAACTTATAATAAGTAGTTTAACTCCTAATAGAACCGAAACCTTTTGTGATAAAACCCACACCTAGAACAAGAGAATACCACAACACCCTAACAAACACATGACACATATCATCAGATGAAGCACCTAGATAGAAACACAATTCTTAGACGCTCCCAATAATTACAATTGGATGCACATTGAGTTCCATCCATAACCATAACCCAGTTCTTGAATTATTTCAATCAATTATATAATTTCATAGAAAGCCAACTATTGGAGCTTACAAAAATACGTTTTTTTGTCACTATCCCATGCAATGTCATTTAGAACATCAATACCCTGTTTAAGATATTAAAATTGATAATAAGTAAATTATTTGTTTGAGATGTATGATTTCAAGAAGAATGAATCTGTGCATATGCAAAGTGTCTTCAAGAAAATACTGCCTAGCCTTTCAAGGAACCCATACAGATCAACTACTCCCCCTTAGTTGATTCCATTCTCGATTTCGAGGGTATTCAGTTACGGATTTTAAGGTGGAACCCATATAATTGTTTATTTTTTATGTGTTAGTAAATGCAGGGAAATTGAAAATTGGAATTATTTCAATACCCATGTGTTAGTAAACACATGATAAACAAGAATTGGAATCAATCCAATGTCCATTCATAACAAGTAAACATGCCATAAAAAGAAAATACTGATGAAAATGCTATGTACTTAAAATGGAGGGGACCTGATTTCAGCAAATTAACTATAGATTGCTTCATGAAAGCTTAATAAGTTTGAACTTCTGCTGCATATGCCATTGCCATCCACTAGTGGGAGCAATATATACAAGCATCTTTTTGGGTGAATTGAGGAAGGAATAAAGTTCCCTAACCTTTTCCTAAAAAAATCTGAAGGCCAATCCTGGCTTTCCTAGGTTGGTTGGGTTGGGATTTTATGGATCAGCATACCATTGAATTTTGGAGGAAAAAGACAAATTGAAGGCCACACAAACAAATGGGCCATGGTTCACTTTCTTGCCCATGGTTAGAATGGGCTGGGTCTGACTTTTTCTGGGCTAACTCAATTCTAGTAGTCTACCATAGATTCAACTTCTTACCCGCATTTCATAAAATCTGGTCCATTCAATTAATCCAATACTTGTGAATATGCCACATCGGCTACAATAAGTTTGTTTTCTTTTTTAAAAAACTAACACTGTTAGTCCCTTTGACAGAAAAAAAACAAACAACAATCCCTTTGACAATAAATTCTCTAGTTTCGCCTACCGCTCTCTTGATTCTACCTCTGTGTATTTGTAATATGATCTTCTTTTTTTGGGACTTTTGGCTTCTTCTTCTACTTTAATATGGAGCTTCAGCTTACAATATGAGGCAACCAAGACGTAGTAGACTCATAATTGGTTCTGTTTTTCAGAAAACTGTGACAAGGAATTTCCTATGCTAGGAGGCAATACAGCCACCTGTTCTGAAAAGCAAGTATGCTCTCCTAGTCCACCCATCCTCCCAAGTTCAGGTGTCGTACTACCAAGTCCATTCATCAATCAGAATCGCAATTAATTAGGTATTTTTCTTATTAATTGCAGATGATAACTACAGCTTGCAATAACAATAAATCGAAATAGTGTATTTGGAATTTAAAATCTATTGATTGGAGCAGATTTCCAATAGTTATCGATTGAAGAAGCCAAAATAAAAAAAGAAAAATCATATTACAAAGACACAAGAGGAAAAACCAAGAGAACGGTAGGCGAGACTAGACTCGAGATGGAGATGGAGGGATTTTTTTTTTTTGGGTTAGAGGGACTAACATCTAACAGTGTTAGTTTTCTTAAAAAGGGACTAACATCTAACAGTGTATTTGGAATTTGGTTTTTAATTTTTTGGGATTAAATACACGTAATTCTAACATGTGCCCCATCTCTCCCACCTTGTAACTTTGTATGTAGCATTGGTACCATGTCCCACAAACGGCTGTAGGACAGTACGTTAAACCACCTAAGGCAAGGCTGTGATTTGTCTCATGCAGTGACTTTGGCGCCGTCTAATACCGGTCAAAAAGGCCATTGGCTCTCTGTCTCTCCTCTCTCTCTTTCCTGTCACCAGCTGCCTACTTCAGGCTTGGAACTTTAAAATTTATGGTGAAAGCAAAAAACGTCATCACATCCAACGGCAGAAACAGCCGAACTTGCACATTCCTGCAGCAAAGCTTGAGGCCGCCAGCTTTGGCTTTATGCAGCTGCTAATATGATTATAAAGCTGCCCCATTGGATTTGAGTGGAGCAAATTAAGCATTGTTAATTCTGTTTGTTCCCCAAGAAAGAGAAAGAGAGAAATGTTGAAGAAAAAAACTTTTTCAGCCGTCTGTTTGAGAATGCCTAGTGCCATCTAATCTCTCATGATCTGCAATTGGATTTTCTGCTGTCTTTGCCTACTTCTATCACTTCCATCTTTTCTTATAAATCCCACTTCTCTCCATACTTCTATTGCAGTGAAGCAAGCAAGTAATGCAGAGAGAGAGAGAGAGAGATCAAAAATCCCATTGTTTTGTTAGCTTCAGATTCATTACTTTAGATGTAAGGCAAGTATGTTTAGCTACCAATTTCTTTCCTTCTTTTTTCCTTTTTCCTTCTTTTTTTGTTGGGTTTTGGCTTGGAAAAATGGGTTGGATTTTAATTCATAGAGTAATTGCTGTGCAGGCCTATTTATGAAGGTTAAGGATGACGTTCATCCACCAGTCAATTGGGGCATGATGTGCCTGGCTCCCTGGATGCCATCTAAGCAACTAGTCAATCAGAATGTTGACTTTTCTTAGTTGGCATCAGGGGAGTCATGCATGTCAAGCAATTAGACTGACCGTCCAAACAACCCTCATCATGATGATGTTATGTGAAGTCTGATCCTCTCTTATTCCTTGAAGCCTCTCATTTGAAGTTTTCTGGTTTGAAATCTTTGATTTTTTTCAATCTTTTCTTTCAGGGTCAACCCTCCGTTTTCTTGTTTTCTAGCCAAGGGTTCAAGTTGGCAAAAACACAACACAGGAGGCACAACACAACACAAACAACAAAGTTCAAGAGAAAGTCACACAAATTGAAGAATGGAATGTAAATCTGCAGAAGAATTGCAGACTCTGAATTTGCCAACTTCCTCTATATAGTTTTTTTTTTTCTTTTGAAGAGAACTTCCTCTATATATATTCATAAATAATAGTGCTCTGCCTAGCTTTATGTATAGCTAATAATTACATAATAGAGCAAATAAGTTCTTCGTTTGGTGGATAGGGAGTGCAAAGGTATTGAGGAGGGCAGGGCATGACATACTGGAACATTGCCTCTGGTTCTTTCTCCTTCTCTTCCTCCTTCTTTTCCTCCTTCTTTTCCTCCTTCTTTTCCTCCACAGAGTTCACACTAACCACCTCAGCATGCTTCAAGCTTTTTCTGAGCAGAGTTGTGAGCCGAACCACATCAACTCCATCCCCTGTCACTTCTATTAGGCCCTTGTCCTGCTGCAAACTTGCTGAATTCACCCCTGTATATCATATGTACATATACGTCAGTACAAAACAGAAGGGATTAAAAATTGATATTTGATTAGTAGTGGAGATATATTTAATTATTGGGTTTAAGTTAATTTCTGTGTTTTGATTCAGAATGTTGTGAAAAAGATAGAGTTTTGGCTAATTACCATCAACCCCAACTGCAGTCTTCATAGCTTTGGCTCTGGACTTCTCATCATGCACAGACAACTTGATCACCATCTTCTGCTGCAAAAAAAAAAAAAAAAAAAAAAACCAAAACAACTTTCAATCAGCATAAACCCAAGTCTTGAATTTCTTCCTCTGTTTCCCACAATGCATATATCTTTTGCATGGACCTCAGTTTCACACATACCTTCATGATCCCTGGTTCTTAATTAATGAAGATTGTGATGATGAGCCAAAGATCTCTCAAGCTACTGGCTCTTTTGGGTTTGGGAGATTGATGGTGGAGAGAGAGAGAGAGAGAGAGAGAGAGAGAGAGAGAGAGAGAGAGAGAGTGGAAGAGGGTGTATCCTATTATGTTGTGGAAAATTGGTGAAGAAGAATGTGAGAAGGGATTTGGTATTTATAGAGAGGCCTCTTGGATGGAGTCTTTGGTGGGGCAAACCAAGTCAAAGTGCTGTGCTGATGAGGAATGAGAACCACTCAGGTAACGTCCTATTGGCGGCCGCATTGTGAAATCGGCTATATCGTATATTATTTGTATTTGTTTTACATATAAGTGTAGATTGTAACATTTTATGTTTTTTACTTCTCTTTTTTTATGAAAAGTAATTTGTGTTTCACTTTAGGATGTATGCAACAACAAATTATGATCTCACAAAAAGGTAAAATGGCATTCAAGGAATTATGGATCTTTCTATGAAGTTTAACCACCCAATGAAGGACTTGACTTGTCAATGAATATGACTTGGTCTAACAGTCCATGTGCTGCATGCAAAATTCCATTAATGAGTTGATAGATGGAATTATCTATTAAAAGAAATCTGTTACACATCACTTTTCGCTCACTTAAGTCATGCCCATGAATTGGGGCAGGTGAATCAACTTTTCTTGCACAACAAACCTTCTGCAAGAAAAATACATAATTGTCATATGAAAACAAGTTTTGTAAAGCGTGAAGTCATCACATGATTTTAATCCTAATAAAAAGCCACTTCATATGCATATATCAGCAACATCAATGGCACAATACTGGTCTTCTCTTGTGGTAAACGGTTACGATATCACGTACGAGGTCATGTAACCTGTTTTCTCTAGTTCTCACATTCCTTATTCATATGTCGAGTTAGATAAAGAGAATGGTTACATTTACTCGTTTTTTGTAAGTTTTCCTCGCCAATGGTATACATGTAACAACGTTTATGATTCTAGGTGTAGGTACAATTGGGCAAGCATAGTGGTATGTTGGCTGATGCATTATGACCATGAGAAGGTTTAGGTCTAATCCTTTGTTTGGGAAAAATTCAAAATTGGAAAAATTACAAGAGTATACAAGTAGTCCATAGTCTTAAGCACACCATTTATTTTGTCATCACTCATAAAGATCCCTGCATGGTGGTGGAAGAAGACTTATTGACCCCAAAAAAAGACTCGGTCTTGTTTGTAATTGTTATTTGTAGCATCTATATCCTAAAAGTCATAAATGAAACAAAACCAATCAATGGTTAGACTTCTGATTTTTAATTCCCCGTGATGGCCTGACAAAATACAACCACTAATTTAATTATATCCTAGTACTGAAAATGAATGAAAACCAACTCAATAAAATTGTTTAGATTTTTTTTTTCTCAATAAATATTTAGATTAATAATTGTTAGTGCCATATTTCTTAATTCCATGTTGAACATCATTTATAATTTAGATCAATATATTACTCATATAGGGGGATGGGAGAGGGCTTTTCGAAGTGTAGGTTCTCTCTTGTTCGGGATCGAGAGTGGACGTTTGCATCATGTGATCTTCACTAAGGAGTTATTCTTGTCTAATTCTTTATTTTCATTCAAAAAAAAATAAAATATATGAGATTTGATTCCATTTCTTGGATTATGATAAATATGATGACTCAATTATAATTTAGATGGAGAAGTGTAACGTTTGTTGTTGAAGGTCAAATTGATTCATGTACTAGTATGAGTAATGCATTCACACTCTTTCTCTACCAAACTTAAGAAGTAAGGGTCAACAATCAGTGCTAAGTACTAACATTGACTTGAGAATATAGAATATTCAGACACTGAATCAACAAGAAATTCAATCTCACATTAATTTTTTTATCACACTAATTCAACAAGACATTCAATCTCACATCATTTTACGTTAGCAAAAGATATGACATCATTTTACCAGGTGGAGTGCAAAATAAAGTTGCATTTTTCTAACCGTAAAAATACTTGGCCTCGTTTGTGGTTTCAAGTCTTTTGCGTAACGCGTGGATTGGAGGTATGGGGTCAACCCAACAATTGACAGATCTGTGTCGTTTACCTCAAGCAGTATCTCGTGTTCTTTACTTTACAGGGAATTTGAGATGCAGATGCAAACACTTTTCCCTTTGATCCTGAACTTTTCTGAAAGGCCAAGAGGTGTCACAAAGTCATTAAAACGACAATATTGTTTAGTGAAATTAAACAAAACGACAAAGCAAATTATATCATAGGTCGTTTTAAATTTAATAAAATTCTGGAATTATCTTCTCTTGTTTATGTAGATCTTAAAGCACGATTAAAAAAAAGTATCTTTAATCCCTAATTTGATTGAAGACCCCTCCTCAATTGTATTTTCTTTTCTTCTTATCTATGAACTCTAATGATGTGTCTCCATCCTCACTTGATTTTAAGGTACGAACTGTCCCGAAAATAAATTTTGAGTCTTACAAAGGTTGACGAGATTAACACTTTAGTATTTCTAACTTTGACGTGAGAGAGTTCTTAAGTTTGAATTTCACTCTCCCATTGACAAAAACAAAAGGAGATAAAGACGACAAGTTTATTTAAAAATCATATACATCAAGCCCCGAAATCGACCATGTATACACTTTATTAAACTTATCCCCATGATTAAATGGGAAAAAAAGATTCCTCCATGTGAGTTACTCGATCATAAATTTAATACGACTAATTTATTCAAGATGAACCTGCTTCTGAATTAATATTAGAAGTTTATGTAGAAAAGTAAGCATATGGACGTAATGCAAGTAATGCAAATATGTGTATAAGCAACTAATGAAATATATTTTTTTAGTAAATTGAGCTTACACCCATAGAATTCATTTTAAATCATCTAAAATCCTTTCCTTTAGTTTTCTATGTAAAATACCCAATTTTTTCAAATAATACCCGATGACTAGGATCCAACTAAGCAAGTTACCTAATATAACTTAAAATCTGATTTATTGTATTTTTCGGATTCCAAAACTACCCCTATTTATAAGTTAATGTGTTATTGGGGGTGTAACTAATGACACCCGTTGAATTTGGAAATATCTCCAAATAGTTGTAATGGATATAGGAACTAATTTAGAAACTTATTTGAAATTAAATATTAAATTCCACATTAAAGTATTAGTAATCTATTTTTGAATTAATGGTGTTTACCTTCTATGAATTACGACTAGTAATCTATTTAAAGTATTAATAATTTAAATTCAATATTAAATTTAGGAATTAATGTTGTTTTCTTTTTATGAATTATATGACCAGTATTCTTTTTTTATTATAGTTTTATGAATAATAGTTTACATTCTAATTATATTGAAATTTTTTTGATAATCTATTTATTGTTTTGTTTTTAAAACATTTTTTTTAATGAACCTATTTTTTCTCCAAATATTGTAACTATTTTTTTTCTTTATTACTTGTTTTATAAAAAATAATTTGATCATCTTTTTATTGTTTGTTTTATGGAAACAATTTTTTTTTATTAAAATGAGCCTATTTTTTCTCTCAAAATAATGTACCTATTTTTTCCCCTAAACAATTTACCTGGTATAATGAACCTATTTTTTTCTCTAATAATGTATACCTAGTAAAATAATTTACCTAGTATAATGAACTTATTTTTTTCTCTCTAAATAATGTACCTATTTTTTCCCCTAA
This sequence comes from Prunus salicina, assembly GCA_020226455.1. Classification (NCBI taxonomy): domain Eukaryota; kingdom Viridiplantae; phylum Streptophyta; class Magnoliopsida; order Rosales; family Rosaceae; genus Prunus; species Prunus salicina. Next base: position 22,520,974 of record CM035344.1, read on the forward strand.
ACAATTTACCTGTTATAATGAACCTATTTTTTTCTTCTAAATAATGTACCTTTTTTTTCTCTAATAATGTATACCTAGTAAAACAATTTACCTAGTATAATGAACTTATTTTTTTCTTCTAAATAATGTACATATTTTTAATTTATAAAAATGTGCATAAATTTCAATTATACAACGCGCCTATTTTCTATAAATTATTGTGTACCTATTTTTAATTTATGAAAAATGTACGGAAATTTCAATTACAAAGTAATTGACCTTTTTTTTTTTTTTTTTTTTTTTTTGTAAATAATATACCTATATTTTTATAGGTATATATTTATATTTATATTTTTCATATGTACATTATTGCATATGTAATTTACATATTTTGTTTTTTTTGCAATTTTAATAGGGAGTGGCAACCCAAAAAAATGGGGTGATTGATATGCTATTAATAGGGAGTTTTAATTACAATTATGGTAGTTAATGAAATGATTGGAATAAATTATAAATAAAATATGAAGTCTAATGGCAAGGATGTAAAAACATAGGAATACTACGACCTCTTATATCCTACAGGTCATTTAAATTTGAAATTGGGTTTTACACATAGATTTATAGAATGACGGGTATATGTCTAGGAAATAGAAATTGTAGGGACCTATATTGGACAAGCCCTATATTTTTTTGGTTAGTTGCTTGGAATGGATGAATTTGAATTGGGAATGAAGTTACAAATATGAGAGATAGAAAATAATATGAGATCAACTGCCTTTTTTTTTTCTTTTTTTTTTTTGTCGAGAAATTCTAGAATTGCATTCGTAATGCAACTAAAAAAGCCACTAACCACAAAGGGCCATTACAATAACAGAGCGATCTAACATCAAAATTAAGACAAATCTGGTGCTCCTCCACTAACGATCACACATGATCAAAGAAACTTTGTCATAGGCATCCCAACAAAGATTGCAAACGCAATTCAACTGCTTCTCCGTAATCAATTTAATTTCCAAATTTTCAATTATATTACAGATTTTAATGTGAAACTCAAGAATTTTACTTGTTATTCTATAAATACTATAACTTCATAATGGGTAAAAGTAGCAAGCATTCAACCTCTTCTACATAAAATTAAAGTAGTAATTCTACATGAACCGTCACATTAAATGATTATCTACTACGATTTTTTAACATTGTTTTTCCCATAACATGACAGTAAATTTAAGAAAGTTACTGCACCAAGATAATCTTGTTGGTGGAAAATGGCATAATTTCACACCTAACATGAATCACGTGATCGAAAATGGAAGTTGAAGAGAAAAAAGAAAGAAAGAGCTTGGAAAGAAAGCGTTGCCGCACAAGGAACAACGCTTTTGTATTTTCTTCTTCTTCTTCTTCTTTCTAGACTGAGTCAAGTGTGGACCTCTTCTGTTGAATGCCACGCGGTTCAGAATTTGAGTGCTTGACAAAAATAAAACCCACCGTTCATTGGATTTAACCCTCTAGTCATAAAGCTTAAGTCTTAATAATGAAAGGTTTACCGGTGGAAATAAATTCTTCTTTTTGAGACACTAATCGCCTTTGTGGAAAGATTTCTTTTCCATGCAACTTTTTGGGACCCGACAATCACTTTTGTAAAAAGCACATATTATCTTTATAATAATAAAACACTATTATTGTAATGAATTATATTTATTAATCAACGTAATCTTTATTTTTTATTTTTTATTTTATTTATAAAATCTTGGATGACGTTGTGCTTCAAGTAAAGTTGATATCAAGTGATGTAATTAAAGTCGTGATTGGATGACAATACACATTGATGTTCATATGATCAAATTAAAGCAAAGCAGTAGGACAAGTGGACCCTTTTTTGAGTGCATGAAAATTTGATTTTGTCTATTTGTTTTACGGAGCGGAGCTATTCACAGATACAAAAATATCTTCTTCTCAGAACGGTGTGGAGCATGCATGTACTAGGATGGTGCGCCTATTGAAAAGTTGCCAATTTTGTGCCACATACATAATCTCATTTTCTCTTCGTAATTTTATTTCGTATTCTTACATAAAACCAAAAATAGACAAGGAAAAAAAAAAAAAATTTCCTTGGTTCTTTCACCCAGCATTATCAAACATGAGATATGAATCTCCATTTTCTATCTCCTTAGAAAAAAAGACACGAAAATCGATTTTCATGAATTTCTTTCAGTGAACCAGACACAATCGTAGTAAAAACAGTCAACATAGGAGGAACATTGCAACACAAACAACATAGTTGAAGAGAAAATCACACAAATTGAAGAATATGGTAGTAGGTCTGACTAGCTTTATGCATTACTATTAATTACAAAATAGAGCAACTGGGATCTTGGTATGGTGGACAGGGAGCGCAAATGTATTGAGGAGGAGGACAGCCCATGAGATACTGGATTGTTGCCTCTGGCTCTTTGTTCTTCTCTTTCTCCTTGTTTTCCTCAATTTTCTTTTCCTCCACGGGGTTCACACTGACCAACTCAGCATACTTCAAGCTTTTTCTGAGTTGAGTTGTGAGCAGAACCGCATCAATCCCTTCCCCTGTCACCTCTATTAGATCCTTGTCCTTCTGCAAACTCGCTGAGTTCACCCCTGTATATAATATATACATATCCATCAGCACAAAACAGATCGGATTAATAATTAATCTTTAATTAGTATTGGAGGTATATTTAATTATGCGGTTTGTTTGAGCTAATTTCTGGCATTTGATTCAAAACATGTGGAGTCTTCTTGGTTAATTACCATCAACCCCAACTGCAGCCTTCATAGCTTTGGCTCTGGTTTTCTCATCGTGCACAGACAACTTGATCACCACCTTTTGCTGCAAAACCAAAACAAGTTTTAATTAGCATAAAACCCAGGTTTTGAATTGCTTCCTCTGTTCTGTTTCCCACAACGCATATATTCTTTGCATGGACCCCAGTCTCACACATACCTTCATGAGCCCTGGTTCTTAGTTAATGATGAATATGATGATGAGCCAAAGGCCTCTCGACCTACTGGCTTTTTTGGCTGAGAGGAGAGAGAGAGAGGAAAAAGATGTGTGATGTTATGCTGTTGAAAATTGGTGCTGTGTGAAGGGATTTGGTATTTATAGGCAGGCCTCTGGGAGTCTTCGGTTATCCAAGTGCTTTGCCGATTGAGAAATGAGATCATCTTATTTTCTCTTTGTAGTAGCCATTCTATTTTTGCATTCACATTTATTTATTCACAACAATAAGTTAATACCCCTTTTATATATTTGCTATTATATGGAGCTTTAAACTTAAATGGAATTCAAGTTATTAAGGATTTTTCTGCGAAGGCAGAGGCAGTCACCCAATGAAGGGCTTGACTTGTATAGACTACCACTTATGAATTGCTAGACACAGTTAATTTCTATTTTTTTTTTTTAACATGAAAGTATGCCACACATCACTTTTCATTCGCTCAACATGGTTATCTCATGTCTGCCAAGAAAAAACATGGTTGGCTCTCCTGCTCATGAACTGAGACAGGTTAATCAGTTTTTCTTGCACAACAAACAATTGTCATTAAAACTGTTTTGCTTGAATAGAATACCACATATATTAAGTAACGAGCTCATATAACTTCTCCCTCTTTAGCTTTCACATCACTGGTTCATATGATGATGATAAAGAAAGGAATTACACAAACCCGTTTCATATAAGTTTTTCTCAGTAACGATGGTATGCATATAATATATGTGTAACACTATTTGTGGTTCTCGATAGGGAGAATGGGGCAAGCATAAGATAAGTGGCTACCATGTTGTGGTATTTTGGGTGATGCATAGTGGTGACCATGAAATGGTTTAGGTCTAATCTATTCTTTGGGGATTAATACAAAATTGGAAAATTAAAGATTATACGATTAAGTCAATAGTCCTAGTCCAACATGTACAAAATTGGTGGAAGAAAGCTTCTATATCCTAAAAGTCTGTCATTTGTGCAAATCAAAACCAACCAATGGTTAGACTTGTGACTTTTATTAGTTCCTGATTGTGATGGACACAGAAAATGCAACCACTAATAGCTAGTAGCTAGTACTGAAAATGAATGAAAACCAACTCAATACAAATTGTTCATATTTTTCTTTTCCATCGGTAGTTAGATCAATAATTGTTTTGTTAGTACCATATTTCTTAATCAATTGACCCAAAAAAAAAAAAAAGTTAATCACATGTGAAACATCATTTATGGTTTAGATTGGATTAGGATTAGTAAATATAGCTCGTTTATAAGTTGATATAATCTCTGTGTCTACAACACATCATCCCGTGATGTAACATGTAATGTAACTTCTATATCTACATCACTCATCATCACATCATGAATGCTATAGACATCATGGGTCATGAACATTTCTTTAGTTGGACGACAACCTTTCCGAAAGCCAAGGGGTGCCATAAAGTCAGACTTATTAAAGGGCAGTATCTCCTTAGTAGGACTAAAATTTATATCCAACATGAACCAGTCTTTGGGTTAAAATTAAAAAAATTAGTAGAAAAGTAAGCATGTGGATGTAACATGCAAACTAAAACATATGTTCTGACAACGTCACACTATTTGTTCTGTCATTATGATTACGATGGCTCAATGGAACTTATGTAATCAAGTCAATAATGCATCTACGGAGTTCCGTACACTTTTTATTCTTGTATTTCTTTTGTATTATAAAAAAAAATTGAACGTTATTAATTGATTGAGTAAAATAATTTGTTTATAAGCAACTAATGACATGATCACTTGCTTAGAATAGGAGAATTAGGGAGTGAGCAATATAATGAATAGTAGTTGTTGGTGCGGTTTTTGTAAGAGTATGAGATAAACTACTTCACTTAAACAATCTAATTTCTATTACCATATATGGTTTAGAGGTAATCTAGTCATTTTCACTTTGAGGTTAGAGGAAGCCACTGTTCTTCCTCCTCTTTTTCCTTCTCTCTTCCTCATCTCTCCTCTTTTCCCCAATTTTCAGAGACAAAAGGTTTCCCCTATTTGTTTTATTAACATAAATTAATTTTTTTTTTTAAAAGACCAAAGTACAGCTGCGTGGCTATATTATTCTTGAAAAAAAAAACATGCAGAAGTATAGCCGCACGGCTATAAACAAAATAAAAAGCCCACATGTCAAAATCGCGGCTATACAATTTTTTAATTTAAAAAAAGACCGAAGTATAGTCGCCGTATATACGTTTATATATATATACTAGAGTATAGCCACGCGGCTATAGTATTTATAAATAAAATAAAATAAAGTCCCTCCTAGCGTTTAGGAGTTGAAGTGTCAAAAGCAGTATAACCGTCAGCTATACTATTTTTTAATTAAAAAAAGATGGAAGTATAGTTGCGCAGCTATCCCTTTTTTTTATAAGAAAAATAATAATAATAACCGAGAATAGCCACCTCGGCGATACTATTTATAAATCAAATAAAATCAAGTCCCTCCTAGCATTTAGAACCCCACGTGTCAAAAGCCGTATAGCTGCACGACTATACTATTTTTTAATTAAAAAAAGACCGAAATATACGGCTATACGTTTTTTATATATAAAAAATTATGCGAGTAGAGCCGCGCGGCTATACTATTTATAAATTAAATAAAGTAAAGTCCCTCCTAGCGTATGCCGTATAGCCGCACGGCTATACTATTTTAAAATTAAAAAAGACCAATGTATAGCCGCCTGGCTATACTAGTATTGAATTAAAGAAAGACCAAAATACAACTGAAAAGTTTGGCCACTATATAATATTATTTGTAATTTTAAATTTTTTTAAATATATATTATTTTAATTAAAAAATATATTAAAATTATGTGTATATAATACATGAATTTTTTTGTGTATTATTGAAAATTTTGTAAAAAAAAATATATACGTACGTGTACAATACGAGTATTGTATGTTTTTAAATTTTATTGTAAATGTTAAGTATTATTAAAAAAATATGTACGTGTATAATACGAGCATTAAACGTGAAAATGCTAAATTCTTTATTCGGGTAATAACTCTGAAAAAGTGAAAATTCAAAAGGGGACAATAGAGACTCCGGTAATGGCTTAATAGTAATGGATAATGCTCTAAATTACCCTTATCGATAAAAGAAAATTGGGGAATAAAATTTAAAAAATAAATAAAAAGATCCCAGCATATATATATAAAGAGTATAGCTACTCATCACACTCTTCATTGGATTTAACCCTCAATTCATAAATAAAAACCAACTTTTTTTTCCTGACATTTTCTATTGAGAGAGGCGATAATACTAAACTCACACACACTACATATATGCTAAGATTCGAACCCAGGACCTTTCTTGGGAGAGTATTTTCACTAACCTTTCTTTTCCATGCAATATGGACCAACTTTTTGGACCCAACAATAACCTTTGTAGAGCACATTATTATTACAGCCAATTATTTATTTATTTTAACTATTATTAGAATGGAAAAAATGTTAAATGATACCCAAGATTTGGATGACTGAAGTCGATATCAGATGATGTAATTAATTAAAGCATAGAAATCATATGAAATCAACCATAAATGCGCACATTCAGTCTCCTAAGCCAGATTGAATGAATAATCATATGAAAAACATCAAATCTCTTGGGGGGACTGTTCACCACAAAATGCCTTTGCACTTGCTTCACTCTCTTCTGCATTCTTCTATATTGCTCTTCAGGGATCCCCATTAAGATTTCTTTAAGCTGTGGAATTTCGCTTACCGAAACTTGAATAGAGAAAGACTCCCAATTGAGCACATCACTGAAAGGCAGAACATAGTGTTGTGATATCAAAACTGGAACACACTCTGCATATATTGCCTCTGCAATTCGTGGACTTGCAACTTCATGGCCACTTGGGCAAATGCAGTACCTGCTTTTCTTCAGCATGTCATGGTATGAAACCCCTTCGGGGAGTGTTTCATAGACCAGCAAATCTTTGTCCTTCTCTTTCCAATGTTGGAAAAGTAATGGCCTAATTCGACCGTGCATGCGTCCTGCAAAGAATGCTAGGGTTGTACGTTCAGAGGGAGGCAAGCCACCAACTAGACCGGTTATGTCACCTGTTTCCAGATTGATTTCAGGAAATGATGCATCTTTCTTAGGGTTGAAGTGCTCAGAAGTATTTGCATTGCATAGTACGCGGATGGCAACAAAGTATAGTTGTTTAACATACCATGTTGCCCTTGGCCCCTATACAAAAGCAAATAATAGCATACTAATTACTCTATCGTGAATCTGAACCATTGATCATGCTGATTTTTGTTTCAATATGCGATCTGGATTAACAATCTAGCAAAAATATAAGTTAGAAGTATTAGTTAGTAAGAAATTTACCCAATCATGGCAAGAAAGCATGACATGATCAGCTCCAAGGCTTCTGTTCCAAAATGGATACTTATTCGATACGACACGAACATAATCAACCACAGTGCGCTCTAGAACAGCTTTGTCACGAATAATTGGATGAAACAGGTACTCAATGATCATCACAACACTGAATGGAAGAAAATAGACATGAGCCTTGTCAGGGTCCAGAGTCCGGAACTTGGTATCAGTTTCCATGAAGCTAAGGAAGAGCCCCTCCATAGAGTATATGTTCTTGCAAGGGCCATTGTGAAATATAGGCGGCTCTCCCTCTTCGTAGACATATATCTTAAACAGGCTTTCCATTAAGAGGTGACTCCTACATAGTTGAAACAAATTAAGACAGAACTGAAGAGTAAGGCAATTTAATTACTAGGATTTATTGAAAGATTCAAAGGTTCTTGTTGCGAGCATTGAGTACCGGTGAAAGGCGTAAGCATTCCTGTATATATCGCCTTGTGGAACATAATCTGCGTCTTCAAGAGCTGTATGGTTGAATTTTGATGTTGCTTCCCTTATCAATGCTCTGGCAGTAGCTAGACCAGCTTCAAGTTTCTCCAGGTTTACATCTCCCTTCTGCTTAGCTGTTTTCAAAACAGAATTACCAATGTAGCTCCTTTCAAGATCAGGTAATGCCTTCTGCCTTCTTGCTGCATCCTACAAGATTAAATTGGCCAAATTTGGTTAAACTGGTCTGCAACATAATGAAATTCTGCAGAAAAAAAAAAACCAACAGATAAAATTACCAAACTTGAATAAGTAGAATACCGTGTGTGATGAAATGTGATTGAATATGAATGCAGAATCAGATTTCCTATCTACACTGGTACTCAACCATGGAAATGGCGACGGCGAAAAATCAAACCAAGATGTTCCTTTTGAACCCTTTAAAACCATATAAACCATAGCAATGGAAGCCATGGCAAACAAAACTGCATTTGGATATCTTCTGTAAACCTGCTTCATCTCTCCCTCCTCCTCTCACTTTCTCTATCACACACACACAAGCACACTTTGTCTTTTAGAACATATAATGCTGTAAAATACCTACGACGTACATGTATTGTTGTAAATTGTCAACAAGTTTTTTCCTTATCAATATTTGATCTCTCATGCATGTGGGGATCATTAATGGGTGATTTACCTAATTAATGGTACTTCAATTGAGAGGTAATATTAAATAAAAGAATACAATATATCTAAATATTTAAGAAAAAATGTTGGGACTCTCACAACAGCAGCATCTGGTATCTTCTAACAACTGGTAACCGACATTGAATTTATGGAATGTACAAATCAAGAAAGTAAAACCTAGTAAGATTTAAAACATGATTTAGTCATCTGTTGTCATGTAACCATTGAAACTATGGTCTCAAAACCATACTCTCTAGACGAGAGTTGTATTTGCTTTTACAGAAGTCATGATACAGCAGAACTCTATTAGCCTAAGGAGATAAGTGTCATGTAAATGGCTGAGGCTTATCAACCATTAAGTAAGTTCTTGTTATTTGCTATTGGTCTTGTTGATTCTTCAAACACAAGATAATCAGATTTTGAGATGCTCGAGACCACTGTCTTTTGCATCAACAACAAAGCATCTAATATAATATCACCTTTATGAAAACTAGACAATACAAACCACCGTCCAAGCAAGGGAAACTCTTTAAAATTACATTTTCAAGTAGTTTTAAGCACCAGAATCTATTAGAAACCGGGCTTCGCTACCTTCGGTGCTGGATCTCGCGCTAATCAATAGTTCACAGTCATCAACGTACGTGTGGATCGGTGATAATATTTAGCAAAAAGCATTTAAATAACCAACTATAACATGAAAGGATACAATATATGCCTTTTTACTTCAAATGCTCACATACTTCATGCATGCCTATTACTTCAAATGCATACTATTTAAAGCATCTGATATATCATCACTTAGAGTGCTAGTTGTTTGGTTGCAAGCAGGCTTTAATTCATGAGAAGTTTCATGTTTCAGAGAAAATTTGAAGGTGTAGCATTCATTGAGTGGAAACTTTTTGTTGCTCTGGATGCCGCCTCCTCTCTTGTTGTGGTAGCCAGGGTAGGTCGACTTCTCAAACCACACTTTCTCTTTCAGAACCAGGCCGGCCTTCTCTGCAAGCTCCGTCAACTTCCATTGATCGTAGGGGTAGTCATCCCTGTGTGAAACATGAACTTCCCCACCTTTGCTGAGCATCCCACGGGCGCTTTTGAAGAATGCTTTCAACAAATCCCTGTGCATTCTAATTCAATAGAACCCCCCAAAATTGATCACTAAAGAGCAGAGTAATTAAGTAACTAACCTCATTTAGTGGTTCGGTCTGGATACTAATGTACTAATCGCTATTTAGCAAACTTATAAATGTTGGGACTCACTTATTAAATTGGGACAACATACCAACATATTGTATATTAGAAGTCCCATTTAGAGTGACGAAGCTCATAAGTACTAGCTTGGACTCAATTCCAATCTAGTACAAACCGAACCACCAAAACAAGATATCTATGTGTATAATACATATATAACATATGAAAAATCAATAAAGAGCTTAAACGAAGCTGCCATTGGATTAAACAAAATTGATTAACCATGCAATATATGTGACAAGATAATTGGAAATGAAAGCTTCGGTTATATGAAAACAATTATGGCAAATTTGATTAACTTGGTCACTTACTGTATGAGCTCATCGTCTCTTTCGCATAGCCAAGAGTAATGGCCTGCATGAGGAAAGTTGAAGACGATAATATCAAACTTCATGCACATAAGGGTGGGATGCTGGTCCATGTCATCTACATCAACTTCATATAACACCAAGCATCCTCTTCTCTCCAACTCTTCCAAATGTGCCTCACTGCTCCAATGTTCCATCAATAGGGTATCTGAAATCCAAATTCTTTTTATTTTTATGTTGATCAAGTTAATTAGCTAATGTGAAACAAAAGAAGAAAATTAAAAACAGGGTATATCTGAAAAATTTACCTTCAGATTCAAGAGTGGTAGCCACCATGTTAGCGGCAGAGCGAAAAGCTCGAGCCAAACAAGCAGAAAATGAGAAGTCCCCCTCACCAACCAACAATATCTTTTGAGAGCTAGAGTAGTGTCCTATTTGTCTGTTTTTTTTACCCATTATTGATTTAAACCCAAGTTTAGGGTTATATTATTTCTCTTGGAATGACTTATTTCACTTTATATAATAGCACTGAGAGAGCTAAAGGGACTGTGCTTAAATGAAGGCTTTTAATACAGATGGTAGTTTCCAACAAAATAAATAAAGAGAGAAGATGAAAAGTATCTTGTGATGAAGAGTAGTGCAGGAGGAGGGAGACAAGAAGATGAAAAGTTTGAGAATATTGTGTTTTAATGAAAAACTAAAGGATTTTTTTTTTTAAAACTAGAGTGGCGATTTTGAGGTAAGGGGAGGTGGAGCGGATGGGTATGGGTAAAATTTTAAATCTTTAACTTCTACTGATTTAATCTTATTTTTTACGGTTTCTAATTTTAAATAAGATGAATTGCAGAGCGAGTGAAAATATGAGGATTATGAAAGGAAAAACTGGCTCCTTAAAACTGAGGAGGAGCTCCTTCTTACAACCAACGTTGTTTTGACACTAATCAAATTCTTTTAAAAAAAAATTTCCTTCTTAGTTGAAACTTTGTGAATGTTGCTTGAATTTGACAAGTGTCAAGAACATATTGTCATAACTAATACAATCAAGTAGCAATTTACATGCATTAACATCAAAATAGGTGTATTTTTATAGGCCCACAACTTGCATACTTCATATGGCTTAGTATCAAATCTTTTACAAAGCCATATGCACAAAACCAAAAATATTCAAACTAACAAAAGCATTCACATCTTGCATATCTGATCGATGATCCTCTCCATAGGCCTAATGCATCACCACTAGTACTACCTTCTGCTTCAAAAGGACACTACTACTACCAAACACTTCACATAATCATCTAATAGTCGTCGCTGCAAACAGACATTTCATCACAAGTGTAGTCATGCTCATATTGTTGCAGAGCAAATTTGAAGGTGAAACAATTTCTGAGACGAAACGTTTTGTTGCTCTTGATGTCACCCCCTCTCTTGTTCTGGTAACCCGGGTAGTCCGATTTTTTGAACCACACTTTCTCCATCAAAACCAGGCCTGCTTCCTCTGCAAGTTCCTCCACATTCCATCTGTTATACGGGTAGTCATCTCTGGTTGCAACATGAACTTCCCCGCCTTCCCTCAGCATCCCACGGGCATTTTCGAAGAAGGCTTTCAACAAGTTCTTGTGCATTCTGCTTCCATTCAACGCCCAAATCAATTAGCCCCCAAGGTAGGGAAACTAAGTAACTAATTAAGAATACTATATGGTAGCAAATAATTATATAACTAATTATAGGCCTGCAGCTTCACCACTGCATTGAATAACATTGATTAGCCATGAAACACTTGATAAGACAATTGGGAAAATACAGCATCCTTGGATATGATACCAATCAAATAAAATTCTTCACCTCTTCTTCAATAAAATGTCAAATTCTCCACCAGTTCATACATAACATAACAATGAATTCATCACTGGTTTTGTTAAGATCTGGATGATGATGATGATTTTCCAAAAGAATATAAAAGAGGGACTAGTGTAGTAGAAAAATGTTCAGCATTCATAATCATTCATTATTGGAAAGGGTAATTGAGAAACTTAAGCTGCACGAATCTCATACAAATACAATCCAATCAAAACAAACTGTTAGGGTTGACACCTGTGTACAACTAACTACTAATTATTTGTTCTAGTTAATTAATTTAGGGTCACTTACTGAATGAGCTCAGGGTTTCTTTCACGTAGCCAGGGGAAATGGCCTGCATGAGGAAAGTTGAAGATGATGACATCAAATTTCCTCCATTGCAGAGCGAGATGGAGGTCCATCTCATACACATCAACATCATGCAACACCAAGCACCCTCTCCTCTTCAACTCACTCAAGTGTGACAAACAGCTCCTATGTTTGGCCCTTAAAGAACCTAAAAATTGAATCTTTCATCAAATTAATCACTGAAAAACAAAAAATAAAGAAACCCCAAAAATGGTTGCACCAAAAAACAGGGGTAGCGCTGAAAATGAACAAAGATTTATTGGTCACATCTTAAAGAGTACCCATGAACATAAAAGTTGTGTTTTTGAAAAATGTACCTTGAGATTCGAGAGAAGTTGCTACCATGTTGCAAGCAGAGCCAAATGTTCGAGCTAAACAAGCAGAGAATGAAAAGTCTCCTTCACCAACCAGCAATATCTTTTGTGCGCTACTGTAGTGTTCAATCCATCTCTCCCTACCACTGCCCATTTCTGATTCTGATGAAAGATTTCTGCTCAAACGTGCTCACATGAGATGAGACCCCAAAGCTCTGTCTCACAAGCAAAGGAAAAAAAGCTCACACCTTTAAAGAAGAGCAGCTATACATTTGAGAGGAGTCATTGTTGGGCTTCGGGTTTGTGGATGTTTTGGGCGTCTTGGGCTACAGTTTGTTCTGGAAAAAAGGTCAAATTATGTTATGGTCATTGTTGTGTGACTCGTTTTTCACTTTAGTCCTTATTTAAAGTTAGTAGTTTCTCTCATTATAGTTTTGATATATTTGTGGGAGCAAATAATTTCACGACCACTCCAATGACATCAAGTGGAAATGAAAATAAATATCAAACTTGTCCTAGATCACATTAATTATGTTAATTAAATTCTCATTTAGCTATCAAGAAATACTGATTACATTCAATTTCCATAATCTCATCCATCTCCTTAAATAAACTGCCCTTAATAATTCCAAAGATGACTACAAGATAATTCCCCTATTTATAGCCAAGGAATATACAAAAAGTAATCAATTCGAAAATCCTCATGCAACTTTCATGAAAACACACATCTCCTTAAGATATTTTTTCTGACTTAATCATCAAAGGGCCCTTGCCCAACACCACACCATTATTTATCAGATTGATTGTTACTATTTTGCAGGTCATTTTCAAAGAGCAATTAAATTAGATTGAAGTTCTTCATTTAATTCATCCAGAAGGAATTTTGTTACTACACCATCAACAATTAAGTATAAAAGTTTAACATCGTAAAAACAAGATAGAGAGCGATAAGATACTTGTAACTTAAGTAATTAAAACATTTATCTATGCACTTGATATCATATGTTTGATTCTCCCCTCTCTAATAGTGCATGTATCAAGAAAAGAAAAAAGAAAAAGAAAAAAAGTGTGTACGTATGTCGATATAATTGCAAATGTTTTGAAGAGATAACATAGTTCTCATATATGGTAGTTGCAAATATTGGTATGTAGAATTTCATCTATTAATTTTAGTAGAATTTTCAATTTGAGATTCATTGTTATTATTATTAATGAGACAAAGCTAACATAACATTCATAAAACTACTTCCGGGGCCAAAATGAAAATGAGTTGAACAATATTGGCTAAACATGTGATTAAACTTTAATAATTTTAATTTTATAGTAAAAAACAAAAATAAAATATGTTTCTTCGCAAGGGGGTTCCCCGCCAAAAGCGTGACGAGACCCAGAAAGCGGTGTCGTGCGTCTTTGTCTCAACATCCCTGCAATGGACTACGTATCACGCTCTTCACAAGCCCAATCGTTCGCCACGTGTCCACCTCAGTTCCCCATTGCCGCCACGTGTCCACTCCTCGCCTAGTCAATCAAATCAAACAGCTCTCTCCCCCGCCTCCCGGGGACTCGACCTTTTTCATACGCAAAGTCTTTATTTTTCTCTACTCTCTCTCTCTCTCTCTCTCTTCTTTAGTGTTCTGATTTCTGTTAAATAAAATTCAATTGTTGCCCTAAATTACTTTACTTGCATGGTTTCATGAAGGTTCCGGTGCATTTTGTGGCCAAGCTATGGAGGGCTTTTAGCAGTTTTAAAAGAACTCTCAAACGAGCCCTTTGCCTTCTTTTTGCTCCTCATTTTTAGCCTTCTCAAAGATAATTATAATTAACTACATAAGTTAATTATTGCTAATCACTCCGTTATGCTATGAACAATATGTATTTGGTGAGCCAAAATTTTTAAGCCCAACCCATGAATATTTGACACCAATATATTACTTATGCCACATGGGCACATACCATCATGCCCACATGCGAATATAATGTGTTTATGGTAATGATCGTATGCTTAAGTATGTATGTGTATACAGTATATATATTATATGTTCAAATAGTTTTAAGCAACAGAATCTATACGTGAATTAATTAACAGTTCACAATTGTTCAGGCAGGCACGTGTGATACGATGAGGGTTGTTAATAGCTCTTACCACCTCTACGAGCTGAGCCCATCAAAAGAGAGACGTGGCCACGACAGACCAAGTTACTTGCGTACCGATCAGTTGGAGTACGACAGACTATAGACTGAGCCAGTGGTCAGGTGTTTTTATGTCTACTTGATTGCCAGGATATTCTATTCAACCAGAAACGCGTAGATGACCAGCAAAACTCCACCCTTGTGTGAACAGACTTGACAGGCAAGGAGGGTTAGTTAAATTCGCGTCCTATTCTCGATCAGGTGTCGCCTTACCATTTCATCTCCAAGTGGACAGGCTGGTAATGGAAATGGATCATTTAATATACCTCCCATCCATGTCCGACTGTCACCTCACTGCAGTATGGTGATCTGAAGTAGAACATTAAATGTAACTCAGAGTTGGGAAAAGATCTATTCCAAAAATATCTTGACCTCACCTCCTCCTTCCTATAAATAACCTTCACCAATCTTTAGACAAGGATAATAAGTATCCTCATTGTGAAAACCCTATATCCATCAACGGGGTCTAAACTGGGATCAACCCCAGTCCACCCTTATTCTGATATTGTTCCAAGTGTGCAGATCTGTCATTGGAGATTATTCACATTCAAATAGGCCCAAGCTCCCGGATAAAGGCCCAGATTATCAATACGGGAAGGATACGCTGTTTACAAGGGTATTTAGCAAAATGGCAAAATGCATGTAACATGAAAAGGAAACACAATCCATCTATAGCTTTATTTTGCATACGTATACTGTGGTTCAGTCTTAAATCCTTAATTACAAACCCATATATATAGCACATCTATGTTCTGTTCTGCTTTCCATATACATTTATGCCTGTTACTTCAAATGCATACCATTTAAAGCATATGATATATCATCATCAAGAATGCTGGTTGTTTGGCTGCAAGAAGGCATTAATTCATGAGTAGTGAATTCAGGTTTCAGAGAAAACTTGAAGGTGTAACATTCTTTGAGAGGAAATTTTTTGTTGCTCTGGATGCCTCCACCTCTCTTGTTGTGGTAGCCAGGGTAGTCCGACTGTTCGAACCACACTTTCTCTTTCAAAACCAGGCCTGCTTTCTCAGCAAGCTCCTTCAACTTCCATTGATCATAGGGGTAGTCATCCCTGTGTGAAACATGAATTTCCCCGCCTTTGCCGATCATCCCACGGCTACTTTCGAAGAATGCTTTCAACAATTCCCTGTGCTTTCTAATCCATTTGAATCCCAAATTAGTGATGAGATTGGACTATATAATGTCGCAATTACTGTAAATGTTGAGATTGGACTTACTGTATGAGCTCATCGTCTCTTTCGCATAGCCAAGAGTAATGGCCTGCATGAGGAAAGTTGAAGATGATTATATCAAATTTCATGCACATAAGGGTGGGATGCTGGTCCATGTCATCTACATCAACTTCATATAACACCAAGCATCCTCTTCTCTTCAACTCATCCACATGTGCCTTACTGCTCCGATGTTTTGTCGATAGAGTATCTGAAATTTTATCATATATATTGATCAAATTAATTAGCTAATCTAAAACAAAAAATTGAGAACACGGTAAGGTGATGGTTGGCCATTTGCTAATACATATATACAGTTATATTATCCTATGCGGACGCCATTGTAAACCGGGAGAAAATCTGTATACATATATATACTTGTAAAATGTACCTTTAGATTCAAGGCTGGTAGCAACCATGTTAGTGGCAGAGCGAAACGCTCGAGCCAAACAAGCAGAAAAAGAGAAGTCTCCCTCCCCAACCAACAATATCTTATGAGAGCTAGAGTAGTGCTGTACCCATCTTATCCGTCTCTGTTTTTTACGACCCATTATTGATTTATACACTCAAGTTTCTCCAATGATTTATGAGAAGACTTTCAATACAGATGGTAAGTTTCTGAAAAAATAATAAAAAAGAGAGAAGATGAAAAGTGTCTTGTGATTAAGAGTAGTGGAGGAGGAGGGAGGCAAGAATATGTGAAGTTGGAAGATAAGAATTTCTGTTCAGCTGATTTTAGAAAGAAAAAAACATGATCGACAACAGATACAAGTGTAGGTTTTGCACTGGGCTGGTGAAGAACGAGAAATGGCTGGATTTTGGTGATCAGTTATTCTCCATGTTGATGCAAAGAAGACGAAAGGATTTCATTATAAAACAAACCAAACAAAAAATAAAAACATTAAGATTTATAATGATTCGGCTTTATATTCTGTGTGTTGTTCGAAGATAGGGTACAAAATAATGTTTAACCTCACAAATTCAAAATTCCAAATATACCAAACTCGCACACTCAAGAATAAAATAGAAAACAAACGAGGAAGAAAGTGATGAACTTTGAATCTCCTTGGTCAGAAAGACAGCCCATCTCCCAAGATGTGCGGCAGCTGCTTGTTATCCAAATCTCTGTCTATAGGTTTGGAGTCGCCTTTCAGCCTAGGGGGGCTTCTCCAATAAACCATAACTAATGGCCCGGTAGCAGACCAAGTTAACGGAATTTAGGCCAATGGAAAATGATCTTGATTTGCAGATCGGTAGAGTGGTTTATATTCGAATCTCTATAATACTTTGATAATATATGTATGATCTAATTTTTGACTCACTTGTGTTAAAAAAAATAAAATAATTTAAAATAAAACGAGGACAAATGGCCAAGCGCCACATAATGCAGGAAAGGATTTCAACTGTGGGCCTAGCGGACCCACCTAATGACCACTATAGGTCATGGCCTACATATTATGTATTACTTTAAGTCGAATAAGCCCACACTTTTCTTAAAAGAACTCCGTCAGCCCAAATTTCCTTTACCTTTTAATTATTTCTGCTCTCTCTGCCCTCTCTCTCTCTCTCTGCTAGTTATTTTATTCCTTCTCTCTCTTCTTCTCTCTATTTATCTCTTTTTTCTCCTTGACGGTGCTGGTTTGGCCCTCACTACTGAATTTCATGTACCACCACTGCTCAAAGTAACACATAGGATTCGAATTCTAGTACTGGCCTTTTTCTTTTTGGTTTGATTATTCTCTAAGGCTTACCAATAACTTTATATATACATATATGCACTAGTCCCTTGACGCTTACGGGTGTAAGAATTGGTTTTTTTTTTTTTTATTTTTCTTATTTTAGTTTTTAAAATTTTAGAACTAAAAAAGATAAAATAGGTGGATCAAATCAAGTGAGGTTTAGTGGGAAAAAAAATCAAGTGAGGTTTAGGCCCTTAATTTGTACCTAAATTTCACTTTTGGTCGCTCAATTCGGTTATATAGTCCTCGTATTTTTACTCATGGTTTACTCTTATTATTTACTTTCAAATTTGTCAATTGTTTATTAATTTTAAAAGTAAATTAGTAATTTCAATTTTTATCTTTAAAAAATAAATAAATACATAAATTAGTGAGCTTTTGTTGAATTTTCGAAAGATATAGGGTACTAAAATTGAGGCCAGTCCATTGATTTTGATGGCTTTGGGCATATATAAAGTTGAGGCATTTTACAAAAATAAAAATAAAAAGTCACATATTTAGAGCATCTACAATCATGCTATCTATTTTTTAGTTAAAATTTAGCTAAAAACACTAGAAAGCTATTTTAGGAGCTCTCTATCAAATTTCAACTCCAACCATACTCCCTAATTTAAAGAGTCATAAATGTTTTTAATAAATTTTAATTCAATTTTTGAATAATGTGTAGACACAAAAGCAATAATAATAAATAGTTGGCATTACATAAATGCTTAAAATAATATTAAATATAGAAGCATTTAATTATAGGGAGTCACTACGAGTACTTTCTCTCTCCTCAGATTTAGGAGTTCCTAGAGATCTCCCTATTTTAGGAGATGGATAGAGAGCATGGTTGGAGGTGAGTTTTTTCAATTCTTCTCTAAATTTTAGCTAAGAAGGTGGTTTAGGGAACCCATTGTGGATGCTCTAAGTTAGTCAATTTTTTTTTTGGACTTTCCGCAAATAGGCTCATTCCAGACATATTATATAAAAACCCTTAGAGCATCCACAATGGTACTCTCTATTTCTTAACTAAAATTTGGCTAAGAATATAAGAAAGCTATTTTAGGAGCTCTCTAAAAAATTTCAACTCCAATCATACTCTCTAATTTGGAGAGTCATAAATGCTATAACTCTTTTTTGATTGGTCCATCTCTATTAAAAAATAAAATAAAAAATAATTAGCATTAAATAAAGGTTTGAAATACTCATTAAATAAAGCAGCATTAAATTATAGGGAGCCACTAGGAGTCCTTTCTCTCTCCTCAGATTTAGGAGCTCCTAGATGACTCCCTATTTTAGGAGGTGGATAGGGAGTGTGGTTGGAGTTGTATTTTTACAATCCCTCCCTAAAATTTATCTAAGGAGGTAATTTAGGGAGCCCATTGTGGATGCTCTTATAGAGCTTATTTGGGGAGAAAAATCAAAAATTAGCCACTTATTATTTTCTAATTGGTTCTTACAAAATTTTAACACACTTAGAACCAATTATAAAATGACTAGTTGCTAGTTTTGGGTTTTTCTCTCCAAATAGGCTTTATATGGGTTTTTGTATGTTATGCTCAAATGGGCTTATTTATAAAATATATATATATTTAGTACAAGCGATTAGAGGAGTGGGTTTACACAAATATTCATTGGGTGCCTTAGAGTTTCGAACCTCTGCCCACATGGATGGAGATGAAAGAGCTCAACCAACTGAAATATACTTCATTGGCCTAAGTTGGTTAGTTTAACTAAAAGAGAGCATCTTTGTCACTCCAGTCGAGAATTTTACTATCAGCATTTCTTCCTTCTTTTACTACGATGGGGTCGTGTTGTGTCATTCGTAAGTTGTAACAGGTTATATGTGTGTCTAGAATTTTTTTACTCGTTAACTTAACGGGTCGTCTCCCTTCAAATGGGTTGACATGAACACGACAAATTCAACCCGCTTACCTAGTCTAGTCTCCACTACCTCAAAGTTATCCACAGTATGAAAAGAGAAAGATGGGCATCCCCAATATTTAACTCAAGGAAGTTGGTCACATTCTCAACCTAACACTTGAGAGCAAGCAATGCGTTGCTCGATTAGGAGGAAACACTTTCATAAAATGAGGATATCAATTTGTTATCCCCTACCAATAACACTATAACACACATGATAATACATTCATGTGATAGACGTGATAATACATCCATCATAGTTGAAATATGATGCTAATTTTATCAATTTATCAATACCTTTATATATATATATATATATATATATGATATACCCATTTGATAACCATACAATTAGAAACTTTTGGGATACGATCGATAAAGATCAAATATCTCTCGAATATATTCTATATTAGATTTTTTTTTTCTCATATTTCGTAATCTCTGACTTTGTACTTTAAAGAAAAAGTAGCTTAGTGGTTGGCATTGCCTTTACCCAACCATGTGATCATGTGTTCAAGTGTGTGTGCACCGCGCATCACCACACCATCCCCCCTCATCTTTTTCCGAAGTTTGGCAAAAAAAAAAAAAATGTAAAAGAGAACAATATAAATTGCCCTTTATTATTAGGAGATTTCATCCCATACTTCGTTTTAGGCCACATTTCTAACTTCTCAAATTATCTTGAACCAATTACAAACTTATATTAGGACCATCAGCCAATGGAGGTTTACCATAGTGGTATGCGGTCCTCCTCCTTTCCCTTTCCAAATGGCATCTTGGTTTTGAGCCTCCTTAGAGCATCTCCACCGCAAGAGGCCAGTCTAGGCAAGATGGGGCCCTAGGACCAAGGAGCAGCTCCAGCGCGCCAAGTCCAGCCAGGACAAGGGATGGGTCCCACGAGCCAAGGCAAGCCCACGAGTAGATTTGGCTCGTGTTGTTGCCTTTGGGATGCTGAGAAATTCAATTTTTTTTTACCATTGGCACGTGGATCCAATGGTTGTCCATTTTTTGGCTAAAAAAAATTCAAAAAATTTGTAAAAAAATATCAAAAAAGTATGGAAATTTTTTCTATAAATACCTACCAATATTATGCACTTTCCACACCAAATCTTCATACAAATTCATCTCCTTCCAATATTTCACTTTCCACACCAAATTTTCTATAACAAAATTCCATTTGTGTAAAAATACAAATGACCTCTTCCATTGAAATTAGAGGGTCATGGAAAAATGTTTGAGGCGGTCAAAATCTTGGTGACTAGGTAAAAAAAAAATTAATTGCCATTTTATTCAATTTAATGTCTTTTTATTATTAGTTATATTTCTTGCATTTCCAATTTCATTTTTTTAATAGATTATTCAAGGCAAACAAAAAAGAGGAAAACTATTACACATGGCTCCTCAAGTGAACAATGGCCGCAGTCAGTTCTAATGGTGCGTTCCGTGTCGGAAATAATGGCAGTATTATGTCCTCTGAAGGAAAATACTCCCCCACATCATGATCTGATGGAACCGCCTCCAACAAGGATTGAGTCATCCTTTTCTACTTGATTGTGTCAGATTGAGGACTGAGAGTATTTCAATTGTATGATGAGTGAGTAGGTATTTTAATTGTATAATGAATGAAATGTGAATTTTATAATAAATATGGACAGTGGCAACCGAAAATCTTACCTAAAAATTTTATCTGAAATTTGAGATGTGAATTTTATAATAAATATGGACACGTGTTAACCGAAAATCTTATCCTAAAATATAATCTGAAATTTGAGATGAGAATTTTATAATAAATAGTGACATGTGGCAACCAAAAATCTTATCAAAATTAATGGTTTAAGTATAAAAAATAGAAAATAAATTAAAATGAATAGTAATTGCCCTTGCCCTTTGGGGTAGAAACACAAAAGGCAAGGGCTGCTACTATTCACATGAATAGTGACAAACCTTGCCTTGTCTTTGCCTTGCCCTTGCCCTTTGGGGTGGAGGTGCTCTTAGGCCATCTCCAATCCATCATGCGAAACCCAAAAAATCCTGAATTTTAACCAAAGTCCTCTCCCAAAGTTGGGGCGGAATACCAGTCCAGGCAAGTTGGACTGTAATTTTTTTTTTTTGTGTGGAGCCCACTCAATCATGATGCAGTCCATGTGAAAAGAGGAAATAATGGGGCCTGCACCATAGTGTTGCAAAAGTTGTCACTCGCTACTATCGCAACACTTTTTTTTAAATTCCATTATTAACTCAAATCAACTATCCATATTACATCCAAGTTATTTTAATGGTAATAAATAGATCTTGCGGCTGAAATTTAAATTCAACGGTAAAAATAATATTTTAAATTAATCTAGGTCATATCCAACCTCCAAACTCACTACAAACTCTATAAATACCCACCTATTTCTCAAATAAAAGTATATTTATAGAATTTTTTTTTTTTAGGTTAAATTGTTCAAAAATTAAATTATGAAGTTATTTATAAAGATTAAATGAAGAAAAGATATCCATGAAAAAAATTAAACTTAAATCATTCTTAATAAAGTGGCGAACTTAAAATTTGAGTCTGAAGAGTTGGGAGAAAAAAGCGGTTTGAGTCCGAGCAAAATCCAATGTAATATTCCCCCTCCCCTTCCTACGTACTGAAATAAAAATATCATTCCCATCCAGTAAATAAAGGGGGGGCATGCACATCAGACCATTCATCAGATAAATGGGAGGGATGCACATCCGACCATCCATTAGATAAATGGGAGGGATGCACATCAGGCACATCAGACCATCCATCAGCTGATGTGCATAAATCCCATCCAGATAAATGGGAGGGAAACACAACAGGCGACCATCCATCAGCCACATTGGTAGGACCATCCACAATGATCGATCGAGAGCTGCAAATGATACTTAAACTTGTAAGTTTTACAACCCAATACAAACTGCATTCAAGACAAATTGGCCACAAAAATTATAAAAAGGCATTCGGGTTTTAAAATTATTGCCACCTTGTTACCAGACTTTGCTGTTTATTTTTTGTCTTACGAGAGATCGGATGAGAGGGAGCAAATCGAGGAGCGGAATTTCCACCATCACCAGCGTCTGCCAAGAAGTACACAAATTGAAGTTAGCTTGGTTGGTTATGTATGAGTGTGTGCATATTGCCCCCTTCATTGTGCCCTAATCGACCAGGTTAAAAAAAAAAAATTGCAAGCAATGGTGACCCCTCAAAGATGTTTCACTTGCCATGTGACATATAAAGAGGTGGGAAATTCACCCAACCTCTCTTACCTTCCCGTCCCTGCATTCCAGGTCTCCATGGCGACTCTGCAGACTCTATGTTGTTCAGTTCCTGCAAGAGACAACTAATTGGTATTTAAATTTGAAGAAATAATAATTAAATATGAATGAGAAGGAAAACAATACCAAAAACCAGTTCCACATATTTGTATTTAACAAAGAACATAAAACGAGTTGCTTAACGAGACAACATACCAGAAATCCACTCCCTTACCCGCCAATTAACTGACGGTAAAAATCAGCTCATATTTAGAATTTCTTACCTCTTTTCTCTTGTCACGTTTCCTTTTGACCTCATGAAATGGATCTGCAGATCAGTACATAAGAGTATTACTTCAGTTTAAAGAAAAAAAAAATAGATGGAGCAAGAAGTCCACCTAGTTGGAGTCTAAACTCCAAGACAATACTAGGCATGTGTCAGATTGTGGTTGAGTTACATCATTAGGCACGGAGGAGTTCCTCCTTATGAGCAAGGAAGAAAGCACTATTCAGTTAAAAATCAAACCCTATTCCAGGAAAAGACCACTTCAGCAATAACAAGTTAAGGAGATGCTTCTCCTCACAAATCACGGTTTGACACATGTGCAAAAATAATTCATAAAAAACAGGAAAAGGAGAGAAGTATTTTCCGCTAATTGCAAGCTGGAGCTTACATATGTACCCCAAAAATAGCCACAAGTTTAAGGTAAAATTAAGTTCAAATTTTCTAAATGTACACAAAGCGATCGCACTAGTCATTCTGAAATGTACGACAAAAAAAAAAGTCATTCTAAAATGCCTGAACATGATTGCTATGAACCAACAAAGTGCGAGCTCCAATCCTAAGATGATATCAGAATCCAACTAAGTCACAAACATTGAAAACCCATTACAGCAAATCAAAAACCCAACTCACTTCCCACTTCCCGCATGATCAAAATCAAATAAAACCCACATGAAACAGAACAAATAACCAGAACTTTAGCAGAAGGAGCAAAGCAAAAAAGCAATTGTAGGTACCCTGAAGGAGAAGCTTCTGGGCGGTCTCGTTGGGATCCATGTAACATCTCTTGAGCATTGCATAGATTTCCTCCTCACTATGATTTCCCGTTATCTCCTTGATGTCCTGGATCGTCTTTCTCACGCTGTTTGAGATTGAAACCCTGAACCCACATCCACTCATCTTCGCAAACCTCAGAGAGCAAAAAGACCCAAGACTGAGTTTGTGAGAACGTTAAAGGAAACAACAGAGACATAGATGGAGAATATGAATTGACAAGTAGACAGACACAATGGGGAGAGAGAGAGAGAGAGAGAGAAATTGCATCAATGCAAAAAATATATATATATATAAGCAGTTACAGTGTGCCAATATGCGAAGATCTGATAAAATAGGAAGCTTACAATATGCGAGCTCTTATCAGTCTCAGGACCACTGACAAAGTCAGCAGCCCCAAAACTTCCAAATGTGAACTTGGTTCTTTCAGATTCAGGAACATGGATGTGATTTGGAAGAATAAATGTTTTGTGCTGGGGAAGGTGTAATTCCTCTAGCTTCCTCTGCAATTTTGAAGTTGCTTCTTCTGAATCAAGGGCACTTGTTTCATGTTTCAGTGAAAACTTGAAGGTGTAACATTCTTTGAGAGGAAATGTTTTGTTGCTCTCGATGCCTCCACCTCTCTTCTGGTGGTAGCCAGGGTAGTCCGACTTTTCGAACCACACTTTCTCTTTCAAAACCAGGCCGGCTTTCTTAGCATGCTCCTTCAACTTCCATTTATCATAAGGGTAGTCGTCTCTGTGTGAAACATGAATTTCCCCACCTTCGCCCAGCATCCCACTGGCACTTCGGAAAAATGCTTCTAGCAAACCCCTGTGCCTTCTAAAATTCAATTGAAACCCCAAACTGATCACTAAGAGCAGAATATTATGAAGTAACTAAGAGTATTAATTACAAATACATGTGAAAATCAATAAGAGTAGGTCATGCTTGATAACAAAAATTGGATTGAATTGCACTCGGGATTACAACTAAGAGCTTAATTAGTGTCATGGTCCACGTTCCGAACTCCCGGATTGTGGGTTTGGGGTCACATACTTGGAGTAGTGAGATTATGTATCTCACCTTTTTTTTCATAGGATAAGTGAACTTACAAAATTATAGCTAATGAGATTATGATGGGATTATCTTTTATTTCATTTTTTTAGTACGAGATTGGATTATGTTAATCCAACCCTACTACGACACCTAATGGATGCCACCATTAATGGATCAAGACTATCGGAAATTAAAGCATCCCGATATAAATACTTATGACAAGTTTGATCTGCTTGGTCACTTACCGTATGAGCTCATTGTTTCTTTCGCATAGCCAATAGTCATGGCCTGCATGAGGAAAGTTGAAGACGATAATATCAAATTTCATGAACATAAGGGTGGGATGCTGGTCCATGTCATATACATCAACTTCATGCAACACTTTGCATCCTCTTCTCTGCAATTCATCCACATGTGCCTCACTGCTCCAATGTTCCTTCAATAGAGTATCTGGACTTCCAACATTTATTATAATATTAAATTATTTTTTTAGTACAAGCGATAATCTAAATTAGGGAGGGGGGTTCTGACACACACCCTAACCAATATACCGTGGGATCTGAAACTAAGATCTCAGGTCTGCAAGTCAATGCCATTGGGCAGATCCCGTTGCCATATTTATAATATTAATTAACTAACAAATATTAAAAAATAAAAGCAGGGTATACTTGAAAAATTAATGTACCTTCAGATTCAAGAGTGGTTGCAACCATGTTAGTGGCAGAGCGAAAAGCTCGAGCCAAACAAGCAGAAAATGAGAAGTCTCCCTCTCCAACCAACAATATCTTATGAGAGCTAGAGTAATGTCCTATCCATCTCTGTTTTTCACCCATTCTTGAATTTTTTTTATTTTGTATTTTTTAACATCAGAGATTCCATAGACGGTGCCCCAGAAACTAGTGAGGGCACCCAAAGACAACTAGAAAAGAACCGGAAAAGTAAAGACACACTCGACACAACAGCGAAGCAAGGGAAACCAAAGACGCTGCACTGCTGGAAAAACGTCGAACCTTGTCCCGATCTCCTTAGTTTTTTGGGGAACACGGGTGTCCATCGTTGTTGAGAACGAAAACTAGGAAGGATAGGGTTTGGTCCTGCCGGACCTCATCGCAACTCTACTGGCCTGCAAATGGTTCCATTCTATACCGAGTAGGGATAGAGACACCATCTTTTTATGTTACCCTTTACTTTATGCTTTGGATCAAATTCTTTAGAATGTGATTCGACTAGTCACAACCCCTTTCTCCACTGCCAAGAAAGAGGCATCCCTTGAGGGCTGCCATCGCTTCTGCTTTATTTACAATCAACTTTCTCTCAATAGGCATGCTTAGTGAAGTTGGTTAGGTCGAATGTGCTCCCACTCTTCGTTGAGTTCGAATTCGCTCTTTGTACTTTAGATTATATTAAAGTAGAATATCACTTATACCAAATAAAAAAATTGGGAGATTCATTATTATACCAAATATAATAAGGGCCCAAATTATAAATAATTAAAAAATAAATAAATAACTCTCATATGAAATGGACTTTAGAAACACACCCGAAGCTCATTTACAACATAACAAAAAGGTTTCGAACTTCTCATAAATTACAAAACTGTTGTCGATTTATTCAAACAAGCTCAACCCCAAAACCTCATAAAAAAACCTCAAAACAATCAATAAGGTATTAAAGTAATTTAATAATCAAAATAAAATTCAATAAGACCAGTTGTCATTTTTTGGGTTTGTTTATAGAAATTAAATGGTGTAGAGTTTATCTATATCAATATTACTAAAAATGGATATATAACTAAATATCTCTAAAAAAGGGATATTCATTGAAATGTCACTTGAACTTATACCTTAGTTTCAATTTATCATCTGAAAAAAAAAAATTTAAGTGAAATGTCACCTGAATTTTTCAAAATCCATGATTTGTCACCTCACTTTAATATCATCCAATTTTCCAACTATTTTCAACGGTATTTTAGTCTTTTTATTTTCAAGAGTATTTTAACAATGGAAAAATCATTATAAAAAAATTATGAAAAGACCTCGAAAATTATAAAAATTATATATCTTTTCACATTTAATCCCCAGCCATTTTTACATTTAAGCTTTATTTTTTTAATAATAATTTTTTCCATTTTAAAAATATCCTTGAAAATGAAAAGACTAAAATACCCTTGAAAATAGATGGAAAATTAAATGATGTTAAACTCAAGTGACAAATCATGGATTTTGAAAAATTCAGGTGACATTTCACTTAAATTATTTTTTCAGGTGACAAATTGAAACTAAGGTATAAGTTCATGTGACATTTCAACAAATATCCCCTCTAAAAAATTAGGCATAAACCCAAAAGCGTAAAGCATTGATTACGGAAAAAGTAGGTGCTTTGTAGGATCAATGCCGGCCCAATTTTTGGGTTTATATCAAGATTTTTATTAATGGTCATACTGATGATGACTCATTTGAATTTTTTTTTTTTTTTGGTATAATGAACATTAAATATGATGATATATCAATTGACCAAATCATGCAAGTTAGAATTGCCGTTCCTCTATGAAACTCTTTCTTAATGATTGCAATTGTTGAAATGTTTTGGAAATATGAGCTCTTGCCCGGAGAGGAAGAAGTAGGTCGACAACGATAACAATGATCTGGAGAATGGGAGCTTCCTATGCATTCCATTTCCATTCAACACCCAAATCAATTGGCCACCAAGCCATGAAACACTCCATAAGACATTTTTCTTTTGTTCCTTTTTCAATGAAATGCCAAACACACGGTCAATTCTCACTGGTTTTGATAGAATTGGATGAATGATTTTCCAAAAGAATATAGAGGACATGAACAACAATGATTTATTGGTTAGTATTTTCACTTTAGTCCTTCTTATTTAACGTTAGTATTTTCTCTCGTTAATTATAGTTTTGATATGTTAACAATTAAGTTCTACAAGGTTAATATTGTCAAAAAAAGATACAGGAAAACAAAGAAACTGTAACTCATGTGATTTCCTAAGTTCGATTACCACCGTCTTCAAGACAATGCTTACGTTGATATCATTACAAACATTTGAAGAGATAACGTAGTTCTCATATGTGGTAGTTCCAAATTGGTATGTCGAATTTCATCTACTAATTTTAGTAGAATTTTCAATTTGAATACTATTGCCGTTGTGTCAAAATTGATAGTTCCGGGGCCAAAATGAAAATGAGTTGAACAATAAAAGCTAAACCTGTGATTAAACTTTAAAGCCAAATTTTAATTTTATAGTAAAAAGGAAAATAAAATATCTTCGCAAGGCGGTTCCCGCCACCAGAAAGCGGTGTCGTGTGTTGTCGTTGCCTCAACTGCGCTACAATGGAATCACGCTTCACAGGCCCCACCATCCACCACGTGTCCACCTTTTCCCCCACTTCCCGCCACGTAATGCATCCTCACCTTCTCTTTATATAACTTCAAACAACAGCTTTATCTCTCCCTCTCTGTCTCTCTCACTCTCTATCTCTCCCTACTGTTCTAGTTTCTATTAAATTCAATTGTTGCCCAGAAGTACTTTGATGGAGGTTCCGGTGCATTTTGTGGCCAAGCTATGGAGCTTCGTCTCCTTCCTGCCCTTCTTCTTCATGCTCCTCATCCTTGGCCTTCTCAAAGGTAATTAACCACATAGTTAATTATTGCTAATCACTCTGTTAACTTACTCTGTTATGCTATGATCAATAATTTTAAGCACAGCCCATTAATATTTGATACCAAGATAATACTTATATGCTTATGTATGCATGTATGCTTAAGTATGCATGCATGTGTAATGTACTGTGTGTATGTATGTATGCACATGTTATGTGTAGGGAACTTTACTTTAAGAATTTATGTATGTGTGTATTTCATATGGATGCAAGGGGATGGATGGAGTTGATTGAGTGGGTTTGTGAATTTTTATGTGTTTATATATAGGGACATTTTGGAAAAAATCAAAGGAGAGAGAAATATTTTGAAAAGAAGCCAAAATGGACAAAAATGCCTTTATTTAATTTTGAATTTATGAAGGAATCCTTTACATTTGCATGTCTTGGTTTGAAAGTTGAGGGGTTTTTCTGTCTTTTTAGAAAACCTAAATTTACTTTATATATATATATATATATTTATTTAGAGACACCCTTTAGGGTATTCTATGAATTTTTTTTTTTTAAAACAATTCAAACCATCTATTTTTCAAGTCTTCCTTTATAAATTATCCCTACAAAAAATCAGAAAAATTGAAAATCATTAAGGCATCCAATTGCAAGCAACAAAATAGACGAACACTGTGCTTTAAGAAAAGACTTAAATAACAATAATCTAATTGAGTGATCAAATGATTTCAGGTTCACGTATTTTTTGCAGATATGATCTTTGAGGGAATATCTAAAAATTAGACGGTTTGGGCCCCTACAAGAGTGTCCCTCAAATAAGCTTATTTGATTATTTGAGGGATTCCTCAATAGAAGCTCACTATATATATGTGTGTGTGTGTGTTTTTTTTTTTGGGATTATTATGTGATATGTGTATTAGTAAATTATTAATGGGATAGCTTTTTGGTTGATAGCTGCAATCATTGGGCCTGTGGTGGTGGGAATTATTGTGATTGGAAATTCAGCTGTAATCACTGGGCTTTGGTTAGCTCATTTTGTGTGGACTTACTACTGTGTAGCAAGGTATGCTTCCCTTGAACCAACATTGTAAATGGTTTTTCAATCTTTATACTATGTGATTCTCACTTTTTATGGCCCTATTATTTCAGAAGCAAGAGGCTTGGACTTGTGTTGAAGATTCTAGTGCTGTTATTGCTGCCATTGCCCCTTTCCCTTTGGCCTGTTCTCGGAGTCGTTGGAAGCGTTTTAGGTGGGATTGGATATGGGGTTTTTGCTCCCCTTCTTGCAACATTTGAGGCTGTTGGGGAGAATATCACTGACAAGTTCTACCACTGTTTTGTTGTATGTTCCCTTTCTCCTTGGCTCTGTTTATTTTTCGATTGCAAATACATTTTGGTTTTATGTTTATGTAAAGGCCATTAACAGAAAAGGAGAAAGAAAAAAAAGCCAGTTCCCAATTGGTTGACATTTGGCCAAGCACATTTTCATCAAGAGTTTTCAGCCCATTTTACACTTTAGTTACTCGTTATTCTGTATGCTAGGATGGAACTTGGTCGACAATCATAGGCGGCTGCATAGTTGTGCAGGATTTCACAGATTTTTGCTTCCACTCTTACTTCTCCTACATGGATGAACTAATTGAGCAGATACCTGCAGATGAAAAGCCAATGGATATAGAGTGAGAAACCTTACAATTGAAAATATATGACTTTTTAAACAAAATTACATAACTGGACTTTCTGATGAGTTTTGTCTTTGCCTTGCTAGGTTATTAAAATTGCCAGCTTCTTTGTTGGTGAGTCTGATTGGAGTGCCGGTGGATGTGCCTGTGATTACAGCTGTTGCAATATGGAAAAGCCCGTACATGCTGTTTAGAGGATGGAAGAGGCTATTGGAAGATTTGATAGGCAGGGAAGGACCATTCTTGGAAACAGTATGTGTACCATTTGCCGGTCTTGCCATTATCTTATGGCCTTTGGCGGTAGTGGGAGCTGTCGTAACTGCTTTCATTTCTAGCTTCTTTCTGGGACTATATAGTGGTGCTATTGCTTATCAGGTCTATGATCGGTTGCCTCTATCATAATTTTATTGAGTTTAGGCTAATAATTTTAAAAATTCTTAGTGTGTGGATAGTTCTTCTTGTGTTGGAATGAAAGTTTATCGTAACAGAGATATACAAATTTCCAGGAAGACTCAATCTGCCTTGGACTTGCCTTCATAATTTCTGCGGTTTCGCTATTTGACGAATATGTAAATGAACTGCTCTACTTGAGAGTAGGGTCCTGCTTTCCCAGGTACATTATGGAGTGCCATTCTTTGAAACTTTATATTAATGATTGCAATATTTTAATGTTGATTATGAGATATCCTGTGGCAGCTAGGCCATTATACCGTAGAAATAAGTGCTCTTGCCCGGAAAAGAAAAAGTGCGGTGACAACGATAAAAAGGATTTGGAGAATGGGAGAGAAGGCCCATACACATCAAAACTTATCTCACAACAATCAAGAACATGGAAGCAGGCAATTCATCGGTATAAACCAGTGCAGGTAAGGACCAAGACACCATATATCAACATTGTTCAGAGTGCACATGTCACTTATTATAAGTAAAATGTCATTTTTGTTATGGTAACAGGTGTGGGGCTGGCTGTTGAAGTCTTGTGAGATTAATGGCAGGATATTCCTCCGTGATGGTCTGATAGATGTCAAGGACATAGAAGAATGCCTTCTAAAGGGAAATTGTAAGAAGTTGGGCATCAAACTACCTGCTTGGTCTATATTGCAATGTCTTCTTGCATCAGCAAAATCTAACTCATCTGGGTTGGTGATATGTATGTTAACTTAAAACTATGTATTCTCTGGTTAATTGATATCGGCTACTTTGAGATTAATTATAGTTCTTCTAATTTGAATCCCATAGCTGATGATGTAGAGTTGACAAGGGCAAATGGACCAAAGGATAAAGCGTTTGAGTGGTTCATTGGGCCATTGTTGGTCATGAAAGAGCAACTAAAGAACCTCCAATTGAATGCGAATGAAGAACTCTGTCTGAGATATTTATTCATGAAAAGCAACAATGAAAAACCTGAAGAGTGGGACACCGGATTTCCATCTGGAGACCATGTCAGAAGGGCACAGCTGCAAGCCATATTTAGGAGGTAATCTTACTTATTTGATATCTGATATTTGGTCTAGTATCTAGTGTTGGATTGTCTAAGCATCATGTACTATCTTCAGTTGTACCTTGTACCTCGAAAGCAAACGAAATTTTGACAAGCATTTTCGTGTCAGATTGCAGGGGCTTGTAGCTTCCATGTCACGGATACCAACTTTCAGACGTCGTTTTAAGAATTTGGTGAAGGTGCTGTATATTGAAGTGGTTCAGGCCGCCGCTTCAGCTAATCAGATGGGAGGAATCCTAAATCCCGGCAATGGTGGCAATAGCTTGATTGGAAGCGAGGATAGAAAAGATGGAGAAGAAACTATAGACATAGCCGGAAATAGTACATATGACAATGGGAATATAGTGTGAATGGGATTTCTGTACAATTATTTTCACATAGAAGATCAAGTTTGGAAGCATCATGATTCATGTTTCCATTTTGTTTTCCTCTGCATTTTGGAGAGAAGGATTGCCAATTGGGAATGAGGAAAACCGCTTTGAACAGAAGTTTGGATTTGGATTTTGTGACATAGTCTTCACTTAGGAAATGGGATTATCTAATTGTTGGCCTCTTTTAACTTTTTTTATAAAAACAAGTTGACATGTTAAGTGCATTAACACTGCATTTTAGGTCCTAGGTTCGATTCTTCCTTCCCCACTTTGTATTAAATAAAATAAAAATTTACTCTACCAAAACGTCATTAATTTTTATTATTATTTTTAATAACATGTCATTAATTTAGATGTAGCAATAGAATTTTCGAGATGGAATAATATAATATGATTTAGTCGTATTCATGAGCTAAACATAGTGAAAAAAAGATTTTCTTGTTTGATTTACATAACAAAAAACAGAAAATAAACAAATCCTATTTCAAATTTGAAAGGGTATTAAGATATAGAAAGATGATAACTTTGCCGAGCTTGAAAGCCGTTTTGATATCCAAGTGAACAAATAAATAAGGAGCTGTATATAGTAAAAGATCTTGTAAAAAGGATTTTTGTTAGCCCTTCTGTTTCGGCAACCTCTTAGATTATAGCCTCTAGATTGAGGTTTTTTCTCCACAAAACAAACTGTCATGCCTCCTATTCTCTCCTCCTGCATTCCAACAATCTCTTTCATCTCTCTCTTCACCAGATTCTATCTGTCAAATTATTTTCTCATCAATTTCCCATTACATTATCACTTCGATCCCCAACCACCATCCATGTCAAGAGCACCTATTTGGCCAAAGATCCCAAGAGGCTAAGTTGTAAGTTCCATTTGATTTCATTCTCAAAGCACAGATTTTCAAGTCCACAATTGAGGTAATCAATGTGAAACTTTTTACCTCTCAAATTATTACAAACCCAACATTTGTGCATATTTGTTGGTCTAGTACATGAAATGCAGGTGGCAAGAAATATATGATTATTGAATGCTACCCATCAAACCCAATATATTATAATTCTCTCTCCTCTCTCTCTCTCATCCTGAATCCTCAATATTGCTACAATTTCTTCAATCATCATCCCCTATTGAAAGAAGTACACATCGATTCTGGTGAACAAATTTGGTAACTCTAGTATTATTGTTTTTAGAAGGCATTTACATACATCGGTTTTGGTGAACAAATTTGGTGACTCTAGCATTATTGTTTCGGGAAGGCTTTTAGATTTGTAAAGATGCAGACTCTGAGTCGATCTATGAGAGGCCAATCATTGCATGAGCCTGCACCATTTGCAGAGAAAATCACAGAAGACCCCGTGACAACGAAAACCGCTCAAAGCACAGTGACCTGCGTCTACCTTGCCAACATTGCAACCAATTGGCGCAAGGTGACAGTCATATGGTGTAAGAATCTCATGAACCATTCCCTCAGCATCAGGGTTGATGGCTTAGAGGGTGATTTTCATTACACTTGCAAGATTGACCTCAAGCCATGGCATTTTTGGAGCAAAAAAGGGTACAAATCATTTGAGGTGGAAGGAAATCAAGTGGAGGTCTATTGGGATCTTCGCTCTGCCAAATTTGGTGGTGGCCCGGAACCATGTTCTGACTTTTATGTTGCTCTCGTTTGTGATGAGGAGGTTGTGTTGTTGCTAGGAGACATGAAGAAGAAGGCTTACAAGAGAACCAAATCCAGACCAGCCATTGTTGAGGCTCTTCTATATTACAAGAGAGAAAACGTGTTTGCCAAGAAAAGCTTTGCCACAAGAGTGAGGTTTGATGAGAAGAGAAAAGAGCATGACATTGTTGTGGAGAGCTCAACAGCCGGACCAAAAGATCCCGAAATGTGGATCAGCATAGATGGGATTGTGCTGATCCATGTGAAGAATCTGCAATGGAAATTCAGAGGGAACCAAACTGTGCTTGTGAACACGGAACCGGTCCAAGTGTTCTGGGATGTTCATGATTGGCTTTTCACAAGCCCAAGCACAGGGCATGGCTTGTTTATTTTCAAGCCAGGGGCACCAGAATCAGAGAGTGACAGAGAAAGCAACGGCAACGGCAACGGCGGCGGCGTAGACAGTGATCACAGCAGTGCTTACTATTCACCTCAGAACAACACAACAACATCTGACTTCTGCCTTTTTCTTCATGCTTATAAGATTGAGTGAGAGACTTGCACATATTTGTGTATGTCTGTATATATATGCATCACAGGTTTTAGCAATAGCTAGCAAAAACATTACAACATATGGTTGTAAATTGTAAATTATTTTAGTAGCATTAATATATTTATATATATGGGCACTCCAATATTCATTTGATAAAATGTAAATTGCTTCATATCATATATGCAGGAAAGGAAATTAAGGTCTGCAGATGCTTACCCTGATCACCTGCTTTCTGCCATTTTTCAAAGTGGATTGATTATATTTAGGGTTAGGGATTTTTCTGTGGTGAAATTGGAAATGGTGTAGGTATAGCACCAGCCAACTGAAGTCCCCAAACCCCCAACGCATCCAAATGGGGAAGAGGGAAAAGGTGATATATGTTGATGTGATGCAACATTGTGTTTTTCTGGATTGGATTATTGATGAGTTGACTTTTTTCTAATATAAAAATTTAATCCCACAAAAGTATAATGAGTCCACATCAGTTTTTTTGAAAAACATGTAAAAGAGGAAGGTAAATGAGGAGATTGGATTCACTGTCCACTTGTTTTGATATTGCTTAGACTTTCAGTATATCACAAACTTATGGATTCTTCTCTATAGTACAAGGTTTAGTAATAAAATTTTAAAAATCTTCATTGACAAAACAAAATAAACATAGGATTCAAGTCCACTAGGAAAACAGATCCGAGTATATGGCAAAGATTTGAGTATAAGGAGATAGTTACTTATCAACAACGAGAAATTTCAAAATGTGACTGTCACACTGTTAAATAATGTTACACAAATATGTGTTATAATATGAGTAAACGGCATGATTGAATACAATAAATTTAGATTGTGACGGATCGTCACACTAAAGAATTATTCTCACACATATTCGATAAAATTGAGAAACTACTCTCGCAAAAAATATTATTATAACCAAATATGCTCTTGATTATATTCTTTTAACAAAAAGAAAAAACCAAATAAAATCAAGAAAAGAAGTGGCACGTGACCTGGTATATATTGCAAATTTGCAATTGCCTGAACCCCGGAGCTTGGTTTGAAGAAAGAGCAGAAAGAAAATGAAGGTAGGTTCGAAGGTAGTGTTTCTGTTGAGGGACTCAGATGGCTTCAGCGACGCCATCTCAGGTGCTTTCCACCCTAAGCCAAGCAATACCACCATGTAAGATCTCTTCTTCTCAACTTTGTAAAGTTTAAGGATTGAAATCGAATTCATATCGCATCAGTTCAATTTTAGGTGCTAAGGCTGTCATTTTGTTTCAGAGAGGAAAGTTTCGAGCTTTCATTGGAGCACTATGGGATCAAAAATTGCAAAGCGTCTGGAAGCATTCGTCACTTCCTCGATCACCAGGGTCAATATGAGGTTCCCCTTCTGTCTCTGTCTCTATCTCGTATGAAATTGGGCACGACCCACTTAGGGTTCATATTCGTGTAGATTCTATGTGGGATTTGGGCGTTGAGAAATGGGTCGTATAGTTTTTAAGCGAATGTGTTCTAGTTAGCATGGTGAAAGAGAAATTGATGCCAATTTGGCTTAGCTGTACAAGAAAATGATGTTGCTTTTCCAAACCATGTAGCATATAAATTCTATTGAGATTTATGAAAGTGTTGATTGATCTGTGAGTTAAAAGGGACTCAGTTGCAGGCATTTTTCTAAGAAAGCTTATAGATTTGGTTTCTTAAGTCCAAAGAGGTAGAACCATATTAATGACTGTGCACAAATAGTGTTCCTTCTTGCCTTTCAGAACTCTTGCTGTAAATATTACAGTGGCAGACACTACATTAGTGTTTTATGAATGCAGATTTTTGTAAAGTTCGTTAATTTACCGCTGCTCAACCAACAGCTTTGATACCATGGTGAAGTTTGCTGGTTTATTACTATTTCCAAAAGCTTTGGTTACTTGGACATGGTGAATAATTATTTTATATGATATATCTTGAAGATTACAGATTAGGGAATATGCACTATAAATTTATCTTCAAAATTTTATCTTTCAGGTGTCTGTGTTGCTTATGCAATATTACGAACCACCAATACTTGCATGCGCTGTTAATGAAGTTCTAGCTCAAATAGCAGGGCAAAAATCATCCTCAATTCCCACAATTGTTGCCCCATTTGTCGTAGCAGCATCCAAGCTTAAGTTGGAAAGTAGATCTGCAACAAAATTTGAAGGCAAAGTTTCGCTTTATGGTACAGAGATAGGGTCAGAAACAACCATAAGCAAGGCCATGGCAACCAGAACCCAGAAGCCACCACCAACAATGCAGATTCATCATGAACCTTTAGCTTGCTTTCTTCAGTTGGTCCGTGTTTTGAAGTTGCCCACTTATGTTCTTATAGGGGAAAGAGGTCTGCGCATTTCTGATAAAGAAGTGCTTGAGGTATATACTTTTTGATTACTTTAGCTAAACCATCAAAATTCAGTTTACCTAAACCATCTCTATTTCTACATTTAACAGATCTTGTACATTTACCGTCTAACTCTAAGTGGTTTTTTATCCAGATACTTTATGAGATGGGAGAACTCTTGGCAAGCACTTTGAACCTCTACTTTTCAAGAGACGAAATCACATGGAATCCAACACGGAAAACAAAGGATGATAAGGAGCCATGGCGCGCGTTATATGGTTAAATCTCAGGTGTTTGTGACATTAGAGGCTGGGACAAGATTTATTGTTTGGTGCCTCAGGTTGAAAACACTTCGGGCTCATACTGTGATTGATGGGTCTATGTTCAACATCATAGAGCTTAAACATAAAACTACTTTATCTGGATTCTCATTTTGTGAACTGGCCTTCGAGATAATGAATTAGCTAAAACCTCCATTTGGCTTTTCCTCTATCTTCTCTCTTTTTTGGTTTGGTTGGTGAACTGAGCTAGTGTCGTAGAAATAGGGGTTGCAGCATTTCTAGAAGTTTGTGTGACCAGTTTGACTCAAATTGTTAACTGTGTTTAGGATTGAGCTGTTGAAGCTAGAGTTGGCTGATTTGGGACAGGATCTGATCACTAGATCACCACAGCTGCGACATTCAAATCTGAAATGTTTGTCCTTGCCTTGTCCTTTATTCCATGTGAGGATTTGCACTATATGAACAAAAAGATCAGGAGCAGAAAAAAAAACTGATATGTGATAAACGAACCAGCCAGGCATACAGGGAATGTTGCATAAAATGTATTTAATATTTTTATTTGCCGGCTGTTTGGCCTATGTGTTTGGAAGGAGGGCAAATCCTATTCTATTATTGGTATCTCTCGAAGCTCCAAGGCACTGCAAGAATATTTGCCAGCTTAGTTTTAGCTAAAAGTAAGCACCTGCATCTATGTCAAATTTGTGAGATAATACACGATCATAGAGGTCCTAAAATGGCTGGGAAGAAAATGAACAACTTGTATAACCAACATGCTCATTCTAGGATTGAGGGTGACACAACAATTTGGAATTTAGCAATGGTGGTGATATTTTCTGCAACTTGTCAATACCCACCTCATAGTTCAATTCAAGTGTTGAACATTCTACTCCATTATGCCTTCACTATGTATGCCAAGTAGGTAATAAAATAGTAACACTTGTTTTGTTTTTATCAAATTTGTGTTATTAAAAAAATACTTATGCTATCGAGCAGTGATTTCAGTTGCGTATTAAATAATAATTAATTTAACGAATAATTTTGATTCACAGTCTAACAACATAATTCTGACGGACAATAATTGCCTTGAAGTATAGTGCTCCTTCGTCAAATTGTCAAGCTAAGTTTGTAACTAGAGTTAAAATTTGCTTCGTATTTTTTATATTATACAAAGAAAAAATAGACGGTGAGAAGCAAAAGTGGTGACATGTGACACAAAATCTTAGGCAAAACCCCACATGCCACATGTGACCTTGTCATCGATCCATCAATCTACCGCTCGCCCTGACGTGAAATGACATCCACTTATTAATATAATCGCAAATTTCGAAAGATTTTTGGCCCTCCTTCCCTTCCGTTCTTTTTTTTACTATTATTAATTATTTATTCATTACCACATGTATACGTGAATTTAGATTGTAAAAAGTCGAAATTGCCCCCCGCACTCAACCTCCCAGTTTCAAATAGCTCCCAAGGTTGGTTGCGTAATAAACACTAAAAGCTGGAGGGCAAACGCGTCCCGAGAACTCATCAAATCTTAGCTGCCACTCTCTACACTCCACTTCGACTCTCTCTCTCTCTGCAACTTCCGAATTCTTCCATGGCTTCCTCTTCAATGGTAGCGAGCGGAGTGCTCAGTCCCCGATCATCGTCGATGTCCCCAAATGCTTCGAAGCAGACCCAGAACGCGAGTCTCTGCAGAAGCAGCAGAGGCCTCTCCTTTAGTGGCTCTCATCTCTCCGGGACCAAAATCCCAACAGCCAGCACTTGTTTGAGGAAATGCCCCACTCACAGAGCCCCACCGTTGGTTGTGTCTCCGAAGGCTGTTTCGGATTCCAAGAACTCGCAGACATGTCTTGATCCCGACGCAAGCCGTGTGAGTGTTTATTTGTACCTCCATTTTTGCTGCTTTTGTTCTCTGGATTAATATATTGCGTTCTTGTTTTGATTGAATTATGGTGTGTTGTGTGTTAGAGTGTGTTGGGGATTATACTGGGTGGTGGAGCTGGGACGAGGCT
Source organism: Prunus salicina (assembly GCA_020226455.1). Classification (NCBI taxonomy): domain Eukaryota; kingdom Viridiplantae; phylum Streptophyta; class Magnoliopsida; order Rosales; family Rosaceae; genus Prunus; species Prunus salicina. The sequence continues at coordinate 22,560,045 of CM035344.1, forward strand.
CTACCCCTTGACCAAGAAGCGTGCAAAGCCTGCCGTTCCATTGGGAGCAAACTACAGGCTGATCGATATTCCAGTCAGTAATTGCCTCAACAGCAACGTATCCAAGATCTATGTGCTGACCCAGTTCAATTCCGCCTCTCTGAATCGCCATCTTTCTCGTGCTTATGCTAGTAACATGGGTGGATATAAAAATGAAGGCTTTGTTGAGGTTCTTGCTGCCCAACAGAGCCCAGAGAATCCCAATTGGTTTCAGGTGATTAAAACGCTTGTTTTTACGCTTGTGGGGTTGTGTTGGCAATTGGGTTTTGATTGGTTTTCTGAGTTGGGATATTTGGTTTTGGTGGTTTACAGGGTACCGCAGATGCCGTGAGGCAGTACTTGTGGTTGTTTGAGGAACACAATGTGTTGGAGTTTTTGGTTCTTGCTGGAGACCACTTGTATAGGATGGACTATGAGAGGTTTATTCAGGCACATAGAGAAACTGATGCAGATATCACTGTGGCTGCTCTGCCCATGGATGAGAAGCGTGCTACTGCCTTTGGTTTGATGAAGATTGATGACGAGGGACGCATTATTGAGTTTGCTGAGAAACCTAAAGGGGAGCAACTCAAAGCTATGCAGGTAACGATTGAGTTTTCTGAGAAACCTAGGAGTGTTTGTGGTTTTAGTATTAATTGATTAGTGAGGCAAAATTTATTGTTTCTGTTTTGTTTTAGGTTGATACTACTATCTTGGGTCTTGACGATCAGAGAGCTAAAGAGATGCCTTATATTGCTAGTATGGGTATATATGTTGTGAGCAAAAATGTGATGTTAGATCTACTTCGGGACAAGTTTCCTGGAGCAAATGATTTTGGGAGTGAAGTTATTCCAGGTGCGACTTCCATGGGTTTGAGAGTAAGTTTTCATTTCATACATTCTATTTCTATTGTCTCTGCATTCCTTTCAATCACAAGGTTCTTCTTTTTTATGTCCACTTTGGGGGAAAAAGAATGGAATAATTGTTCAGAGTTGGTCCCAAGCTCCTGTAGAGTTGGTCCCAAGCTCCTGTGGAGTTGAAATCCCAAGTTCTATTAAATTATTTAAGCAAAATTAGCAAGTGGAGCTTCATTATAGCCTAGTCTGACTCGATTTCAAATATCTTTCATCAGAAACTGAACAAATCACTTTCTAGTGAAGAAAATAAGTGGCCATAAATGAATCAGTATGGTCTGCTAGAGGTTTCCCAGTGTTGCCATCATTTCGTTCCCCTGCATCCCTGTCTCTAGAATCCGAGCTCCCAGAGTACTAATTGTTTAATGTCTGCAGGTTCAAGCCTATCTGTATGATGGCTACTGGGAAGACATTGGTACCATTGAGGCTTTCTACAATGCAAATTTAGGGATAACCAAAAAACCAGTTCCAGATTTCAGGTACGTTTTGTTCTAAAACTAGTTTATTGATCCTTCTGTTTTGTTGCACCAATTGATATGGTATGCTATCAGCTGGATCTGGATGTTGTATGCCGGGCTAATTTTCAACTTTATATTGTAGCTTCTATGATCGTTCCTCCCCAATCTACACCCAACCTCGGTATTTGCCTCCATCAAAGATGCTCGATGCTGATGTCACAGATAGTGTTATTGGCGAGGGATGTGTGATAAAGGTGAGTTCTTGTTGGAAAAGTCAGCATTCTGCTTACTTGTTCTGTTTTACTGTGAAGTCCTTGTCGGCTAGTCCCTGTTCTCTTCAATGTCAGAAAAGTTTACATCTATATCCTATTGTGAAAAGATGACGGGAATCAACATAACTTATTGCAGTCACGCTCATTTAACCCACCCGTCTTTTGCCTATTGCAGAACTGTAAAATTCACCATTCAGTCGTCGGGCTTCGATCTTGTATTTCGGAGGGTGCTGTCATTGAGGACACATTACTGATGGGAGCAGACTACTATGAGGTAAATCCTGCTCTTTATTTAAAAACTACTGCTTTCTCAGTCCAGAGATGACTGAAAAACGTCTTTTTGTTTTAGAAATCTTGTCATTTTTTTGTTTTACATTTCTGTGGGTTGAGTAGATTATACTGATGCATTTACTATGATTGTTACAGACGGATGCTGACAGGAGGTTTCTGGCTGCAAAGGGTAGTGTTCCAATTGGTATTGGCAAGAGTTCTCACATTAAGAGAGCTATAATTGATAAAAATGCTCGAATTGGCGACAATGTGAAGGTTAGGATCTATCAGTTTAGCATGATTTTGTTTTTTTGTTTTTATTTGAGGAAACAGATCAGAGAAGGCTATGAAATGAGAATAGGAGTGGAATCTAGACGTGGGACTTAGTTGAGAAATGGAAATTTCATGATACTATGCTCAACCGGCAGAGCTAAAAGCTGCTAAAGGGTGTGTGGGGTTTGGACCTGAAGAAACCAGGTGACAAACCCCATGCTCTATTGTAGGTGAAAGCTTGAGAGAGAGAGAGAGAGAGAGAGAGAGAGAGAGACCTCGCTGCAAATTATATCAGACTTAAAATTCTCAAGTGGGAAAGAAACAACTCCAATATGCACCTAGCTTCCTGTTTCCTACTTATGCATTGTAGGCAATGTTGTGTTGCACTTTCATGTTGAGTTATTAATTCAAAATTTTACTTCGTTCTTCTTCTTTGACGATTGCTCGAAGCATTTTATATTCATTTATCTTTGTGAAACTGAAGATTGACAATGTAAATTGCAGATTATTAACAGTGACAATGTGCAAGAAGCTGCGAGAGAAACGGATGGATATTTCATAAAGAGCGGGATCGTGACAGTGATCAAGGATGCCTTGATTCCCAGTGGAACAGTAATCTAGCCACATCCCATTTTTTTGTACCTGTTTAATGCTGATCGCGAATCTTCTTTCTTTCTTTCTGGTTACTGAGCTGAGAGAGACGCCCCGAGTACGCAGCTATAGCAGCAATTTAACAAGTCTACTTTGAGCTCTTCTCTCTTCTGTTCCTGTAATGTATATTTCACGATGTAATTATAGAGGAAGAGACCTCAGGAATTCTCTCTTCTATCTCAAATAAAGTTTTGCCAAATGTTCACTTATCTTTCTCAGAGATCACATTTTTAATTAAGTAGTTTAAATAAGCTGATAAAACCAGAAGAACTATAATACCCATGTTAGAGAAAAATGTAAGTTGGCCCCAAAGCTTGATATTTGAAACTTCAGCATGCAACTGATGTTACAGATACACCCTTTTTACAGAGCTTTACAAAAAATACAGTGCAAAATGTGGTTCTGAAAAAAAAAATTCATGGCTGAAGCAGTTTTTAATTACTCCATGACAATGCCTGCGTCTTAAACAGTGATGATGAACTTTTTTTTAGCTGAGATGTCATGCATTAGTCAACCACACTGTCGTTATCTGTAGAAACAAAATCAGTTTGGTAAAATTAATACATGTTATGTTACAGACCTAGTACAATTCTTAAAATAAAAATTAAGAAAATAAATTGGCTCCTGAGAATGTTTAATCAAGGAATTCAAGAGATGAGAGAACCTCTTTAGTTTACATCAATCTCTTTGCGTAGTTATGATTAGACAACTTAAAAAACAGGGCTCTATGTACTTTACCAAGTCCCTTTAAAAACTAGAAATTAAGGATAAATGAATGGTTCAGGCATTCATAACTGACATAAGCGAAGCTGCAGTTGCACATTAATGGCTCCTTTGGTGTCGAGGATTGGATTGGATAAGTCACCAAATCTATGGTTTGTTGAAGGAGGAAATGAAGGTAAAGGTGAATGATTTTTCATTTTGGGGGGATTAGGAGGGAGAAGTTATAAGGTGTTGGTATCCTACCATTTTGTGGGGATCAGATGGCATAAATTTTCTTCGTGAATAAATTTTTTTTTTTTTTTTTTTTCATTTCTTCCTTAACAAGCTTTAAATATAGGGAGTTATCCTATCCAATCCAATGCTAGCACCATACGAGCCCAAATCCAACTTGTTTCCTATCCCAATGAAACTCCCCTGCATGAATTAGGAAAAGCATCCCCAACAACCAAATTCTGTGAAGATAATTAAAACTCAAACCAAAGGCAAAGCTTTTAATTACTCATTTGACATACATAAAGTATCTCTACCAGTCTCACTTGTATGCTACCAGAAAGATGCCTAGATTGTTAATACTACTTGTCAGAAGTTTTGAGGCTTCATAAACCATTAAAAAAACACCTTATTGCTCAAAATCCTTCAGCATTATGCTATTCCAAAGTCATTTATTTCTGACGCAAGAATGGTTGATGTCATCACCATTGCTAAGGTTCACAGGTGAGAAATTTAATATCCAATTGGCAATGAAGTATATTTTGAGCATGTAGTTAAAAAAGAAAGACTAGCTACATATCTTTACCTATTACGCCCAAGCCAAACACCCTCCTTGCATAGAAAGTTCTCAAATATAATATGAAAAATTGAAAATCAACAGAATTAGTGATCCACATATTTCTTATGAAAAAATGAACTATGGGTACCAAAGTTACCTGCTTTCTTTGAGTCCAAAGTGGAGTTCACCTTCGCCCGATCAAGTTCCTCCATTTATCCCTAAGATCGCCTGGAAGACGGGTTATGTGAAATGCGTTATGACCAAATTCCAAAATTTGCGTCCAGGGGATCTTTTTGCCTTTTGCTTTATAAATTCTCACTCCCTCCTGAACAAATCAGAAGATAATGTCCTTAGCCTACACAGATCTGACCCCAATTGAGTCATGCAATTGCATTTTTTATACCTTGGCCAGCAATATTTTTTAACCTTTCTCTGATTTATCTATGCAAATATTCTTAAGAACAAATCTGAGAACTTTTCAAAATCGGAAAGAAAAAGAGAGCTCGGCATATGCAAGGCTATGTACAAAACACATAATTTGAAAAATTCTGACACTCCCAGTGATACAAATCAGTTAGGCATCAACATACTCTCGGCAGGGATTAGATGGTACTATTTCAAAAGATGAAATCATTTCCAGAAAGGCAGGAAGGGAAACACAAACAAATACCTTTAACATTTCTACCTCTTCACCTGTCCAGTTTAATTTCTTGCGCTTCCCATTGGGAAGTACCAAGTTTCTGCAGCATAATAGGATAAATAAATTATTATCAATTGGTACTAATTGCATAAGAATATCAAATGAATCCATCTACTATTTTTATAGAAAATAAAACCAGACTCCATATATAAACTTATAAAAAAAGTAAACTTAAAATTAATAACATAACTCATGATCACCTTGCAAATTTGTGATCTTCTATTTCCTTCTTGGAAAAGGTTTTAGCTTTTTCATTTTGCTTTTTAGAATCCTCCACAAAACTTGTTTGACGAGAGGATGATTCCCTTGATGGAGAAGGCACTGTCCTTAATGAAGCTAAATTCTGAGGCTGTTCTGCCTTTTGAGCTTTTCTCTTGAAACGCTTCTTCCGCACTAGAGGAGACCCAGTATCTAACTCCTCAGATTCGGACACGACGGTGCCATTTGCAGGTACCTCGTTTTCTTCTGGTTGCCTTTGCTCTTCATCGTCACTTTTGTCTTCATTCTCCTTAGACACCCTTATACCTTCCTCATCTCCTTGGTCTAATCCATCATGTCCATGGTCCTTATTTGTCTTTTCTTGTACATAACAAGCATTCTCAGGCTCTGCATCCACTTCAGGTGTCTCTTCAACAACTTCCCCCTCCTGCTGGTCCTCATCTATTCTTTCTCCACCTCCTACATTTTCAATCTCCCTCCTCGGCTCATTGTCCCCTTGCTCGGGTTCACCTCCTTCAATCCCCAGAGTCCGATCCCGAACCTCACCACCACCCTGCCCATCACCATAGCCGCAACCATTTCCCTCTCCAGCATCAATAAACTTGGACAGGACTCTCTTGGAAGCCATTGCCTTTCTCCTCAGCTTCTGAGTCCGCACAAACTTCAGCTTATATGCACAATAAGGACAGTAAAAATTGCCCATTTCATCAAACACAGGTTTAGCACACATACACTCCACATGCAGAGCAATTGGGCAACCCATCCCAGTACAAACCAACAATTTCCTGTTCCCACTACCACCATTACACCTAACACAATTATCTACTTTTAACCTATCGAACTCCATATAGATTCTTCAACAAGCACTGTTCGTTGCTTAACCCAGAATTCAAATCCTCATCAGCATCATCATCATGCTCATCCTAACAACAAGCAATAGGACTCAATGGACTCAACCACAAGTATTTCAAGTTTCAACAAGAAAATTTAAAAAAAAAAAACAGATAAAAGATTTGAAATTTCAGGAATTTAGTAGTTGCTAACCTGAGTGAAGAGCTGGGGCGGTGCCCTGGAGAAAAGTCTGGAGCTTTTCACAGGCCGAGGCTTAACCGTCCGTCTCTTGCTTTTCATTTGTAGTTCTCTGACTCTCTGCAACTACGTTCACCGTCGAGGTCCTTTCGGTTCTCGTACTAAGCACGAGAGTGATACGACGTCGTATAGCTGTGTCGGATTAGTAGCCGAAGCTGGACCTTTTTTTTTTTTGGGGGGGTCATAGGATATTGGACTGTACATAATTCAAATAGCTCAGACTGGACCGGCCCAAAGATTTTCATATGAAATTGGATGATTTTTTTTTTTTGTTTATTTATAAAAGGAAAAGTGGTTAATGTGAAAATTTGAGAGAGGGATCGGTCGGTGTGAATCGTGCAACGTTTTTTCTGCTATGAGAACGGAAAAAAAGTGAGACTGTGAGAGAAAGTTATTGAATTGAAAGAAAGAAATGTGCTTTGCATGTCTGAAAATAGTAATGGAGATATGGGCGAGAATGGCGGGCTCTGGATGGCTGTGGATCACATTCACAGATGTGTTTCCTACTGCCTTCAACGTTGTTTACCGCTTTTTATCAAAAACCATCAATTTACACCCAATAAACTACCTTCTTTGCTTCATATCTTCTGCCCTCAATTGCTCGTTTAGTTTGGAAGGATTCTTGGATTTATTGAGACAACAAGGCAAAATTCAATTTTGTTACTAATTTGCATGTTCATTTGGTCTAGCCCAAGATGCCATCCATCAACTGCAATTGAGTTACATGCGTATGTATATAATTCCATTGCCACAAGGTTAGTTTCTCTACTTGCCATGGTTCTTGTTCTTGTTTTGATTGTTGTGGTTGAGAAATTCATGTTGTTGGTTTGTACAGGTCATCATACTTCGGCAGATTCGTACTAGTTCTCTACTTACTTCCCATGATTTTTTTTTTTTTTTTTGTTTAATGGGGTTGTGAAATTGATACTGTTATCCAAAATTTCATATGGGATTTTTTAGAACAGGTAAAGAACCTATACATAGATCGGATGTATATTTATGTATGTAGGTATTAGCCACGATGATTTGACAGATTTGTGCAAACTTGTATGTATGTATGTTTGATTGTGGAGAATGTGATGAAACAGTGATGCTTTCTTTCGGAGATGGAATTCGTGTTGATTTCTTGGCATAGAATTGTACTACCTCCCCATGGATACTGATAACCATTTTTACAACAACGATAACAACAACAACCACAACAATGGTGCAGCCACAGTAAAATTAGATTCCCATGTTGAGGTTAGTTATTAAATCTTTAGCTGTGCATGGTATCAAAGGCATTTGCTATTGGTATTGATAATCTCTGATATTAAAAAAGATTTTGGTTCCACAGATGGGATCAATGGAGCCCAAACCAGCGTTTGAGTATGAAGACCAGAGCCTAGTTGGTCCTGACAAACATTCCTTGGATGAGGCTCCCCTCAGATCTCTATATTCTGGTGGTCCAGGAGACTGTTCTCCCCAGGCCATGGGGAATACGGTGGTTGATAGCATCAAGATTGTAGTTTTCTCTGCCAAAATTAACTTGCTCATGCCTTTTGGCCCTTTAGCGATCGTGGTTGATAAATTTTCCGGCCATCGTGTGAGTTTTCTTTATCTGTTTCTGCATGTGAATTGTTCGGATCGTCATATGATTGTGTACTTGGTTATTTGATTCATTTATTGGATTTTAGGGTTGGGTCTTCCTTTTAAGCTTGTTGGGCATCATACCTTTGGCTGAGCGATTAGGATATGTAACAGAGTAAGATTTCTTGCATTCTCTTTGTATTTTCTTTATTCATAAACATAAACAGCGCATGGGAGTGGCCATGTGGGTTCTGATTATAGGTCCCAAAATCTATGTTCACAAGTGAATCCAACAGCCATGTCTGAATAAATATCTAGTTAACTTGATGTATTTGAGAACCTACATTTATTTTGGAGCATATTAGGATTTAATCCACGTGCACGTGAGCCAGCCATCCATACTAACTTTGCAATTAATGTGCATTATTGATTACCTAATACAGCTTGGCTTCTTTGATGCAGGCAGCTGGCTTGCTATACGGGACCAACAGGTACGTGTGTAGCTAATACAAGTATCATTCTTTTCTTTTCGACCATTAATAAGGACCAAATTTTGAAGCTATTGTACTAGCTTTACATTTAGCAGCCATTCCGTCGATCTAAAATTTTTATGCCATGACTCAAATTATGTCTTAAATTTTGCAGTTGGAGGGCTTTTAAATGCCACGTTTGGAAATGCAACAGAACTGATAATATCAATTTATGCTCTGAGACGTGGCATGATTCGTGTTGTTCAACAGTCTTTACTAGGCTCAATTCTGTCAAACATGTTGCTGGTGCTTGGATGTGCTTTCTTTGCTGGTGGACTTGTGTTTTCAAAGAGGGAACAAGTTTTCAACAAGGTATGTTTTCTTTCTTCATCACTAATGCTTGGTTAGTATAAAAAAAAAGAGAACTGTGTCTGTCTTCTACCATTCGTTTTTTTTTTTTTTTTCTTAAAGCTCAAAGTTCCTATATTCTCAGGCAACTGCTGCAGTGAGCTCTGGATTGCTATTGATGGCGGTCATGGGTCTGCTCTTTCCAGCTGTACTGCACTCTACTCGCACAGAGTTGCACTTCGGGAAATCTGAATTAGCCCTTTCAAGATTTACCAGCTGCATTATGCTTGTAGCATATGCTTCCTATCTGTTCTTTCAGTTGAAGAGCCAGCAGAATTTATATGTTCCAGTTGATCAGGTTGGTAGCAAAAGAATTTACTAATGAGGACCTCATACCAAAAGAATTTATTTCATACTTTCTTTCTGGTCTTCTCCAATGAGGACCTCATACCATGTTACTAATTCCTACCCTCTCACTGTTCTAGTGTCTGATGAAATTGAATATGGAGAAAGCCTAACCACTCAAAATTCTTTAAATTCATTTTTTTCTCAATGCAAATGTTCTACATATGTATTGTTTTTGGGAACAATGATTTTTCTGGTTTGATTTGTTTGCGAACAAGTTTTAACTCATTATTTAATGAATCATACCATGTAAAAATGAATATTTTATTGGCTGAAGACAGAAATCAAATAAGTGATGTTTGGTTGTCATGCTCACTTAAAAAGAAAGTAAGCACTGAAATACAAAAAATGGCTGTTATGTTCTCTCTCTCTCTCTCTCTCTGAAACAGTTTGTGCAGAATCTCCATTATGTGATCTGATTGTGTATACTTGGCATAAAACCAGGCAGAGAATCACGCTGAAGAAATTTCAGATGATGAAGAGGAACCTGAGATCTCTAAGTGGGAATCCATAATATGGCTATCTATTCTAACTGCATGGATTTCAGTCCTCTCAGAATATTTAGTTAATGCGATAGAGGTAATACCTTCTGCAAATTATCTTATTATCCCAAGTTTTTATATTATTTATCTCCCCTTCAGGTGTATGACAACTCTGATTTTGGATGATTTGTAATTTTCATAACTGTTCTTATGGTTTTTGTAGTGACGAATTTCTTATGTAGTATCTATATATTTCCAAGTTATTCTTATGGTATTATATTATATTAATGCTTGCAGGGTGCATCTGTTGCAATGAACATTCCGGTTGCATTTATTAGTGTTATTCTGCTGCCAATTGTTGGGAACGCAGCAGAGCACGCAGGTGCTGTTATGTTTGCCATGAAAGACAAGCTTGTAAGTGGTTGTCCTGTTGGTGCCATAATACAATGATGCAGGACTTGTCATTATATTCTTGTTGAATTTTTCTCAATGTCTCATGCAGGATATAACTTTGGGAGTGGCGATAGGCTCATCAACCCAGATATCTATGTTTGGAGTGAGTACCAAATATCATATGAATCTAGACTGACATTTATCGTTAAAAAACTTGTGCATGTGTGGTTCTTAATCCTGATACTACGATTGAGTCTGTGCAGTATGTAAATGCAGCTATCCGTTGTGAATTTTTTTCATGTTTTCAAATATATATTGCTTATTGTTGTTTCGTAACAATTATAGCTGGAACATAAATGTTCTGGAAGAATTTATTGCTCTTTTTGTCTTCATCTCGTGGTTATTACTTTTAAAAATCCCCTATTGTTTTTTCTATTGCTGCAGATTCCATTTTGTGTGGTGGTTGGGTGGGTGATGGGGTGCCCTATGGACTTAGATTTCCAACTGTTTGAGACAGCCACACTTTTCATAACTGTTTTAGTAGTAGCCTTCATGCTACAGGTTCGTCATTTGAGTAAATTATCTTTTCTATTTTCATCGGTAATGGTTACTTGACTGCTTTTATAGGGGAAACTGTAGAATGTACCATGAGTTACTCCATGTTCTTTGAGTTGTGAATGGCAAGTTTGGAAAGCTTAGGGCCTGTTTGATAACCATTTCAATTTTAGTTTTTAGTTTTTATTTTTTGTTCTAGAGTACAGAGAAAAATGAGAGAGAATGGGAATGAGGATGAGATTGAGAGAGAGGATGAGAGGGGAGGATGGGAGGGAGGAATAACAAAAGTGAAAACAATTTCAAATAGATTTCTATTTTTAGTTTTTGTTTTCACTTTTGTTACTCCTCCCTCCCATCCTCCCCTCTCATCTTCCCTCTCAATCTTATTTCCACTCTCATTCTCACTTCCTTTCTCCCTCTTTATCCTCTATGAATAGCACAAAAAATGAGAACTAAAAACTAAAATTGAAATGGTTATCAAACGGGCCCTTAAAGTTAACACTTGTATTTTAAAGTTGGTATAGTAAAGGTAAACATCAAGAAGTTTTAAATAAATTTGCGAGATCCAATACTGATACATACACTGCATTCAAACACGCACATGGAAAAAACATTGATTTGGGGTTTGTGGTGTCTCCTTTTGTTTGCAGTGATTATTTTTTTTCTGTGTTTTTTGTTTACATGGATTTAATTTGAACTTGCAGGAGGGAACTTCTAATTACTTTAAAGGACTAATGCTCATTCTCTGCTACATTATTGTTGCGGCAAGCTTCTTTGTACATAGAGATCCTAAAGCAATACGTGAGTTATCCCCTCCTTTTCCCTCAAGTGGCCAGTGGATAATTTATCTAATTTCCATTAGATTCAGAGTTCTAAAAGTTTCGTCTCATTTTGTATGAAGGCTTTTGCTCCCATTATGTCGATGTGGAAATGCCATATCTTGATACATTTTTGCAGTGAATGCATCTTTATTTTATAATACTTCCATTTTGAAGGATTATTTTGCTGCTTGCACATTCAATATAATGGAGAACAGACTGGGTTCATTTCTTATCTACAAAATATCTCTCTGTCCAGTATGTTTCTTACTTATGACTTCGTGCACATTTCTGCAGGGGATAAGCCCCAGAAACCAAAGCAGTAACTGAGTCAATGAAGTGAATCTAATACTCAAAGTCAATGTCATGTATTGAAGAAGTGGTTTTGCCGGTAGCTCCTGAAACCTTGACGATTATGAGTACTTCGTAGGTGGATCTGCTGAAGATGCTGGATAGATTTCCAAGTTGAAATACTCATGATAGCTAAGTGGATACGTTTCCATCCCACACCACATTGGAGCAGGGAAAAGATAGTTGTTTATAGGATATAGTTTAAATTGATGTTCAAAAAAATAGGAATGGTATGAGTCAAACTAAGATTTAGCAAATGATGTATTATTTTCCCAGATATAGTTCAATTATGTAATGTACAGTATCAATATGAAATTTTCAATGTTGGTTTACATGGAGCTTAGTAGCCAATCATCCATTAATATTGGCTATTTGCCAGACATTAGACTTGTTCTTCATCTTCAGAGCTGTGAAGGTTGTTTATATTGGATTTTGAGGCTCTTCTTTAGGCTAATAATAGATTATGGAACTTCAAAATTTTGGTTTAAGCTTTGTGCTACTTTGAACTTTAGAAACAGTATCTCATTATCTCAATGGAGCCTAGGCAGTTAGCACAATACAAAGAGAACATTTTTGCGCACCAAATTGGCGGTGAGCATTACCACCATATTAACGGTTGTTGGATGAGTTGAATTTTTTGGATGAGTTGAATTTTTTGGATTCATTTAGCATGTACGATTAATCACACTCATCCAACGGCAGTTAATGTGGTGGCAAGGGGTGGTGAGCATTATCACCATATTAATGTGACTATTGGATGAGTTGAATTTTTGAGATTGATATAGCAGGTAGATTAAATCACACTCGTCCAACAACAATTAGTGCCGTAAAATGCTCACCACCATTGAGCAAAAATGTTCTCCAATACAAAGCTCAAGTAAAAGTTTCAATTTGTAATTTTTTGTTTGCCCAATTTTGCAAGGAACCACTCTAGTGGCTCAAGCTTTCATTATTGAAATGAGAGTTTGCACTTGTTTGACCCACTGACAGTGGTGAACCACTGGAGAAGAGAACCATGAGCTCAAAGGACATTGAGATGGTATTATCTCAATAATACCCTTGCTGTTTCTGTAATACAGTAGGGTAAAAGCGACATTATCTATTTATCTTTATTCATGAATTGGTCCCAAAGTCTGTTGTCTTACTCGAAAATATTTGGCAAATTGCTACTTGGTCCTTTTGCAGTTGAGGACATTCTAGAGAATTTATCAAAAATAGCTAAAACTTGAACCTTAATTTCAAAAATGTCAGTTTTTGTAAAAAATTTCAAATATAGCAGAAAACTCATCTAAATAGACACAAATGCCCTCAAATTTAAAACTCACATAAACCTAAAAAATAAAACCCTATTAAATAAAACTTTGGAATATTTCCTTCAAACACTTTTCCAATCACCTCTCTATTTCTTTTTCATTTCCTTTTTCTTTCTTCTTCCATTTGTCTCCAGAATCACTCACTCTCTTTTCCTTTTCTTTTTTTCTTTCTTCTTCAATCCATCTCTCTTTCCTTCTTCCGTTTGGCAAAAAAAAGAAGAAGAGTATTTAGAACCAAAAAATTCAAAAAATGATTGAATCTATGCACAAGTATAATTTCCTCCACTCACTCAAAAAAAATTTTAAAAAAAATTATTTCACATAACTTTAATTCTTCAAAAATTGTCACAAATTTAGAGGTATAGTTTGTAGAACAAAAAATTCAATAAAACAATCTACATTAAAAAAAAAAAAACTTAAATATTCATTCATTACAATTCATAAAGTTAAAGAGAAAAATATTACACCACTCCGTCTATGAGGTAGGATGAAGTGCAATCGGATTCTTGCAATTCTATTTGATGAATTCTAACTCGAGCAAGAACTTTAACATTTGAAACAGAAAAATTACAAAACTTAATGGATACCAAATAAACCTTAGACACATCCAAGTTAGTCGAAGGTCCATACTGATGAACTAATAACATCAGCATGTGATTACATCTTCTACTACACATATGTCAGAATCGTCATATTACCATGTTCAATAATTTTCCAAGCCTATCTGCACTAACCTTTGATGTAGGCTCAAAGTGAATTGACAATATTAAATCATAGCAATTTGGATAGGGCTCAAGAGTTAAGTCAGTAAAACCAGAATTGAAATTTTATAAATATAAATGAAGAATAAACGAAGAGACGAAGAAAAAATTGAATGAAGAACCAAGGAAGAATTGCTCACCATTTGACTATGGCAGTAATACGTCTGCGAATGAACTCTACGTACAAAGATTCCCAATCTAATAGGGTTTTCTTTTTTAGGTTTATGTGGGTTTTAAATTTGAGGATATTTGTGTCTATTTAGGTGAGTTTTCTGCTATATTTGAAATTTTTTACAAAAACTGACATTTTTAAAATTAAGGGTCAAGTTTTGGCTATTTTTGATAAATTCTCGACATTCTACCTTATCCTATTCCCTTTCTAATCTCCTGCGCTACAGACGCACCAAAAACAAAAAGGAAAGAAAAAAAGGAAAGAAAAAAGGGGTTAAGATGGTTTGCTCAATCCCAATTCTCAAACCCTAGAAGCTGTAAACTTGAAGAGGCTGAGAAGAGAGTGGCAGTGAAAGAGTGACTGAGAGACTATCGTTCTCTGTAATCTTCACTATTCAAAGTAGAGAGAAGAAGAGAAGGCTTTGGATTTACACTTCACATAGTTGTTCCAAAAACGTTGTTCTTTTTGTTGAAAGAGAAAAAACGTCGTTTGAAATCACTGTTCATTTAGCAGTGAAAACACTATGGTAAGTGTTGCCAATCAATCCAATCTCAGAAACCGAACGAAAATTTATTGATTTCAGTTTAATTCATTGTACAAGTTCACAGTTCACTGTGCTTGTGTTTGATTTGGACCTCTCAATTTTGTTCGGTTTTCGATAATCAGACGGGTCGGGGCGGAGGAGGAAGGGACCGGTTTCGGATGGAGCATCCGGAAAATCGAGGGGGCAGCGGCGGTCCCCGGCGTTTCGACTCCAAGAATGGCAAAGCTCCGCCGTCCAGGCACCTCTGGGTTGGGAACCTCTCTCATAGTATCATGGAGAACGACCTCACTGAGCACTTTCTTCAGTTCGGGGAGCTCGAAAGCGTGGCCTTCCAGCCCGGCCGGAGTTACGCCTTTCTTAATTTCAAGAGGGAAGACGAAGCAATTGCCGCCATGGAGTCCCTCCAGGGTTTTCCTGTTGCGGGCAACCCGCTGAGGATCGAGTTTACCAAGGCGGTTAGTTACTTTTTTTTCAAGATGCTTTTTTTCTATCTTTGTTGTAAATATGCACTATGTAATGTATGTGTGGGTATTATAACTTGGTTATCTGAATTGAAGGCAATGGTAGCTGACTATTTCCATAATCTTCGAGTTTGAGCAAGAATGTATTGCATAGTTCACCAACTTATAATGTCAAATTAGCTAATTAAAATGCTCCATGACAGATGCATAACGATTGATAACAGTACCACGTTCCATGAAATTCATTAATCCATAAGATTTTACAAACCAGCATAATCACAAGGCTCACATGAAAGATTAATGTCCATAGTAACAAAAAAAAGTTAGTCCTATATTTTTAGTAGGGAGCACTTTTAAGACTGAATAGAGGGACATGTGCTTTCCTCTCATTCCGCGGTTTTCAGCATGATCATTCTACTAGCATTTCCACATACTTTCAGTAGTTTCAAGATTAGCTTTGAAGGTGAAACACGTGCAAGGGGAGGCAATCCAATCTCTCTTTTCTTGTTTCCTTTGCTTTCCAAATGTTTAATGAAAAACCTGTTGACTTAACGTAATAAGTGAATGAGAGTGTTCTGGGTTGCATGCCTATCTAAGAAGTGGTCAACCACAGGAAAATGCATTTCTCTTCTATCATTGCATAAGAATAGTAGGAAACCATATACAAGTTGGACAAGGTGAGGTTTAACTGCAAAATCTATAGAATGGCGGGAATGTTTATGCCATGGCTAGCATGATAGCATTCCATTACCATTCCGAACTTCCCATAAGTAATTTACTAAAGAAGGGCAAAGCACACCATTTTTTCGCTTGTCTCTATTCTTACTGTCATTCCTATTGTCTAATTGGAGTCACAATGCACTCTTTATCAACTGTGCTGGGGTTCAGAATCATCTGTCCGGTAGTGGGATCTGGATTTGATGGTTTTCTCACTACAAATCATAATTAGGCAGGGGTTGAGTGTTAAAATACTAAGTTTCAATGTGAATCCATTGACTCATGTGAACTTAACAGGTTTCATAGATTTCTCTCTTCCTAGTCCCAGTTTATCCATTCTGTATTCTTTCGCACACTGAATTCACAGTTGGGGTGGCATTTATACATACTGTGAGAGTTTCAATTGTAATAGGGAAATATTTTGCTAGTGTTTTCTTCTGAACTAAAATTTTTATGTATTACAGGTTGGAGAAACTCTTATGAACTTGTTATTTTTCCCATCATTGAGAAATTTGTCTAGATTATGGTTGCTAGCACTAGATCCCATGTAGGGAACAGTTTCAGGAATTAATCTGTTTGGAGTTCCATAGTGTAGACTGTGCTTATGGGAAGTTTGGGATTGTTTTTTATGACTGAAAGTAATTGGACAGTCATATCAATAAATTTTTCATTGATATAGCAAGGAACACCATACATTATTTGATATATGGAGACAGTTGGACTTAAAATATGCATGTTTGACTTCACCGTTTGTTACTTGCTGTGTTGTCTGTTACTTGTCCTCTCTTGATCAAAAGCACTTTAGGTTTTACCTTGCAACTTAAAGAGTTTCTTGAAATCATAATGGATTTTTTAAAACATTTGTGGCCATAACTAGTGGAGAATAGTTCTG
This sequence comes from Prunus salicina, assembly GCA_020226455.1. NCBI lineage: Eukaryota > Viridiplantae > Streptophyta > Magnoliopsida > Rosales > Rosaceae > Prunus > Prunus salicina. The sequence goes on from CM035344.1 coordinate 22,576,652, forward strand.
AATAATTGAAAAAAGACATTGAATATGCCTCCTTAAGGTGCTTTCTCCTAGCCCTCTCCAACCCACCCAACCTAAGAACAAAACAGAGAAGGAAAAGGTGAGTGTGACAATTCATCAAAATCATTTAATTGGATCATCAATAATTCTATGAAGGAAACAAAATTTTGATTTGACGGGAATAACAGAACATGAAATTCTCACTGAAGAAAAGAAAAGGGTTCAGAAGCCTTTTATCAGATTAAAAGAAGCCCTCACCAGGTAAGAATCCAACCTGATCTCCATATCTTGGACTATAATAAAAGGAGACAATTTTGGCATAACGATTGTTGCATGGATATTTAACACTACCAAGGGACCTTTTAACTATTAGAAATCCAATTTTATACATCTTTTATCACATCAAAATGATTCCATAAATAGCAAAAATTAGAACCCTATGAACAGCAAGCAACTCAGCATAAGTAGTCACCTCTTGTCGCAAGAGCGAGAAGGAAATATTTAGATATGCAACCTCTCCCAGTATCTCCAATAACAATGTAACTGAATTCATAAGATAAAGGCAAATTAAGTCCCCAATACATGCAGCAAGACAGGGGAGGATTCAATGAAAACATGAAAGACCTGGGAGTGGATTCTTGTGCTCAATGCATTTGGTGAGTTTAACACCCACACCACACACCCCCCAAGGAATTTCACAAAGTCTTGCATGTGTTGGCTATTCAAATTCTGCAGCTGCTCAACCACCAAATGATTCATATGCATAATAATTTACTTTAGAAAGAAAAGAAAAAACCATGAGATGGCACAAGGCTCACAGTTACATATTATGTTTCACTTTCTTTTTAAGTGTGGTCCGTATGTTGGATCCAAATGCAGAAAAAGAAAAAAAAACCATTACTGCAGATTGCATATGAACGACCAGAAATCTTAATGCAACTCAAACTTCCAACATTCAATCTGTTAAAATATGCAAATAGTCAGATCTTGTGGATGATGCATCCCAATCATTATTAATATTAGAATTTTTGCAATCTACATTGTTTGCACTCTTTTTTCCTTTCTCAATATTCAAAAAATAAATCTGTCATGAAAATCCAATCCACTATAATAATGCAACTGGATGCTTCATGCTTTAGAAACTGTATCCCTATTATCTTCATCTTTTGTTTGCGTCATGATAATGGTTTGGATGGAAATTTCAGGCTAGCATTAGAGCAAGTATTCTTTCATGTTCTAAAAGTTTATCTAAGAGGGGTCGTGTGAGTTGAAAATAAGGTGTGTTCCATTTAGCACAGCAGTACATCTGGAGCAGTTAGAAATCTCACTTAAAGTTGGAACAACTGAGAACATTGCTTATCTCCTTCAGTTAAAAGAATGTGCTGAGGTGTTTGCCTGTGTTTACAATCTTTGCCTTGGGAGGCCCATGTACTATGGAGCTCTTTTTGGCTATCCTATTATTCTTCACTAAAAAAAATCCAGGTCAACACTCTTAAATTCCTGAATGTCTTAATGCTGAAATACTTTAATTCCTGTGTACCATATGAGAAAGATGGCGCACTTGATCATGGAATAAAATTTACAAATCAAAAGTTATGTTTGTGGCTTCATCCTTTGTGATATGTTAGCCATTTGTAATACTGAAGATGTGGTTTCCTACTATATGCATGGTAAGAATAAGTATGTGCTCATTATGGGTCAAGTTGCAGTCGGCCAATTTGGGGACCATTTTTCGAAGCATGATTTGGATCTCTTGCTTTGGTTTCAAATATCATAAGCTAATTTTGATATTAGTCGGAAAGGAGTCTGTCATCTTGTTTATAATCATGGCCTTTGCAATTTTTTTTTTCTTTCTATTTTAAGGATTGTGCTCCATTGGGAACAATTGGTGACCAATTATTTGCTTACTCTTTCTAGCAACCATTTCTAAAACAATGAATTGGATCTCTTGATTCGGTTTCAATCTAATTTGATATTACCGGAAACAGGTCTATGATCTTCTTTAGAATCACTAGTTTACTAGTGATTATGGTAAGGAGTTTTTGTGTTTTGGTTGGTTTCTTTTTTTCCATCTTAAGGATTGTGCTTCTTTGGAAACAATTATTGAGCAAGTATTTGCTTACTCTTGCTTGCATGGTTTATAATGTTTTGAGTCATAAAAGGTGACGTGTAACCCCCAGGATGTGATATTTACTAATAGAATTCTTGTGCTAAGATATATATTTGTGACTCTGATTTGAATAATGAGACACATTGATACTTACCTTAGAAAGCTACATTCTTGGAGTGCAAAGCAGCATTTTCTCTGTTTTCTAATGCTCTAGTGGATCTTTTAGTGAGTGATCCATCAACCTTTGTTTGAACTTGTTTTGGTGTGCATGTGTGTCGACCTTCCAAATGATTTGCAAAATGAGGCTCTTTAATTTTTGCATATATCTATATATATAAAGGCAGAGATAGAATATGGAGTGCAAATTCAGTAAGTACACTTGAAGTAATAGTAGTTTAATAGCTTCATTTAAAAAGAAAATGAATTAGAAAACACAATTACTATGTTGAGTAGGATTAGATGTCACTGTAAATGGGTTATGGAAGGACATATGATGAATGAGGTATGTTCAGGATACCTCTGTTGTTGCTTAGAGTAATCTATATGAGAGTTGGAGAGTTGGTATAAAACTTGAATTTTCTTTCAATATCAACTAGCACCTACATATGACCAACAGGACGGGATTAATGATACAAAGTTAGAATCGATCTTTCTATATTCGTTCAGACATAAGTTCGTTCTGTGCTTACTTTGATGAGATCTTTAATCACAGGATAAATCATCAGCACCATCGCGTGATGAAGATTACTCCCAACGTCGAGATGAACAACGTTCAGCTCTAAGAGGGTCTCCTTTCTTGCAAAGGGAGTCTAGAGCACGTCAGGCTAGTCCTGAGCAATTTTATCAGGAAAAATCCAATATGAATGATAAGAATGCAGAGCCTAGTGCAGTTTTATGGATAGGGTTTCCAGCTTTATTGAAGGTGGATGAACTGATATTAAAGAAGGCTTTCTCACCATTTGGTGAGATTGAGAAGATCACGGCATTCCCTGGTCGCAGTTATGCTTTTGTTCGATTTAGGAGTGTAATGTCAGCATGCAGAGCGAAAGATGCTCTTCAGGGAAAATTATTTGGAAATCCCCGTGTACATATTTGCTTTGCAAAGAGTGAAACAGGTTCATCAAACAGTGGAAGGAATTTAATGAATGTCCT